>CM059269.1:22381069-22551069 GCA_030347295.1 Setipinna tenuifilis
ATGGATAGATGTAGATGATTTTCTGATGAGAAATCCTATAAAAATAATGGTTTACAAATGATGAACAAAGTGTTAACTAAACCTTAACAAATGCATAATAAATGTTTCATAGGGAGAAGTTATAAAGTGGTGCCAAAACATGAATGTGCTGCTTGCATTATATACTCAATTATAAAGTACAGTGTAACAAAGTTTGTAACAATATGTAACATTATGTACTTACACTGTACTCGGTAAGTGTTAGGTACTATGTACAGTGTAAGTACATAGTATTACATGTTGTTTTTAATATTACATTTAGATGCACTGTAAATGAAACTGTAAAATAACATTTTACCGACATTTTTATGTTTGGTGCAAGAGAAGTGAATGTTATCAGTGCAAAGATGAATTCTGTAATGTTTTTAGGGTTCTGTCAGTGTCCACTTGGTATTGCTACTGTATGTCCGTTTCACCCACGGGGCCGAGACTAAGTGCCACTGCCACTGCCACTGTCAGGGTCACTGCCATGTTGACATCATAAACACTAACAGTGAATAGCTTTTCTCCATGTCTCAAGATGCTATACATTAACCAATCTGTTTAACATAAAATCCTCCCTCAGCATGCAATTTTAATTATGTTTGTGGTGTTTGTGATTTATGAATATAATAGAGAGACACCCATCTAACCCATGAGCATAAACTTTATTTTAAAAACGCTATGCTATATCAAATGTAATCACGTGTCGTGTTACTGTGTATGCACGCAAGCACAGGAGTCAGGTGGGGGCTTTTGTTGTTTTCCCACCATGTTGTTTTTCTTGATGAGTCCATTATTTCTGGTGAATGTGACACCTTGAAGGCGCTATCCGGGCTGTATCCAGATGTCTGCCATATTTATGGTCGCATTCACGCGATGCTATTTTTATGTGTTGCCGTTCGGAGTAAAAGCCACACATTACAGGTCAGAGAGCACATGATTTGTAATCAGTCACATGGCCTTTGCATACGATGACGGTACTTGGTTATTTGTATCCAGTAATGGCTTTTCCCTCACTTGAACTTTACATGAATGGCATGAGACATAATCCAAAAAGCCTGCACATGTTGCATTTAAGGGGGGGGGTGTATTATTTATATGTAATGTTTTGAGAGGGAGGATGTATTATGTATATAATATGTATTGAGATCATATGACATTCATTCCTCATGCCATTAGTAATCCCAAGATTTTCACGTGGCAGTTCAATTTAAATGTGTCATGTGTGCCTCCTTTTATACGCTGCTCTATACATAGGCTACCGTGCAGCCTGTGTAGCTGTGTAGCTGTCGGGTTGTGTTAATGTACCCATTCCGAGATGTGATTTGGGCTTTTTTTTCTTCTTCCGCTGACTTAACTTGTCCCTGTCCATCCCACCGAATCTCCATTAATGATAGCATCTCTTTGTAACTCTTTTCTTCGTTGGCCAGTGCCTTATCACTAATCGCTTGTTTTGGCAGATCAGCTGGAGAAGGGGACTTACAGTGCATTAAAATGGAAATCAGTTTTATGGCACATATCAATGGGTGGCCCGAGACTCGCTGCAAGCCTCCACATTGGAGTATTGATATTCAATCACCCTGCAGTAGGCTATACCCCTCTCTCCCTGTCTCGGGAATGTTGGCTGCTATGTAACGTGATTCTATGTTAATTGTGGATAATAGATTTAATAAAGTGCTATCCGGCCAGCTCGCTGCTGCGAGGTCACCCACACCATATGGTACCATGTTAACGTCTCAGGAGACTGCCCCAGAAACTGTTAACCCTTGTGCCAGCACACTTGTATAACTCACAGTGTAAGGACTTTCTGTGGCATTGTGCTTATGTTTAGACACTAGTCTTTGATATTTGGATCACGCAAGCACACAAATGTGTTTATGGGTGTATGCTTTGCCATTTCTCAATTTTGGCAAGGTCCTCAATTTTGAAAGCCATGTTTTTGTGATATTTTCTCTGAACTTGTTAGTCCACAACTAAGTGACATATTGTTGGAACTTAAACTCTGTAGACACACTGACTGTTGTCTGTGTTGTCTGAATTATTTTTGGGTGTTCATGAACATGTACGGATTAAAGTGCTAGAGTAAGTCAAGCCACCCACTGAGAGTTAACCCCGATTACCACCCACACCCCTTATCTGCTATTCATTTTAGGCTGTTACCATGGAGATAACTTCTCATTTTTCCATTGTTGGCCTAAAAACCTAGAAACTTTTCTTTCTTTTGGATTTTTTTTTTGGTCAAGATATAGTTAAGCTCCTTACCTATAAGTGTACATACAATATCCAAGCAAGGTCTACTCTAAATAGGGAAACACTAATATTTTAATGTGTTAAAACCACATCTCTTATCATCATAGTCAGGACTCTTCAATGTGCTCAGCATGTGAGGAGAGAGCACAAAGAAAGAATTCCATTGGTATCACCGATTTTTTGTATTTAATACTTTTAAACAGAATGTGTATCAAGAATGGTACAGTGGGTAGCCCACACCCAATCCATCTAAATTGCTAATTCCAAGATGGATACAAAAACATACAGTTAACCTACATTTTTTCAGGATTGATGGTTATTCTTTTTTTACCTCATGAAACATGCATTGTTCTCTCAGATCTTTCACATCTTTCTTTTACATCCCTTACCATTCTCTCATGCCATTTACCAAGCACACTTAGGCCATTTTGTTTTGTGGACCATGTCCTTTGTACAACACATCTGGTGGAAAACTACTGTGCTGGGAACTTTTTTAATGTCCATGAAAAAGCCAATTAGACTACGACTGATGACTCCCACTGTTTCGCCCATTCCCCGTAACAGCTTTAAACAAGGGCACAGGCACCACATACGGGGTTCCTCAAGCACGAAAGGCTTTTTTTGATGGAGCAGCCGCTGCCATGGTACACAGCACAGTTGTTACTTGTGAGGAGGACATCGACATTTTCCTGTGTTTGCCAGCCCTCCAGGAAACCAGGGAGGGATCTATCTGAGACCAGAGAATTGACCATACTAAGTATGTTTGAACATCATGTTTAAACATGATATGGACCGTTTGCTCACACACCAAAGGCGGAGTCATTTTTACATCTCCATTTTCTCTTTTTTTTTTGCCTAGAGGACACTGGCGTGTCCATTACCCTGGTGTTGTTAGCATGCAGATTATGTCTTTCTATTGCTGCTGCTACTACATTACCCTGTCGTCAGCGACGGAAAATGAAAACTAGCAGCTTCATCGTTGGCATAATGGCTTCGGTCTCATACGGAGCGAGCCAGTTGCTAATTTTCTTCCCTACTGTCTTTTGTCCGTGACGCACTCCCACTCATGCTTGCACTGAGATCCAGACTGTGGATTGTTTAATAAGACCATTATGCTGATGGTTTTGACACAAGATGTGTTCAGAGTAGGCTGTTGTTAAAAAAAGGATAATTGCCTGCCCAATCAGCCCAATGTCAGCATTATAAAGAACCTGAATCTCCAGACATGTAACTGCTGCTCTTCACCTTTCTCACACAGTCAGTCCTTTCATAACCTGACCTAAGGTTGCAAAGAATCAACAACTTGGTGTTCAGACAGCCTACTTGTATGCTGCAGATCCATATTTACCACCACACATGAATGTGCTTCAGAAGAATAGGTGTCAGGCAGAGGAGTACAAGTGGGTTAGATGATACGCAGGTGCTGGCCTAAGAGGATGTCCCTGTGTGCACTTGGCTGGCCCAGGGAGGACGTGGTGAGACTGGCCTGCAGGTGAGGGTTCACTGGCAGGTCGGGGGACTCCCCAGCAGAGAGTGGGGAAAGGGGAGGGGAGGGTGTCTGCCATTGAGTGCTGAGATCTGGACGTCTCTGGAGTGAGAGAGAGAGCAAGAAGGGTATGATTTAATGAGCAGGCACAGGCACGGAGGACAGCTGAGAGCCATGGCTGGCTGTGTGTGTGTGTGTATGTGTGTGTGGGTGGGTGTGTGTGGGTGTGTGTGAGCGTGTGAGCGTGTGTGCGTGCGTGCGTGCGTGTGTGTGTGTGTGTGTGTGTGTGAATGTGTGTGTGCATGTGTGCATGCATGCGTGTGTGTGTGTGCAAGTGAGTGTGTAAATGTGTGTGTCTGTGTGCGTGTGTAAGGCAGAGGGGAAGAAGAGGGAGGGTTGACTGAAACATCATGATTCAAAGGGCTGAAGACATTAATGCATAACAACATTATAAAATAATGTGGTGCTCTCAGGGTGAAATAGCAGATAAGGGAAAAGCGGATGAGGCAATCACAGACACATGGACTTTAAACTAAGCTGTTTTATTGACATTCAATGTCACAGACACAATTACTCCATTTTTAGTGACTCTATTGCAACTCACAGTCTATTTTGTCCCTTATGTTGTTGTCTCATTTTTCTTTTGTTGTCTTTTGTCCCCCTTGATAAAAGGAGATTGTATCAATCTATAATTATTCCATTAGAAAATGAGATATTGAAATTGTGACTCTGGGTGAGATGTTTACAGAGGCTAGCAAACATTTGCTTTGCTTGATTTAAACATAAAAGCTTTCTGCCTCAACTTGAAAACGACTGAGTTCCAGCAATGACAGATTAAAGTGAATGTATGGTGTTATGGTGCCATGTTGCTCTAGAGACAAGCCTGTGCGTTTATATGCCTCAGTGTAGATGCTGTCATATCATGTGTGTTGAGTGTTAATTACTGATGCCATTTAATTTCTTCAGTACAGCCTGTACAGTACAGTGCATACAATTGCATATTCCAGGCTACAGATGTAAGAGTGTTGGTTGACAACAATAAAAAAGCAGATTCGCAGAGAATGTTCACTACCATAATTACTGTACTTCACACCCTATTTTAGTAGTTCTTCATAAGTTTCTTTCATTAGCTCAGTAACAGCCCACTATGATTACTAGTATATTCAGTATTGCTATCTTTGTTTTTTTACCTACTTACTGTGTCTGTATCTGTGATTTGCATAGCAGCTAAATTACAGTGAGTTCTTGTTACTGTACATAACATTGACGATATTGAAAATTGTCAATGAGTCACCTCGAAGGAGAACTTTTACATAATTTTATACACTTCAGGGAGGGTTTGGATTAAATAGCATTATTTGAATGCTCTGTCCCAATGTAGAATAACCTGATGTAATCATAATTATGTATCAAAGCAGCTGCCTTGGCTTATGACAAGTAGTTGAGTCATTCGTCATCAAGCGCTTCTGTGTGCTAGTAAATTTCCATCATCTGACATGATGTGTGTGGCTTTGTCTCTGGCGATAATCTCACACAGTAACTCTATGTTTGGAAGCGACACCATATGTTTCATGTTCTGGGCAAGTTTATTTACGGGCTACATATGTTTGATATTGTGGGCAAGCTCATTTACAGACTACATATGTTTCATATCCTGGCCAAATTTATTAATAAGCAAATTTATTTATCTGAGAAAGTTTATTTACAGACTAGCCAGGTGCGATGCCACAGATTTATATTATTAGCAATCAAAATGTCTAACACCATTCAGATTTTTTTTTTTTCATTTTGGAACAAGAGTGCTTCTGTTTTTTTTAAACAGTATCTTTGTCCTCTCTCCTCTAGATAACTGTGATGGCCCATTGTTGTCCACACTGCCATTGGCATCTTTTGAGAGCTCATCACACGGCTTTGACAGTCAAGCTCCACACTTTGCCAAACTCAACAGAAGAGACGGTGAGTAGCCCAAGGACTGTACCCCAGGGTAGTGCACATGCTATATAGGATGAGTGGGGCATTCTGACATCTTTTGTCAGTAATGGTTTGCAATAATGCTCAGCATGTGACATTCTTTCAGTCTTTTAGTTCTTGTGTAAGTTGAAACTGCAGGCTGAGTGCCTGGATCCTCATAGCACAATAGCTCTCCTGGGTGCAGGGATGCTGACAGCACACCTCTCCATTCAGAAGTACGTCAGATATTACTTTACTGTACAGTTTCACTCATTTCACTCAAACATAACTGTAATTGTACAATACAAAATGTCAGTTGTCAGCTGTTCAGTCCCTTAATTTCCCTAAGGTTTTGGGTTTTTTATTTCAAATTAGTATAAGGTTAACGTAATTACATTTAACATTTGTAAAGTGGAGTAAGTGAGGCAATCTAATTTTGTCCAATTTAAGCAAATGTCTCCTCTCAATCTTCTGGATAAACTGTTTCTTTTGTGCAGCAAAGGACAAAATAACCCTTGTGCATACCCATGGCTTTGTTAACTGGAAACAAGCACAGTGTGCATATATAGGTAAAGTTGTGTTGTTCCTCGAACTTTATTCATCTCTTGAATTTAAATGCATAGAAACCACATGAAGTGAAACAGTGTTAGACAATTTCCGATGTGCAGAATCTATAGGCTACTTTTAAGAACACGCTACTGCATGCATCAGTAATGCAATCCCATCGGAAATAAATCACTCTTCTATGTATGCGTCTTCATAGCTACATTATAAATTCCATAATTAAAGTGGAAAGGATAAAACCAGAGAGGACGTTAGCGTCTGAAACTATACATAAGCAGCCATGAAATGACATTGGGTGGATGTTTTTTTGCAGTGACAATAAAGTCATTTCGCCATACCTGGAATACCCATGCAGACTATTTACATACATGTATATGTATTAGATGAAATATATAAGCCCAAGAAAACAACCTAACCCTTGCTTCTCGGAGATGAAGAATCACAATATACTCCTACCGCAATGTATAGCCATGTGCATTAAGTTTAATCAAGGAAAAGGACTAACAGACAAAGACAAAGTATCCCCTGACGGAGGAGGGCAGTCTCTATTATGACCTCCACAGCTTAATCATTTGTGCCATCCTGGTGGTGTGATTTCCAGCCACGGCCATGCAGCCTCCTCTGCTGCACCGCGGCATGCTAACAAAACGGAACGATGCAGTTCCCCGAGGATGCGGCTCCATAAACGGTGCTTCCTCCCCAGGCCGCGGCGCCGTGCCGCATTGATATTCCGTCGCCGTGCGCCGTCTCCCACGGTGCCCGCGCCAGGCCCACAGTGGTTAAGTAATGAACCCTCCTGCCAGAGCCGATCTGTTTCCCTCAACTCGGTGTGTGTGTGCAGTAACCGTGGGGACTGTAAAGAAAAAAGGGGAAAAAAAGGGAAAAAAAAACACGTCTTCGTGGATAGTATAGTTGGTTCTCCCCCTACGGTTGGTCTCCCGCTGTAGTCTACAATCCACCCCCACACACGTGCACACAAACACATGCACACACACACACACACACACACACACACACACACACACACACACACACACACACATACACACACACAAACACATGCACTCCACCCTCACCTGCCTCCACTCAGCAGGAACGGCCGATGTGTTAAGCGAGGCCAAGGCGACTTGATGGCCCCTGTTTGCCATGCCACAGCTGTGTAGAGGCAACAGTGTTTCTCAGCATGATGGGAGAGACATAGGGGGCCTCTCTCTGCAGCGATGCTGTCTGTGTCAGCTTCTAAAATCCTCTAAAGCAATTATGTGTTAATATCTCTGTTTATTTAATCGATGCATTTAGTCACCCCAGACATCCTGGATAGGATTTGCTGCTCACTAGTGCTTATGAACATCATTTTATTAACTAAAGTACTAAAGCACAGAAAGATGTATGTGTGTGTTTGCCCAGAACAGGAGAAACTATTACTTTAATCAGCTCATTTGAATGCTCCTGATAGCATAGCTTTAGCTGACAAGAGCTCATTTTCTCTCAATGAAAAACTGAAAATTCCCTTGTGGATGGCATATCCTCATACATATCCTCGTTTTTCTGGCAACACCACTATTATGCGGTTCCCCCTTATTAAAAGACTTTTTTCCAACACACTCGCCTTTTGCTTAATGCTGCTATCTCATTGGTGCTTGCAGGGGGAGGTGGGTGGAGCCCCAAGTTGACGGACAGGTACCCGTGGCTGCAGGTGGACCTGCGGGACAGGATGGAGGTGACGGCAGTGGCCACGCAGGGTCGTCACGACAGCTCCGACTGGGTCCTGGGCTACATGCTCCTCTTCAGTGACACGGGTCGAGTCTGGAAGCAGTACAGGCAGGAGGACAATGTAGGGGTGAGCTACTTAACTTCTGTGATTCCTTGGCTTGCGGAGTGTATGTAAGGTATAGCCAGTGTTGTGTAACTTGGCTTCAGATGTTACAATCCCATACCCACTCACACTCTAAAAGATAATGGAGCCAGGATCAGTTCTTCGATGCCACAGAAGAACCTAAATGGTTTCCTTAACCATCCAGAGGTGGTTAAAGAACCATTTAAGTACCTTTACTTTTTAGTGTGTACGTGAAAGGCTACTTCACATTGTAGATGGTTCTTTAGAGCCTCAGGTCATAATGGGTCAATAATGTTATGTCATGTCGGCGTCAGATGGTTCCTTAAAGAACTATTGCCTCGACACTTCTTTAAAGCACTAAAAAAGGTTCTTCTATGGCATCACTCTGAAGAACCATTATTTTTCAAAGTATATGCGTTCCAGCTATTTATTAAATCCTTTTCTTTATTTTTAATTAATTTAGTGAATAGCTGGAACACATACTTGGTGTGGGATTGTGACATCTTAAGCCAGGTTGCCCTACAATAAGTACAGCTCATACCAACACATACAAAGAAGTCTGAAAACATCATGTTTACAAATGCTTGAGTTGATAATATGAAGAAACATACAAGTATGCAAAACAAATAGCATTCTGTTGACTGGTTCAACAAGGTTGGCTTCTTCTTGTCCCTCTCCACTGAACACTGACAGTGTGGTGTATTTGAGCATAGCAATGTTTGTCTGTCAATACTGCCTGCATTGCCTGTTTGGAAGAAATCACTGATTATGATTGAGGAGACTTTGTCTTTGCGGCTTTTATCACCCTGTTTTGCTGATGGCATTTGTTGTATTATTACTGTTATGTAAATGTGGTGATATGCATTGCAGTTTAAAGTATGCCTGCTAGGACACAAAAAAAACACTGAAAAAATATTCTGTGTAATAGTCACATTATAGGTTATTTCCATAGCACACCTAAGGCAGTTCTTGACATTACCATAGTCTGTGCACAACCTTCTCTTCAATATGGTCAAAATCATTAACCAGGTCATCTCTAAGTATGAGTGCAGTAATGTTCACCAAATACAGTGTTCTAGCATGCAGACGGCCATAAAAATCGTATTCGCATCCTATTATCACCTTTCAGTTTTGTGTTTGGAGCCAAAATGCATTCTTTCAGGGCCATTTTGGCCGGCACTGTCTGAAAATTGGTTTCAGAGTACAGTGTCAAACTACTGAGTACACCAACAAGGGTTCCAAAGGGAATGGCTCCAGTGACATGGCTAAACAAGACATCCGAGTCGTCCGTCAAACCCGCTCGTCAGCGTCTGGGCTCTATCTTGCCCTGGTGCTTGATAAGAGTTGGTTTTTTTGAAAGCTCCACTTTCATGCTTCTGAGCCACGAGCCATGAGGGACCACCGATACCACTGAACCAAGAATGTCTTCTTCTTTTCTTTTCTTTTTTTTTCTTTTCCATTTTTTTCCCTTTCTTCATCTTCTCCCACCTCTCTTTAAAAATTCATACTGATGGCTTCATTCTTACTGGCATTACTGACTGACGTGCCCACACTTATATCCTTTTCACATTTATTCGTCTGGTCTCCGTCTCACCCAGACTACAGGAAATACAAACACATATCTGGGGATAAAGTGGTTTGCTGAGCGGCTGAATTATTGTTACGGGCATCAGCAAGGCCTTGTGGAATACCTCAGCTGACTTTTTAAAGAACTTGTGTCTTTCAACTCTCTTTGACCTTGTAATCATTCAGATTACAGACTACAGACTTGGACAAATACCACTATCCTACCATGGAAACTGCTGAGATCAGACATTTCAAGAATATCTGAGAGTCATCTCTTACCCCTTTACCCTAGTAAAACATAAAGATGTTTTTCAGCTGCAATTTCTATTAAAATATTCACTGTGTTTATTGAGGGCGTGGTGTCTATGGTTAGTGCAGATGCATCACTGCCATTGGCTGAAAGCACAGGGGGTGAGAGGACGACACTGATATATGTGCTCCTTTACAGTCCTCTCCCTCTCATTGTGACAATGTTTGAAGAAATCTACTGCTTTGGCAAGCTTAACATCCAGCAACCAAAAAGGTGCATTTGGGTCACTTGAAATTGAAAGTTGTTTCTAGGACACAGGTCATTCTCTTTCATTCTGTGAAAAAAAGAGAAGAAAAAAAAACCAGATGACTTTGTACCATGTCTTAAAAAAGCTGAGAGGTGTTGATACAGTATAGTGGGGCCCAAATGCATCATGGCAGGCTCCAATGAAAGTCTGACACAAGTAAGAAAGATCATTTTTGTATTATCAAGTGTATCATCTCATTAATTCAGAGAAGCGAAAGTCTGAGAAACAGAGCTAAAAACTTGCAACCTGCCACCACAATAAAAATCTAACTCACATATTTATTACCTCAGGCCACATTTTTAATACATTATATTTATATATATATTTATATAAAAAACAGCTGCTGCAGTGTTTCTACTGCAGAAAAAAACATTTGAGTTTTCTTCCATTTTCAGCTAACTTATTTATTTATTTATTTATTTATTTATTTAGTCAGCGCTTTAAAAATGTAAATGAATGATCAGTCCATACCAGTTGCATACTTTTCAACTGCATAATTGAGTAGGTGATTTAATTTGTGATTTAAAATATTGTTAAAATGTATTCCCAGTATCCTGCCTTAGCAAACAGAGAGCGATTCATCACTAATGATCAGGCTACCCATCCATTGTAACATGTAATCTAAACAGTAGGCCATGATAATGATGTAGGTACAGTGCAAAGTGGGTTATAAACCCATCATCAAACAGGTCAATTGCAGAGTTCCTCCATACAAAATCTGACTTGTAGTTGGTTGTTTAGGTCTCTCGTTCCATTTTACACCTTTAACATGTAGTGGGGTCCCCATATAATCTTCAGAAACCACTGCTTTAGTAATTAAATTTGTTCTATTCATTACAGGACGGCAATTACCTTGTAACGCCATGAACTATTCCAGTTGCAACACTAGCGATGTTTGTGATGCTGCATACATTAGCATTGAGAGGATCTCTTTTTATATGGTAATATGCATCTATTTTCATATTGTTGGTAGAATTGTCCTGTTTCTCTGTGCTTAATCAAATCAGAACAGTACTGCAGTAGTATAGAAAAGTGTCGTGGGCTGAAGAGAGTGTAAAGGTGAGTGCTGGGACCACTGAAACGGCCTTGTTTTGGATCTAAGACAAACATAAAGGTCCATGTACTTCATTAAGGAAAATGTTGCATAGATGAAAGAAAACAAAAACCCTTTTCAATCCCTTACCCCTCAGCCCATATTTTTGTCTTCCCTTCTGGTCTGATCCTCCAGGCAGCCATTTTGTCTCAATGATCTGTTATAATGTGTTTGTCTTTTCCTGTGCACTTTATCATTTTCTCCGCTGGACCACCATTTTGTGGTAATACTGGTTAGGAACAAAATGGACGCTGAGTGCGAAGTGTGTCTAAAACCCCTCACTGTGTTTTTTTTTTGTTTTTGCACCCAGGCCATGTGCGTCTCCTTGTGGAGCTCTCTGGCTCTCATTATCTCCCATTGACCACAAAGCCTCCAAATCAGTTTGTGCGCTCCCTCATTTTGCCTGTCTTCCATTACACGGAGGTTTGAGTTGCCCACAGGTAATCGATAAGGAGGCCATTCTCTTTGTTAGATGGGGTTGGCTTAAAGCATGGTCTGCTGCTCCGTGTGGATCCCACCCCTGTCTAATTGATGTTGAGTATGTGACTCATTTGACCATAACAGCTGGAACATGAGGAATTGTAATTGCCCGTGGTTATATAGCAGATACAATCCATTTTGTTCTGACAGCGAAAAGTAGCTCCTCAATTTGGGGGTGGGCGGGAGGGGGGGTGGGGTAAGGTGGAGGCAGAGCGCTTGGACTGTAGATGTGGAGATGATGTGAGATTTCCCATGGCTTCTCGAGTACTTGAAAGGAGACAAAAACAGAGGGCTTGCAATGTTTTGTGAGAGGATAGCCTCTATTTGAGAGGGATTTACTTCTCTCTAAAGTAATGATGGTTTCACTCTGTACCTTTTTTGTAACAGTCTTTCTGAAACAGCATGTTGACGGTTTTCCAGAAATGTTTGTGTTTGATGTAGTTATCATTTGTGTTTGTTTGTTGTTTTTTTTTTAAAGTACCTGCAGTATAACATTTTCTTTTCAGTTTTGAGCATCAGTGACTCATACAAATGACATGTGAACATATAGCTATGTTTTGGACACGTATCATATTACTTCATTTAACTTTTATATTCTCTTTAAAAATGTGTGTGTGTGTGTGTGTTTTGTCAGCAGGATGTAAACATGTCCAGCTTTGAAAATGTCTTTTTACATCTAATGCACTATAACCTGTCCACTAATAACATGGATGCCTAACCTCTCTGCCCTGGGCGAGCAGCATTTTGTTAATGTCCTTACATACTGGCATATTATGAGTAATAGCATAGTGTTAGGAAAATCTATAGCGTATTTATTAAAACCCATATTTATGTCAGGTTGAAGCTTTTTATCATGTTTTTGTTTTCTTTTTTTCTGTGCACTCACCCCAACAAAGGTTCACTGGCAGTGCAATGACTGAAGGACAGGCTCATAAAGCTTGGGTCAATGTGAATGCATATTTTTGGCTAAAATCCCACTGACTGTTACTGTGTACACTACGTAATAACAAAATGCTGTTGTGAATTCAGTGTAAAATGTAATGGAATACGTGCAGAAAAGACCACCTTTACCTTATTCAGTGACTGTAATAGTGCATGGCAAATGATATTAATCAGTGAAGTGCATTGAATAATGATTGATGTTGCTATGTATTAAGGTCAGATTGCCATTGATCAGGTAGTTTAGAATAACTGATTTAGCCATTGGCTTACAGCACCCTCACAACAAAGCTCCAAATTCTAGCTAAAGTAAGTCTGATAGGTATTCATGTTGTATTACAGTAAAATGCAAATCACTATGCATAATTACAAGAAAGGATTTGTCAAAGAACCCCCTGTCAGCCCAGTTAGTTTTGAATATGATCGCTATTATAGAGCCTGGTGCACTACGATACTGTGGTGCTTAACATTTAAATGAGTGAACCCACAGGCATCAAAAGTGATTTTTTACCATGTTCAGCCATTTCAAATATGCAGGTGCAATTTAAAATACAGTAGAGAAGATGTATTCCCAATGTGGCCACTCAGTAAAGAGGAGAGAAAGTGAGAGAAAGAGAAAGAGAGAGAAAATGAGAGAGAAAGAAAATGAGAGAGAGAGAAAAAAGAGAGAGACAGAAAGAGATAGTGTGTGGAAGAGAAAGAGTGACACTTCCACATATTTCTGTTTTACATCAGTTGTGACAAGCCTTGGAGGGGTTCTGACCAGTGTAATGATGTGGCTTTTTGAGAGTCAGCTGGCAGGCTTCCGTCTGTGTTGGAGCGAATTTGTATGTATAATGAAATTTATCACTAATGCTGAGTTGAGGGCCAGAGCTGACATCAGCCATATCCTTTTGTGTGTGTGTGTGTGTGTGTGTGTGTGTGTGTGTGTGTTTGTGTGTTTGTCTGTGTGTGAGTGTGTGTGTCTCTGTGTGTGTGATGCCTGACTGCTAGAACAGACCTCAAGGATGTCACAGTTAATATTCAGGCCCACCATAAGCACTTTCTGATGAACAGCACTAAATGGCGCACAGCTTATGCCTGATCATTTGTCCGTTCCACCATCTGGATCGCTCTCTAACACAGAGGAATCGCAGCCTCCCATTTTAGTTTACAAGTGCTGTTCTCATATGGCATGTCTAAGAGCTTTTTTTTTTTTTTTACAGACACAGACTATGTCTAAGGAGCCATGTACCATCAGTTGGCGAGAGCAATTTTGTAGCCAGACTGTCAGAAGATACCTGATCCCTGATGTGATTGCACATGGGATGCTCCAGGTATAGAGCTTTAGCCTCGAGCCCACTGCAGTCCATCTAGGTGTGATTGAGCTGCTTCAGTTTGCTCCCTCTGTCATCAGATTGGGTTGCCTTCCTATCAGCCAAGCCTCACCCTCCCAGCCAGTCACGGCGGCCGATAATGCTGCTTTTTAGTGCTCCCCGACACCCAATTCCAATCTTACAGGCCCGCCAGGGATTAATTGTTAGTTTTAAGTCACTGAATTGTGTGGCAGGCTGAGTTAATACTGGATTTATACTGTTTAAACTCGGCTTGTACTCGCCAAGCAACGCGATGTATTTAATATTGAGGATTGTGTCTCGTAAGGACTGAAAGAATATGTTTGTTTCTTTGTTTTAGGGGGGAAGAGTGTCTCAATAAACAAAACAAAACAGCTTTGAGCCCCTGTTTTACCCAAAACATGCAAAAACATCGAAGATTAAATACAAATCTTGCTTTGTGGATTTTTAAGTAGTAAACACATTTTGTAGTGTATTGCACCGTGCATTCAATGTGTGAATAAGGTGGATAGGGGGATACTAAATGAGCCATAAGTAATATTCATTCAGTGTACTCTAATTCTTTTAGGAGTTTGGGCATCATAAAAAGATTATGTAACTTACTGATTGTTTCTGTTTGTCTGAACATTTGTAAATATCTGAGCCCAAAGACAAGACAGGCAAATCCTGGACCCAGTGATGCAATACTGGAGGTTTTTAAAGAGAGAGCTGTGAAAGATTGCTGTGTTCATATTTTCATATTTTCATATTTTCGCTTTCTCAAAATCTACCAGCTGCTTTTTTTCCATGACCTTTGAAATGGGCTGTTGTTGGCTCTCTGCTTCAGTTTTGAAGATAACACCGTGGTTATATGTTATAATAATCCAATTCCTTTCATTTATGTTATATCAGGCTAACATGAACCATCTTTGCTCAGTTTAATACATATTTTTCAGTAACCTAATGTGTGCCACCCTGTAAGGTGATGCATAAGCATTGTGTAAGGCTATCTCCAAGTAGTTAATAATGTTTTAGTACCAAGAGAATATTACAAAATAGACACCTGCATCCAAAATCATCTTACGTTTATATGTTTTTTATGTGTCTTGGTTTGCTCTTTTAAATAGCATATTATTAGAATCCTGCATCATAAACTGTTATGAACACACTGTCAACATGTCATGGCAGATGGTGTGTTTTGTCATCATTTGCTATAGCAGAGAGTTGATAATGGACAATTGCTGGAAATTGTCATTCATCTTCAAAGTATTCCATGCTTTCATTTCCTTTTTTACATTTTGGCCTTGTCAGATAATTAGATATTGGCTGTCATGCTGAATAATTGCGAAATATAGCGTTGCCCATGATGGATTTCTAGCAGTCTTATTGCAGTCGTATTTTGAATGGTTCAAGAAGAGTGTAAGCATTTCTTTGTGTGTAGATAGCACATTAAATGTTCATCAACACAATCTGCAGTCAGTTCGTTGGCATCTTAGGGAATGATTATTTCGAGTTTGCAAAACTAAGTGCCTGGAAGTTGATTTCTGTATCCCTAGCCTGCAGCAATATAACACCTGCAACGTTTTACTTCAGCTGTCTATACTACTGTGCTGTGGTGAAGGAATATGGTCACTGCCTCAATAAAAAAACATTTGTTTGTTTTAAGACGTGGCTTTTAAACCGCACATCAAAAACCACACACACACAACATTTTGTCATAAATGAAGGCAAATGATGCTGACAGTAGTCGACCAGAGTATTTCACGGTAGTAACACCAGTGGTGCGCTGTATTTGTCTGATGTCTCTGGAGCCCATGCTGAAAGGCGGCAGCGCACATAAGGTTGGGCTAGCTCGAGGCTTCCCTTTGTTGCGTTGCCTCCCCCTCCCCTGTTTCGAACAATAAACCGACAATGTTCCGTGATGAACTCATCACCTGTCACGTCCCTGCTCCCTTTCAGATGTGGCGCCTGTTTTCTGCTTCATTGAACACTGGTAAATAATACATAGTCTCTGATGGAGCACCGCACATCTGAGGCACCAGGGGTGTGTGTGTGTGTGTATATGTGTGTGTGTGTGTGTGTGTGTGTGTGTGTGTGTGTGTGTGTGTGTGTGTGTGTGTGTATGGAGGGGGGGGCAGAACGGAACGTTTGCAAAGCCTCATGGGAGAGCTCCCCCGAGCATGCCCGCAAACCCGGTCACCATGGCACCAAGGTGCACTCTATTTTTGACACTCGCTCAAGTGTTCCAGGCCCCTGGGGAATAAGCACAATCCACGTCTGTTAAGGAAGAGTGGAAACTTTAGTATCCACTTTGGAACAAATTAAACAGGCTAGCCCATTTGTAATTGTATTGCTTGTTTCCATTATGTCAGCTGAAGGTATGGGCCCTATCGTGGGGAATATGGAAATATCTGGGACGTGGAGGATTTATGCAGTCTCGTCATCTTAATCATCTCTTAGGGAAAAATATGTTTAGGTCCAAATTTATTTTCAGAAATATCATTATCAGCATGTACACAATTCATATCACACCACCGAATAAGAACTTCCCATTGACTCTGCAAGTCAGGAAGAATACTTGAGGAATGCTTTCTTCTTGAAGTTTCTTCTTCTTCTTGAAGTTTTCATGGCGTCTGGGCCTCCCTTACCCCGTGTCTTAGTGTGGAGAGCAGTCTGTCGGTGGTTGACACACACACACACACACACGTGAGCTCAGTCAGGGGTGGACTCTGCAGACATTCCCTACTGACGAAACAGACCACAGGGGGGTAGTGGAGCAAAACTCTGAGCGGAAAAAGGGAGCGATCGTGGCAAGGGGAGAGCGGGAGAGAGCGGGGGAGGAGGAGGAAGAGGAGGAAGAGGAGGGAGGCAAAGGAGGCCCTAATGAACACAACCACCGTCGCCGCTCATCAGTCGATACAGGAATAGAAATAATGAAGTCGCAGAGGGCTAGTGGAGATGTTTATGTGGACACTGTCTAACCTGGGTCCCTCATATCCAGCGGGAGGGCTCGGAGCCTCCTCAGGGGGGAGGGGGGGGGGACTGTCTTTCTTTTTTTATGCAACAAACTGCGTAATTGGGAGGATGTATCACCGCTACCTTTATTCCCTCCTCTCCCCTATCTCTGCCATGGAAAACAACAAGAGTCATTGTGGGACAGGATGTTGTTTCTTGTGGGACTTTAAAATAGACCCTGTTGCGAGGGATGCTCTCACATGATGCAATGTGACGAGCGCTATTATCGATTGAAGGCAAAAAAGAGGGAAAAAATGGTCCACAAGGAGGACTTGAAAGGGCCCCTTGTGAACAGCAGGGGCACATTGTCGGCGCACAGCGATGCACCTCTTAATCACGCTTTGCACATTCATGTGACGCTCTGCGTCAAGACAATAGGTTTGGTGTCAAGGAAACGAGAAGTCTATTCAGATCTGTCTGAAATACATACAAAGTGGCTAACTCATGCTGAGATGTGGTATTCTGTGTCACGTTTTTGTTCGGTCTGCGTTGTATTTCTCCAAATGAATGCATACAAAAATAACCATTTCAGCCATTTGATTAATAGTTTGAATTATAATGAGAAATATCTGTTTTTTAGGATATTAATGTCTTTCTCAAATGTTGTAAATTTGGATCTTGCCAACAAAGCCTACCAATTCCATGAATATTTCACATAAGGCACCACATAATAGTTTGATGAAAACATGCACTTCAAGTGTCAGGAAAAAAAAAATTGGATCATAACATAACTGATCTGAACTGAATCCATAATCACTCATATACACAGGCAGCACTGCTAGTGGCTGAAGGTTATCACTGCCGGCTCTCCGCTCTCGAGCATGAAAGCATCTCAGCTCTCGAGACGCGTGATTACTTTTTTGCTCGGTTTACATCAACATTAGGGATTATGTTCCAGGTAGTCACTGGAGACAGCCAATGCATTGTCTACAAGCTCAGCCCACTCAAACAAGCCCGTTTTAGCACAGTGGTTCAGGGTAATCAATAGAAGTCATTTCAAAGGGCTCGCACACCCCCTACCCCACCCCCCCACCCCCAAACCATTTCTCTAAACATCAAAATATTGCTGCCTGCAAATTGTAAATAGCAGTGAGCCACATACAAATGATGGGATTGGTGTTTGCCAGTTGTTTGCTAGATAACAAAGCCAAAGCAGTTACATTTTTTTTTGTTTGCTCTGTTTAACAGGATCCCTGTGGAGACGTTTCTGTTTGCTGTGTTTCTCCCTGAGCTTATCAGCCGTATCAATATTATCGCTAGTGTACTTTGTGGGTGTAAGGCAATGATGTTTCATGGAGTGGACAGCTGATACTGATATACAAACAACAACACATTGCCATTGTTAGCCATTTTGTGAGGTTAAATGGATACTGGTTGAAATTATCAGCAATCTCAAGAATGAAGCAATCTAGGGTGTGAATCAGAACTTTACCCCCCGCTTCCCTGCCGGGTGAGCAAAGCCGAGACAGATGGAAGAGAAGGAGGGTGTGAAAGTTGTATTGTTTTTTGTTTGAAAGTTGCAGATAACACCTAGTAACAATAACACAGAGAGACACACACACACACACACACACACACACACACACACACACACACACACACACACATATACATAGTGGCTTTATCTTGTCTTCCCAAGACCATCTGTGCTTGCGTCAAAACAAAGTTGTCGCTCTCTCTCTTGACCGCTCCTCACGTGCGTGCCCATCTGACTCATCGCCCTAAGCCATGTGTTGTTGTGATAATTTGCTCTCAAATGTCACTTGCATCTCTTCTGTTCACTGAGTCACTGCCTGATTGCAGTTACATTATTAGAAGCTCAAACTCTGGGTAACATTTTTATCAAATTGTCTTTTTTTAGGGTATCTATACATATAACATGTAACATTATGTACATTTACACTGTACATACCTAATACTAATCCTAATCCTAACCCTAACCTAATGTTACATACTTCATTACACTACTTAATGATGTAGATAGACTGCAACAGTGCACTGATATTTTAACTTATGTAAAAGCACATATCCCTTCCCTCTCTCAACTTTACCTTAGTGTTTTGGTGGATGCATGCGTAAATAATTCTTGCCACCTAATTCACTATTCCTGTCGATCCCCATCAGTCCAACATAGCTGCCCTTTGCTAAAGGATGAGCATGTGCATTTAACAGTCTGTTGCGTCAGTTAGCTGTGATAGGGTTTACATGCTGTGTACATTTACATGCATGATTGGGGATTGTGACAGGATTGCATTAAATGGAAGCATAATGTGTGCCTGAAGGGCTGGGGCTGGGCCTGGAGCTGACCTAATGGCTTGAAGTTGCTTTTTTCCAGTGTTTTTCTTCTCTGACATGTGTTGTATGTTTGTCCTTATTTTTTCTGTCTTTCTCTCTATCTCTGTCTTTCTCTCTGTCTTTCTCTCTCTCTGTCTCTGTCTCTCGCTCTCTTTCTCTCTCTCTGTCTCTGTCTCTCTCTCTCTCCCGTCTCTGTCTCTCTCTCTCCCTCTCTCCCTCTCTTGTGTGCCCCAGAGGTTTGTGGGTAATGTGGATGCAGACGGCGTGGTCCAGCACAAGCTTCCGCACCCCATCAGGACCCGCTTCCTGCGCTTCGTCCCGCTAGAGTGGAACTCTGGGGGCCGGGCGGGGCTCCGAGCCGAGGTCTACGGCTGCACCTACAGTGAGTGCCTGTGTGTGTTTGTGTTTGTGTGTGTGTGCTTGTGTGTGTGTGTGTGTCTGTGTGTGTGTGTGTGTGTGTGTGTGTGTGTGTATGCTTGTCTGTGTGTGTGAGTGCCTGTTTGTTTGTGTGTGTGTGTGAGTATGTGTGCGTGTGTGTGCGTGTGTGTGCGTGTGTGTGCGCGTATGTGTGCGTCTGTGTGTGTGAGGGCCTGTGTATGTGTATATTTGTGTGTGTGTGTGTGAGTGTGTGTATGTGTATATTTGTGTGTGTGTGTGTGTATGTTTGTCTGTGTGTGTGTGTGTGTGTGTGTGTGTATGTGTGTGTGTGTGTGTGTATAGGGGGGCAGGGGAAGGGAAGGAAGGGAAAAAGCACTTTCCGGAAAGGTCAGGCCTGACAGTGCAGGCGAGGCAGTGTGAGACAGAATATGCCACGTATGGCAGGTTTTTATTCTCCAGGATGCAACTTCTGAGCCTGCAAAAAAAACAAATTGCTGCCATTTGGGTGTCCTTGGTTTGTGTTCTCTAATGGATGTAATCAGGAAGGATATGTGCTTCTCCAAATGGAAATCTAATAATGTTGTGATGTTGTTAGATTGTGGCAGTACACCTAGCAATGTGTTAATACATAACAATGCAGAAGGAAAAGGGCAAAGTAAATTGTTTCCCGTCCGCCTTTTAATTCATAACTGCTTATGGTGGCTTTGCGCCCCTCAGAAAAATGTGACACTAATGATTTTGCGTGGTGATACAGGCCAGGTGCCCTCTCTAATCATTTATGATTAAAGCAACTGCTGACCGTATGCAATTCCTCTAATAGAGAGGGATGATGACATTAAAGCTTGCGCAGGAGTCAGCCTTTTGTCAGGCTAATGCTAAATAAATAAAGGGGAGTCACTAATGACGCCTTTGCGAGGCATACCAAAGCACGACTAAATGGATCAGCCAGAGACATACCGCACTGTAAAAGACATTATAATTATCCCTTAGCGAGCACTTTCATAATGCCCCAACAGTTCCACACCATGATCCTGTATTAATGTTGGATGAATGTGTGCGCCCGCTAATGAATGCTGCATGAGAATAGAAGCAAGCAAGCAAAGGACCCCAGCTTCTTCTGCTTAGGGTGGGGAAATTAGGAGCGAAACTCACACGCGCACTCGGCTCCCCGATCGAGCAGCAAATAAAAGAAAACCATTACGAATCTGTCCCCTCAAGATGATCATAACAAGACAATGGCCCAGATTTATAATCACCAAGATGCACTTGGACAGGCTATTTGCGTAGTGTGGTATCCCGTATGATATCAACTTTACCCTGTTTTACTAACCATTAACCTGTGGTGTGGTTAAGTCAAGTAGGGATTAACTAGACAGTCCTTAATGTTATATTTGCAAAAGATACAAATATCAATTTTCAATTATGTAGATCTTTAAACGCTGTTCTAGTGTTAGAGGTGATTCAAATATTTTAAGTGTCCTATAAAAGCATGATGGACTTAATTGTTGAATTTAACTTAATTATTTTAAATGAATCAGGGGTTTACATGTTAACTTTTGGTTTATGGGGAGTGCATGGGGGGAAAGGGTACCTAAAATGATTCAGGTAGTATCTCAAAAGAAATAAAAGGAAAAGCTTAAAGTTGATGGTGCAAAATATGCAAGTAAAAGCATGTGTCCTCCTGCAGACTGTATCTTTGTGTATAACTTTAAAAGCAGTCATCCAAGGAGCTGTTTATTTATGATGTGTTGGTGTTTTTTTTGTTTCCATTTAGGCCTGGTGTTTGTTAGTGTATGTGTGTGTGTGTTTTTGTCTGTGTGCATGTTTGTGTCAGAGATGACATGCTCTTAACACATTATATAAATATCCAAAAGAAACTCTTGGCACAGTCACGCCTTTGATTCACTGTAAATGTTAGTGGTGTTTGAACGACTCTCACAAACATGTCAGTGTTCTCCCCTCTCCTCTCCAAGCTGACTTCGGCACGAGTTTCCTGCAAATCCTCCTCTCACCAAGTATTGGAATAGCAGGTGCATGTAAGAGATTGCATTATTCATGCAGACAGCCTTACCCTTGCACTGGAGCAATCCCATCAAAAATATTATTATATATTCAAGCCCCCTTAAGAACGTAAAAAAAAAAAAAATCAACTCAACAGTTCATGTTTAGGTTAACCGGAAACTGCAAAGGAGACTCTCGAGTTGGCCGAGGCAGTGGTATGACACAGTGATAAGAGTGACCTCAGCATCACACGGCAGAGAGTTTACACAGAAACACCCAAGGCAGGCTCTTACTCACTGCTGCTATACACGTACACACGTAGTCACTGAGAATGTGACGATGGAGGATGGAGAGAGAATAACTGCTGCACAGCTTACAGATTTGCATTGCAGCAGTATGCACTTACAGGAGATTAGCGTCTAGGAGGCAGAAACTGGCCTCGGGGGACGTGCGGTGGAGGTGGGGGGGGGGGGGGGGGGGTATAGAGGTGTTCGTTTAGTGAACATCTTGTCGTTTTTTTTTGGCCCTACACAGAATCCTACGTGGCAGACTTCGACGGCAGAAGCTCTCTGCTCTACCGGTTTAACCAGAAGTCCATGAGCACGGCCAAAGACGTCATCTCGCTGCGCTTCAAGAGCCGGCAGGCGGAGGGGGTGCTGCTGCATGGGGAGGGCCAGAGAGGAGACTACATCACCCTGGAGCTGCACCGTGGGAAGCTGGCCCTGCACCTCAACCTGGGTGAGCTGGGGGGGGGGAGTGGAGAGAGAGAGGGGTGACACCTCAGTCTGGGTGGGCTAGAGAGTGGAGAGAGGGGTGGGTGACACAGGGCGGAACTCCCACTCCTAGGAAAGCTTCTCTAAAGATGCAGTGATAAGAGTCAACAGTGCTGAGATCAGGGGGTCAAATCCTGGTCAACACACTGGTGGGTTGTCAGGTTTTACAAAACATTTGAAACCAGTGGGTGTAAAAAAAAGTCTTTGTTGGAAAAGCCACTGTATATCATGTGTATGCTACACAACTACCGGTATATATCTGCTGATGAAATTCAGTGCTTTTACTCAGTTATTTTACATCACTCAATATAGAATTACATAATTGAGTGCAGAATCATAATATGACACTACTTATAAAATAATATAGCAGAAAATATTGTAAAAAATAGATTTAGAATGAAATAAATTTTGAAATTTTGAATTTAAAAAATGTGGAATGTACTTTATTCTGGAGTTTATTCATGTTTCTCTAAAAAGTCAGACAGACCTTCAAAATGAATGGTAATTTTCTTTTATAAATAGGTAAGGTATAGAAAAGTATGTCTGTGTGTTAAAAAAAATTCTCTCTGTGCCTGTTCGTCTCTCTGTGCCTGTTCATCTGTCTCTTCATGTATCTCAACAACTATTCATCTGATCGCCTTCACACCCAGTGGGTGTTTTACTGCGAACCCCTCTGGGTGCAATATGGAGTGGAGTTTTTTTTTTTCGGTGTAAAAAAGGCTAAAAGAAAGATATTGTAAAAAAGATAACTGTTTCTGGATATGGTCCACCTGCACAAAATGACAAAACACTCAAAACACTGAGCAGGTCTATGTGGACAAAATGGCCTTGATGGTGAATGCAGCCCATCTGAAGGCACACTTCTCATGGGAACAGGGACATTATGTATTACATACATGCATTTTTTTTATTGAAATATGCATAAACAGTAGCACTTATGCCATCAGCAATGTAAAAAAACTATTTTAAATGTAGAGATGTTTAGTTTTGAATTATTTATTTATTTAGTACAAACTGGCAGCAGTGCATGTGGATGGAATGAGTCATACCCAAGTTACCATTTACGTAAACATAAAACGAAGTTCCTCTTAAACACATGTTATATTGTGCCAGCTGGACAGTTTTGAAGGGCTTCTTTGTTTATGTGCAAATTTTTGATGCCTTTCTGATGTGTCTTTCACAGGGTAACCCTTTCTAGCTTCAAACGCTTATTTTCCTGTCGAGGCAAATTAATGACTTCACCAGCTGACAATGCAAAAAACATGCGTTTGAGGAATCGGTCCATGACCTACACTGTTAACTGTACTTGCACTGTTGTTGTGCAGTTCCGGTGTAATGCGCGGCGTAAATGCACCGTGTAATATTTCATGGCAAGCCTGCAGACAGTAACCCGCGAAATGAACCCATTCCCTCGGCGGCCTCTTCACAAATTACTCTGTGCTCGGGCACTCGCCAACCTTCACCCTAAAAATATTTGGTTAAACTTTATTATCTCTTTTGCTGTAGGCTTATAGGAACATAATTATCATAGTGGAAAATCACATATGTACATACAGTATGTACTACACGTTACCGGAAGCGGCTGTGATTATTCTTTGACTTGACAGCTCTGTAGGCTAATATGAACATCCATTTTCATAGTGTAGAAAGTAATTTTAAAGTAGAATTTTACTGTGCAGACTGTAAGTCTATAGTACTGTAAATGGCTAAGTTTATTTTGGACACAGCATATGGTATATCATTGTACGTACATACTGTATTTACAAGTTATTGTAAACAGCTGTGTTTAGTCTTGAACTTGACCTCTTTGTGCATCTGTGCCCTTTGACCTTGGTTGCCCTCCGACCTCCTTCAGATGACACTAGGGTGAGGACCAGCGGAGCGCGTGAGGCAGTCACTCTTGGCAGCCTGCTTGACGATCAGCACTGGCACTCGGTGCTTATCGAGCGCTTCAACAGACAAGTGAACTTCACCCTCGACCGCCACACTCAGCACTTCCGCACCAGGGGAGAAGGGGACACGCTGGAAGTGGATTACGAGGTAGATTTCATCACCAGCCCCCCTCCAATATGTTATTGTTTTTATTTGAGCTTTTTAGAGCACTGGGTTTCCCAACTGAATCTTAAACAGATTTAAGCAAAATCAGATTTAAATTTATGTCTGTGACTATCTGCCTTGTTTAAGACTGTGGTTTTATTCTTTTAAAGCTGAGTTTTGGAGGAATACCACTGCCTGGGAAACCCGGAACATTTCTAAGGAGGAACTTCCATGGCTGTATGGAGAACTTGTACTACAATGGAGTTAACATCATCGATCTGGCCAAGAGACGGAAGCCACAGATTTACAGTGTGGTAAGGTCTTTCTTCACTTGCATGTGTGTGTGTGCGTGTGTGTGTGTGTGTGTGTGTGTGTGTGTGTGTGTGTGTGTGTGTGTGTGTGCGTGCGTGTATGTGTTTGTGTTCATATTTTATTTTTGTTTGTATGTGTATGGGTGTGTGTGTGCGTGTGTATGTGTGTGCGTGTGTGTGTATGTGTGAGTATGTGTGTGTGCGTGTGTGTGTCTGCGTGTCTGTGTGTATGCGTATCTGTGTGAGTGTGAGTGTATGTGGATTGTTTTGACATCTGCACACTCATGTGGTGCACTTATTTACTCACCCACATGCTTGTCAAGGCCAATACACTAGCTTAGTGTTGTCCATATCTCTGCCAGAAAAAAAAGGGAAAAAAAAAAAAAAAAAAAAGCCAGCGCAGTTCAGATTTCCATATCTCATGTTGCTGTGAATATGTATTCTTCTGTATTTTAATGAGGAACACTGCCCCCCCCCCCCCCCCCCCCCCCCGCAGTCAAGGTCAGCGTTGAGATATATTACAGTGGCTAGACCTCCCAGAGATGTCAATGGCGCACGTAATTCCAAATGAAGCCTCTTCATTGATGCGAGGCCCGGGTGAACATCGGAGTTCAATGCGCTGGCAGCCTGGAGCACCAGAGGCTCAATTGTAATGAACCGCGCTAGTCCGCCCGACACCGGGGTGACCTGATGCCAGTGCCGCCGCCAATACCATAATAGCATCCTGGCTGTGGTGTTTCGGCGCCTGGAGTGGAATGTTAAACTGATAAATTGGCTCGCACCAAAGGTGGTCCCAAGGAGATCAACACTGTTTTTTTTTCCCTTTCATCCCTCCCTCTCTCTCATTCTCTCTCGTTCGCTCTCTTTTCTTTAAGCGCTGTGAGTCACAATTACTCTTAATGGTGTTGACTGTCATTGAGAAGGATTTCTCGCATATAAAAGGGTAGGCTAATCTATGGCCTTCCAGGAAGGGAGCACAAATTATTCACATATCCTCCCAGCATAATTACGACACTGATGTAAGACTGCGCTCTCGGTGGGCTTATTTATCTCAGATCAAGGTTCAACGGACAAATTTAGTGGTGTCCTGGGCTTTAGCTGTTATAAATTGTTCTCATAGTTGGCCCTATCCCTCACCACACCCACAAAAAAAAATAGTTGGCCTGCCCAAATGATGTTATTAGTTATTCCAGCAGAGTTTATATATAAACTCACAACTCACAGAGTCACTATTAAAGCAGATTTTATCAGGACACCAAAATGAGTACTTGGCGATGAACAGAAAAAAAAGTAAACATTTTTCTACAGTAGTATGACATACTGAACCAAAATGAAGGGAAAGGGAAATATCTTGGTCATGATAGCTCAGGATGTTGTTTAGAGAGGTATAGTCAAAAGACCATGAAATTAAAAGTACATTTCAAAGTGTGTTTGGTCTGTCCAACTAAATCTATTGTATGTGTGTGTGTGTGTGTGATGTTGCATGTTATGAATCAAGGGACTAAGGGGGGGGGGGGGGGTGCTCTTGTAGTTTCATCATGCTGTATGTAGTACGCACGGCAGTCGTGGGAGGCTTCCAACTCACTAGAACTTTTTTTATAATTCGACTTTGTCTCGGTAATTGTTACTGGAAGTAGCAGCTCCCATTTTGTCGGTGAGTTTATCTTTGCCGATATGCCTGCATGTAGGCAGTGATAATAACCGAGTGCTCCCACAGCTGAGCCTGAAGAACAGCTGAGAGTGTACACACACACGAATGGAGGCAATAAAGTACACCAATACCACCACTTCATACGGGCTCAGGGAAGAACATGGGCTTAGGCGTAGGTGGTAAATGGAGTATCCCCAAGGTTGTATCGCCTGTCAATCACCAGCAAAAGTGCGCTCACTTTGTGTCTGGGAAACAGAGCCACAAAGGCAATCATTTTGCCGTGTTATTGAAACTGTCGTTCTGTCTATTATACGGAGGTGCTCATTTAAACAGTGCCATTAGCTCCACCGTTTTGGCGGTGACTAACACCTCCAATTCAGGAGCACACAGCAGGTAAAATGGTGGTGCCGCATGGATCAAGTCGTAGGGTAGGTACAGATTATTAGACTAAAAACAGCAGCCGTAACTTTTTTTCAAAGACTACATTAGCAGCAGCAGCAGCAGCAGCCACGAGGGCAGTTGATCTCAGTGTTGTTGGCTCCCCTAAAGCTCATCTAAAATGTCTCACATTATTTTATCAGCACATTCTCACACAGAGAGCAGGCTACATCCTGTAATAGTAGCAGTCCACTAAGCAACACCCATAGCAATTTCCTTTGCATCATAATAGCAGCCCAGCGTTTGACCCCACAGTCCATGCTTTTGCGATGAGGCAGTATTAAGAAGACTCTTATTAGATACTATAATTGCATGTCACTGTCTGGAGTCAGAAAGCAAAGCGAACGGTTAACTCATCATTATGCAGGGCTGCGAGAGTGGGGTTTAGTTGGTGGTGGTGGGGGGGTGGGGGGGTGGGGAGCGGGGGGTGTTAGCCTGCTGGGAACGGGGGCTCACCAATCCCCTTGCAGCGCAGCCTTGTGGCCCAGGGATGAATCAGAGGTCGACCTCACGCTGAAGTGACCTTTTCCTCCCAGCGCTGCTCCAGTGCACAGGGGCTGCCCCCCCCCACACACACATACACACACACACACACACACACACGCGCATACACACACATTACTGCTACAGCCGCCCATATCCCCCCGTCCCCCCCTTCTCCACTCGCACTCATCTCAGCAGAGCTGTGCATCTGACATTTCCACCAGCTTCTTGTGAATCTCAATGGAAATTTTTGCCTCTTCCCACTCACTCAGGTCTCTCTCTTTCTCTCTCGCTCTCCCTCCCTCTCTCTCTCTCTCTCCTTCCTTTGCTTTTCTTCTCTCTCTCCCTCTGTCTGTCACATTTCCTCGCTCGCTAGCTCGCTCTCTCGTTCTCTCTCCTCTTATTTGTATGCATAGCCACCCTCTCCTCCCTTCCCTCCCTTCGCACATCTCCCTCAAAGGCTCACACATACACTAACACTTGTAACCCCTCCAGAAAAAAAAATCCTCACAATTTTGACTCAAATTCTCACAGGCTCTCTTTTTTTTACTGTGCCCCTCTCTCTCACTCTCTATTTCTCATTCAGTTACAGTCACAAACACACACACACACACACACACACACACACACACACACACACACACACACACACACACACCACACACAGACACACACACACACCCAGACACACACAGTGTCGCTCACCCTCTCCCTCTTTGTCTCCATCTGTGCGCATAAATAAATGCATCTCTTTTGTCTCTGATGAGCCTCTAAAAAAAGCACAACCTTGCATCCCTGAAACTTCTTATCTTTACCTCTCTCTCTCACTCTTTCCCACAAATACACCCACACACACACCCACACACACACACACACACACACACACACACACACACACACACACACACACACACACACACCCACACACTCTTTCGCTGTCTCTCTGTGTTGTTGTGTCTCGCTGACTCCACAGCTGGGAAACAATTGATTGTGGGCTGGGTGTCTGACTGTGACTGTGTGTGCTCCCCCACCAACCCCCTACCCCCCACCCCCTACCCCTCAACCCCTACCAGGGCAACGTGACCTTCTCCTGCTCGGGGCCCCAGCTGGTGGCCGCCACCTTCCTGAGCTCCAGCAGCAGCTTCCTGTCCCTGCCGGCGCCGCCACCCACCCCAGAGGGCCTCTCCGTACGCCTCCAGTTCCGCACCTGGAACTCCGACGGCCTGTTGCTCTCCGGACGCCTCGCCCAGGAGCCTCAGCGCCTCGTCCTGCAGATCAGCAGCGGACGGCTCCACCTCACCCACCAGACCACCGCGCTCAAGACCTCAGAGGTCTCCACCGGTAAGATTGGGAGTCAGGGATCCTGGACTTACTTTAGGCCTATACTCAGAGCAGCAGGTTGTTTGAGGTCACCGCCTGGTTCCCTACCAGGGGACAGCCAGCGGTGTGTTCCTGTTTGCAAAGAGAGCCATTCAGGAATATTTACAAGCATTTTCTGTCTGTTTCAAGACTTTGAATGTTTCTTCGAATGTTTTTGAACATACAGTAGACAAACGGTGTTAGGAGGTAGTTCTCGGTGAACATACAGTATACTGGCATTGGTCTATAGGTAACAGTTAATTTAAACAACTTGAGATGTTCACACACAGAGAAAAATGTTAAAATTTAACAGGTGAAAAAAACATCTTTATCTCTGATTCCTACAGTTTTAAATACCCCATTGTTTTTTTACCTGTCGCCACATTCCTCAATGTTACCAGCTTCTTCAATGTCACAGCTTCCTACAGCCTCCCTTACCTGACGTAAGCTGAGTTTGTGGTTTACAGTAAAAAGTGGGTTATATCAGGTATGGAATACAGAAAGAACGTGCATAGTGCCGTAGTGGTGAGCATACAGTAGTCTCAGACTAAAGCCATAATTCAGCAGTGGGGGAGACGCGGTGTCATCTCCCTTTGCCTCGTTTCTGTTTACATATGCTGTGGCGGGCACGGCGAAAACAAATACTCATTTGTATAGCTTACCGTTATCTCTGTGGCCATAGAGCGATAGCTGTGGATTAGTTTTCACCGGGCCCGACTGCTAATCTGTTAGGTTTCGGAAATGCGCCACAGCGGGAGCCTACCTTTACAGGCTTAGTCTGACATCTGTGCGTACTGACCCAGCGGCAGGACCTGATTTGTAATGTGGGACAGCAGAGATGGTGGGGTGTGTGTGTGTGGGGGGGGTGGTAAAACAAAAGGAAGGCTGCTCTCCATCTGTTGCCTTTTGCCAGCGCTCTCCTCTCTCTCTCCCTCTCTCTCTCTCCCTCTCCCTCATTCTCTCCCTCTCTCTCTGTCTGTGCCTCTCTCCTGCACCCACCTGATCCATTTTTTTTAATTGCACAACATCAAAACGCAGATCACACCAGTGTGTGGAATGCAGATGATTTAATTACAATGGGTCACAATTATTCACCACCTCCCCTATCTACCTCCTCCTCTCTCCTCTTTCCTCTCCTCTCCTGTCCTCTCCTCCCCTCTCATCCCCTCTCCTCTCTTCTCCTTCCCACATCCACCCCTGCCACTGGTCCTCGGATGGAGGCGGCCAGCAGATGGCCCACACAGAAGGGACCGTAGACACACAGCAGCGGCCCTCACCCTGGGCGCCCTTCACTCCTATGGCCAGGATTAATTAAATCAAGCTTGAAAGATGATTTTTAGACCATTCGCCGGGCGCAAAGTCCACTTTGGCAAGGAGTTAATCATTCTGGAGATTGCAGGGGTTTTTTGATTTATTTCCACACTCTCTTTGGCAAGACATGGAGCCTCCTGAACTTTTCTCAGATGAAAGGGGTGTTGTGATTGCTCAAGGGAATGGAGATTGGGGGATTTTCATAATGGTTTCAATGCGCAGGTGCACAATTAGATAAAACACAGGTAATCCTCAATGATTTATTACACCATGCACACATTCTTCATCAGCAACTAAAAAATAACGTTTCCCATCTCATCTTTTTTGCCTCTTGAGAAACCGTGGCATATTTTCCGCTCAAAACATTCGGGCATTAATTAGCCTCAGGTGAGCACTTATGTTCTAATTACGTCTAAAGCCGATCGGAACCAAAAGAGGGTTAATCTCACATCTACTGGGAGAGGAGGGGGAGAGGAGGGGAAAACTGGGTTTTTTGGGGCTAAGGGGATGGGGGGTGGGGGGCAGGAGGAAGGGGGTTGGGCAGAAGAGTACCACTGGCATGGTGGGAGGGCGGGGGGGGGGGGGACTATCTGTGGTCTCAGGTCACCTGCATGGTGTTGTGGCCGCTGTGTGTGCTCGCAGGTCAGCGGGTGAACGATGGGCTCTGGCACTCGGTCAGCCTCAGTACCCGGGGCATGCAGATTACCATGACACTGGACAACGAGCCCTCCTCCACCATTCAGCTCCAGGACCAGCTGCAGTCCAGAGACACCTTCTACTTCGGAGGTGAGTGGCAGGGTCACGAGTGCTGAGGCACCTTTTTCACTTTGGAGGTGAGGCAGGGGACACACACATGTGCAGAGATGAGCGTTAGACTGGGGCCAAATACAAAGAGTTTATTTATTCAGCCTGTATGCACTACGTAGTAAATCATTCTATTTAACTGACACACTTTGCAGAGCACTGTATAGTAAACGAGTGTGCACACTATATACTGTAGTGCACTAGTGAACAAGTGAACATTTGGAACAGCCATTATGTGTCACCTTTGAGGTTATGTCTTTCCTATATATTGTAGGTGGCAGTTATCCAAGGTCTAAGTTGAGGTGAATCTCTGAGGTTTTTTGTAGAAGAAGAAATCCGTAAATTGGTATAAGGGGTCATATGAGACAAACTCTACTACCCGCTATTGTTGCTGCGGTAACAGTAACACACACCTAATGATGGTAGTTTAGGCTCAGGAGGGACCTGCTCGTGTAGATAAAACAGCACAAATGATGTATTATACACAGCAATATTTCTTGTATCTGTGAGGAAAGTCTTTATGTAAATGTATTCATAGGTAGGCATAATTTAGAAAGACTACATTTTTATAATGTTGGTTGTGCAGTTTTTAGTACATAACTGCAAGGTTTTTTTTAATATCGCTCCTCTTTTCTCTCTCTCTCATTCTTCCTTTCTCTCTCTTTCTCTCTGTCTCTCAGACTCGCACACAAGCACTCTTTTTACACTCTGACAAAACATACTTCCTATTTCCACTATTTCTTTTTAAAACGGTATTTGTGAATAGTTGTTTTAATGGATGTTAAAAAAGATGATCCATGATCCAACTTCATAAGCCTCTTTTCCAAGAATCCCTGCCACAGACTGGCAGCTGTGCTGGTCCATCAAGAGCTCCATCTGTGGTTTTGCCATTATATCCCTGCACATGGCCAACAACAACAGCAGATGTATACTGTACTACACGAGTGGCACATTTAAGATTTATTTGGCAACCAAGTGCCATTAAAGATAGGGATTAGTAAAGTACATCCGAAATAATGGGCATGAGGAGCCATGACAGGTCCATGTCTGTTGAGTAGATGTTATGTAATGTGAGGAGAGGCAGATTGGGTAAATAATAGTGTTAAGTCTAAAGCAAAAGTACAATTAAGTGTAGAGAAAATTGTAATCTTAAGTGAAAACATGCCACTTATTTACAACATACCTATACATATTACCAGTAAATGTTTTTCCACAGTATTTTCAGACAGTGTATTGGTGCTTTCAGGTTGTCCTCAGTCTCAGGATGATGAAGAATGCTCCAACCCCTCTATGGCCTTTCAGGGCTGCATGCGCCTCATCCTTATCAATAACCAGCCCATCGACCTGATCCTCGTGCAGAGAGGCAGACTTGGGACGTATCACGAGATCCAGTTTGACATTTGCGGTATCCGTGACAGGTATGGCCATCAGAAAGACAAGATGAGGGACACAAAGGGAGATGGGATGTAAAAAATGTCAAGTATGGTCAAACTGAAAGAACTCGACACTCATATTTTTCTCCAAAGCAATTCAAAAGCACTTTGGCTTGTGCAGTTTATGCTCTTAGTCCCTGACAATGAACAGGACTGGCCACAGGTGATGTAAGCCTCAGTAATTTGTAGACTCCCTCTACACTCCACAGGGTGTTTCCCAAAACTGCCACAAGCACTTTGGAGTGGGTATGTCATAGGCGCACTCCTGAGATGGTTTTATCTTACATATGCAAATGCCATACAAAAACAATGCAGTATCTTTGTGTGAAAGTCCATTATCATGTTCATCCAACGAAGTTCAAACAACACCTGTGATGTCACAGAGAATCACCAAATTATGTTCTATTTCAGTACTGTACACTTGGCCAGTATTTGGGACGTACCACTACAAAAGAAGCACACATCAGGTGCTTGTCTGAGAAATGTGAAAAATGAACAGGCGTTGACAGAATTACTTTTGAAAGGATTCTTCATTGTTGGCAAACCTAGGGCCTGGGTCGTGCTCTACATCTGCTCCGTGTGTGTGTTCCCCAGCTTTCACGTGTCAGGCCGACGAGAAGGTTGGAGTCAAAAGGAGTCTAATTAGAGAGCGTCCGACATCTATCCATAAGACAGCTTAGCTTAAACCCACGCTAACAAGCATCTATATATTTCACCTCCTCCGGCGCTCTCATTACTGGTGACGGAGATCATAAGACTGATGGGCTTGATTACCGGATGCCCACTGTGACTTCCACACCGGTTCCAGAGGGCACTGACATCCGATGCGCGACAGAACAAACAAGTGTGTGTGTGTGTGTGTGTGTGTGTGTGTGTGTGTGTGTGTGTGTGGGTAGGTGTGTGTGTGTATGTAAATGTGTGTTGGTGTGAGTCTGTGTGTGTGAATGTGTGTTGTTTCTGTGTGTAAATGTGTGTATGTGCATGTGTGAGTTTTTGTGTGTGAGTGTGTGTATAAGTGTGTATCTATGTGTGTGTGTGTGTGTGTTAGGTGGAAGGGGAGAGGGGGGGGGTTGTTTTTTGTGTGTGCATATCCCTTCATTAGCAGTGGAGCAGAGTTGGGTGTGTAATCAGCCAGAACAGAGGGAAAGGTCAGACCATTAAGCACAGAGGCACGGAGGGCTGGCTGGGGGATCCAAGAGCAGTCAGAAAGTGCTGAATCAATGTCGCACATGGCCAACGGGTTGTTGCCGTCGGACACAAAGCCAAAAAAAAAGGAAGCCATCTTGTCCACCCCCTGAACAGATTTGCATTGGGGGCCTGCTGTGTGTCATTTGTCAGCTGTGCTGCACATGTACAAATAAAGCAACAGGTAAAATCAGTCTTCTCTACTCTGAAAAGATGGCAACATTTTGAATCTTCTTCTTCTTCTTCTTATAATAATAACAATATAATAATAATAATAACAATAATAATAATAATCAAAATAATAATAATAATAATAATAATAATAATAATAATAACTATACTAATATATATATTAGTATTATTATTATTATTATTATTATTATTGCCAATTTTATTGTTATTGTGGTTGTTGTTCTTGTGGATCAAATTGTCTCTTTTTTGACTGTTATGTCAGGATGAAAATGCTGCAGTACTGTTGTTATGTTTTTAAGGACAGGTTAAGCTCTCTATTTTCTCGGTCTGACCCCAGACGATTTCTTGACATTGGCTGTGGGACGCCCATCATCACCATAGTGTGGGTTTACCATAATTTTTATAGCCAGTTCTCTGATCTTATTTCCCTTCGCTGAGGCAAACATTCGGAAGGGTTTTTCTACTCCTTCCTCCCACCCCACCCCACCCCACCCCACCCCTTACCCACCCCTTACCCACGCCTCCTTCCTTCTGTGCTCCCTCTGACATGCGTTTCGCTGGCGTGCTCCTGGGATGGAGGGGTTTTTATTAATAGTGAACTCGTGTGAACACGACGGGACCCCTCCGTTGCCACCACTCTTACATCATTCATGACCAGCTGTCATCCGCCGGGGTCCTGCCTCGCTTCGCCTCGCCTCGCCTAACCTCGCCCTCAGCCTCAGCCTCAGCCTCAGCCTCAGCCTCCCCTCGCCTCAGCCTCAGACTTGTGTGTCTTGCTCACTTTCCCTTCGTGGTGCTGCAGACAACTTTAGCTCACCAGCTGGAGTGGCAGCCAGTAGGGGATTGGCAGGCAGCATAGCAGCAGCAGCAGAAGCCACTTGCTGGCCCTGCTCTCGTACCCCCTCCACTCGCCCCCACCCCCCCCCCCCCCCCCATGGCAGGGGCACACAGCCTTGGCCTCGTGCTGCCACATCCGCTGGAGGCTGGGGTGGCTGGCTGGGGAAGGTGGGGATGGGAGGTGTACGGATGGTGGAACAAGGCCAGGAGGAGCTCAGCTAGGCGCACACAGCTTGCTCAGGCTCAGCAACCTCACCCCCCCCCAGCCCCTCCTCCCGCAGGTCACGACGCAGACGTCTGCTGACTGCCTGTCACAGCCTCATGATGGCCCTGCTACTGCTCCTGTGGTGGTGCTGCTGATGCTTGTTGTTGTTGTTGTTGTTGTTACTGTCATTGATGGCGGCGAAGCTTTTCCCAGCACATCACAGCCTGCCAGAAAGCATCCACACAAGCCATGGGAATTAAACAACTATAAGGCGTAATCAAAATGTATGATGTGTCTGTTTAAAAATGCAATAGCACAGCTGCAGTTAAAAATAAATTAAATCTGTGCAGAGGAAGTGTCAAGTGAGACTTGTCACTGAGACGTCTGTGTAGACATGGGGATGTTATAAGTGTAGTGTTTCTTACAGTTATTGTTGGATTTGACACCTATAAACATAATTTAATCACACATTTGCACAATTGCTATTTAAGTATATAGTGGAAGTGATCCTATTATCAGCATTGTGTCTATTATTAGCCATTTCTAATGCTGTTCCACTTAAAACGAGGCTTTACCCGGTGAAAAAGAAGTTATCCCCGTGAAAAATAGACATATTCAGCTCCTGTAAACCTTTGGTTTGAGCAAGTGGACATATAATGTTTATTTTTAACCGATTTCACATCCAAATTTTGTCTCACCACCCGGCCGATAATAGACTTGCTTACACTACATACTGTACTGTAAGTGGACTGTGATGTTGCGCATTAGTGTGCCAGTCACAGGCGATACTCAGTATCCACTAAAACTTCATCACCCAGTTTACAGCCTGAGAACACCTTGTACAGGGTTAGACACTGCAATTTTATGGTCCACCAAGGCCGGCGTCTGTGAGCATGAACTAGAAATAGTGCAGTGATAATTAAACCATCACGCGACACATTAGCCATGCTGCAGCCAGCCTCCCTTTCACACAACCCCCCCCCCCCCTTCCCAGTCCCGCCACCCACCCACCCCCCTTCGCCTCCTCCTCTGCCGCCACCTCTTCCCTCTGCAGTGGCTTAATGGGGATCCGAAATAGCTGTGTTGTGCATACAGCCCCATCATAAAGCGCTTCTCCCAGGAGAGCGTGCCCATAGGAACAAAGCCTCCTGAAATAATATACGCGCCCCTAAAAGGCTTGTAATTGTGAAATTGAAGGAGCCTTGATGAAGGCCCTATTAATCAAATTGTCTCCACGCGGCCTTCTTCTCTCCAGAACGGTTTGAAAAGAGCAGGTTGTTTTTTTTTTCACCAAGTTTTATCCGTGGAATTGGTCTGGAGGGAAAATTTATTTGTTTCTGACGAGGGGATTTTTGTCAAACAGGGTTAGAATTGAGAAGCTGTCATCCCTTTGACTGATGAACAAAGAACTGCTTGTCCAAACTCATGATGAATGAGAAAACTTGTAGTTGACTATATCGTATTGACACAAGAGGATTGTGTAACACCTAAAAGATCTGCAATATTCACAGTGGCTTTTTGAACTTTGACCAGGATGCGCATACCTTTGTCTTATGTAAGACATTCTCCAAATTCTTGCTGGCCATTAGTGAAAAGCTGTCGAAGGCCCAGACTATCAGAGATGCTACTGCTTGATTTTCTTTTTTCCAGTTGCTTGGTGATGCCTCAAAAGATTGTTCAACCTTTTTAAAAAAAAATAAAATACACTTATTGATGTTACCACTTCAGCTATGCATGTTAAATATTTCCCTTTGAAACGTACGTGTCATAAGTAATCCAGAATGTCTGTCTGACCTCAGAAGGGAGATTTGTGGAGAAAAGCGGTTTCTTCGGCAAAAAAATAGTGCTGTCACAGGAATTTGAACAAATGTCAGTTTGAGTCGACTCTGTAACTCTCCTGACATTACAAGGAAGTCTTTTTGAACCTTCATATGCAGATTTATCCTCACTTCAATTTAAAAGTTTCCATACTGTCAGCAAATGTTTGAAGTCGCTTTTGTGGTGTTAAACGCAGGTAAAGGAGAATGCTTGTGTGCCGTGTCAGAGGCGGTGTGCATACGCTCACTGTTTGCACCACTGGGTGCTGTGGATTTGAGAAGAGATAAGTTTGGTCTACCTCCCATGAGACTGTCGCTTCCTTATATTTATAGTCAGCAATTTCGCCCACCCACCCCCCACCCCCCCTTTCCCCATTCTATTCGGTTTCATTTAGCACTCTGGCACTTTGCCCCCTTAAGTACCTTCAAACTTCTTACTTCCAAGTTCACTGCAAACAAAGAAGAAACTTCACTTAACCTTAAATGTCAATAAATACAGGGTATTTAAAGTGCTTTAATGTTCTTTAAAGACGTGTAAAGTCTCAAACTGCACTATACTGAGCTGAACTGTAATGAACACAGGGAAGTTCTACAACATTAGGCTTGATTGGATGTAGCAGCACTATTACACTCTTATTTCGTCGAGTCAGGGAGGGTTGTGATCAACAAATGCTGGCCTGTCAGGTTACCTCTTGCAGGGTACAAAATGTAAATAGGGTACACGATTTTATAGCTGAAGTAGCTTTAGCCATACAAATGTGCACACATGCTGCAGTAAAAACCATTCTGCTAAAGGCAGCAGCTCCATCGTTGATCACACTGAAATGTGACTCCACTGCCTTTCCACCACAGGTGTCTCCCCAACTTCTGTGAGCACGGAGGCCGATGCTCGCAGTCCTGGAGCTCCTTCCAGTGTGACTGCACAGGGACCGGCTACAGCGGAGCCACCTGCCACAATTGTGAGTCTACTGGACCTGCCAAGTCACCGTTAAAGGCCCAGTCACATGGACCCAGTGTCCCAGTTAGCCTTACATTGCACCTCTGTCGTTAGTAAGAAGTCCTAGCCACCAGGAGTAAAGTTCATGGGTTTAAAAACACCTATGCCCAGGGGTGTGCACACATACACCCATTGACACACACACACACACACACACACACACACACACACACTGACACACATACATAGTTGATTTATATGAGTATTTGACTAGAAGTGGGTAGGGAGCTAAAAGCTCATAAAAGTCACCACCCCTGTGATCATTTTAAGATAGTCATAATGATTTAGGCTTAGACTTACAGCAACTCTAAAGTTAAATGGATTCTAAATTGTTGTTTAAACTGCTAAATGAAATATGTGCGCATTTTGGGTTTTATCAGCCAGCCTGTCAGCAGTGCCATAACACTTCAGCGCTAAAAAAAATCAACGTTAATCGACTTTAACATCGCCATCAGCATTGTCAAAACGTAATTACCAGCCAGCTAATAAGGTAGCCCATATGTCTGTCTGCCTTCAGGGATCAGGCAGACCCTTTCTTTAAGGTGTTAAAACCACGTGCAGGGCTAATTTTAATGTGTCTGTGCCTGTAATCCTACCACCCCCACCCCCACACACATCCCTTTTCTTCTTCAGCTATCTATGAGGCGTCATGTGAAGCTTACAGACTACTGGGCAGCTCTTCAGGCTACTTCTCCATTGATCCAGATGGGAGTGGGCCGCTCGGGCCTATGCAGGTCTACTGTAACATGACAGGTGAGAGGTCTGTTACACCAGAGATTGAGTATTACAACTGCCATTTTGACTTCTGTTATACCAGAGATTGAGTATTACAACTGCCATTTTGACTTTGGGGCTATTTGTTTATTTGCTTGTTTATTGATTTATTTAGTTGATGCATGATGGGAACAGAGAGCTGGGATCAACATGAACATAATCATAAACATAAATCTGCAGTGAATGACGATTCAAAGCCTATCTGTGATTGTCATGCTTTATTTCAAAGTTGACTGTTACAACTCAAACGCAGATCACAGCTTATAGTCATTATTACAATACCGTGCCAAATACATAGACTGCATCCATTCTTGACTCCATCCATGACTTTTTCCATATGATTGACAAGACTGACATGATTGACAGAAAATAGGTTGGTTAACACATCTGGGAAGTTTTAAAGGTACAAGTAAACATAAGTTATAAGACCAGAAAGCCAAGGCTCAAATAAATGTATATTTTAAAACTGTGAAGTTGTAAAATGAATTTAAGCCTTTGTGAGGTATTAAGTGAAACTTTTTTATGCTTTAGAGGAGTTTTTCCCCTCTCAGTAAAAGAAAAAGAAAGTTTGACATTTTCTGTTTTGTTTTTCTATACATACTTTAGAATGCCAAGACTGCAAACACACCAGAGATTCACAGACATTTTAGATTAAAGACCTTTGCAGATCTATAAAATTAATCTAAATATATAACTTACTCAGTATTTTTTAGCAAGGTACAGATACATTCCTGTAATTCTACCATGAATTCAGCGTGGTACATACAGTAGACTTGGTGTTTGACTAGTCTGGGTACCTTTCCACTGGACTGGGTTAGTCCTATAGCCCTGAAACCTACATGTTATGCCAGTGTCCACATAAGCACGATGACCACTACTACTTACACAGAAGTACGCTTCTCTGACATATGTCCTTACCTGTACTATTTTTGCTGCATGTTTTCTTTTAAAATACTCCTGGAGAAGACCATATATTTAGAGCCTTCATATGGGGTTAGGAACTAGGATTAGGAGCCTGGTTGTCACTGACAGGCCAGTGAATGTACGCTATAAATAGAGTGGACCACAACCCTTAAGAACAGCGAGTGCCAGCTGTTGAATAGTCGAGAGTATTCACACCTGCACTCTGAACAGAGAACGCTTACCAAGCCATTTAGATTTGGCTCCAGTCTCAATGGAATGTGCTGTGAGAAGGAAGATTAAGTGTGGTCCTCTGCACTGCTATACTTGCTGGAAGGTAGCTGCTAACGTATCTCTCATCCCAGTACACAGATTGCTTAGGAATCTCTCAGCGATAGTCCTTGTACTGATAATACAGCCAAAGAAAATGTTTGTCAGCAGCTGAACATGTACTTTCATTTCAAAGGAAGACATAAAAAAAATTTACAAAGTTGTTCTCAGCAAGAGGACTATCAGTAGAAAACTATAGTTATCGACTACAGGAATCATAATGATAAATCCAATTACAAGCAAATTTTGGCCTTCAGATAGGAAACAGAAACAGCAGGACAACAAAGCTATTTTTTATTAGCATTGTGTCTGCAACAGAGAAGCTTATGAGAGGCAGCTAATGTTACAATAAGTTAGCAAACACTTTGGAAACACTGAGTTGACAGCTACATGATAGAGCTGTTTTGACTGCTGCTACTTTGAGTTTGTCAACTTGATTTACACCTACAGGTTGATGAAACGCATCTATTTTGGCATCACATGGAGCAATGGTGTTTGTTTCTTCTCACAGAGCAAAAGGTGTGGACAGTGGTTCTCCATAACACCACCAATGCAGTCAAGGTCCAGGGCTCCACCCTGGAGAGACCACACGTCATGCAGTTTAACTATAGCGCCTCGCCCGACCAGCTCCATGCCCTGGTAGCCAGCTCAGACCAGTGTCAACAGGAAGTGGTCTACCAGTGCAGGAAGTCCCGCCTTTTTAACACCTGGGGTGAGTCCCATCAACTAACCAAATATTGAGCCTCCTTGTGACTACCAAGATGAAATAATGTGGCAATGCCACTGCTCATTGACTTGAATGTATACCGGCGAGATTTGGCGCAAAAACACGTTCACAGTGGGAGCTCAGTGCACTCTGGGTCCTTCAAAGCAAAGTTTGTGTACTATTGCCCAGGGAGAGGAGAAAGTCACACCAATCATTAGGCTTCCTCTATTGTCTCAGCTCTAGTTCCGCTGTGGGATGGTCACGCACAGGCTCCTAATTTATGAAAAATTGATGAAGCTCAATCCCTTCGAGGCAAACAAACTTGGCACAGCAGACAATAAAGAAGTTTATTATTCCCAAACCTCCAAGCCATTATGTATGGGAAATATGTTTTTTCCTTCAGAGCAGTGGATCTGAAAGAAAACATAATTGGTTTTATTGTTTACCAATATCTACATGAAAAACCTTTCTTGTGCAATCAAAGAAAGTCTTAAAATAACTTTTAAGGTTAACGTCATGCCTTTGTTTTGTATCAGCACTAAGGCTTCCTTGTACATGTATACATAAAAGTGGAATGGTGGAAAGCAAAGACAGTATATCTGTTCAGCCTGTATGTGTCTGTGGACTTTGTGGACCTTGCATGTACGTATACAATATGTGTATCAATAGTGTAAAACAATAGAAATTGTTACAACCACAACAAAAAACGCTAACAGCAAGGACAAAAAAACACAAATATGTTTTCTGAAGGTCTTAATGCTGTTTTACATCTACAAACTCACAGCTAAATGTTTACGTCTTCACTCTCTTTAATTTTTTCGCTGGCTGATTTCCCAGAATCCCAAAGCTTTATTACCTAGTCATAACTTTCCATGACATTAATTGAGAACAAATCACAGATTTATTTAGACAGGACTTGATGACATCTTTTATCGTAAACTTTTAAAATGGCGCTTCAAATAGGCACGATGATTAAATATCAGTTAAATATCAATCTGTGCTTGTCAGCCATTGACTACTCTGACAAATGAAATCCCTAGATTATAAATTATGGTGAGTGCTAATTTGATTTCCTCATAATTCAATATTTTTTCTTTAGGCAGAATATAAAAGGTTGTGATCACAAACTGAGAAAATAATGTAAGATTAATTTGAAATTGCCTGCTCAGTTTTAGATGTAAGCCACTTTGGAAGCCTAATATTATTGGTCATACATCTTAAGTGCCAAATCAGTTATTACAATCAAAACCAGGTTAACCTTCAGTGAACCTAGACAGTTTTGCCAGCAGGCCTTAAGTTCTTTTAGACAGCAAAATAACGGGCAGAGATATGAACAATAAAAGCATGTAAATAAATGAGGTCATGCTGCCTTTTTAGGACCATCAAGCATCAAACCAAAAAAACCCAAACAGAACATCAAGTCAAGACACTAGCTGCTGTGTTTTACAGACAAAACCACACAAATCAAATACAGCATATGCATGGGTACAGCACAGAAATGCTGTCAACAAAAGTGTGAAGATTCTAAAGCTCTATTGAGCCAACTCTCAAATAAAACCCCATGCACACCATTTATGCTGAATATGTGAAAGTCTGTGAACGTTTAAACTTCAGAGCTTCCTACAGATGGTCCAGTATATAGGCAAAAGGGGGCCTATTTTTAGGCATGCTACAGCAAGCTCAGCATCTCCTTCTTGCACCTGAAAGGGGCAATCCCTTGTCAGCAGATTGATTATCTATTGCAAATCTACAAAGGTGCGATTGTCATATTGTCATGTGCATCTTAATCTGCTGCTACTGTCAGTACATGTCTCTCAATACATGTGTGTGTGTGTGTGTGTGTGTGTGTGTGTGTGTGTCTGTGTGTGTGTCTGTGTGTGTATGTGTGTGTGTGTGGTGGGGGTCTGCAGATGGCACGCCTCTGTCCTATTGGCTGGACCGGAGTGGGGAGAAGCGCACCTACTGGGGAGGCTACCTGCCAGGGGTGCAGCAGTGCTCCTGCAGCCTGGAGGAGAACTGCATGGACATGAACTACTTCTGCAACTGCGACGCCGACAAGGAGACATGGTACCCCTGACACAAGCAAAACATGCATTGATGCATAGTTAATTATCGATTGATACAGAGTCACATTTTTTATCTGGGGTTGAATTAAGGTGGTAAAGCAGTTAAATAAAGAGTTACCTCACATTATTTCTTACAATAAAGATCACAGTGCATGTCTGCCTTGGAATTGGTCTTATTCAGTGGATGTAACAGTGTTGTTTTAAAAGAGTTGTTTGTGGTGTTGGAAGTGTACACTGTGTGAACACTGAAGGGTGTAATGAGCTCTGTATAAACTTTATGCCATATGTGCATTCATTTTGGCTATGCTAGAGCACACAAACAACCAGAAAGATAGCGTAATAGCTATCCGCATTTCTCTTTGCAGGGTAAATGATACGGGCATTCTCTCATATAAAGACCACTTGCCCGTAAGAGAGATCATTATAGGAGACACACACAGACCCGGCTCGGAGGCAGTCTATAATATTGGACCGCTACGCTGTCATGGTGACAGTAGGTGATCAGTTCTTCTTCATTAAATGTAGTTGAAAAATGGGAGCTTTACCAAATATATATATATGGTACTTTTCCCTCATTCTCATAACAAACTCACAGTATTGGATACATTGCATTCGGTTGAGATACCACTGAATTGTACTAATATATTTTCCAACATTTGTAATACTCTGTAATGAGAGCGACTGTATGTCAGTAAAGTATTTGTCATATGTTTATAGGGGGAAGCCCATATAATCTATCAGGTCCTTATATGACATTATGGATTATTACATGACAAAAAAACATGGCAGGTTACTACTGAGAAGCTGGTTTATTTAACCCAGAAGTAGCCGTAAACCTGATAGAAGTAGAGCCCATTGGCATTTGCTTACTTAGGGGAATGAAGCCCCAGTCAGCATAAACCTAGCATAAACATTTGTCTTATTTCCACAAAGGATCTCTGTGGAACGCAGCATCCTTCTACCAGGAGTCCTCCTACTTGCACTTCCCCACCCTGCAGTCCACTCTGAGCGTAGACATCTCCTTCTACTTCAAAACCGGCGCTCCCTCAGGAGTGTTCCTGGAGAACCTGGGACTCAAGGACTTCATAAGGGTTGAGCTCAGCTGTGAGTTCTGTTTGTTTGTTTGCTTGGTCTTCTTTTCTATTTATTTGTTTGCTTGTTCCCATTTTCTATTTGTTTTTTTTGTTTTTTTTTTGGTCAGTTAAAGGTTACAGCAAAACAAGTCTGGGCATTTTAGTGAAGTCATTTACTGATATGGCCCATCTGGGCCACTGCTAAATATTTTGGACCCTGTTAACGGATATAATAGAATGCAATTTTGTGCCTCCTCCGCCTCAGTCCAATAAAAATAATGTTGGTTAACACGTCCTCTGAGGGCCTTTTATCAGTGCTGGGTGTTTGGACTGACCCAGACCTTGCACCCCTGATAGCACTCCTCCGCCCCAGTACTGCTAATGCCACGTTTAGTGTTTGAGGCAGTGCTCACTTAACTGATAATATTACTTTGCCAAGTCATTGGAAAATGCACTTGAGATCAGGAAATGATTGGATTCACAGTTAGGCTCTCTAATATAGGAACATATAAACACTGACTTAGGTAAAGTAAGTAGCCGAAAGTAACTTAAGCACAGAGTCAGTAAAGCTTTGATGTACATACACGATGGATCCAAAACACCAGCAGATGTGGTCTCTCCGTGACTGTCGCTATGTTGTTTGTGCCAACAGCTCCATCGATGGTGACCTTCTCATTCGACGTGGGCGATGGGCCAGTGATCCTGGCCGCGAAGTCTCCGGTGCCCTTGAATGACCGGCAGTGGCACTGGGTCCAGGCGGAGCGCAGCGTGAAGGAGGCCTCTCTGCAGGTGGACCAGCTGCCCCTGCGCTTCCTGGAGACAGCGGCCGACGGACACCTCCACCTCAAGCTCAGCGGCCAGCTGTTTGTGGGTAGGGGCACTCATGCTCACGCTCTCGCCGTCCATCCATCTGTCTGTCTGTCCATCCCTTCACCCATCCATCAATCCATCATTGCAGGATGACTCAATGTGTCTTAGTGTGCCCTTTGATGACACAGATGGTGATATAGCAGCGAGCGCTACCAGCTACAGGTGTTTAAGCAATGGAGTGGGTGGATAGGAGACTTTCTGGGAAAGTTTTTTAAATGGCTCGTTTGCCCTTCATTACCCTCTTGCCAAGGGCCAAGTCAACACAAACATGATATCTCATTAGTCACTGCCAGTTGTACAGTAGATGCACATTCCCAAAAACTTCAAGCAAACACAAAAGCATAGAGAAATGCATACATTAAATACATGCCATTGTGCCCACCGATCAACCAATTTTAGGAAAAAGAAAGAAAGAATTGTTGGTGATTGTTGATGGTTGGGTTGCGGTAACCAGGTCGAAAGCTGGGAAACCTGGGAAAGAAAAATAAGAAAGTAAGGAAGAGGGAAAGAAATTCTATTTTATGTTAATCACGATGTCTTTTACTTCTGATTCTGTGTGCCTAAGGGGGGTCAGCATCCAGACAGCGTGGGTTCCTGGGCTGCATGAGGGCCCTGCGGGTAAACGGAGTTCACCTGGACCTGGACGAGAGGGCCAAGCTGACCCCGGGGGTGAGCTCCGGCTGCCCCGGACACTGCAGCCACTCGGCCAGCCTCTGCCACAACCGCGGCCGCTGCATCGAGCAGAGCGGAGGCTACATCTGTGACTGCACCCACTCTGCATACACTGGCCCCTCCTGCAAGGATGGTAAATATTTCTCCAGCATTTCATACTGTACATCAAATCCTAGGGGGCCGCAGAGCAAAAAGTACTATGTACCATCTGCAGTATTTGAATAGCCTGTAGTTTTGTTAAGGATAACTATGCCTTGAATTTAGTTATCAAAGGGATGAGCACAGGGGCTTTGCGTGCACTTGCTATAATCTCCAGCATATTAATGTAATAAAGTATTTATGGTCATTATTTTGTGGATCAAAGTGTTACATTTCTACTGTAAGAGATCAAATTCGCATTAAAATGAATCAGGCTATTCTCTCGTCCCGCCCTGGCTTCCCAATAGACAGATTACACCACATGTTCAGAAATGATGAAAGCCGCCTGTAAGATGCCAAATTCATTTGTCCTTTAAGGTGGAAATTAATTAAGTTCGCACCGCATACCATTACCTATATCATGTCAGCCTCTCACAGGCTCTCAAACAAGTACTGCTGTTCCCTTGTTCGTAGAACTTATGGAGCCATGTGAATAGCCTTTGATGTTCTCAATGTGCTGCTTGAAAAGGCCTCTGAGATGTCTTTGAGCTCAGCCTTTTTTTATTTCTCTTCCGGTGTATATTTTTATTTAGCTGTTTTTCCACAAAGGTTTCCGTCCTCATGCACATCTTCAAGAGGCCCTTTCCTGCTTTTTTTTTTCTTTGGCTGGGTAAAAAAAAAATGCAACATTGACTTGCTTAACCTCGTTTTTTTCTTAGCTGAACATGAGCGTTATTTCACTCTTTCCTGTGTGCACAGGCGTGGGTGGAGGGTCCACACTCTCTTTTCACCTCTTTGAGAGTCATGGCTTATTATAAAACTTATCGATGCAAACATTAAACACCATCTTGTGTGGGTTGGAACTCTTAAGTAATTATATAATGCGTCCCTTGTTTCTCTTGTCTGTACAAAAATAAGAAAAGAGGAAGCAGCCAGAAGAAAAAACAGGTGTACACTTCGTGTCATGGAGCAAAAACTCATGTCTGGATATAACTGGCCACATTATATCTGTGTGTGTGAGTGAGAGAGAGAAAGAGACAGTGTGTGTCTGTGAGAGAGAGAGAGAGGAAGAGAAAGAGAAAGGAAGAGAAAGAGAGACAAAGAGAGAGAAGGGAAGACAGAGACAGAAAGAGAGGGAGGGAGAGACAATATGTGTCTGTGTATGTGTGACCAAGAGAGAGGGAGAGAAAGAGACTGGAAGAGAAGGAGACAGAAACAGAGAGCGAGAGAAGGAGAGACAGAGAGAGACAATATGTGTCTGTGTGTGAGAGAGAGAGAGAGGTAGAGAAAATGAGGGGAAGAGAAGGAGCGAGAAAGAGAGAGAGAGAAAGAAAGAGAGACAGAAAGACAGAGCCATCCATTGGAAATACCATGTGAGCGCGAGATGATTGCTGGCATTCAAAGTGCAAATTGAACTCCATCTGAGGAGGTGATCAAAGAGTGGGAGGACAAGGCGAGAGGGCCGGGCCCCGAGCTCCCTTCGCTCTCTTTTTCCACTCAGCAGCTGCCAATCACTCCCCACCACATGCTGCAGTGCCAACAGACAAAAGGATGCTATTTTCAAGTGCCCATATGTCACTGTTTTGACAATGGCTGTGATGATGTTAAGAAAGAGCTCTTCACACATGTAAAGTGTGTAGCTACGTGAAGGGGGTGGAGGTGTTGTTTTATGACTACATATGCACATACAGTACTGTAGGTGTTGTTGTGAGTCCATCCCACTCAAAAGCTCATTTCATTGCAGACTACAGTTAAAGTCAAGTGAGCCACTGGGAGAAGTCCTAGACACCACCATGCTCTAAATGATCATTGCTGGGCTCCACTTTGTTTTAAGTGTCCACGGGTACTCATAAGCAAAACACTGCTAGCGTTAGTGTTAGTGTTTGTAAGCATTACAAGATGCCCTAGAGGGGACATTTTAGTATTGCGGCTAAATGCAGGCTTGATAATGCGCCTTGTGCGGTTACATTCTCTTAAATTTCTGTTATATTTTCTCTCACTTTTTATAACTATATATATTTAGAAAAAAAACTTTACACTTGGTCTTACCCTGGTGGGCTAAATGATGAACCCAACTTGATCGTAACTAAAGATGTGTGGGCAGTGGTTTTTGCCATTAGCATAGGCAACCCCATCTAAACGCTGTACGGGCAGGTGTTGTGCCATGTGCAATTGCTCTGGCACATGCCCAGGAATCGGAGAGAGAGCAATTAAGGCATTCATATAAGCCATTCAAAAGTGTTAGACACCCAAATGATCATCCATTTTTATTCTGGTCCTAATTGAAATCTCACAAATGTAATAATCCAACCATTACAGTCTAAAATATAATATTTTCTTCATTTAAATCTACATGTTATGATATATATACTTTTTATGCACCTTTTATGCAAAGCTTATATAAATATAAGAAAATATTTGTGTATTTTGTAAACAATGGAAACTAAAAATGTGGATATGAGCAAAGTTCATGTTGTATACTATCTAGAATAATCACAAATTATTTTGTGAAAATTAAAAAATAACTGAATCCATGCAGCACATGCCTGCAGTCAGGGCTAAACTATAACCCCCTTGTGTTGCAGAGGTGTCTGTTTCGTTCGAGAGAGGCTCCTCGGTCAGCTACGCTTTCCGCGACTCTTTCCTGGTGATGCGCGACAGCAGCAGCAGCAGCTCTCAGGGATCCTCAGGGAGCGTCTCCACGGAGTCCAGAGAGAACGTGGCCTTCAGCTTTGTCACCACACAGACCCCTGCCATGCTGCTCACTATCAGCACCACCAGCCTGCAGTACGTGGCCATCATACTGGCCCACAACGGTGAGACAAGACACCAGACACTGACCGCCATCACTCACGCCACCACCACTGCCGTCAGTATATATATACACAGAAAACTGATATACCATATGTGCAGTTACATCCCAATTAATTGTAATATCGTGGGAAAGTTCATTTAGGGGTTTTTTTAAGGGGTTTTTTTCTTTTAAATTCAAACAGATTCATATACTATATTGATTTATAACACACAAAGTGAAATATTTCAAGCTTTTGTGTTGCACCTGTATCTGAAATTACATTCATCAATTACAACTAATTGCAACTAAATGGAGGTAAAGATGATAATGAACATCTTTGTTAAAATGTCAAATTCCTCAACCAACAGCACCAGATTCATCATAGTTTTAGAAGTATGTGATATCAATTTTAACTCTAACTCTGCTTTGAAGATGGGTTATGTAGTATGCATGTCAAGTTTGTTTCCTGTCCATAACAAGTATAATTGGTGTTCATGGAAATAACTTCAGTGTTGTCTTTAAATTATCCGAGAAAAGACCAATAGACAGGGCTGCGTGCTAAATATTACTTTGACGTGAACATTCATAAGCCCTCTCCTCTTAAACATGTAAGCCCACAACCCTCCTATCCTTAGACAAAAAAGTCATATGTACCAGATGAATGACAGTCATTGTGTCTCTGAGGCTGTGACTCTTAGTGTTATATCTATTGGTGTGTCTCTGTCAATAGTGAGATGATCCACCAGGGGACACATTATCCAACATAATCCTTAGCACACAGGCATAGTCAAAGGTCCTTTCAATGCAAAAAAGGGCTCCCTTGACAGTTGTAATACCCAACCCATTATAGCTATACAACTATATACAACTATATTTTGTGTATATATGTATGTGATTATATATTTATATATATTTATTGTTATTTTATCAATGTATTCTTTACATCTTGGCTGCACTTGTTAAAGGAAGGCTCTCTGATTTATCTGAGTGTGTGTGGGAGGCACGTTCAGGGTGAGATCAAGGATCGGGAGGCTTAACACAGCACACATGTTTATGAATCACTTCAGGACGTGAAGGACTTGTTGAGGTTGCGGTAGAAGAGGTCATATCTATAAATTCACCCTCAGCCCCAAGCCACTGACTAATAATACACAAGCACAAATACTTTACCATGCAGTTCTAACATCTGCATGCACCTGGCAACAGTATTGCTATATACGTTTGTTTTTTTCATATACCCAACTGAATTGTATTTCTAACATCATGTAACAACCGCATTTTGCCCAGTAGACCACAGACTTTGGTGAGGTGGTACGCTCGGTAAACACACAGTTTTTTTTATGCCACCACATGGTGTGCGGGTGACTCTCAGGCATAAGGCACTGACAGATGACTAATACATCAGTGCCTGACTAACACATTGGTAGGTGACTAACTCTCAAGCTCTCAGGCATTAATGGTTTCTACCCGTTTTCTCAGTTGCTTCAGTTGAAAGCATTTAGAGTTGTCCAAGTGCATCTGGCACTCTCTGTGCTTGATGCACAGTGTTTGTACCTCATTGTCTGGCGTGACCTTTCTCTCTCTCTCTCTTCCCAGTTCTCACCCACTATGCTAACACTCTTAGTCCTTTCCAACTCCTCTTGTCCTTTTTTCAGTAGCCGTTTGTTTATTCAAACCATACCATTGGTTCCCCTTAGGGAGTTTACAGATCTGGTACCGGCTTCATGAGGAGAGGAGGCCTGACGTCTTCACCCCAACCCCCTCCAGCCTGGCAGACGGACGGCTCCACCGGGTACGAATCCACCGAGAGGCAAAGGACGTCTACGTACAGGTCAGTATGGATGGGGTGGGGTGGGGGTGGGGGTTGGGGTTGGGGTTGTGTGTGTGTGTGTGTGTGTGTGTGTGTGTGTTTGGGGGGAGGTGGAGGGCGGGGTGCTCAAAGGATATGTGCGTACAGGTCAATGGTGGATACGGTGGGAGTTGGATTTGTGTGTGTGTGTGTGTGTGTGTGTGTGTGTGTGTGTGTGTGTGTGTGTGTGATTTCTGTGTGGTGGTGGTATGTGTGTGTGTGAGGGGGTGCTAAGGTCAATCAATGACAAGAGGTAAGTATGTGTACTGTGTTCCCAGGCAACCTTTACACAGACATGGTGTGTGCTCTCTAAGATACACTACATCTTTACACACAGAAAAGAAAAACGCGACCATTGTCTACTGTATGTGTATGACATGTGGAAAACAACATTAATTAATAAAATAATACGTTAGATTAATAAAAATAGTTTCAAATGTTCATGATTATCATCATCTTCATCATCAGCAGCAGCATTTTTATTGTCACACTTAGGTTAAAATCCATAATAAACATAAACACAAATAATGAATGAGAGCACATCTTGTAAGAATGTCAAATCAGTTGTGCTTCACTGAAGATCAAATCAATTAACCCATGATGTGTTTTTCATCTTCGAAAAAACACGCAAACAAATGTATTTTGACCTCCAACACTGAAACATATTTGGTAAAATCCGTGTGGATGGATAGTAACTGGCAGTGGTTCTCAGTATTGAATAATAAGTAAGTAAGTAAAACTCTCCTTCAGCTCAAAGCATATTTTAAAACTCTGCCTAAAGATAGTTACTATTCTCCACAGACGCTCTTACAAAAACTAACAAGTTCGCAAGGGTATATGCATGATGCACATGATGGTAGAGTGCAAAACTTGAAACTTGATGAGGCCATGAACTGCGGTGCTGAATAATGTGAACGTATACCATCCTAATTTACCAAGACAGGACTGTGTGGACTGCTGACTACTCATCATATTTTGAGCACTTGGCAAAACTGGAGGAAAAAAAAAAAGTTGCAGCATCCCCATGCCAACCATCTCAAAGAGAGTAAGAGTAAGAGAGAGAGCGAGAGCAAAGACAAGTTTAGCATCTGAGGTAGTATCGTTCAAGCATTTAGCACACCACAGGGAAGTGTGCTATCTCAGGAACATCACAGGCTGTTATTCTACCTATTCATGAAAACACCGTGAGTGGTCTGCTCAAAAGATCCCTGTTGCAGCGGTACAGTGTTTCAAAGAGTAGGGAGAGAGAACCATGGCACCTTCTTTCAAATAAAGATTTTTTTTAAATTCATTATATGTCAAGGGTTTTTTTGTATTAATGGCCAAGCTTAGAAAGCTACACTTGAGTGTTTTTTAAATATCAACCAAAGTATTTTCCATTGGGGCTACCACAGCACATTAAGTATTTATACTCGAATCTGTGGTAAGGGTATTATGTTCATTGCATGAGTATAACATCTTCTGTTGTTACAATAAGTCTTCACCAAGAATGATCCATAAATTCACAATTGTGGATTAGGCCTGCTTATACAAGGCTGTGAGACTCGTTCACAAAGTAAGCTCTTACTAAGCAGCCAAAGATTGAAAGTCTATAAGAGGAATACAAAATCAGCCCTAACCCATACAGCGTCCTTACAGTTTTGCATAGCCCATCCAAACAGTTTTTCAGTTTTATTTTTCCAGTCTGTCTTTAAGGTTCTTGTATAGCCATTCTGTTTTGGTAGAAGAATGTGTTTATTGTGTACACTTGGAAGTTGAAAGACGTTATATAGACGTTATGTGAATTTTTAACAGCATAGAGAGTCATTAAGAACTGCAAAAAGGGTGTACATTTCCGTAAATCATCTCAACATGATATAAATATAAATGGTTTCATAGTGTGTTTTTTTTCCTTTATACCAGGTGGACCAGGACAGCAAAAAATACACCCTGTCATCTGACACCGAGCTGAACTCTGTGAGATCACTGACATTAGGCAAAGTCACCGGTGAGTCTCATCACATGGCAATGACACTATCTGGTGTCTGGGGGCAATCACTTTGATGATTTCACCGTTGCTGTGGGGAGTAGATCTGTCTCACATGCTCACTCACCGAAAGCCTCCACAAGCCCTTCTGTCTCTCTCCGGTGCCTGCACCAAGCCACTCGCCCTGCCTGTCACTGTCTCCCATTCTCGAGTGGCCTCACAGAGAATGACATCTCTCCCCCACTTCACTTTGATTAGCGGGGGGCAATCAATTTTGAGTGTGCGCTTGTGTTGTTGCCATAGCGACTTTTTTATCTTTAATTTAGCAACTCGCTGTGGCTGAATCTAATTTAGGAGACTGAGGAATTATTAATGTGACAAACAAGACTTCGAACTGACGCCACAGAGAGCCTGAGTGCATTGCTTACATCAGCTTCAGACAGATCTTATGTTAGTCATAACATGTGTTTCTTTGCTCTTTGTGTTGTCCATTTCTATTGGGTATTAGAAGATAAACCATGAGATTCAGAATGTTATTTGTTTTCTGCTGTTTAAATTTTTGATTAATCTTACGCTACAACAACATTTTTTCACCTTATGTTTCCGATACTTAAAGATACATTTTACAGAGATGTCTTCCTTTGCATTCTTTGTGATCGAAGTTACACTGGTAGATCTTAAGACATCTGTCAACTGCTTTTCAGTGCCAGTTGTTAGCCATGAGTCTTGTTCAGCAATTGCATCAGAGTTCATGGTGCAGCAAAAAGCTGTAAGTGAACATTTTTGAAGTCTGCACTTTTCGTAGCCAGCACTTTCGAATATTTTCCTCAGCATGTAGCTTTTTTTAAACTTTGTTACTAAGTTAGCCATTTTAGAATATCCGACTGCACTTCTATTTAGCCAAATCTGGCACTGCATCAAGGCAGTTAGACAAAGGTGTAAAAAACAAATAATGAATTCCCCCAAACCACAGGAACTGACGGCCTGGATGAGAAGGTGGCGGTGGCCGGATCTAAAGGCTTTGTCGGCTGCTTCTCGTCAGTGCAGTACAACCATGTGGCTCCTCTGAAGGCAGCGCTGCTGAACCGCGGCAGCTCCCTGGTGACCATCCGCGGGAACCTAGTGGAGGCCAACTGTGAGGCCCTCGCAGCCTCAGCCTCCAACTCTTTCACAGGTGAGACCACCCGATACCCCACCACCACCACCACCACCACCACCACCACCTACTGATACCCACATTCGGTCAGATGCACTTCATAAACCATGGAAATTATAGGCCGAAGCTGCTCTGCTTGGTTCCTAGGGCACACCATCAATCACAATTGTCACAAAATCATTTTACTAAACAAGACATGTCATGAAAATAATTGATTGACTGATTGATTGGTTGGTTGATTGGTTGATGAATTGGTTGGACGAAAAAAGGATGGATAGCTGATTGGTTGGTTGGTTTGTTGGTCCTTCAGTTCACAGTCAAACAAAAAAAAAACAGGAAAAGAAAATGACAGAAAAGACAAAAAAAAAGTTGAAGTAAAAACTAATTTCCCCAGGACCCAGCACTGAAGACAGGTAGGTAGGAGGTATTTTGGTCGGCATTACATGCCGGCCAGCAAACACCAGCCATCTGAGTGTCCTCTGCACTCTTCAGCACACAGGGCTAGAGACACATCAACTGACTTCTCACCTCATAAAACCCAAAGATATAACAACCTCTCTTTCTCTCTATCCTTTCTTTCTTTCATTCTCTCTTTCTCTCCTTCTTTCTCTCTCTCTCTCTCACTCTTTCTCTCCTCAGACCATGTTGAGGAGCCGGACAGAGATAATGAGCAGGACGGTGGCGTGACCCGGCATGACTCAGCAGTAATAGGAGGTTGGCTTTTTACTACCTGGCGTCACCTCATTGCTCGCTCGAAGTCGCTGATCTGTGAAACGAGCCTCACTCGGCTTTTTATTTCCTTTTTTTATTCCTCCGCTCCTGCGGTCGCTGACGGAGGCTTCATTCATTTCATCTCTTCAAACTCTGTGGTTATGTCACCGGTTTCAATGCTGTTTGGCCCCCACACACAAACCTTTGTATTGCTGCCCACAATAAAATAAAACACTAAACGTAAAACATAATGTTTACATTCACATTGCGTCCATAAGAATATATTTTAATGGAAGAGGAATGAGGTGTGCAGTGGATGGATAGATGGATGGATGGATGGATGGATGGGAAAATGGGTGGGTGGTAAAGGCGTGGCTGCATAAGTAAACCGCATCTTCTTTTAGATAGTCCTGTTAGAACTATTTTAAATTTTAAAAATGTGGCTTTGTCAAATAGTCTGCAAAAAACATTTAAACTATAGTACAGAACATTTTAAAATGCAGTATATTTCATAGTATTTGTTTTTAGAATTTCACATTTCCATTGCTTGTACTTTATGTCACAGTTTAAAGGTAGACATATTCGAGGGTAGCAGAAACTTCTGTCTTGAGGATAGTCCTGTTAGCAATGGACCCTCCGCTGATGGATGGGCTGGTGACCTCTGTCCCTGTCCCCTTCAGGTGTGGTGACGGCGGTGGTCTTCAGCAGCCTGTGCATCCTGGCCGTCATGAGCCGCTTCCTCTACCAGCACCGGCAGGCCCAGCGCACGGCCAGCCTGCAGGAGAAGGAGACCCAGCGGCGCCTGGAGGCCGCCTACCACGCCGAGCTCCACCACAACATGCACAGCTCCACCCTCCACATGCGAGACAGCCTGCGGGAGTACTACATCTGACCGCAACCCACCCCCCCCTCCTCTCTCTTCATCCGACGAGCTTTCAGCCGTGGATTCGTCGTGGATCGTCCTGTCCCTGTGATAGCTGCTGCCTGTCTACATGGATGGAAATCTCGCAGCCTTTCTGTTCCATGTCCGACTTCTACAAACAGTTGGGGGTGGGGGTGGGGATATACACAGCTTCCAGTGTGTAGGTAGTAGCTATTAGTTGCACAGTGACTGGGTTGTGTTGTCCTGATGAAACAAAAAAGCAAGAGCAAGAGCAGGGGCAGGGAGGTGGTGAGGAGTTGCGGCAGGGGAGGAAGTAGGTGTAGCAGTGTCTCGTGACAAATTGATTCCTACTGGCAAGAGGGAGGGAGGGAGGGAGAGGAGGGGGCCCCGATCGAGTCATGAATTACAGGCAGTGTTAGGGAAAGGGAGCTCCAACACCCCCATGGCCCCATGGAAACTGGCCTCCTTTTTTATGTCATTGTAGGTCACCAGGGGAGGGCGGGGTATGACAGAGATGTGTGCTCCGAAAGAATAAAAAAAACACACATACACACAACACAACACACACACACACACACACACACACAACTCAAATTAGGAGGATGTGACAGAAGTGACAGAGTATACGCTGAGGGTCATGGTTTAATATAGAGTGATGTGCTTGATGCCAACGAGTGGGAATTGATAGTGTCCAAACCCGTTAATTATAGATAATCTTGTCAAATTACGGCATCATGGCGTACTGGCCCCAGTGGGGAAATCGTGGCCATGCATGGTGTTGCATGAGAGGATATATAAGTATGTCATGTTTTATTTTCCCTTAATTCCCCCTGCTAATTCATCTTTTCTAAAGGCAAGCCATTTTTGGCCGATGGCCCCCGACAGTGGATGTTACCTCCCCTGTACAGGCGCGGTTATAGCTGTGAGTGGTCACAGCACATATGGGAACATACAGTGCTCTTCAGAAACTAGCACTCTCCTCTTGGCCATTGTGCTGAATGAGGTCAGGTCATATAGATGATGACAACTCCTATAGGTGAGGACAAGTCCTATAGAAGCTCTGTTTCCGCTGTGGACGTCTCTCACACAAAAAGGGAATAAATGAGTTTCAAACACAATTGTTATAACTACTACATCTGCTGTGATAGAGACTCCTCCATCTCCAAGGTGATTTGGGGATTATTATGGTGTGTTTCTGTCTCCTTCATTGTGAAGCTACTGAGCTTATGTGGACTATGGTAGGTAGGCTGTGGGGGACCACTGAAAACGGTGTGTTTAAGATGTCTCCAATCCTTCTCTCTGCATTTATTCTGTTTGGCACTGTTGTATGCTAAAAATGAATTGTGTGAATGGTAGTTATGTGGGAAAATCTCTCCATTGTGAAGAAAAGACACATCCGACTGTGGCTACATTCATTGAGAAAGTGAAAATGCAAATCTCAGACTGCTTCTCTATGTGCAAGATCATGACTTGAGGAAATGATTACGGTACAACTCATACGGTTTTGTCAGTTTAATTGTTGTTTTTGATGGCCAGTTAATTTTACAGTGTTGTTCTTATCTATTTATTAATTTATTTATTTGCATCTGCTTTATTTTATGAACAAACATGTCATTAAGGGCGGTGTTTTACTTTGGGGAACAGTCACTTCAAGAGATCATGTCTACTTGTAACAAATTCTGGTTTTTCGGTCAGTCTATACTCAGGGAGCTATAGTCAATGAATCAGTGACTATCACAGAATCTGTCTGAAGATATCTGTCAAGAATTTGAGCAGACGTGGAGTGGAGTGATGAAGAATTTATAGACAACAGCGGATTCCTTTGTTATTCCCCTTATTATGTTTCTCTCCTGCTTTTTACTCTTGTAAATTTTTTATGCTGTGTTGTTCATACTTTGATTTACCTGAGCGTTGGCCTTTTAGAGGCTCTTCGGCCGAGATGCCGGTAGAATGAGAAGCCCCCTCTGAACTCCACTGGACTCCACCCCTTTCTCCTTTTGCCAGTCTTTATCACCACATGAGCAGCAATCAGCTAGATCAATCAATCATTCAGAGACTGTCTGAAACATTAGCAACACTAGACCAACACGGGAAATGCAATATATAAAAAACAATGATATACAACGAAAGTCTGGCTAAATTACGGATCATTTTCCTTTTAATTGAAGTGTCCTTTTCACAAAATATATTAATCTGAGACTATTTTCTACTTCTATTGATATTATGGTTATTTTGGGGGGACAGTTTTGTATAAATATTATGCACAGGTATATGTATGTTTAATAAACTCGCCATTTTTATATACCTTTTGTCCCGCCTCTTCCTTTGAATGAGAGTGCAAATAAGAGCCTGTTGAAACACATGTGGGAAAAAGTCTAGTGAAAACATAGGAGTCTATTTTTCTAAGTTACTGCATATAAAATTAAAATGTAGCAGTACTTGTGAACATTAACAAACTGCCAAGAGATGAATTAACACATTTTCCAGAAGGACTGCTGAACAGTTGGTAGTGGTTTGTCTGTAATGTCAGCAGATGAGCTAGCTGTCTAGCACAGATTTTCAGAAAACAAAAGTAATATTGTGGAAATGTAATAATAAGGCACAACTGCAAAGTATGAGTGTGTCTATTGTAGGTGTTGTACAATTAAACTTTGTCTCACATCAATTTTTCTGAGATTTCTGACTGGCTGTGAGGAGAAAATTGTATACATACCGACTAAACATGACATGCCATATTTTAAAAAAAAATGAAATGTCATATAAATTATGATGATATGCTTCCGTATTTGACCAAAACACAAAAAAGGAGTTTCCATTTCAAATTTAATTTTAAAAAATGTGGCTTTGTCAAATAATCTGCAAAACATTTTAAACTATAGTACAGGCCATTTTAAAATACAATGTATTTCATAGTATTTGCTTTTAGAATTTCACATTTCCATTACTTCTACTTTATGTCACAGTTTAAAGGTAGACATATTTGAGGGAAGCAGAAACTTCTACCTTGAGGACACAAATGTACAACAAATCAGGCAAGGGTTACACAAAAATGTAATGGGTCACAACCTCAGTTACACCAACAAAAGCAACTGACAATGTAAAGAAACATGCACAGTACCTGAGTATAGAGAGAAATAAACAGAAGAGACCGGTCACTGGGCAAAATCTATGCATCTATGCATTCAAATGAACTGACAATGACAATCAGGTGAGGACAAAAAGAGGCGGGACACTGAACAAAAGGAGGAGGAAATGAGACAGAAAGGAGACAAGGTCAAATCACATGAGAAAAACAGGTAAACAAAAAGCACATAGTTGAGTGAACAAAACAGCATGTGAACAAAAAAACAAACCAAGACACAATAACACACAACTTGACAAGGAAAACAACTAAACCCAAGTTGAACACAGGAGACAGACAGACCCTTACACTAGTACTTTCACTTATCGCTTTCTCATACCTCAAACATGAGCATGTGACAAAGTGTGAGTTATGTGCTTTTCATGTTAATGATTATCCCAGCTTAGACACTGGTAGACACTCTCACACAGTGATGGCTTGAAGCTTGTACCTCTATCAGGCGTGGCTTGTCACGGTGAGGGATTGTTGCCCATGTGGCATACAGATGCATGAGCATTCAGCAACACAGCGGTCTCTTCTGCTGACACCAGCTGCTGAAGCACTGTAGACTGACAATCACAACTGTAGTAGGGTAGGCTATATTCCCCACCCATCTCACTCTATCTACATCTCTGGCTCATAACCACAGTATTTAAGATATTTAAGATGACAGATGCAGACAAAAGCATCATGTTCACTTTGATGATGCCAAATGTGTCCTCTCTCTTACAGATGATACAGTATCCTTGCCAGACTGAGAGGTTGCTCAATCACTTACTGTAAGTTGTTGTTCTTCAATGGTTTCAACAGAAAGCTTTCAGTGTAGTCAGTAATTTATTTTCCCAATACTACCTGTGGTATCAGGCGTTTTAGACACTCATTGTCTTTGCCAAAACCACACTAGGGATTGTTTGGCATGACTGCCTGTGGCCACTTTTTAAATGAGAAAAAAGATCAACAAATGCTGTTCTCTAATGTGATCTTTTTTTCCGATTTCATTGGTTCTTTTGTGTGTGTGTGTGTGGGGGGGGGGGGGGTGTATAATGACTGGTTGTTGTTCTTATAATAACATTGAGTAGATTTCAGTGTGCTTTCCTTGCTCGTTGTTTCTCAGGCCTTAACTAAAGAGCCTACATAAATGAGGGCCGATGAGCACACTGTGTTTCTCTCCAGAAAACTGCCTGCTTTTAGTCCGCTGCTTAAATTTGACACCGTAATTTGTGCTCCATTATAGGCTATTAAAATCACAGGACCCTTTCTGTGCTCGCACAGACAGAAGAGAAGAGAAGAGGAGGCCACTCTCAACTATTTCCTGCTTTCACTGCCACACAGACACAGACACAGACAAGGCAAATCAGCCTCCGCCCCCTCAGGACTGCAGAACATGTGCCCACAACATTTTAGTCAAACATGGTGGATATTCAGAGCAAGATGCTTCATGATGACGCGTCACTTCATGGAACTACAATCGCACGGGGCCGGCACTAATCCCCCTTTATGCAGTGCTCTGTAAGGCACGCTCTGTAACATTAATAAGGTCTATGGCACAACCACAGAATTATATTTAAATATAGTATCATATCACACTTAAAAGCCTTATTTTGCCTGAATGGATGTACATTTCAGACATGATATCATGATATCTCCAAACCCACCTACCTATTTCATGGAAAATGTTGTGACAATATGACTTCACTATAAAGAAAATCAACTTTAATTCAGATATAAACTGAGTTTACGTTTAGTGCATGGTACTAGCTACTACAGCCAAGTACATCAACGACACGCCTATTTATGCAGCCCGGAACTGATCCCCACTTTGCTCTCCATAGACATGAACTACCATGAAGTATCTTGCTCTACTTATCTACCATCTTTGATTTAGGCCCTCTCTTAGCATGGTAAATAATTGCCAGACTACTGCTATGGTTATATGGACTGTGGCCATGTAGACTGGTGAAAGGGGTCACCCACAGTAAAATGAAAGTTAGATCAGCCTTAGCAGTCACTATTTAGCACACACACACACACACACACACACACACACACAAACACACACACACACACACACACACACACACACACACACACACACACACACACATTTGATGAACAGTCAAACATAATATTGAATTATCCAGCTTTGATTGATATTAATGATGATGCTATAGCAATAAAATGGTATGGGTGTGATCCTGGGGATGTTTGTTGTTGAAGGGGAAATATACAGTGTTAGACAGTTTGCATTTACTGTATCAAATTACTTATGAACTACTGAATTACTACATTATGGAAAAGTGCTTCAGAAATCATTAACTATGCATGTGCTGCATAACTTTCTCACCTTTTCTCTCCCACACACACTCTTTTGCTATATTTGTTTTGTTGTGACATGCAAATAACAAACACTTTGAGACTGGTGAGATGGTTCTGAAACAAACTGTCTAGTTGAATAAAAAATGTTTTTTTTCTCACTGTTTGGCTGTGATAGCAATGAAGTTACATTTGAAATGTGCATGTTTGTTTTGGTAATGAAATGAAAATGTCCTGAAGTTTCCTTTGTCAAAATCAGTTTTGAATTTGTAGAATTCCTCAAACTTTTCAGTGTGCCTTTTTTCAGGCAGTTCATTTTCCATTTCTATGTTATTAACTCTAAATATATGACCAGGGGCATTTTTGTACTACATCTGATACTTTTTAAATTATGTTTTAGCCTGCATTTTGTGCTCTCAAACAGTAAGAGGTCACATGTAGAGTATGAATAGGGAACTTTTTGGACTCTGCTACTAAGCAAAGTGTCTTAGCATACTGCCCACTTGTGAATATTTTTAACTTAATTGGTATAATTACATCATTCAATATATTATTCATGTCCAGCTGTGTCTTCAATGTGGTCTGAACAACAGATTGTTTTGAACTGGTGGATAATACAAGTAGTCTCTATTGCCAGAAGGCATCTAGTATGGTTGCACAAGTCCAACAGAAATATAACTTAACATAACTTGTCAGTTTGAAATTACAGGGTCTTTAATAAGACAAGATGTCCTATGGCATATGCAGTCAGCCCTAAGCTCTTATTCAAAGCAACTGCAAACATCTTCAACTTCTCTGATGAAAGCTGCTTTCTCTCCAAGGACCACTGAAACCATAGCAACATATATGGTGGTTTACATCAACATGCAAGCTACAAAAACGGTCATTAAGTAGGATTCTATGTACTTAGAGGGTTTGAGGATTTCATGTTCTCCCACAGAAAGCAGGTAAGATGAGCTTCACACCTCCATGCAGCCCTTGACATCTAATTCTTCTTTAAGTGTGTTTTGGGGAGAGAACACCTCAAAGAAAGAATAAAAAACTATGACATTTTAGTATATGCCAACTGCAGATGACATTTCACACATTTGGACATCATGCTGCCTGAAATCTGACTTGAACCCTACTGTGTTTTTTTCATACTGTTAATCTATTTGAATGTATATCAAGGTATCCATTCCTACAAAAAAAAATTATAGGCCAGAGAAGTAGACATATCATTGAATCACTTAATGACAGAAGTCAGTCATGACCCTTTTTAAGGACATAGATTTGAGGACATAGAGTTGATGACTGAACATCTGACTGGGACAAAGAGTAACATGGCATTGGCTTTGCTATACTCTAAATGTTTGGTTACTAAATGTGAACCTTTGTGCCAATCTTAAAAAACTTGCACCATGTAATACTGATATGTTGTGTTGGTATATATGACCTTGTTGTTTGTCCACCAAATTGTTATCAGATCACCTTTGAGTCTAAATAAACAGTTAGACCTGCATCATTTTAACTGGAAATGGATAATATACTCTAAGGAATATGTGAAGGCATGAAAAAAAAGTTTTGGAGGCAAGAGGCTAAATCGTAAGCCTTTGGAGCAAACCTCCAAAATCTGCCCCTCTATCTTTCCCTATTGTTATGCTATATTTCTGCTTCTAACTATCCTAGACGTGAGTTAAGGGAATAGCCATACTGTACTTTAAGTTGTGTTTATTTTTTAAACATTTTTTTTTAAATAGTAAGGTGACATACAAAGTAACCCAAGTTTGTCTCATATACCCCCCCCCCCCCCCCCCCCCCCACACACACACACACACACACACTCCTCCCCGCACACACACTTATTATTATTAATATTATTAATGATGTGTTGAAAGAGGCCTTTGTCTATGATGGAACTTAAAAATCATTCAAATTCTTCCCCTCGAGAGAAAAAACACTGATCCATCCTCTATCTTCATCGACTGATTTTACAGTATCTTATTAGGATGTATTGAACAATGGTTACCAGTAAGCTTAGTCTACAGTATGGCTGGCTCAGTTGGTCACATAAAAAAACCTTCTGTGCCTAACTCGGTGAAGTGAACACAGCACCCTTAAAAACAGTCTCCAATTGCAGGCGTACATGTTTGGTAGGTATATTGTAAGTCTTTTCTTAAACCTAAATCTTCACCTATGGTCCACTAACATTCAAATCAACCTGGCAACAAGCCTAGGGAATGCAAAGTGTTGTTTTAGACCTGCTTTCCATGGGTGCTTTGAGGGATCCCAGGCAAATGAATGGATGCCTGTATAGTAGGCTAAAACAGTGATTTATTGACTGAATCTACATAGATGTTTACCTGTCAAATTAATAGAAATTTTCCAGTGACTCTGAATGAATATAAATAAAACAAAAGTTAAACATGCTACATTTAATTATTCCCAAATAAATCCCAATTAAATTGTCCAACATACAATGTTAGTAACATGGCTGTCTTTAATTTCATCTTCTTAGTGAGCTTCAAAAAAGTGTCATCCAAAAGTGTAACCTCACTAGTTGTGTTTTCTTGTGGTTTTTGCATGTGCTCTGTTGCCATGGTCTACTGGAGTAAAATATAACTAACAAATCAGTACCTAAAACAACAGAGGATGGTATGGAGCCATGTGTACAATCAGTCAGGCAAGTTCTGGCTCTGTGCCAGGTGAAGCGCCCCTCAAAAACACGTGTGTTTCGTATGCTGCGGCTGAAAAATGGCATGAGGGCTGTTTGACATAGATAAAATCAAGAGGTAGAAAAGGCAAGAAATGTGCTGCCAATGATTTAATACATTTTTTTTTACAGGTGATGAATCCTAGTGGATAGCAGGTCTCCAATTCCTACTGACAAAATGTTGAAGAAACAATCCTGTTGTGTCAGGTCATATAAATCTCATGGTGGCAAACACTGGTTTTGCTTCATATTAGCAAAAAAAACATGAAATTGAGGAGTAAATATATATATATATATATATATATATATATATATATATAATATAATATATATATAAAATATAAAATATAAAAACTACACTATGCATTGATGTTTAACACATACCGAGTTGTACATGATTTACTATTAATCATAATCAATGCCAGGAATTGAGGTGGTAATTACATGGTAGGTTAGAGTCTGCCAATTTATATTGGTATGCCAGACCTTAATTCGTTGTTTATTAAGTATTATTAATATTATTACCTAAGTAACTAATAATTCGTTAATTAATTAATTGAGGTCTGATATACTAAGATAAATTGATCCACAATGGCAGATTCTAACCTACCATGTAATTAACATCTCAATTCCTGCCATTAATTAGGGTCTCACATACCTGTCTGATATATCTGTTCCTTAACCATGATTTAATAGTAAATCCTGTACAACTCAGTATGTGTTAAACATTAATGCATAGTGTGTTTTTAATGATTTCTAAATGTACTCGTCCTTAACTATTTGTGGTTTATACATTAGTTAAAACATTAATAAATGTATACTCATGTACTCTTATTGTAAAGTGTTACCCTATATGACCTTCCCCCATTCAGTTCCTCACGTGAGGTTATGTTATTGCATTTGGTACTCGTTTGCTGTCCTGAAGCCCATGTCTCATTTGCATCAAGATCAACAAAGGTGCTAGGGGTATTCAGGTCAACTAATATTAAAATGCTAACCTGTTGTTTGCGTGCATGTTGGTGGAATATAAACACAGAGAATCCCATCTTTTTCAAGGAGAGGGACAGAGGGAGAGGAAACAGCACCACCTTCTCAGACCAACTATCTAGTTTATTACTTTTAAATATGGTTACTACTGACCAAATTATCTATTATGTTTTCATTTCTGTGCTGTCGGTAGCTGGCATTTGCACAAATGTATTTTTTGCCTTCTGCATGCTTTTCGATGACCAGAGGAGCCTGAAGCCACCCATGACTGTCCTCATGGCCACGACGGTGTTTCACAACATCCTCCTGCAGGCATCGCTCCTCAGCTACACCTTCAAGGAGTTCTGGAAGGACAGCCCAGTGATGGCCCTGATGGTACCAGTCATCATCTACGCCGGGCTCTCCGTCATGTCCACCAATGTGTGGCTCAGTGCATTCTACTACGCCAAGATCGTGTCGTCCCAAAGTGCCGTCCTGGCCTGGGTCAAGCGGAACATCGTGGCGGTGGTATACAGCGGCCTGGTTGTGGACAAGATCTACTTGGTTGTTTTTGTCTTCTGCATCACCATGCCAAGGTTTCTGGGCAAAGCTGACATCAACATCAACACCAACACTTCATTTCCTATCAATGCCACGACTGATGGTGATGAGAACACAACTGCGTGGGATTCTGTGGACGTTTTCTTCACACATATTCACGTGTTCTATTTGTTGCTGTTTATCACATTGATGTTTTGGGCATGGGGCTGTACCTCAGTCTATCTCTGCAGGCACATAAGGAGAATGGAGAGTAGTGACAGTCCCTTCTCCAGCCCCCAGCTGCAGAGCCAGGTTCGAGTGGCCATCCAGGGCATCGTGCAGACTGTTCTGTATGTCATCTGTGCTGTGGCACAGTTCATTACTCTCTTTCCGGGGTGGCTAATGCTGGACGAGGTGACACGTGCATTAGTGCACAATGGGTCGATAATATTTTATGCGTTGGGGACAACTATTAATCTAGGATGTGGCCAGCACCTGTTTAGAGAGAAAACAGTGCAAGTTCTAACCAGGGTTAAATCTGGTAACTGTTGGAAATGTAAAAAAACAGTTTAAGGTAATGTGTGTGTATGTGTGTGTGTGTGTGTGCATCAGGTAAACCTACACAAATGTCCCCACTAAGATAAGAGGTAATTTGTGGGGATCAAGTTGTATTCTATAGTGTTTTTCTTGGTTATTTTGTTGTTACTAATAAATCTAAAAGTGCTAAAATATTGTTTGACTGACAGGTTAGGGTTAGGGATGGGTTTGGTCTGTGCACAGCCTACTATTCTTTAGCTTTATTATAATTGGAGTCAATGGGAGTACCCCACAAGGATAGAATGCCAAACTTGTGTGTGTGTGTAAATATATTGCTAATTGCCAAGGTAACTCACATTATACCCAGGTTTCTATTCAACGGGGGCATCCTTTAGACTTCGGAAATGATGGGGCTCTATTCGTATTGACACCAGTAGTCAGTGTGTTTTCATGATGATATGAAGTCGTTCTCAGCTTCAGTCATACAGTCCATTTTTTGTTACCAATAAACCAATCCAAAACTTAGCCAATGGGACATCAGTAAATACAGTGTAGCGACAAGACTGTTAGATGTTTTGCGACAGTAACAGTAGTTTACAACACTTACAGCACTGAAATTAAATTAGTTTTTATTTGTAAAGAAAAGTATATCTAAGGATACATTCAAGAATGAATGACAATTGTTTTTTTTTATTTATGACTCCCTAAGTTTTGGGCTGAGTGTGGTGTTCAGTGGGAAACTCACTGTAAGAGGAAGATGAGAAGCCTCTGCTCTATAAATAGTTATGCCTACAGCACTGGAACTTCTCAAGGTGGAGCTGTGTAAAGCACAGCTCCCTAACACAATTTTCATTATACTTCGTTACATATGTCAAGCAGTTTTATACACAGTGAAGTGTGTTGTCTTTGTAAAGGTGAGAGAGTCTGAAAACTAATATAAAAAAAACACTGGGATGCACCGATACCACATTTCTGAAAACCGATACGAGTATGAGTACTACCATTTTCAGTACTTGCCGATACCGAGTACTACCGATACCGAGTACTGTCATTTTTGCCATATTTTTTTTGCCATAAATTATGTAGTTTTCTACCGGGGTGATATGGCCTAGAGGTGTAGACTATTTGCGTGCAAGGTTGTATGATTGACGATCACTACATACAAAAAATATCGTAAGACTGTAGCTTAGATAATAAAAAATGATAAATGCTACAGCATTATGTAATGGCGATCCCATTTTCGATAGAATGATGACATTAAAAGAAAGTCTACCTGCATCTATCCTCCTGTCAGGAACTGAGGCAAGTGTTAATTTCGTTAGAAAAAAAAAACTGTAAAAGTGCAATACCTGTGAACAACACTGAAGTCAACCAAGCAAAATGTTGCGGAAGACCGGTGGTGGAATGGAGAGGGTAAGCGACCAACGGAGCGAAATGAGGCTAACTGTGACCACAAATTCTGACAGTCATAGTGGTATTTTTTTTGTAGGCCTAGCGAAAAATAAATCATTTATGAACTCACGTTTACGTCATGCGTGATGTATGCCTAGGCCGACGAACTCCTGATGTCCGAGTTGGTCTGGTGTTTACTGACACATTTATAAACACGCCCAGGCTATGGTTTGTGTATGGCCTATACAAACAAATTGCATTATTTGGAATATGTAATAGGACTACGTTGTTTTCCAACCGTACTGATGATCATGCACGTTTACATTGACAATCGCACAGAGTAGCCTTGAGACCACGTTACAAAGCACAGACAGCGCCTCTTCGGGGGACTGTCTGCTGGCATTGAAACGTTGACTGAGCTGCGCTTGTGCGCAACCTCTCTCCATTGTCGCGCAATATTAAATCCCAGAAAATTACACTAATCATTGCAAATAACCTACACAAAGAATTGCATATTTAGCAGCTAAAATGTCTGGACAAGGCTGATATTTATTTCGATTAGAATAATGTCCAACTTTCGTAGTCAAGACTTGCTTTCTTGCGACATGTAGAATACCGATTGTTGAAGGGAGGACAGTGAGTTACCACATGCAACGGTTGGATTCACTTTAAAAAATAATAGTAATAATAATAATAATTTATTAGTGAGTAGCCTTTCATACAAAACTGTTAACAAGGCGAATAGCCGACATTTAAAAAAGACAGACAACGTTGGGGATCTTAGCGTAGGCATATGTGCGAAAGGGGGCGGAGTGTGGAGAGATGTTTAAAATGACAGCCTTGGGGGAAAATGTAATGAGGGACGGCAATGTTTCATGATAACATCTTCGCCATAGAAAAATGGGTAGGCCCTAATGGCCTTGGGTTGTTGTTGACGATTTTTTTTTTTTTGTTATCTGACGAAATTAGTCTAACCTTGAGAGTTAGGCTATATTTTCCCCAGATGGGAGAGGCTTTTTCCCCTCGAACGGACGCTGGCAAATGGCGCTTCACTAAACACTATATTGGCGCATCTGATTATGCTCAAACCTGAGCTCGACAATTCTTCAGTTTCTGTTCTGCGCTGCAGGAAACATTTGGCGCATGGGATTGGCACTGGTATCGGTTTATGGTATCGGCAACTGTTTGGCAAGTACGAGTACGAGATAAAAGTGGAGTATCGGGCCGATGCCCGATGCCAGTATCGGTATCGGTGCATCCCTACAGTAAATAAATTATCCTCACATTCTTTGAGCAAGATTAGTTTTCCTTTCATTTATGCCTTAATCACCTGCATTGGATCTTGATGCTCAGATGTCTGCTATGTTACCAGCTTGGTGATGTTTTATTGAAATCCCCATCATCTATTAAGCATTTACTACAGGAGAGGAAACATGAAGCATGAAGAATGGTCTCTAAAATTACAATAAACATAAAAATCTTAACATAAAGTAATAACATTTTAGGTATACAGTATTTTCCAACATACCTATAATAATACATAAAAAGTAAATAATTATTAATAATAATAAACTGCTACCTGCTAGAGATGCACTGGCTTGTTTTAATGTTTAAGACATCAGATGTTGTTTTCATAATGCATCTGACAGGCCGCTTGTCTGTTGTCATGTGGCACTTTGTTGTATCATTGATGGCGGCCAACACTCAACTCACAAATAATTGATGTGCTGCGTCAGCATGGCAGATCTGAGAGCATGGTATAGGCTGATGGCACAAAGGACAGAGAAATAGGGCCATAACTCATGTTAGCATGTTCCTTCTACGAGGCCCCATGTTTGGATTGACAGCTAGACATCCCGTACCAACATGTTTGTGATAGGCTCACTGGAGCACCCAGATCTATTGGTGGCACACTGTTTGAAGAAACAAATTAGACCTGAACTCATTTAGGCAGACATAAATAAACAGAGAACCTTTTGCAACACACACTTGTTCTGTACAAAGCAATAAGACCTGGAAGAAAGTGTTCTGAAATCTATTAATTTAACTCAGTGTCAGTATTACCTGTCTGCATTTAAATAAGTAATTATACATCATGAAGCAATAAACAGCTTCAGAAAGCCTTAGCTGACATTTAGAAGCAAACATCATACACTGCACACACTTCTTCACATCTATATTATATCTCTGAAGGTTAGATAAATATACTTACTTGACATATAAAATAATCAGTATTGATTTTTTTTTTTTTTTTTTTTTTTGCTTTTGTTTTTGTGGGAGATGAGATGCTTTGAAACTTTGCACAGATAAAGAGAGAGAGTACCCAGAGAAGACAAACTCCCCATGCAGCAAAAGGCCACCAGTAAGCCATATAAAAACACATAAATTAACTCCCTCCTCAGGCGCCGGACCCCTCGCAGAGATGAAATAGTGCTGGGTATTATCCCGGCCCACAGGCTGCTCCACTGGGAATGTTTGTTAAACTATTCTCCTCTAAAGTATGCTGCTCCTGCAGGCACTTTTGCCGTGATTGATCCCTTCCCGGAATAATTATGGGCTTTTATTTGCCCCACCTCCACCAGTGCAAACAATACACAATCACTTTATTAGGGGGAAGACATTTGGACTGTTTTTACGCTTCTTCAAAATTGTTTGGCCTTTCTGCCTGTAGCTCGCCCTATGTTTTGCATATTAGGGCTCATTCTGAACAGCTAGTTCAGTGTTAATGTTGCTACAGTTCTGTTAGTCTAAGTGGCTTTTTATTGACAAGAAATATAATATAAAGTAATAACTAATGTATACGATATGTAACAAAAAATAATAATATCTAATAATATCATAATAATCATAATCATAATATCATAAGAACAGTCATATTAAGCTAACAACAGACTTGACAATAAGCCTTACAGTTTCTCAGTCACAACAGTGTACAATGTCACATGCATGTCATGCTTGTGGATAATAAAAATGAATGCCCAATCAGGGTAGCAACGCCTAACAGTCATCCCTAATTGTCATGGCAGCTCATAGAACATTAAATGCCATAATATTTTAGGTCCTAAGCAAATTATCTATCAAAGCACTTATGACACAACATGTAATCTGCAATGACATGCAAGGCAAGCCAAGTTATTTCTATAGCATATTTCATACACACAGACAATTTACTGTGCTTTACATACATGTCAACCTTTTAGGTGACACTTTTATATGGGCTCTTTTTACAGTGTATGTAAATGTAACAACATGTAATATTAAGTACTTGCACTGTGCATACCTAACACTAACCCCAGCCCTATGGTATAGTGTCAATACATAGTGTTACATGTTGTTATGAACTTTATTACACTGTATTCCAGTGGATACACTGTCACAGGAACCATTAAACAAAGTGTAACCACATTTAAATATTATGTGTATACTAGAAATGACTCCCCAGTGCATCAAAACTGCACGTCTCCCTGCTTCATGACAATAGCAGGCTTACAGTAAATTATGTGGCGAATAAGTCACACTAGTATGTTCTAGATTTAAGATGTTACTAGTGTAGCAAGACCACTAATGCAGCAACACAATAAAACCTACTGGATTTGTTGGGGTGAAGAAGGTTGGGAGGGTGAATTGGCATGCTAACAGCGTATGTAACCGAGAAGACTGTCATTGTGTCTGCAAATACATTTTGCATAAATTATGTATACCTTAAATTGTGACTGATTGGATTTTTGGGCTGTATAGGCACTCTGTTTTAATCCTTATATTTCATGGTAGGTGTCCTAAGGTACAGAGACAGATATTTTTTACTTGATGATTTATTTAGAGCACATAAAGAGTATTAATTGAGAAACAAATACAAAGTAAGGACGGGGTGACTTCATTCACTCCCCAGACAGGTTTTCTTTGCTCAAATGTTCATTGAGCTTCAGCAACAACAATGGACAAATTGCATCATATTGACTGGGGAAAGGTAATTGTGAAAGCAAGTTAATTGAGAGTTAAATTTGTGTTGGCGGTAATTAATAGATCGAGCTTCAGCCGCTTGGCAGCATTCACGAGTCTCGTTCAGTAAAACGTGCCTTCTAAGTATTGCCCCTGAAATGTTATCCAACGATAAAACATAGAGTAGGCTATACCATCTGTCACATGTTGGAGTCCTTCATGAGGTGTAAAAAGCAAGTGAGCAAAGCACACAGACAGACATCTGCCACATGGACAGTGCTGAGAGACCTGTTAGCACTGTAATGCTTCAATTGGTTTGGGAATTCTATACACAAGGATATGAGAATTAAGGGTATTTTACATTGTGAATAATGCTATCATATTTACATACAATGTTTGGTCTTATTTTGATGGTCTCAGTCCAAGTGGTACAGTGGTCTTAGTCTTGAAAATGTTTGATATAGTTTGATAAGTCTAATAAAGATCTTTACACCTAGTTCTTTCGGTTCTTGTGACCTCCAGGAGCAAGGGGTGTGCCGACACCCCTTGCTCCACAGCTGATCCATCTCAAAGAACTGCTATCTGGTAACAAAGTAAGCAACTGTTTTGGGGTGCTTTATGTAAACTGGGTACTTAAGGAAAGATCATAGCAGTAGCAGTTCTACAGCGTGTTACTACCTGGGCGAGACCCCCTCTGATTGTGTAGCTTAGCTTAGCCCAGTGGCATAAATTTGCTTTTGTCATTGGTGGGGACCTTTTAGGCCACTTCTAGCCACTTGTAGTTGTGTGGAAGCAACTGCAAGAGCTTGCACGATTTGTCTACATTTGTCTACATGCGTCTTACTCCTGCAAGTTTTTAGGTCATATGACATTGTCGCATTTTGGTGACATCCTCACACCTTTCTGGCAAGTCTAACACAATTTCTAACCATCATGCAACATTTTCATCCCACAATGCATCACTGACTGCAAACGTTTACATCAAGTTGAATGCGCCTAGCATATACACCCCCACCGCAACAAATCATTTCCAATAAAAAGTGTCATCAACTGTGCCTCCACACATGTGATGTACATTTTAACTTGCCTAGGGGGATTGGTACATGTGGGAAACATGACAAAACTGCTAAAACAGCGAATTTGTGATCATATGAGCTCAATACACAGGAATGACAGTACAGTAACAACCTTTGGGATTTTTAATCTACAAACATTATCAAAAGGGCCTAAATGATGAGTTAATTCTAAATATCATGTTATAAAAACCTTTGTCTGTGGAATGTGATTCTGTGGTGTCCTGATCAACTTTCCGACTTCCATGCCGCACAGGCCGAAACAGACATTTTGGTGACTGAGTAATGTCACTCAGTAGTAGGACTTGATTGGTGCTGTCTGGCCAACCTAACTTTTAAAAAGGTTGTGTGAAGTGTGAAACAACTTGACAAAGGTCTATGACTGAAATGTGGTTAATTAAATCTTGCTTGCGGAATGGATAGTGTTTGGGAGTTCTAAACTACTAAATGATCCTGGTTGACTCAATCCATAGTCACGAGTCAGCTGACTCAGTTATAGGGTGGGACCTTTCAGCTGAGCTCCCATGACTGGAATCAGAGACTTTAGATGTAGGTAAATTGATTTCTTTAAAGAAATGTTCTACTACAGCATCCGAAAACACAAAATGGCAAACTCTCTTGCTACGCACTTCTTGCTCTGTCTTTGGTTTCGGGGAAGGAAGTCACATACTTACAGCATCATCCATAAGACTCAAGCAGGGTCAAGACAGCCTTAATCATGTAAGTGAGTCATCCACCTTGGGGAGATCATTTGCAAGTTGCAAGTCCTGCAAGAATATGCACTGTACAGTTTGTCATAGGACGCAATAAGGGCTAATTTTCCACAAGAGAATAGTAAGACATGCAAAAAAAAAACCACACACACACACACACACACACACATCCAAATGCTTGTATCATGTATGATATGTATTATAAAGAAATTCAATGGGATACTCATTTTATTAGCTAAATTACTCATTTGCAATTCACAATTTACCTACAGTATTTGTAACTGTGAACTGTATGCATTAGCCTCTTGACAGAGTGCATGAAGCAGCATAGGAGGCTTAAAGCATCTTTATTTAACTGAAGGGTGCACATGGCAGAACCCTGTGCGGTCAGCAACAATCTGACCTGCATTACGACCCACGATCGCAACTCTCCTCCCCTTACTGTTCTAAGCTTTGAATCAATGACAGAACACACCCATGCAGATCCCTATATATCTGCCACTTATTACAATAATTAATCTGATCTCAGCAGAAGCATGTCTTAATCTAATTACACTTGTGTCGTAGGCCACGGAGGAGAGAAAAACACCGCAGGTAATTAACTCTGGATGAGTTGCAGAGGGAGGATGCGGACTGTTCACTAGTGATCTGGCTTTGATTAATTACCCTGAAGGTCTACTCTTAACTAATGACCATGACAGGCTTTAGGGTGCCATAGGTACGATTGCAGCCAGCAGTGCTGATAATCAAGTTGTTGTTTGGAGGCAAAAGCCTTGAAGGACGCGTCCTCCTATCAATGTTTTCCCCTGAGTGCTTCTCCCATCGTCATGCCCTCAATGTTAATGTCATACAAAATAGGGTGGAAACATTCACCTAAACACAGCAAGGTTATGTTCTCAATATATTTTTTATAGTGTACTACTGTTGATAATGCTGAGATGCATGAAAAACATTACCATATGACAACCTCCACAAATAAAACTGCACCAGTATGACTTGAGTAAGTGTCTGGCAGTATCCATGATGTTAATCCACAAGATTTTATAACACATATTCATTTCTTATGAAGCCTGACAAAAGTGGACATTACGTTTTATCATTACAAAATAAATTAAATGTTTTATCTTTTCATAAAATAGTACTGGTGACACCAATAATGTTGTATGAACATATCAATTAATGTATTCATGCTGCACATATAGTTGGTTATTAAACACATGGTCAGTCATTAGAGCTAAAACCAATCAGACCACTGATTCCAATAACGTATGCATAGCGTTTTTCATTGGTTCTGACCGGGAAGAACTGAGAATAAGCAGGTTGGCCAGGCTGACTTTAAAGTAAAATTCAGTGTAGAGTCACAGGCAGCATGGGCAGGCCCAGGCTATAAAATTTCCTGAATCCAGGTAAATGAATCAATCCAGTGTGCATTGCAAATATATTGTACTATCATTAGAAAGGATTAGGAAGTCATTGCAAAGCCTCATAAAGAAATGATCTCTCTATACACAGTCAGGACTACACTCGTATAGTGCTTTGATGTTTTTGTGTCAGTCATTACAGCTGGAAGTATCGTAATGATTTATAAAGCTTAGGCTGTAAGGCCTTGTACTACTACTAATAATAATAATAAATTATAGATCAGAGTTTTTCAAAGCCAAGTGTTTTCAGACCAAGGACCACTCCCCCAATCTGCTAACAGGGCTAAGTAAATGCATGAATTGGTGCAGCATTACCGACCTAACTAGGGAATGGCATGAAGGTAATATACATGTTGTTTAAACATACTGTGCATAGCATAAGTAGCTTAAGAAAACTTGGAAAAAAATATATATTTCAGCACAACTGCTTACAGACCACTTGGGATTTATTGGGGTTTGTTATGCTTTATAGATTACAGTTATTATCTTATAACATACAACCATTTTCCAATCATAGATTTTCAAAACGTTATCACATGATTTCAGGTCAGTTTTAGGCACAATTTGGCCACACACAGTGAGAGGGTGTGGTGATGAAAACATGCTTCAGACAGAGCCTGGATCACCCTCAGACAAACAAAACTGCAACACACAACCTCAGCAATGTGGTTTATGCAGTACAATGTAGTAAAGAGTCCCCAGATCTGTATATTCTAGAAACTAAGCAACCACTTCACAGATGCATAGCACAACACAGGAGGGTGACTGCATCAGGACAGGAATCAGCAGTACATCTAAATCTAAAGGAGAAGGGGCACTCCTTTAAAGACACTGGCGTACACATTTCGGAGGAGGACGACAGGTGGTTTGAGAGAGGAGCAAAGGAGGTCATGTATATCCACCTGAAACAACAAAATTTGAACAGGGGAGGGGTGACTGCACCATCATCTGTCTGCTACATATATACCGTTCTGCATTGAGATCTCATTCCAGGAAGTTTAACTGCTCTTCTCCATCAGAACAGTTCTCATTCTCTGAATACTGTGATGATAATGACTCTCACTCCAATTCACACATTGACTTATGTGTGGTCTGCAGCTCACAGCTCTTCCTCCAGTGGTCCAGAGATATAGCTCCTGCATCATCAGGTCAGAACTGAAGACCCCTTTCGTATGAAAGGTAAAACATCTTCAAGCTCCAAAAAGAATCCCAGTTGCTTAGTTTCTAGTTGCTAAGTCCAGTTGTTGTTTCGACTACCATGACCTAAATAAATGAGAATCTTCACAGACCTATACGTGTGATGTTTTCTGTATATCAGAATAAGTAGACACAGCCAAATGCTGTGGAGAATTTATTTTTTGCCAATCAGTAAACAGCCAAAAGGCAATACATAAGAAGTAGGCAGTATTGAGTGGCATTTGTATACAAATAAAGCCATCCTGTAAATGTAGCTGTCCATCGACCTAACATCCTTAGGGCTCAATAAAGACTTTCACCATGAGCAGAGATCAATGGATGGGTGCTGGTAACTAGATCAATAAAGTGAAGTCTTCCCCCCCTCATTTCAGTGTCTACACTAGGTATGAAAAGTTGTGAGAATTGATCCACCTCCCCTCCCCACCATCGTCCCCTGGGGTGGAAAATTGTTTCTCCAAGGAGGGGAGTCCTAATGGTTCAGAGGCATATGCTGTAAAACATCACCGCAGGGCACAAACAAACAACACCTTCAGAAATAATGCTTTACACTGTGTAAATTGTTAGAGGTGCATACACAATCTAAAATGAGAAAGAAATATGTGTTTTTCTGTCTATGTATGTGCTACAGTATAACACAACATGAAGCAGAACACATATTGTACGTGCAATTTTCACTTCACATAGAAAAGGTGTGATATTTCCTATGTCATAAAAAGGAGCACATATAGACTTCTAAAAAAACAAGTTAAAACATAATTAGCAGTTAACATTAGTGTGGTTTTATGCCATTATCACCTAGATATTACCTCATCACTGTGTGACAAGTGTACATTAGAATCGCAACAACTAATTTGCTGTTAAAATAATTACCTCTGCCAAGAAGGGTATGTTTTTGCTGCCGTTTATCTGTCTGACTGTCTGTCTGTCTATCTGTTAGTATGTCATATTCTCACTAACTTTTTTAGTAAAAATCAGTTCACTAGATCTGCGCTCTCTGTGTGCTTTTCTTGTTGTCAATTAGTTTAATTGTCAGTTATTTTAATAATTAGCTGATGTTAAGACTTAGAGGATAATTCTAAATGTGTTTTAGGAAAATATTTTATTAAAATATTTTTCTGATTTATTTTGTGAATACATGTAGTTGCCTTTTTCCAGCTGCTAAATTTTAATCATGAGAGCCCAAAGAGCTTAAACATTTTGGGGAATAGCAAAGTCCAAGATAGAGAAAATCAGAAGAGACGCGATGGAGGCTACAAACCCAACCTTTTTTTTTTTTCAAATCCAAGTAACACCTCTGTATCATCACACAGTCGTACCAGAGTCACCTTGCCTAATTAAAACCACTTACATTCACATAGAAGCATATGTCAGCTCTGAGTCTTGTCTACTTCGGGGATTCCCGTGGCTAAAAGCCTGTGGGTAAAGACACAGAGGCATGTCCCAAATCAGGCTTATCATGCCTACATGCAGAGGCGCAGATTAAAACTCTTGAACTGAGACAGGTTGATTGGAAAGTGACACCACCCTGTGCATCTGTCAGAAGACATCAGACCGTACCCAGACCAGCTAGCTGCTCTCCTATAAAAAAAAAAAAATCAGGCAGGTGTGTTTTAGAGGCTACATACCAGGCCCACACAGTAAAGCATATGATGACAATCTGAGTGACAGGCCATCAGTCTTTTAATCCCCCACAGCCCACAGTGAGTCAGGGCTTTAACACGACCGCTAGTGTTAGTGCTTCATTCACCCCAGCACTCATTCTCTCTGTCTCTCTCTGTCTCTCTCTCTCTCTCTCTTTCTCTCTCCCTCCCTCCCACTCTCCAGAGTCCAGATGGCATCAAAAGATGTCCCCATTTTTCAAAAAGAAGCCCAAAGAGTGACGGTGGCACCACTGCCGCTGACTGAATTCAAATGAGGAAAATGTGTGTTTCTCCGTGTTTGCGTGAAATGGGGTCCAATTAGTGTCCCTGGACATGGCAGAAAGAAAGATGCTACAATTCCTGACCTGGCTGAAGAGACACTTGGGGCAACTAACTGCTGGTGTCAGATTTTTACTAAATAAAAAAAGTCTAGCTACTCAGCTCTGTTTCAAGTGACCTAGTATTTGTCAGAAATGATCTGACAAAGCATGTTAACAACTCTTAAGATAAAAAAACATGTTAACAACATTTTTTTTTTTAAACTTTAAAGCTAGCGCATCAGCACTTGGTCTCCTCTAAACATTAGGTCCTGAGTTTCAACCCTGAAAAAATAGCCCACTCCACTCCCGGCAGTGCAATTTTATGGGAATCTGCTGAACTGCAGTATAGTGAGTGCATTACATCGTCTCAGGTAGCCCCAGTCCCAAAGCTGCTCTTGCTCATACAGACTCACCATAGCCATGGAGTCAATAAGACAGAGCGAAAGAGAGAGAGAGAGGGAGAGAGTGAGAGAGAGAGAGAGAGCGAGAGAAAGAGAGAGAGAGAGAGGGTGTGTGAGAGAGAGAGAGAGAGTGTGTGTGTGTGTGTGTGTGTGTGTGTGTGTGTGTGTGTGTGTGTGTGTGTGTGTGTGTGTGATTGTGTGTGTGTGTGATTTTTGATGGTACATCCTGAAAAGGAACCCGATCAGGTAGCCAGACACACGGGTTTGTACATTGATTATTCAGTTAAATGCAATTATAGGCTTGACCAACAAACCATATCTAACAGCCATGAAAACAATGCCTGGCCAATCCAATCGATAGCTTGTTCTCAAAAATGCAGGGGCATAGTGAAATTGAAGAATACTGTGTGACTATTCAGCAACCCTGTCCTATGCATGATAACGGTAAGGGTGCAGTGTTATAATCTGGGATGTGTAGACATGTTTTGATGCGATACTGAGCATCTAAAGTGGGTACTAGAAACACTGTGGCCAAGACTTTTTTTCTCCCATCAGTAAAACATCCGCTGCCTTTTGGAAATATCACCTGAAATAGCAGTGACATTTAGCAATAACAGATTTATAGGAACAGTCATTTTCTTCTAAGGTCAGTAAAAATTCCAGTAGGATTTTTTTTTAAAGGCAAACTTTTTAGTCAAACATGAGAATAAATAAATAAAGAAAAATCTACAAAAAGAGCTAGCAGCATAGAGACATAGTGACAGCCACCCAGCTGCTGCAGCATTTTTGACTAAGGAGATCATGGCAAAAACTTGGAATCCTGTAAATGTCAAGCATGCATGCTGGGGGCTTAAACCAGGTTGTTTTTTTTTTTTTATGTGCACACTCAGATGCTCTCTATGCTGCTGTGTGTGAATGGCTGTGTGTTACACGATTGCCAGTTTTTTTTTTTGGCACACCTTCTCTATCAAATTTGTCTCCATTTTTTTTTAATGTGACTGTGTATTGTAAATGTTTGTGGAATAGTGTGTCTATAGTCTATAGTCTATACTGCCACCACTACTGCCACTACTGCCACCCCCTACTGCAAAACTAATTGCCCCATCGGGGGCTAATAAAGTGTTACTACTATACTATATTTCTGCCTTCTCCACCACATCCCACCACATTTTTTTTTTCTTGGCCCGCTGCTAATTTGCAGGACCTGCAGCAGACATCTGTAGTCTGAGTCTGCCTCCCCCACACGTACTGTAGCTAGCTTTGTGTCTCGGTGACAGAATGTATATATATATATATATATATATATATATATATATATATATATATATATATATATATATATATATATATACTGCCATGCAAAGAAATTGCAATGCAAAGAAATTGCAATTAATAAACATAAAATAAAACATAAAAATATATTTCAATACATTTGCTCTGATAGCTGAATACAAATCTAAATGTTCTGAGGAGAGAGAGAGAGGCAGAGAGAGAAAGAGAGAGAGAGAGAGGGAGAGAGAGAGAGAGAGAGAGAGAGAGAGAGAAAGAGGGAGAGTAATGTCTTTAAGAGTCTCCTGGGCTTCATAGTCAGCAGCTAAAAGCTTCAACATTCAACACAGTGCAGCTGTAATAACCAATACAGAAACCTCCACAGAGAGAGAAAATATGTGTGTGTGTGTGTGTGGGTGTGAGAGTGTGTGTGTGTGTGTGTGAGAGAGAGAGAGAGAGAGAGAGAGAGAGAGAGAAAGAGAGAGAGAGAGAGAGAGAGAGAGAGAGAGAGAATCTCTGCCTGCCAACACGTTTGCATACACATAACACATTGTGTAGCTAAACGTGTTGAAACGTGTGAAAGTGCCAGGCATGCTCTAAGGAATAGAGAAGTGCTATATATATGTAGTCCATTTATAATGTGCCACTGCACTCTCTCCCTGCTGCAAATGTTATGATGTGGCTAAGTGTGTGTGTGTGTGTGTGGTCTGCTATAGTCGTACAGAGTGTTCTGTGTATGTGTGTGTGTGTGTGTGTGTGTGTGTGTGTGTGTGTGTGTGGTTGGGGGGGGATTGTATGTGTATGTGTGTTTGTGTCTGTGTACTTGTTTGTGTACCTGTTTATGTATTTATGTATGCAATGCACAATGCATATGTACAGTAGTTATGTATGTATATTTGTTTCATATGTGTATAAAAGTGTGTGTGTGTGTGTGTGTGTGTATGTTTGTGCATGCCAGCATGCGTGCACGTGCCAAGGAAAGTTTACAACATAATCTTAAACTCCATGAACTTAAACTCCTCTTCTGTGCACCAATTTCAGACAATGCTGGATCTGAGTGCACTGTATGAGGCATTGTTATATTTCTTTTGATCTCAGAAATTTTAATGCATTCATGTTCAAAGCCACTCGTGATGACTGAAGATTAGGAAGTAAAAAAAAGTTGTTCATTAATAAAAAAATATTGCTCTGCAATTCTGAATGTATTCTCTTTCATCTCTGCAGAAACAGAGCCTCAAGCATGTTTGTTTTTGGTAGAATGTGTTACTTACACTTTGGAACGGTGTGACCGTGAGCCATTTTTCATGCCGCACGATAAATGTCAATTATTTATCATTCAGATAGGCTATTTCAAATTCATTAGGTGATGCTATCTTCCAATTAACTTGGCTTGTCTGCAACATTAAGCAAAAATGGTGGATGGTAACAATGTGGGATGTTTACAAAACTTTGTAACTTCATGCTTATTTCAGATCGTATAGTAAAGTCAGTACAAGTCCGTAAAAGTCAGTAAAGTCCAACCTTGGACGTACATGAAGTGTTTGGAATTTCAAAATATTTTGATTTTTTTTTAGCTAAAGAACATCTTTTATGTCTACTATAAATGCAATGTGCTGTGCAGAGAGGGTTACGCAGGCCGAGTATTTTGATTCATTGCAGCACGTCAAGCCTAAAGGGCATTGGCCCAAGCTTTATGGCTGGGCCAGTTGGATGCCATGCAGTCTTTGTGAGGGATGCCTGTGCTTTTTACCCTCTCCCTCTCTGGTTCCCACCTCCTCTGTATTAAACATCTTGTCACGGTGTGGATAAAGCACCCCCCACCCCACTAATTATCAGCACAGATTCATTCTCATGCACTGGTGAGTATAAGTGCACAGACAGCTAATTCCGCTTAGCTAATCAGCTCCTACAAGTCGTGCAAATATGGTAGCGTTTGATCTGGCTCCTGGTGTACATGTACACCCCTTAAACTATGGCAGAGTGGCATAGTTAGCAAGTCTTTTGTTACTTTCATACTCTCGCTTCCACTTTTTTAACCTTGTCGGTATTTTAGATTTGCCATATAAATCACAGGCTTTCTGAATAAATAAACACACATATAAATAAATAAACTGTGACAAAGTTCAGAACTGCAGGGGTAAGGATATCACCGGCTCTTAAATCTTAAATACAGCTGTGCTGGTTGAATCCCGTAGGAATTTTCTCAGCAATTACGTGCCGAAGTGACAGCCCAACAGAAGAATTGCCTCTCCGCCCAGCAACATTTCTGTGCGCACAGACACTTTACTGTATCAAAGATATAGGGACCCAAATCTAGCTGTATTTGGGAGTTTCTTTTTCACAGATGAAAAAACAGAACAGGGAAAAAAAGACAATTTCCACTGGGCTGAAGAGGAGAAGAGAAGAGAAGAGTGGATGGGGGTAGGGAGGAGAGAATCTGATCAGTCGCATGAACAGAGTATTTTTTGAAGGCGAACAATGTTTCCCCCAGGACGCAAACAACCCAGCACTGCAGAGCCTTTGTATAGCTGGCACATGAGGAAGGGAAAAAATACACACACACACACACACACACACACACACGTACACTAATGCACACACACACACATACACCAACACACGCACGCGCACACACACACACACACACACACACACACACACACACACACACACACACACACACACACGCACACACACACACACACACACCTCAGTTCAAAGAGCTCACAAAGGACAAGGATGTTTCATGAGCTGCACTCAAACGTTTCCACGTGGACTTCATATCCCATGAATCACAGCGGGCTATGGGCCCTTCCCCGAACATTCCTCGTGTTATGACAACTTTTGTTTTTTTTTGCAAAGGGTACCAACTCCACAGATGCACGCAACAGGGAACCAGACTGCTAGAGAGTCGTAGTTGGATACGTCCACTGAGAGAAAATGTTTGGCTACACCTCATTGTCTTTACTTTTCCATCATTCTCTCCTCTCTCTCTTTCTGTTGCTCTCTCTTTGTCTCTTTGCACCTCTATCTTGCTTTCTCTTTTTCCTCCTCTCTCTCCCCCTACATCTCTCTCTTTCTCGGTCTTCCCTCTTTCTTCCTCTCTCTCTCTTTTCCCTTTGTCTTAGTTTCAGTCTCTCTCTTTCTCTCTCTCTCTCTCTCTGTCCCTCTCTCTCTTTCTCCCCTGGATTCCAAAGACAAGAGATCCATCAGTGCCAGCTGGGGACTGAGCCAACAATCGTCATCTCTCATCACCTAACAGTCCCTTCCCTCCTCATCTTGCTGGATTGGAAGGTTCACTATGATGGGGAAAACAAAGTATAGTAGCAATATGGACCCAACTACTTCACCTACTGAGAATTTGTGGGTATTTTTTTTATCTTTGATAGAAGTGTAAATCTTTCCCTTTCACTGACAGAGGGTATATACAAAACTGTTTTACAAGGGGTGTTGGAAAAAAGTTGTAATGAATTAAAGCGTCAATTCCAAAGTCATTAAAATATTGCTGTGAAATGTAGCCAGAAAGATAATCTGACTCATCAGAATCATCTGGTTGTGTGGTGTCTGTACTTCCTACACCGTTCATGGTCAATTTTTACAAAAAAAAAAAAAACAGAGCCTAGTTACGAATGACACCTACTTATCTGCTCTGCCATCTACTTGGAGCCAGACAGGGTTTGCTGAATTGCTGGTGGAAGGACATAAGGTTCCTCTATTGATCTGTTAGCCTCAGCAGTTGTTGTTATATTACACACAGTGGCTGCATGTGTATGCTGGCGGTCTTTGTTTGGGTGCATCTCCACTTCTCAGAGTTCTCAGAGTCTCACAAATACACTTTGAAAGTGGGAAATGGAATCTTTCTGTGCTGAGGTCAAAGTTCACTGTTGTGTGCACATTCAGGTTGAGCAGCCAAGGCTCTTCTTCATCATCATTCCATGTTGTAACAGAGACCTGTGGTAGGGCAAATTACGCTTCACTCCTCATAAGCACAAACACAGAGCTATTTGCCAAAGACCCCTCTGTTAGGAGTGCAGGCTCAGAGTGTAAGATGCCCCTCTCCATTAGAACATTTCTCCTGCAGTCTGGAATGGGGAGTGATGAAAGAGGTGTATGTATTGTGAAAAAAAAACTTTTCAACAACTCCTGGCATCCTTTCATCTGGCATCCTCCAACCTTAGGAGAGAACACTGTACCATAGTTTATTTGTGTTCATAAGGCTCAAATTTCTCACCATGATGAATGATCTCACAGTGGTGCTACACACAAAATGTCAAAGTGTTGTTGGGCTGGAACAGGTGAAAAGTTTTTTTTTTTTTGGTTATTTACCACCATGTTGTGTGCTATGAGCTTAAGGTGCACAAGAATCTGTTGCAATTTGACCTTTAAGAGTGTTCTAGAATTTGACATGGAAATTAGATGTAAATGTTAAGCATTTTCAATTAGGCGTGTTACATGCTAAACTCAAGGTGTGCCTCTGTAAGTGAAATGAGCAGCACATGGGAGGGGTCGGGATGTTTTTCAGTTGCAGAATATTAAGCCTCATTATTCTCCTGTGTGTGTGCAATCAGTGATGTAGTGGAGGGTAAAATGCCGTTTTACGCATTTACCTCTTTAAATTACAAACCAGCGTTTACTTAACTTTTTATGATTGCTTATGTTAAAGATATGCACAGTTTAACAACCCTTTTCCACTGCTGCGCATATCATTTACCTACCTTTCTTTTTTTTACCACTACTCAACTGTGTGTAATGCATGCCATAGCTTTCAATGTTCAGATAACATGAGGCACAGGCATACAGGTACACTGCCCTGAGTCGTAAGATGGTTGTAGTTCTATGAGCTTGTGTTGATACAGTATATGTGTCAGTAAAAGTTGCATTGATAAGTCAATGACCCTCCTTGTTTCTTACAGACATGTAAGCCTCCAAACACTTTCTTGTGTCAGCATCTTCCACTACAGGGGTCTAACAGCATCTCTTACTATACAGACCTCTACCTTGCCTCCATCAGCTACACCTGCAGATGCTTCTAGAAGAACTGCAGCTACTGGCTACAGCAGAGGAGTATGCGAATCCCACACAGTTCTGCTGACTCTGTCACAGCTGTCTGACTTGGTGAAACACCCTATCTGTGTGACACATAAATAAATCCTAAGCTGACCCTAAAGCATCCATTTGCACTGTCCACCCTTGCATGTGCTGACACCACAGCCAGGGTGTGATGTGCATGCTGTGACACTCATCTGCAGATGTAGAACTCATTAGCATATATTTAGCATGACTTTGTGTACTGGATGTTCTGTTGTTGTCCCTAGTGTGTTACAGAGTATAACATACTCTATATCATGATGTGTCTAATTGAAACACTATGTTAAATTGTACTATAGTCTATTAGCACATTTAATGCTGGATGTTACTGGGACATAAGTAAATGCCTTGGTATTTTAACAATTAAATTTATGTAAACCATACTACTGCATTGTGTAAATCATACTACTGCATGGGGTAAGTAAACCATATTAACATGTGTAGATCAATTTGTAAAAATCCAAGTATACACACTCTAACTCTATACAGTATATACAGTACTGTACTAACTCTATGCAGTTTATCTAATTAGAGTACACTATATATCCCACCCTCCACCATGCTGAAATGAATGGCATTGTGTTTAGAATGATGGTAAGTGTGAATCTGAGATGTGTGGTCTGGCTTCTGGTAGTTCCAGTTCCTCATAATAAATTTGCTCATAACATATCCAGCTGTCAGAGGCAAAGCGGAAAGCATTTGAATTTATAGGTGGTTGTCTACCCGGGGAATAATCCTTAGGACTCCAGTCTGCTGAGGCAGCTTAACTTCAAACATAGCAATTACCTGAACAAATGACTACAACTCACCTATGTAATCCACCAGCGCATTGAATGAATCATTGCAGCCAATGTGCAAGTGCTTTTTAAGTCCTCCAGAGACATTAACTTTGTTTTTTTTTGTTAATCATTCCTGATACAGAGCACAATGCAATGGGGGGATGCTCCTTTGTGATGAGGAACATACCGGTTTATACTCTATACATGTATGGGAAGCTGAAATATAAAACCTACATGCCGGGTGTGGCAATACACTGCTAAGTGCAAAATCCTCCATTGTGTTTGATTTGATCAATTTTGCTAGGCATCTGAAAGCGTTCGTTAGGGCTTGGCAAAACCCCCGGATCGATATGAATGAAATGTCATGCCGAGAGCTTTTCTTACAAACTCATCAATAACACTGTGTGGGCTATTTAGGTTGTTCAATTTGTGATGTAACATAATTTGCAGTGATCCTGGTGGTCTATTTTTTTTCCCCATATCGGACATAATTGAATGGAAAGACTAAATATTGATCTCCTTTTTTTTTGCGGATGGTTTAATTCCAGCGGTGGATCGGAGAGTTCAGCAGGTATATCCCAGCCTGCGATTTCCAAATCTTTAATGCCACTCACACCTCTATGTGACCAGTTCAGTTACCCTGTTCAATTATATATTGACTGCAGCAAATGCAAATGTTTGTAATGTGTCTCTTCAGAGGAGGGAAAAATATACACACAACTGCCTCGGTAAGTGAGGTATTTGCAACCACTGCTAAACACCACACGGCATCCACATGTTTGTTTGATTTGTACTGTACTGAACTATGGAAACAGATTGAAATCATGATCGCAAGAAACGATTACATTAAACATCAAGTAAAAAAAAACAGATTAAATACAACATTATTTTTAGAAGAATTAAAAACATGCATGCATGTAGGCACACACACACACACACATACACACACACACACACACACACACACACACACACACACACACACACACACACACACACACAGACTCCACAGTCAGAAGCAGAGAAGCCAAGATGCTGTGATGTTAAACTTTTATTGATATCAGGGGTATTAATCCACATCCCTCTGATGGAGGTGTAATTATGTAATGGGAGCAATTACTGGAAACCACAACACATCACCCAGTTCACGTGGAACTACGTTATCTGGTAGCTGGTGTTTGACCATTTGATCATTAGATATGTTTGACCATTTACCGCAACATTTCTGTCAATTCCTTTGGTAATGTTAACTTGTGAATGCTGGCTTGTTTAGCTGAAGAGTCAATTCATCTATACTGGTGCTGATGATTTATTTCGTCTCTGGCACCACACCACCTAGTGATCCAGGTAACATTGTCAGGGCTCCAGACACAGGCAATAAGGGGGGCATTGCTACACTGAACACCTCCACCGCACTCCCACTCCACCACCCCCAACGCCCCCCCCCCCCCCACCAACCATTTCCCACTCCCACCCCTATCCGTATGTTCTCAGACTGTGCCTCTCTATATGAGGGAGGACAGAAAAATACCTTGGCTGCCTGTTCTGCTGGTTGTCATCTCGCAAACTATTTTCAAGATTGCATGAGTATGAAGGCCCCTTGCACTTAGTGTCAGAGACAGCAGCAGGTACAGAGTACAGAGTATGACAGTCCCCTCCATACCGCTATCCACAGTTACAACAGAAGGGGATCTCCAGCTCACCTGACATGCTCCCCTTGGTCCTGGTGCAGGGGCTTTGGGCAGCCACAAGTGCAGTCAGGCGGAAAAAAATGTCCATCAAATGGTCAGGGCTCAAACGCCTTAGACCAGTTTATTGTCTATCCACAATAAAAAAACATGGGCTGGCTGTAGATAAGTACCTATTAAAGCCATCTGGCAGATTTGTGACTTGATACAACAATCCTAAAATTGTGAAGATGTCTAAGATAGATCAATGGAAGAATGAAATGGAGGGGGACAAAAGCTGAGGTAATGGTCTCTCACAGGGTGTATTTTGGGAGCATTTTTGTTATATTTCTCAAAATTGTCCCTAATAAAGGCTAAGATAGATCAATGGTTCACATGTGGATAAAAATGAAATGGAGGGGGACAGAAGCTGAGGTGACACTGTCCTATGGGGTTGTATTTTGGGAGCATTTTTGTTATATCTCAAAATTGTCTTAACATTCTGACAGTTACGAACATGATTAGATCGTATAACAAAAGACGACAAGAAAGTACATCATCTGTGGCAGACAGGATAGGAGTGTAATAACCCTGTCCAATGATTTAATCTGACTGCTTGAAGCTATTAGATTGTCTAACTGCCTGTCAAGATACCATCCTGTTTTGTATTACTATGTCATGCATCCAGTAAGGTAGAAAAAAAGAGATGAGGGTTTTTCCAACGTATTTAAAACATCTTCTAGTTAGCTTTTCAGTCATCACTGATTCTACCGTCAAAATCAGAGATAGCCAACAGAACAACCAGTGCACCTTGGTGCTGTAGAGACAAACACTATGAAGGTATGGAACACAATTATGTTGTTCCACTGTTGCTAGACTTCTAAAAGATATACAGTATTAGCACAGGCAGAAGAGAAGACAGCTTACAGTCCCTTACGTAGCTGTATCTGTACCTGCTTACTTTCTTATACTCTAGGTAAAAAAAGAAATTGAATAGATCTGTTTTTGTACCATTCTATCTGATACTGATTATATTAAATTGTTATGGAATATTAGGTATGTGGTGTAGGTAAAAATCAGAGAAGACGTTATTCACACACGATCACTATTTTATGGTGAGCATTCTAATTACACAATAAGCACAAAGTCTGGACACAGAACGTAGGCTACATTGTCCAAATGTATCACCTTAGCAACAAGAAAGTGAAGAGGCACTGAAATTAAAAACAGGTAATCTGTTCTTGTCTTCACCAGGCAAAGTCAAACAGTGAAAATGTAAGAGGGTTTTAATTAGGTCCATGTCATAACAGATATTACAGCTAGCCCCTGACAGGTTACAAAATGCTATTATGATCTATGGCAGCTGTGGCCCAATGTCTAGCTGGTCTTGAGATTGGAGGGTGGCAGGTTCGAATCCCGTACCAGTAGGGAAAAAATGTGGGTGGGGGTGTGAATAACCAGTGTTCTCAGTGCACACTCATCTATGGCCTGAATAACCTTGAGCAAGGCATCTGACCACATGTTGCTCCTGTACCTGACTGTAAGTCACTCTGGATAAGAGTCTCAGACTCATGTAATGACCCATTCTGCAGTTTTTGAGTATCTCCTAATTTCTGACTTTTTGTTTGTCAAGTTTATTCTGAAGACTTCCACATCGTGCCAGAGGTACACATCAGTTGATTTACAAAAGCACAGAGCCTAAGAGCAGGATATTTTCATCTAAAAAATAACATTTCATACAGTTACACTTTATCTAATATAAAAACTAGAGTGGTTTTACAAGGCTCAGCTGAATTCTGTTTTTGGCTATGTTTGATTAGCACTTAGAGTTATTAAACAAACAACCGGGCTTCAATCATCCAATTCATCATTCAATTCATCCATTCAGAATTAGAAACTAGTACGCAAGTAAAAAAAATACACACTCAATATGTAGTAGGAATATGCAATTTTATCAAGTCCATGTTGACAAGTAAAACATATCAGTTACATTTGGAAACATTTGGAGTACAGTATATCTGAGTTGTGGCATGCTGTGAGCAGTACCAGAGTAATTAAACTAAATTACATTCAGAAAGCAGAAGTTAATGCACTTCAGAAAAAATACCATTAGGCCTACCAAATTACACATGTGTTAATCTCTGCCGTCCAAAGGCTGTGCCATCCATAATCTATTTCTCACCCAGTCAGGAGCAAAGGTAAATTGCAAATGCTCTTAAAGTCATTATTTCTTTCCCTGTCATCAACATGTTGTTGCCTATACAGTATTTCTTATAGTCTATGCCATCACCAGGAATATTGCTATGACATTCCTATTGAAATAGAGGCTTCAGGTCTTACAGATATGTTTTGAATTTGACTAACGTTCAGATTGACTTCATTAAAAAAAAATCCTCTCTATGATAGTGTAACCAAGCTTTGCAATTAAGCAAGAGTGAATTACAGTAAATATATATATATAGATCGATACTATGGACCTGATATCAGAAGGACTAAATTCGCAGGGAGCCAATAAAGAGCAACAATGATGAGACAACACAGTTGTACTTTGTTTGAGTTAATACTCGTATATTATATGCAAATAGTTATACAAATAGTTATGAATAACCCAACTAAATAATAAATAAAAGTAGTGTGCACACTATGGAAAAAAAGAAATAAATTCAGGGCCCTTAAGTAAAATAACAAAATAGTAAAACTTATGTGGACTGGAAGGGACGGCTCGCCATCAGGGTGACTGGATGGATCCGGGACCACAGTTGCAGTTCAAACTGTCGTGAACTAAACCAACAAAAAAACCTGACCTACAAAAAGTAGGGTCAGAGAACATATATTTCAACACTATTCAACATTAATATTCGATGTTAAATCTAAGATGCATCATATAAAATATTTACATGTCAAAAGATGTACCCTGTAATAACACTGGCATAACTCACTCACAAATCTAAATTTCCTCAGTTGTACAATATTCATTACATCCTAAGCGCATTGTTTATAAGCTTAAGTGTTTATAAGTTCTTAAGTGTTCACATAAGATAAAATGAAATAACATTGTAACATTCCAAGTGTCATCTTTCATGACCATAACATAACAAAACAGATCATAACATAGAAATACCCTTTTTGATTTAAAGCTTAGAGGTATCAAGTGACAGAAGCGTGCTTAATTTACTCTTACACTAATAGGCCTATTCATGGAAGAGAAAATTGCACTAAGAATTACCCTCTAGTTACTTTAAATTCAGTACAGTGACAATACAGTACAATTTCAATAAGTTGCATAGTGCAAATAAACATTACATTTAAAACACATTCAAAACACACATGAAATTACTCTCCTCTCCCTTTAAATCGTCATTCAGAAAGTAAAACACTTTCCCTTTAAACTGTTATAAACACATCAACATGAATGGGCTACCACATCATGGATATGTTTATAACCGTTTCACCGTTATTGTCAGCTCGCTCATAACACTAGCGTATAGCGCAAATATCTATTACATTCATAACACATATTAAATTATTACTCTTCTACCCTTACATAGCTATTAAGGAAGTAAAATAGTTCATCCTTTTACTTTTGTAAACATATTACCCGAATTGGCCACCACATCGTGAATATGTTCATAACCGTTTCACCATTCATATCAGTTCATTCATAACACTAGCGTAACCACTGCATTCACTCATTACGGGGCAATCGTCATTCATATCGGCGCATTTATAACATCAACACGGACACTACACTTGTTAAGTACAGGAGATAAGGTGGGAAAACAGCACCAGGGTAGCTAAAATGGCTTATTTCTCACCGTTGATCGATGAATGATTATCACCGCAGGTCTCTAGGCGAACGGGGCAGTTTGCCTGTCATCAGAGAACTACCGTAAGCATCGGATGGTGGTTAACATCAATATATAGTTATTTTTAGGTTGTAAGCTTTTCTTACCGGCTTCTTGTTGTTAATTGGTTCTCTGGGGGGGATGTTACAAGACTTGTTTTTCTTCTTTTATACGGTTACGTTAGATGTTTCGTTAGATGGTCAGTTTTCTTACTAGCTCTCAGATAAGTGGGTGACGGTTCTTGATACAAGTTAACGGCTAATGTAACTTAACGGCTTTGCTTTGTTCTGTAGCGCGAGCCCGAACGTGGTTTGCGCAGCCTCTGATTGGCTGCTGATGTTACTCAGCTATTTGGATGTTTCAAGATAAAAGTCTCTACCCCGTGTATTCTACGTATTGTATGTAGTATGTGGGTAGTAGACTGGGTAGTTTACTTTGTGTGTGCGTGTATCTGTGTGTGTGTGTGTGTGTGTGTGTGTCTTTAACCCCTGGTTACATCCTCCCCTCCTGAACCTATGCACGTCCCTGTGCAAGGTAGACAGCTACACGGCAATTATAGGAGATGGAGTGGGGGATTGGACAGGATCTTCACTTATTTCGGACCAAGCTGTGGACAGTCCTTGAAAGAAGGATTTCACTACAGCAATCAAAGGATTTCCTAGCTCTGCATAGTCAAGCCGTTGTGGGGGTTGACGGTTGCGCTCAGATCTCCTCAGAGGTTCATCAGTGTCTGCGTTCTCATGGTTACTCACTGTTCCATTCTTTCCTGTCAGTTCCTCTCTTTGTTCCTCAGGTTCTACTGCTCTGACATCACCATTCTCCTTATCATTGTCAGACATTGCTGGGGGAACTAAAGGTTGTGCTTCCTCCGGTACATGAGGTTGAATCGCGGCAGGATCATTTACTTGTTCAGTTGGTGTGTCTCTATCAGTTGGTATGTCTCTACCGCTGGGTGTGTCCCTATCGGTGGGCAAGTGTTCAGCATCACTCTGATGAAGGCTAGACTCAAGCATCAAAGGACTATCTGGACTACTTTTGGACATGTCAGGTAAGTTTAGATCAGGTATGTTAGATTGAATGTCAAGTTCGGGTAAGTTGTTACTGCTTTGAACATTGAGTGGACAAGGACGTGGAGGTCCTTGGATATGGGTCATGGGAAGGTGTGGATGTGCAGAACTCTCATTGACCACAGGGACGGGGGAACTCAACCAGACAGGGATGAGCGAGTAGTCATCGTCATCGGAGAAGCTCTCTTCTTCTGCTTCTGGTTTTGCACGAGTTCTTGGTCTGTGCGGTACTGGCTTCTGCACAGGCTGACTGGTTTCCTCCGCAGGTAGGTACCCACACGGGAGCAATAGGTCTCTGTGTAGTGTTCTTTGGGGACCATTTCCAGTTTCTGGTTGAACAGTGTATACAGGGAGAGTGCCTGCTCTTTTCACCACCACATGGACAGTGGGTTCCCATTTGTCCGCGATCTTTTGCTTCCCTCGTATGCGAACGTTCCTGACCAGCACTCGATCTCCAGGTCCCAGGTCTGAGGCGGTAACATGCCTGTCGTACCTGGTCTTGTTCTTCTGCGCTATCTTAGCAGCCTTCTCCATAGCCACTTGGTAGCTCTCTCTTAGACGTGACTTGAGGTTTTGCACATATTCGGAGTGAGAGGGATACTGGCCTTCTTGCACTGGCAGCTGGAAAGCGAGATCAACAGGTAGGCGGGGCTGGCGTCCAAACATGAGTTCATACGGGGTGAAGCCAGTGACATCGTTCCGGGTGCAATTGTAGGCGTGGACTAATGGTCTTACATGGTCGCGCCAACAGGACTTATCTTTGTTTTGGAGAGTGCCCAGCATGTCGAGGAGGGTGCGGTTAAACCTTTCTACAGGGTTACCCCTGGGGTGGTATGGGGTTGTCCGAACCTTGTGGATGCCAGCCACTCGACAGAGTTCTTTAATGGTGCGGGACTCGAAATCTGGACCTTGGTCACTATGTAACCTCTCAGGGATACCATAGTGCACCATAAAGTTCTCCCACAGACACTTTGCTACTGTGCGGGCTCTTTGATTGGGTGTTGGGATCGCAACCGCATATTTAGTGAAGTGATCAGTGATAACCAATATGTCTTTGGTCCCGCTTTTGTCAGGTTCTAGGGACAAGTAGTCCATGCAAAGGAGCTCAAGGGGTCGTGTGGTTTTGATGTTGACCAAAGGGGCTGCTTTTTCGGGTTGCGCCTTTCTCCTCACGCACCTGCCACATGTCCTCACCTTCTCTTCCACATCTAGCACCATCTTTGGCCAGTAGAATCGATTTCTTATGAGATCCAGTGTCCGGTCGACTCCCATGTGGCCCATGTGATCGTGCAGGCTGGTGAGCACTTGGCTGCGGAGCTCGGCTGGAAGGACAAGCTGATGCATTCTCTGGGATCCCACTTGGCGTCGCCTGAACAGGATGTTGTTGTGGAGCTCGAGACGAGGAAGTTCACGGAGGAAGAGTGGAAGATCAGGAAGTTGGGCGCGCAAAGTGGGGGGTGGCGTGTCCCCATGTTCGATTTGATTGATGATGTGCTTTATACATTGATCCGCGCGTTGTTTAGCTGCTATCTCATTACTAGAAAGATGGGGGATGGTTGGAAGGCCTCCAAACTGATCTTCTTGTTCATAGCATTCAGGAACAGCACTGAAGGACACGGCAAGAGTCTCCACGAAGGCCACACAGTCAGTGTCTCCTCCCCCCTCAACATCAGGGCTGGTGCTGAATGCAAGGTGTCTCTCACAGATGGCCTTCACAACAGAGTTATCCACCACGTCGATGTTATTTGGATCGGAGAGGTGATCTTGTGCGAACTGCTGTATGCGTTCTCTCTCCTTCTGTGATTTGACATCATCTGCCAGCATTCCATGCGGTCTGCGTGATAGGCCATCTGCATCCCCATTCTGTCTCCCTGGCCGGTAGAGGAGTTTGAAAGAATACGTGGACAGTGCAGCTAGCCACCTGTAGCTTGTTGCATCAAGTTTAGCTGAGGTTAGGATGTAAGTCAGCGGGTTGCTATCTGTTACAACGGTGAAATGGTTGCCATACAGGTAGTCGCTGAATTTCTCTGTAACCGACCACTTGAGTGCCAGGAACTCGAGTTTGTGCGCTGGGTAGCGACTCTCGCTTTTTGACAGACCCCTACTTGCATACCCTATGACCCTAAGCTGGTTTTCTTGCTCTTGGTATAATACAGCACCGAGCCCGGTGGTACTGGCATCGGTGTGAAGTATGTAGGGTTTTTGAGGGTCAGCGAAAGCTAGAACAGGGGCTGTAGTGAGGCTCTGAATGACTGTCTCAAAGGCTTGCTGGCATTCTGGTGTCCAGCGGCTTCCAAAAGGCTCTTTGGGGTTCAGGTATTGGGCTGTCTTTGGTCTCGTGTCTGTCTGCTTTGCTTGGCATTTCTTGTGGTATGGCGGGTAGCCGGAGGTCAAGTTGTGGAGGGGCTTCACGATGCTGGAGTAGCCCTTAACAAACCTTCGATAATACCCAGCAAAACCAAGGAAGGACTTTAGCTCTCGTAGGGTCTGGGGGACAGGCCATGTCTTGAGGGATGAGATCTTCTCAGGATCTGTCTCGACACCATTTCTGGAGACTACATGCCCCAGGTAACGGACGGACGTCTGGAAAAACACACATTTTTCTGGGGACAGTTTCAATCCGAACTCTTTGAGACGGGTCAGTACTTTCATGAGTCTTTCTTCGTGCTCCTCAAGGGTTCTGGAGAATACTATAAGGTCGTCAAGGAAGACGAGGACATCTTTTAAATGCATATCCCCCATGCAGCGTTCCATCAATCGCTGAAATGTGCTGGGGGCGTTTGTCACTCCTTGGGGCAGTCGGTTGAACTCCCAGAACCCGAGGGGACACACGAAGGCAGTCTTTGCTTTGTCTTTCTCTTCGACCTCAATCTGGTAGTACCCCGACTTTAAGTCCAAGACCGAGAACCACTGTGCACCATTAAGAGCTGAGAACGTATCCTCCAGCTTCGGAAGATTATACGCGTCTTTGATGGTTTGAAGGTTTAGACGTCTGTAATCGATGCACAGCCGGACTTGGCCATTCTTTTTCCGGACGACTACTATGGGAGATGCAAATGGTGACTCAGATTCCCTGATAACTCCTGCATCCAGAAGCTCTTTGATGTGCTTTCGGACAGCTTCGAGGTCCTGCGGGTGGATTGGTCTGGCCCGTAGCTTAAAGGGAGTTTCATCTGAGAGTTTGATTTGGTGTCGCACTTGGTCTGTCCGTCCAAAGTCCAGGTCATGCTGCGCAAACACCTCTGGCATGTTGTTGAGCTGCTGGATGATGCGTTGCTTCCACTCAAGTGGGACTGGGGAATCACCAAAATCAAAATCTAAGGTGGGCTTAGGAAATGACTGGGTCTCGGAGGTGGTTTGAGGAGATTTTGGCCGTTTAGTCACATTGTGTTCTTTTAGCAGAATGGTCTGGTAGGCACTAATTTCTGCTATGGTGCACTTTGCAGGAATGACAATGTCATGGTCAGATTCATTGCTGATGATAACTGGCAGTTTATGAGGCCGTAGCTGAGGGAAATCAACCAGACCGGATTTTACTAGTAAACCACCTGGCAAAGGAGACGACGATGGGTACTCAATGACCACAGATTTCTCCTCTTGAAAGCCACTGACGAGGGCGACTCCCTCCACCACTACAGTTTCACCAGCTGGGATGAGTTGAGGTGTCTTGCCTTGCATCTTCACCACCCCCTGGGGGTTGTTGCTTAGCTGCTTCCGTCTTGACTCGATGACTTTGAAGACTACTGCATAGCCATGTGGGAGGGGCTGGCGACTGGTTGTGTCAGTGTTGGAGTATATGTCAAAGAGTACGTCTAAGGTGTTGGTGCCTATGAGTAGGAGGGAATGTGAAGTGTCAGGGACCACTAAGGCTAGTGTGTTTACATCTATGGGGGCTCCTATGAAATCTTCTGGAAAGGTAATGGTTATTGTGATGTAGCCAAAGTAAGGCACAGGCTGGCCATTTGCTCCTTCAACTTCCAAGAGGTCATGCAGTGGCTTAATGGGTTGTTCAGAGAAGTGCTGCTTGTAAAAGGATTCAGGAACTGTGGTGACTTGTGACCCAGAGTCAAGGAGGCAGTTGATTTCTTCCCCCTTTACAGTTACCTGAGCTGTGCTCTTGGAGCCAACCAGTTGGTTTGGAAGTTGGAACTGGTGGTTCCGCTTTGAATGGCGAGGATGGGAATGTGGCTGGGTGGTAAAAGTGTGTGCTTTAACTTTGTTGGGTTTCACTCGTGTTCTGTTTTCATGGGTTATCCCATTTCTATTACTTGTTCTGTTTTCGTTACTTCTATTATGTTCACTGATTACATAGTTTTCATGGCTTACATTGGAGGGACGCTGTTGGCTCTCCTCAGGCCCTGTCTGTCCCACAACAGGAACCTTTAAGCGTTTAAAGGCAAACTGGAACCATTTCGGGCTTCCCACTGCTGCTGTCTTTCCTGTAATTGCCTCTTCTTCTCTGCTACCAGGCGGGGGTTGGCAGGGTCAGTGCAGCAGGGGGCGATGTGGCCGTCTTCGCCACAATTGAAACAGTACCACGGCCGGGGTTTGTTTGTGGGTGGTGTCACAGACTGTCTGTTTATGTTTGTATCTGGGCCGTTTGTTTTTGCCGTTCTGTTCTGTGGCCTCCCTGCAGATCCCTTGTGGTTGGTGCTCTGTGTCTTTTTCTGTGTCATAAAGGTGGTAAGTTGACTTTGCAGACTGGCCACTTGTTTTCGCAGATCTTCAATCACATTGATGGCACCAGTGTTCTCCTCTGGTTCAAGAACGTACGCATCATGAAAGTGGACCTGAGCTTTCTGCTTCATGATGCCCATGTGCCTCTTCATGCGGGTGGACTTTGCTTCCTGTCGGTCTTCTTCAGAACGAATCATTAACAGGAGGTCTGAAAAGTGGGGTGGGCTGTTTTTCTTTTGCTCTAGCTGCAGTGTACTAATCAGGGTGTTATCCCAACACCCCCGACAGAACTGCTTTAGGATGTGCTTGTCCCCCTCTTTGGGTGTAACTCCCCCTCGTCGTGTGGCATAGTTTAGGGCCAACTGAAGTCGTTGCAGGTAAGCGGATGACTTCTCACCGGGATCTTGTAGGGTGTTGAGGAACTGGGCGAAGAGCTCTTCTCCATCCGCTACCGTGCCGTAGGCTGAGTCTAGCAGCTGTAAGTAGGCTGTAGGCAGTGATCCAGGTAGCAGGCCTTTAATAACATCCACTGCTGGTGGCAGTAAGTTTTCAAGGATCTTTCTGGATATCTGCAGGGGTGACATACTGGGGTCATTTTGTAACAGCTCAATGTGCATACGCCATGTGTCGTAGTCAGTCTCATGGTTAGGTATGGGGGTCTTGCCAGAGAAGGAGCGGAGTCTCACTTGGGACTGCATGTGAGGGAAAGCGTCTTGGCTCCGTACAATGTGTTCGACCACAACCTTCTGGATGTCAGGTGGGTTCACGTCGCTTAGGGAAAGGGACGGTGCTCTCTTAGTATCGACTAGTGTGGTATGATCGGCATCTCCATGGCCGTTTGGTGTAACATTGGGAAGTGAGATATGGGGTGGTTCCTTATAAGTTGGTATGAATGGGGCTGTGGTCTCGACATGTGCAGAGGGGGGCTCGTCAATTGTGTGTTGCATGGCTTCTATGTCTACTCCTATCTGGGACATCATTTCTTTTAAGACCTCACCATAATTTTTGCCACTCATCTTAGCTAGTCGCTTGAGCTCAGTTAAGTATGTTTTGGTAACATTACAGCCAACCTTGGTAGTGTATGTACTGCTAAGTAGTTTTACTTCATAAAGCGCAGGGAATTCACCTTGTGCTGTGTAAGCGTATGGTAAGTGAGGCTCTAAGGTTTCAATAGCTGAACCGCTAGAATATTCAACGATCAGGTTTTGGAAGAATTCGGACTGTGGGTCTTCAACTAAAAGTACTCTATCAATTTTACCATATTGTTTAAGGAAATCAAGGGCTTGTTCGTCTTGTTCGGGTACGTGAGTTATTCCACTAACTAAAACTGCATTTGGAATTTTGACACCAGACTTCTGTATAAAATCCATATTAGTAATAACAGATTGCTGCTCAATATTGCTGCTCAAACAATTGGCTCCTGGCAGGCTCGCCACTTCTGTAACCAAGCTTTGCAATTAAGCAAGAGTGAATTACAGTAAATATATATATATAGATCGATACTATGGACCTGATATCAGAAGGACTAAATTCGCAGGGAGCCAATAAAGAGCAACAATGATGAGACAACACAGTTGTACTTTGTTTGAGTTAATACTCGTATATTATATGCAAATAGTTATACAAATAGTTATGAATAACCCAACTAAATAATAAATAAAAGTAGTGTGCACACTATGGAAAAAAAGAAATAAATTCAGGGCCCTTAAGTAAAATAACAAAATAGTAAAACTTATGTGGACTGGAAGGGACGGCTCGCCATCAGGGTGACTGGATGGATCCGGGACCACAGTTGCAGTTCAAACTGTCGTGAACTAAACCAACAAAAAAACCTGACCTACAAAAAGTAGGGTCAGAGAACATATATTTCAACACTATTCAACATTAATATTCGATGTTAAATCTAAGATGCATCATATAAAATATTTACATGTCAAAAGATGTACCCTGTAATAACACTGGCATAACTCACTCACAAATCTAAATTTCCTCAGTTGTACAATATTCATTACATCCTAAGCGCATTGTTTATAAGCTTAAGTGTTTATAAGTTCTTAAGTGTTCACATAAGATAAAATGAAATAACATTGTAACATTCCAAGTGTCATCTTTCATGACCATAACATAACAAAACAGATCATAACATAGAAATACCCTTTTTGATTTAAAGCTTAGAGGTATCAAGTGACAGAAGCGTGCTTAATTTACTCTTACACTAATAGGCCTATTCATGGAAGAGAAAATTGCACTAAGAATTACCCTCTAGTTACTTTAAATTCAGTACAGTGACAATACAGTACAATTTCAATAAGTTGCATAGTGCAAATAAACATTACATTTAAAACACATTCAAAACACACATGAAATTACTCTCCTCTCCCTTTAAATCGTCATTCAGAAAGTAAAACACTTTCCCTTTAAACTGTTATAAACACATCAACATGAATGGGCTACCACATCATGGATATGTTTATAACCGTTTCACCGTTATTGTCAGCTCGCTCATAACACTAGCGTATAGCGCAAATATCTATTACATTCATAACACATATTAAATTATTACTCTTCTACCCTTACATAGCTATTAAGGAAGTAAAATAGTTCATCCTTTTACTTTTGTAAACATATTACCCGAATTGGCCACCACATCGTGAATATGTTCATAACCGTTTCACCATTCATATCAGTTCATTCATAACACTAGCGTAACCACTGCATTCACTCATTACGGGGCAATCGTCATTCATATCGGCGCATTTATAACATCAACACGGACACTACACTTGTTAAGTACAGGAGATAAGGTGGGAAAACAGCACCAGGGTAGCTAAAATGGCTTATTTCTCACCGTTGATCGATGAATGATTATCACCGCAGGTCTCTAGGCGAACGGGGCAGTTTGCCTGTCATCAGAGAACTACCGTAAGCATCGGATGGTGGTTAACATCAATATATAGTTATTTTTAGGTTGTAAGCTTTTCTTACCGGCTTCTTGTTGTTAATTGGTTCTCTGGGGGGGATGTTACAAGACTTGTTTTTCTTCTTTTATACGGTTACGTTAGATGTTTCGTTAGATGGTCAGTTTTCTTACTAGCTCTCAGATAAGTGGGTGACGGTTCTTGATACAAGTTAACGGCTAATGTAACTTAACGGCTTTGCTTTGTTCTGTAGCGCGAGCCCGAACGTGGTTTGCGCAGCCTCTGATTGGCTGCTGATGTTACTCAGCTATTTGGATGTTTCAAGATAAAAGTCTCTACCCCGTGTATTCTACGTATTGTATGTAGTATGTGGGTAGTAGACTGGGTAGTTTACTTTGTGTGTGCGTGTATCTGTGTGTGTGTGTGTGTGTGTGTGTGTCTTTAACCCCTGGTTACAATAGTCTGTAAGAAGGATTTCTGCAACTCTTTCTAATGTGCAAAATTAATTGTCTTGCCTTTATCTCCACAAGTTGCCCATACCTGACCTTTAAATGTGATTAAAGCCATCTATCATATTTAATCTCTTACACTTTGTTGCCAATAAACAAGCCTGTCTGTGTTGTGTTTTGAATTTCATTATCTGTACACACTTTACGGCTTAAATGATATATGCTGTTTTTTTTAAATCTATGTCACATTAGTTCAGTCTGTTAACCTTATGACCGTCTTAGCCCTTGAGTGCATAAATATGATATGAGAATTCCAGTTTATTAATCGGATAAGTACAATACCAGGGGTTTTGGAGAAACTAACTATCTGCTGGTGTCCATCTTATGAATGCCCTCTGTGTGCCCTTTATCTGGCATCATCCTCTCCAGGGTTTGCGGTCGGTGCCTGGTGGCATGGTGATGGGCAATTAAATCCATCTATTGCCTCGGGGCAGATTCCAGAGGCCAGCGCCAACTGGTGTAAAAGCCATCCAAGAGGGAACAATGGAGACTTCATGAGCATGTTAAGGTCTCGGTCACATGTTACTAGCAAACTGCTGAAGTTAGCCATTCCTACAAATAAATCATTATACATAAAAACACTGTCTGGACACAAACTATGATCATTTTTCCTTTCAGTTTTGATTGCTCATATGCATCAAATCATTGACTTTATCATTGCATTAGGAAAACAGACAGATTGTTTTTCACATGATCCTAGGGTCAGCTTATGAGTTATATAAAGAGTGATGGACGACTCTTGTCCAATTCTAAAAGAGGAGACAATATCATTTAGTATGTATAGTGTACATTTTAGTCTGTGAAGCAAGCCTGATGCATTGGGTCTGTAAGTGTGCCTCACAACTGCTGATCAATGTTATTTGAATAGTTTTACATTCTACCATTATATCAACCACTCCATGCACTTGTTAAAGCTATCACTCACTGAAATCAAAGCCTTAGCTATATGGCTTGCACTAAAACAATTACTTGCAATGCAAGAAAAAAAGATTTTTTCTAAAAGCAATGTTTTGAACTTCATCACTCTCCATTAACTGCAAAAGTATCACACTACAAGTGCTTATAACACATTGCATTGAATTAAGTTCTTAATGTAAACAAACTCACTGTGTTTCTAGGCTCAGGCAGTTGTATTTATAATTAAACATACTGTATATATATATATATATATATATATATATATATATATATATATATATATATATATTGCTAATGTTCATTCCTTTAAATACTGTGTCTTAGTGAAAATCTAAAAAAATGGATTTCAAGTAATTTACTCAACAATAGATAAATTGAATGCATGTCTACACGTACACATTGCAGTCATGTAGGTCAATCATGAATGGGAGGGAAGTGTTGGAACAGAAAAAAAGTAAATCTATATGCTGTGTCTGCTCCAGTGGCTCACACTGTCACGCCTATTGATGTTTCACTTTCCACCACCAGTTTAAACCCCATGTCGTTTTTTTTTTTTTCCTGTAAGCAGGAGGTTGTTGACTCGTGCAATGACACATGCCGTGAAAGTCTCACACTCTGGAACCGGAAACGTGTTTCCTCTCGCGGACACTGCTGTGGGACTCCGAGAGAGACTGATAGCTCGACTCTCGGGAGGGCTGCCTCTGGACTTGACCACCCATCATTTTGCAAATTACAGGTTCCACACCTCCCCTGTGGTGAAAATATTACACTCTGATTATTGCAGTCCCCCAGGGGCCAATAACAGGCCCACCTCTATTCAGCGTTGATTAGGGAGGAGGATATAGTGTGAAAGAGCACTCGATGGGGGACATCACCCACACTGTTTTTGTTGTGTGTGTGTTTGTGTGTGTGTGTGTGTGTGTGCGCTTGTGTGTGTGTGTGTGCGTGTCTTTGTTTGTGTGTGTGCGTGTGTGCATGAATATGTGTGTGTGTGTGTGTGTGTGTGTGTGTGTGTGTGTGTGCGTGCGTGTGCCATGTGTATGTGGTATGTGTGCGTGTGACAGGATGGACTGAACAACAGGTCTCACTACACTTACAGCCAACCCACTTCCAATAGCGTGTGCGTCATAGTGTGCTCTCTGCCCAACATTGTAGGGGTGGAGACTGCTCCCCTCAGATCGCTTTGTTTATGATAGTTAGCTGTAGTAGAGGAGGCCCAAAGCCTCACCCTGGCAATAACCTGAATGATGCCATAGAAATAAAGCCCCATAAAGGAATGCTCAAGGTTACAGATGTCGAATTAGGCAGATGGTTTGGTCAGGATTTAGCATTAGCATGACTTTACAGCTAGCAGTAAAAACAGCTAGGCTAAACACAAACTGCTCCAGTTAATTAGCCAACAAGGAGCAACAAGAGACACTAGGGTGAATAACTAAGTAGGTGATCAGTGGTTGGACTGCACTGCATCCTAACTGGCAAACAATGGCACATACCCTTAAAGTATCCACCAATGCCTGGAACTGTTGTTGTGTTACTCTTCTTCTGAGATTTTCCCAATGATCCAGGTTTCCCTTGGAACACAACTTAAGTTTTAAACATGGGTGCAGAATACTCAACATTGTGAATATTGAGAAATAAAGAATAAGACAGCACTTCATTTCCTTTGCCAATTAGTTTGCTAAAACGTGCAGGCAAAGAAGCAGTATTTTAATGGTTTTGTTTTCAGAATTACTCAGGGTATTTTAGATAGGATACTTTGACCATAATATCATTTAAAACGTATTGCCCTGTTAGTCAGTAATACTGATACATCAATTTTGAGTGTTGTCACTGTGACACATTTTGCCAGAGCAGGTCACATGATGTGTTTAATTTGTCTACCTTCCATAAAGTTAAATTTCTAAATAACTTTAAATGTATTTTATATATGAAGGTCTATGAAGATTTTATTTTATTTTATTTATTTTTGAAAAAAAAAAAAAAAAAAACCTGAAAACACTTTAAACAGGTTGCATTTTGTTGGCTAATGTCCAGTTGGGTAACATGTTACTTGATGGGTGAGTTTATAACACATTCATAGCAACAGTCATAAACTGCACATAAAGCATTCATGACTGTTTCATGATACATGACTCAACATTTATACCAAACCTTTTATGAATGTGGAAGGCAGAATGATGACAACTTGGCAAAACAACATCAACTTGGCATTACAAAAACCATTGTAAAGTCTAAAGTGTCATTAATGTGCATTACATGTGTCATGGCATGTATGTGATGGGCTCATGTCACCCTTATGTAGGCACTTTTGAATAAAGTGTTACCAAAATCCTACCCACTCTATCTTGCAGTGTGGCAAATAAAGAACTGAAATATGAGGAGGAAAATGCAGAGATGATCCAGAGCCTTAGGCCTCTGGACTGTATATTGAGAACTACATTCGCCTCATGGCGAAGGGTCTGTTTTTCCTAGTAGGGTCTTATTCAAATGCAATTTCCCAGACTCTCATCATATCAGTTGTTGGGGCCGAAAAAAAAAAAACACAGCAGTACAATATGTGGCGGGGAATTTCTAGCTGCTTTCCAATTCAATCTGCATTCAATTCAAACTAAATTGGGAAAAAATAATAAATCAAATTTGCTGACACAAGGCCTGTGCTTGCCTCCCTGGCAACTTGGCATTTAGTATTGAATTTCTATCCTCAAAAAAAAAAAAAACACACCGATGAGCTGCAGACACTTACAAATTGCATATAGTCCCCCTCTGCGTTAACCCTTTCCCTTCCCGACCTCTACTCTCTCTGCCCAGTCACATGTAGGTGTACCATCTGTGTCTACTTTAACTTCCATGGAAACCAGAAACTTTAACTAAATTATGTTGTTGCTGTGTAACTATGTGGGTAAGCTTGTTTGTATAATGTCACGTTTCATGGAAGCTTGTTTGTATAATGTCACGTTTCATGGCATATCTTAATGAGTGCACAATACTTTCTTCACAGGCCTAACCTAAAGTGTATGTTTTTGATATTTGCTGTACATGACATTTTTAGGGCCCCTAACTCTGGGACCTGTACATGTGCGGACTCAGTCTCTGACAGCTCCCTTCCTTTTTATATTTCTGCTGCACATGGCTTGCTAGGACCCCTACTGCTATTGGGACCCTGGGTGGTCAGTCCCACTTCATCATCCCCTAACCACACCCATCTTGGACGCTCCTGCATTTTTACTTGTACGTAAATTGGCACATTTAAACAGTAGCTCAGATTAATAGCAATGGCAGTCACCTGATCATTACATCAGGTATCAGTGTTGCACAATCAAGCTAGTCAGCTGCATTGATCCATGCATCAGCTGTAGAGTAAGTATGCTACTGCATTTAAAGCTGAATAGGTTGGGATGCGAATCATTGAACACCTGTCATTGAGTGATACTAAGAGACTACATCCTGTACAGTACTGTGATGCAATCTGTTCAGATTCTTATATGTGTTTGACTGTTTGAGAAAAGATTGACTACCTTTCATTTCATACATATGCGTGAAAAACCTGAGTTTGCCAAAAAATTATGTTTGATTTAAGAAAAAATTATAAATGTGATGTTGTAGTTGTTGTCTTTGAGGATGCCTCCCTATGTGTATTGAGACATCTGTGTTGCAGCAGAAGAACACGAGTGAAGTGAACGCTTCAAAGTTATGAAATTTGTACAGTATGTAGTTCTGGCTCCTCACCAGTGTCAGCAAGATTTCTTAATTGCTTGAGAGGACTGTATAAAAAAAATGTTTCACCTTTGTAGCAAAAAAATATGAATAATACAGTACTTTATCACCTCAGAGAAGGCTGCCCATATTCCACAATCATGTTGGTACTGGTCATTGGACTACATTGTCAAATTGTTTAACCTGGATAGAAGTCTTTACCCAGGGTAGAAGATCTGTGTGCTGCATTGGCTGCATCTTAGTCAGTGATCTGCTCCACACATATCCTCAACCATTTTCACAAGGCTGGAATAAGCTTGTGTTTTTCTAAAATGAGTAACACAAAGTTATGACACACAAAAAAGATTACACAGTTCAGCCACAGTTAAGATTATACCCTTTTTGATTTATAGCGAATATTTTATTGTGATCAATAGATTGCAATATGAGCATAACACAAAAAGAAATATTGCACTAGATAGATAAATGAAAACAGAAATATCAACTACTTCTTTTCTTCTAGGCCACATGAAACATTGCATTAAATCAAATTTAGGCATAGGACTGACTGAATATCCTGCTGCAGGTATCTTACCATCAGCATCCACCTCGCATCAAATAGATTTCACAGTTCATATTTCCCCGTTTGGTTTTGATGGCATTGTTTGTAGTGTAAATATGCAAGGCAGTGAAGAGTCCACCATTAAAGGCGTTCTGCCTTCTCTCCCCATTCCTGGGAAGAGCTCACTGGGACATGACTGAATCTAGGTCACACACTCCGTGTTTGTGTTACCATCTCCAGAAGAGGAAAACAGTCTCCAAGGATCGTCTGATTGGCTGAGCAATCGATCACAGACATGACACTCAAAGGCAAGGAGCAAGGGAGACCAGGGTTTGAATGCGTGCCAATCGATGACACCCAATCAGCACTGCCTCTCTGAAGGAAAGAAAAAAAACGAAAAAAAAAAAAAAAAAACGCCTGTTACTAACTGGCAATGATGATGCAGGTGTTACTATACAGCTGGCTAGTAGTGAGGGCCAGGGTAGGGTTGCAGTTGCCTTGACACCTCAGACTGTACATGCAGTAGCACTGTTAAAAAAAAACAAAAACAAACAGCTTTTGCTTTGCCTTTGTTTTATTATAAAAAAAAAAAAAACATTTATTACTAGATGTTACACAGATTAGGATCTGTTGACTGTTGGCCATTAGAAATGCTGAAAGCTCATTTATAGCCTAAAGCAGATAAAATCCAGGGCTGTGGCCATAAAAAAGGCCTCCAGAAATTGAGCACCCGTGCAATTCATTATGTGCAATTCAGTACTGACTATGAACTGAAATGAAATATCACCATATCTTTTCAGGTTTCCAATGAGTCATGCATTGCACTGCCAGAAGCCTACTACACGCATCCATATTGTGGTGCCCAGGGAATCTGGGAGTCTAAATGGAATATGGATTTCTGTGGCTCCAACTCACGTACATTGGGTGGTCCCCAGAGGGCCTCTATCTGACTGGGGGGACGAGATGGAACCAGTGGCCAGGTGACGAGGGGGCCCAATGTCAGCCCCGGGTTGCGGTCCCCTGCCGGGACCCCCAAACCACATTCCCCAATTGCCGTTTTCCGAGGCCGAGAAGCTCTCGCTCTCGCTCTTTCTCTCGCTCTCTCTCTCTGACTTGTTTTTCCCCAGTCCATTGGGCAGCCAATTTGTGCTCTTGAATAAAACTAGAGCAATATTAATGCAGTGGTGATCACTGCAGTGTGTAAAACAATCAGACGAGGCCAAAGGGTATAGGGTTTGGAAAAACTACAGAGAAGAAATATCAGGGGTAACTAAGCATTTTTTCCGCATGAATAACTCCAACAGCCTGTGCTGCTGCTGCTGCTGCTGGTGGTGCTGCAGCGGGTTTTTAACCACCGCCAGTTCTTTGTTGCGCGCCGCATCAGACAGTCCTGTTAGTTCACAGAATCTAATACATCTCTACACTGACTGAGGGTATTTGCTTTGTCGGCCGTCAGCGATGCTCTGCCATTCAACGCGGCAGCCTCACTTCAAAGATTACTGATTATTTCTGTTTTGTGAAACGGTAACTGCTTTCGCACTGTTTTTTTTTTTTAATCTACAAGGTCAGAGTAGCCGGCGAGGGTGTTTTGTGAAGAACAAACACGTGATAATTGATTTAAGTACTTCCAACCGGGCCCGTCCATAGCTTTAGGCGGCTGTGGTGGATGCATTATCACATCGAGGCTTATTTGGTCTCATAATTTGATGAAGCATTATGTCGGGGAACCGCAGGGAGGCTGGCATGATGAGGGAGGAGATGCACACTTCTATCAGTCAGTGGATTACTCACTGACACACACACACACGCTCGCACACACACACACACACACACACACACACACACACACACTGGTCTGTGCATGCACAAACACACTAACACTCACATACGCACACATATATTCACACACACAATATACACACGCACACAGGAGAAAATTTGTGTAAATGTAACCTTAGTTTGACATACATGATCTGACATAAACACAGGTGGGCTCACCTGATAGGGTTGTTAACTCTCAAGAGTATAATTATATATACACTGTAATTTCCTTACTGTGGTACACTACAAAAGGGTTATGCACTGGATCTATTTGCTATTTTCAGGAATGGCATGTGACAGTAAACACATCCAAAAATGCCAACCATGTAAGTGTACAAAATGCGTTAGGTATGTATGTGAATGTATGATTTGTACCACATAAAAAATTTATAGAAGCAAGTGACTAAAATTCTTTAAAGGGAAAAGATGAGAAAAAAGAAACAAATGGACTTAGTAGTTGCTGTATCACTGACCCTGAACCAGTGAAGAATGCAGGAGCATAACATCCCGCTTAGGCACCTTCACATTATCTAGGCTGTCACGGGGTCACACACACACACACACACACACTCGCTCTCTCTTTCTTCTCAGCCCTGTCTCTGCCCTGCGGCAAACAACAGGCAGCTTTTTGTCCATTTTATTTTCTGTCTCTTTTCCCAGCATCCTCCTAGTTGACATGGTCTGACAGGGAGAGGCACACAGTGAGACAGTCAGGCAGAGACAGCGAGAGGGAGTTAGAGAGAAAACGGGAGAGAAAGAGAGGGAGGGAGGGAGGGAGGGAGGGAGGGAGAGGGAGGGAGTGCAAGGGGAAAAAATAAGGAGGGAGTGAGAGGGAGAGAGTAGCAGAAAGAGTGACAGAGAGAGGCATAGTGAGATAGAGGGGATAGAGAGCGAGACAGAGAGAGAGTGAGAGAGAGGGAAAGAGAGAGGGATGAGGAGGAAAGAGAGAGGGACAGGCAGCTAGTAGACGGAGACGTTCACACATTCGTTTTATTCCACCGGGCACACTGTCTGACGACTGCATTGGCGATCATGTGCCAGATGTTGTGGACCTGCACCCGCCAGTCCGCGGGCCAAAAGCGAGGGGGTATAGATTTCCAGTCGTCTTGCATTAGCCTCTGACTCCGTCCTCCTCCATTACTGGACGAGCCCTCTCAGTCAAGATGCTTTAGGATGAGAGACTGGGGAGAGAGAGGAGAGAGAGAAGAAGGAGGAGGAGAAAGACAGAGGAGAGGAGAGAGGAGAGAGGAGATGAGCCTCTCTGAGAGAGAGAGAGAGAGAGAGAAAGAGAGAGAAATAGAGGGGCAGAGAGGGAGAGAGGGAGAGGCAATGTCAGAGAGGCTGGAGAATGAGAAGAGAGTAAGGGAAGATAAGGTGTAGAGGATAGGAAGATGATCAAAGGCTCCGGGGGAGGAGAGGCAGATGATGATGGGAAACAGTAACAGTAAGCAGAGAGAATAATGGAGGGATAGCATGGTGAAGGAAATGGAGGGGAGAAAAAAAACTAAAGACACTATGGATAGAGCATGTGGGGGTGGAAAAAAAATGCATGGTAGGAAAGAGGAAGAAGAAGACAAAGAGAGAGACAGAGAGGAGCGAGAGAGAGATAGAGAGGGGAGATAGAGCGAGAGTATGGTAGCAAAGGAAAAAAAGAAGGCAGGGAGAGAGAAAGTGAGAGAGAGAGAGAGGGAGAGAGAGGCAGAAGTGTCTGAGGAAATATCTTGTCAGAGACACAATAGCTGTAACCCAGGACCATCTCTGAGCCTATTAAAACTCTATTATACGTCTATAATATATTTATTTGATGCTACGTATGATTAATACCCCATTAAAATGGTAATATCCAGGTGATCACAGGCTTATGATATATGTAAGACACAATTTTATCATGCACACAGCAGGAGGCTCAATTCATGTGGGAAAAAAAGTTCTACTGTATATCCAAAGGCTTCAGGTCCATTGACAGACCTTCCTTATGCTCACAGGAGAAAGGCACTGAGTAGCAGCACTGAGAGCTGGCTGTGTGATCAATGTGGAGCACAGCATTGTTTATGCATAGCCCGAGTAAGGTGCCAGAGCATCCCCTGTTGGTTAGTTTGGGTAGAGTCTGCTACCAGGACTTTTTGACTGACCTTCCTCCCCTAGACAACATAGCATCCCCCTTGGCGTTTTTACAAAACAACATTAAGGTCAGCGAGCAGCCTTGCAGTAACACATCATTATGACAAATTCCATGTAATTCTGACAACTTAAGTTATTCTGCAGTCTTGTATGTAGGTGGTGGCTGGGTCAACAACACACTGACACCTCCAGATATTACAGTGTCTTGTTAGCACAGTGCTTGTCAATCAAAGGAATTGATTATCTTTACACTTTCCTCCTTTATTTAGCTGAACTGACTCTACCGCCCCAGGCAGGCTTTGTCTAATGACAATGGTAGTTTGCCAGTGCAGCAGCATCTTGGTTAATAGCAAACTCTTGATTCATTACCGTGTTGAACTAAGTGGCAGCCTGCTGGCCTGCTCTGTTCTGTTCTGTTCTTTTCAATTCTCATTGTTACATGTTAACAATCAAATAAATCACCCTTACACCTCAAGTTAAAAACACTGAGTAACATTTCAATCCATGCTTTGATTAATAACATTATGAAGTATTTCTTTTAAATATTTGTGAAAAAGTAGAGTGCATTGAGTCCTCGCACAAATGCTCCCACTCCACCCCACCAAATAAAAGAAAAAAAACAAAGGATGAAAATGCATCACAATCTCAGGAAGAACAGAAACTGCAACATGGTTCAGGTCCAATACCCTATACACCCATCCCACAGAAATGCATAGAGAGGGTGAGGAAAGCAGAAAGAATGAACATTAAATATGCTGAAACCCTACTTAATCCCAGAGAGGCAAAGTCCAGAACAGATACCATTTAAGAGGCAAACATTTAGTGAGAAGACTTAGGGCATTTAGTAAGAAATCTTGAGAGATCCTGTAGCTTAAAGGATAAGAGCAGGCGGGGGGAGAGCACTTAAGGGAAGACATTAAAGAACAAGTGCTCATTGGCAAAAAATGGCACTCCACTCTTATTTTTTAAAACCCCATAGTTATTAGTGAAAATTAAACCTACCACACAGCATAATTTTCTCTCTCTCTTTCTCTCTCTCTTCCTTCTTCTTCTTCTTTTTCTTCTTCTTCTTCTTCTTCTTCTTCTTCTTCTTCTTCTTCTTCTTCTTCTTCTTCTTCTTCTTCTTCTCTCTAACCTGTTACTTATCCCTCTAATAACCTATAGTTTGCTAATAAATGTGGAGATTGTGTATTTCCAACATATCCTTGACATGCCAGAGTGCCAGAGATGGCAACATGGCTGAGCTCAATTAGCACTCCACAAGAAAGGGGTGATGGATAGGCTAACATATAGAATTGACTTGACTATTGTTATGATCATGTTACATGTGTTTTTTATGACCAGTGGTTCTTAACCTGGGTTCAATCGAACCCCAGGGATCCAGTAAGTCAGTCTCAGGGGTTCGGCGGAGGTGTGTGTGTGTGTGTCAATTCCGTTCACCAGAGTTGCTAAGTGCATTAATATACAGTACTTTTGGCATTCACACATTACTTTTATGCCATTTTCAATGTTTCACCATAACAAGCTGGAGGATATTAATGGGTATTTATGGCAAATTCTGAAATTTGTGCCAAAATGTATGGCAAAAAAATGCCATACGTGACACGACCTGGCATGACTTTTTTGTTTGTTTGTTTTTTTGACAGTACATCTTAATTGTGCAAGTAAGTCTACTTGAATGAATCCAGTGATGTATTAAGGTCTTTTTAATAATACAGAGGTTTATTTTCTAAACAGAAGCAGACAATGCCAAGGCTTATGGCCAGGTGATGTTACCTGACTGTAACCAGATGATGATTATTCAGGGAGACATGGCTTCCTCTCTCCACTGAGTGCTTGATTTCTCTCTGTGCTAACTCTGACTAGCACAGAGGAAGTCACACACAAAGAGTCATAGGGGGTTACGCAGTCATGCAGAATTAGAACCCAAACATCTGCTGGGAAGTGTTACAGTGTTGTGTTTAATTAAAAATGTGTTCCATAATAGATAAGGTATTATATTAGAAATCGTTAGCAAAAAACCTTACCTCAAAAAGAGCTATCTTTACATCAAAAGCTGATAGGGCCTGGATGCTGTGTGTGCCCTTGCCTGAGAGAAGAAGAGAGCCTGACTGTGGAGGTGAATCTTGAAAACCGAGCAATGGAGGAGCAGCTAAATGAGAAGTTGTAAATGTCTACCCCTCCATATCACAGATTAGTACATGTCATTTATCCGACAAGCTGGCAGCTAACCGACAGGTTGACTTGCCTGACCTTCCTGGATTGACACTTTTTTGACAAGTTTCTAATAGTCAAGTATTCACACCACACATTTCCAATTCTATTTGACTCTTGTTCCTCAAAAAGATTTTACATACACACATTTGCTCATTCTAAAGAGAACAGGAGATTGTGGTGGATGTATAACAAAGGCATTTCACTAGTTGTGTTGTTATGTTGTTGTGTTTGTTTGAAAGAGCTTTGTTCCTCATCTCTATTCAACATGAATACCCTTTGTATCACATTTCAGAAATGCATATTACCATATAATATTATTTTTCTAATATTGAATAGGATATCCGGGTGTTTCGGATGCTTTTTGCCTGGAAGCTTGGATTTTGTGAAAGGCCCAAATTACTTCCCTGTTTACAAATGCATTGCCCTGCCTCTCAAAAGAAAACAGGCTTTCTAAACATGAACGCTGGAAGGCTGTTACTTTCCGGGAATATAAATGGAGAGATAAATTGAGCAGAAAAAAAAACAGGAAAGAAGACAGGCTTGTTTGAAGACATGTCTTTTTTTTAATACATAAATATCCGCCATATTCACAAGCACAGTATCTCCCTCACCTGCACCCATCCCTCACTTTGTCATCTTGTTGTTGTAATTCGGCGTCAGAGCCTCTGGCGACTGCGTCGGGCGAGCGAGCAGGCGGACGGGTGGTGGTGGTGGCGGCGGCGTCAGCGGCAGGCGTTGCCATTGACAGTCAGAAACGGCAGCCATACGGATGCCCACCAGGCACAGCCAGTGACATTCATCTCCTGTCACTTCCCGCATATCTCCGCGCTCGCTCACTCCTCCAGATCAGTCGCCAAGGAAGAGAGAGGTTCATGGAAAGTAACAAAAGCATCATCCTCATATTCGCATCTATCCTACTCTTGACAGAGAGTTTCTACTTGTTTGGCTGAGGAAGTTTTGACAAGTGTTGCCTGCACTGGGGGTGGGGGAGGGGGGGCTGAGTATATCTGGAGGGTATTGCAAATTCTTTATCTTGGTTAGTGGGATAGAACATGCCATATTGTGCTCAGCTTCCTCTCTCTCTGAGTTAACTGTGCGTACTATATTTAGTTTTTCTAAACTTACTCTGCAACCAACCCCCCCTTAGCTACCCAGGCTTTTGTCTCATAATCGAGTATAGCACATCTGAATTTCAGGAGTTAGCAATAAAATGACAGAGTCAGACTCAGATTTGTGGAGTATCTTACTCAATATTTAATTACAGTAACTAGAAGTCAGGAGCAAAAGACATGCAACTATGTACTTGTCAACAATAGAATATTACATCAAGGTTCTGGAGACAAATCAGTACAGGGATGCAATATCTTGTTCATGTATTAAATTAAGTATCATAGGGGACAAATGAACACAAACAAATTCAGATCTAAAGATATTGAGTTATAGTTGCGAGTAATAAGTTATCATTTAAAGACAGCATCACATTATTTTACAGGTGTTATTTCAAGACATTAAGTTGTAATTTCAAAACAATAGCTTGAAGAGATAATGAGTTGTAATTTCAATACAGTGTTTTGGTCTTTTAATTATAACTCATTTACTTCAGTAACCCAGTTACATCTTGTGTTTCTTTTGTATACATAGTAGCAGTAGTAAACACATGCAAGTGCCACCACACGCCATCACTGCAATGTTTTGTCTTGGATGACTAACCATCTAAATTGTATCTTTTTTAAACTTAGCATTTATCTTTTGTTTATGTTGGGATGTCAGAGTTTATACCATAATTAATTTACTGCTTCCCAAATGGAGACTGATTCTGCACATTTATTGGTAGAAAGTAAGAATAAACTAGAATATGCACACACCTGTGAATATGCATCAGCATGCATATGAATGCGCCTGTGATCCTGTGGATTTGTGATACCTGCTGCAGAAAATGGGAAAAGGCATTAGTCTGGTAAATTACTCTATAAACATTATTATTCACAGTGGTTTTACAACTCACACAGGACATATGCTTCCTCACACTGTCTCTCTCTCTTTTTTTTTCTCGGTCGTCCTCTCGATTCCCCAACAGGTATGCTGTCCTTTGGCTCCCAGTCCATAATGCTGGTAATTTCAATTAAAGCCCATGGCATCTGATATAATTAACATCTTGTAGCTGTGAGGTACTAATGGATTTTGTTTGAACAATTTACCTCCCAATTGATTTCTGTCTGTGTGTTTGAGACCTGGATCTCCGCAGAGAAGGCCAATCACGATTCTGTCTGAGGCCCACCGAGAGCGTCGCTCTGTGTTTTGACGTAATTACACCTAGCCGTCGTTGAACTAATGGATTATGCACATCTGGCGTCAGTGGCCTCGCACAAATCACCTCGCACCTGTAGCTGGGGTGGGACGCCTCGCTGAAATCAATCAAACTCAGAGCTCATATCAAGGTGCCAATTGTTGTTGTTGTTATTGTTGTTGTTCCTGTTGGTGTTTATGTTGTTGTTATTGTTGTTGTTGCATATATTTGACTTATACCTCAATTAGGCAAACACTGGAATAGCCAAACCTCTGTTGTGGCTGTCATGGTGTATTGTGTTAGTATGGGTGTGGAACGCCTTTGACACCCTCACAGTCAGTCAGTCCAGGCACTTAGACACAGAAATAGATGTACCAATGTCACTTTGGGTAGCTGTACACACAGTGGCAAGTTTGCAAACAACATTTCCCAGAAAAAGGTGGGTGCTCAAAATTCCCTGTATATTGCGAGGACAAAAGCTACATTCAGGCTTTTGAAGGTAATTAATATAATAGTCGCGACAATAGACAGGCATCTGGAGCGGCAGGGAAGAAATGGAAACAGTTTGTTTAGCATCTGCAGCTGCTGACAGCAAGCAGTCACGCCATTTTTAAAAAGAAAATGGAGGCAATTAAAAAGCCATTCTCTCTCCTCTTAGCCAGACTTAATTTACAGCACAGTCACTCAATGATACCCCAAATCCCAGAACAATTCACACACCCTGTGTGACATGCATTTCCAATGAGGACATAAATTGCTGTCATCACAAAGGATTTCTTTCTTTATTTTTTTTATCAAGTGGCTGCAGTTGAGGCAATCCTGATGAATATCATCTTCCCTCTGTTATGTTCGTAAAACATCATGCTCAAGCATGCACCTTGGTGTTTCATTAACTGCTGAGACAGAGTGTTCTTAGGTGCACAGCAAATGCCACAGTTGCTATGGCTTTCTGAACATGTACTTGACTGTACTTAAAACTTCTTGAGATTTCGTGAGATTATTAAAAGCAGTGGTTTCTAGTATAACACAAATTAATCTAACCAGTTACACAGATTGCATGGGCTTGTTTTTGAGGAACATGTTGAAACTGTGTAAATGTACTGTAAATGTCTTTTATGGTTTTTGTACTCAGGTACAAAGGTACAGAGGTAACAGAAACATCAACTACTATTTTGCATTGCCAGTGCTAGACAGAAATTCTATATGGATAGCATGTAAAGTATTAGAGAACACCACATGAAGGGCTCATTATTTCCAGAATAGATATCTCTTAAAGACAATCACTGACTGACTGTGAGAAGATTATAATTTCCACTCTACTGTCACTAATGTCACATGCATTACACAGTCACGTCAACTAAGATCAGTCATGGGGTATGGCATGGATGGAAGGAGGGGCTTGGTGTACATATACAACTCCATGGCATTTAATAAAAAGCCACTGTATTTGTCAGAACCACTATGTTTCACACTGATATCTAAATTTAGCTTTGGACTTTATGCTTGGACATTGCCACAAAGGGATTAGTGGTGCCATCTTCACAAATGGACACTGACCTCAAAAGTGTCTGTACTATATGGGTAAAGACAGGCTGGATATCTGACACATGCATATTCCCTTCATGGCAACTGACATATTTTTCACATGGTCATGGACATTTTAACAGATTTAAGTTTGTCAGATGTATGTAATGGTTATTGTAAAACCAGGTATTGTAAAACCCATACGCTGTGATATTTTGTGATGGATACAAAACTTCAATGATATCTACTGATACCCACTTTGCTTTATTAACAGCCCAGTGTAGTGCACTGCAGTGTGATATTTGTCCTGTAAAACGTTAAACCAAAGTCATGACATTTTATTATAACCATTAAGTTGTTAACCATTAAGAAGTTTTAATGTGTGAACACATTCTGAACATTATGATGTGTAAAGTAAAGTGTGTCAGTGCCTGGTGACGCCCACAACTCGATGAGTGGCTATTTTCTGTCGAGAGTGTAGAAAAGGCTTTTAGACTTTGTCCAGGCACATTAATTGAGGCCTAAAAGGTCTCTTTTTAAGTGACATTATGTTCGGACTGAAACACTCAGAAAAAGCCCTCCCCTCCTTCCTTTTAAAAACACCCAAAGTGTAAATGGTGGCATTTGACAAGAGTCTGCTGCGCTTTTTTTTTTTCTTCCTGTCATGTTCTCTTCTCCTGTACTCTCTCTCTCTCGCGCACACACTCTCTTCCTTTCTGCTTCTTCGACTCTCTTCTCCTCCCCTCTCTCTCTACCTCCTCCCCTTCCCTGCCTGCACTTCCCATCGCAACAGCTGTGGGATATTTTTCTGAGCCATGCGAGGGGAGGGGATTACCATGAGGGGGACGGAGGAGCTCTCCGGCAAGGGGATACACGGACCCAAAGGGGGGTGGAGCGAAGGGAAAGTTCACGTGCAACAGATCTACTCCTCTTACCACATTAAAAAAAAAACTAGCAGGGAATTTACTATAGTTCTAAGAAGTTTATGTGCCTTTCGCCACGAGGCGAGGAACAAGCTACCTCCCATGTCCAGGGTGGACCGTATCCTATTTTCTTGCAGTGTGTGGAATACAAGTGACACCCGAACGAAAGCAGAGAGAACCTGAAGAAACGAGTCACTCACTTTCTCTCCCTCCTGTCCCCTTTCCCTCTCCCTCTCCCTCCCCCCCACACCCTCTCTTGCTCTCTCTCTCTCTTGCTCTCTGAGGCACTGGGAAAGTCTGGTAAGTGGTTCTTTCTTCCTGGCAACTTCAATTTTAGAACTCTGTAAACAGGCTCATGCAGAGCCAAAGTAAAGAGTAGGTGGACACCAGGCAGCGGAGGAAATGCACTGACGGGTAAAAGTTGCCTTCAAGGTACACTAAAAAATAAGAGTACAATTGAAATGTCAGCCTGAAGTGCTTTCACTGAATTACCTGAACAGTTTCAATGAAAAGGTTCAATTGAAAGTTGAAATCTCTATGGTGATAACAGTTTTTATATTATGTTAAAAGCAGACTTGACATATTTTTGGAAAGACAAATTTATGGAACTTTTTACCATCTCTCACAAAAGTTTAGTGTCTAATGAACCATGGGAACCAAGAAATATGACAGGACTAAAGCAGAATAAATCATGTGGCATTTGTTAGTGACATCTGTCCCTCAAAGTGTCACCAGCAACAGTAATGTCATTCCTAATTAGACATAATCAACACCTCCACAAAATTACTCCATATGGCGTCGGATTGAAATTGGAACAATTCACAGACACTGACTAAATAATGTGACAGTCACATGTGTGTGAGAAGCAAAGTGAAGTGAAGTGCCTCTATTTATAGATCTGCATATATCTATGCCTTTTCTCTCAGCAACTTATATTGTCTTTGGCACCCGTGAGTGAGAGGAGTGCAACAGGTTTCATTGTCAGATCTAACGACACAAAGATGAGCCCCAGATGTGTTTTTGGTATGCGTGGTATTTGCCTGATGAAGTGGGGGGGGGGAAAGAGGAGACCGAAGTGTTCCTGATTTTCTGTCCAATGGGTGTGATAAGACGCAAGCCGTTGGAGCTAGGTGGGGGTGGGGATGTGTGTGTGGGGGGGGGTGGTGGAGAGTGGAGGGGTAGGGGATGAACCAGTCTCCAGGAATCAAACTCGTGTCAGTATCCTCAAGACTAATCGAAAGCAGTCCTCAGGAGGCCAGTGCTTAGCACGACTGCTAGGCCTAGATAATGCAGTACACCGGCTTCCTTTTCCTGTGTTTGTTGTGGGAGAGGTCAGTAAAGTTCATTTCCCACACAGCTCAACTCTGACCGCGGTACTCACACATTGAAACTACCTTGAAAAGAACCTATAGGCAAAGTAAGGGAAGGCTTGAGAGAGTTTGAAACTGTTATCTACAGTAAGCTAATATCGCAAGGACTGGTTGTTTCACAATTTAGAGCTTTTGTAACACAAGATTGCACAAGCAATAACTGTCCTGGGGAAACTGCCTATGACCTAACTACACTGTCAATTGTACATGTCATAGCTACATTCATTACTGATACAGTTATAATGAAACTGCAGCTGTGATACATTTGGTCTTGTAAAGGCTAGACCATTTCCCTTATGAAATGTGCATACCCAAACTTTAATTTATGATATTTTTCATATTTATGTACACAACCCAAGTATATAACACTGGTATAGCGAGAAACTCCTCGAGTCCATATCCCCATCTCCTTCCTTCCCCTTTCCCACAGAAAGCTGAAACCAGAGGGGAGAGAGAGTGCTCACCACCTCCGGATACTTTCACTCCCCGTCAGCTGTCCCTCTCAATCTCAATCTCTCAGGAAGCCAGCCCTGGCACCCAGGCACAATGGACGCCAATGCAGGGGAGCTCAACGTAACCGACCAAACCCAGATCACAGACGCAGGTGAGCAGACAGACAGCCTGCGGTTCTCTGCGGAGTGTACCTATGAATGATTTTTAAAAAAAGGGGAAAAATATCAAAACAAAACACAGGGAAAAGTTCCCATAATAACACTGACATTTTAGAAATGCAGAGTCATTGTTATTCCATCTCCAAAAAGGGCACGCAGACATGCATGCTGTAGCTCCCTGGGCCCCCTCTCAAGAGATTGAAGGTGTACCATCACACCGGTGTGAGGGAAATGTTGAGGGAATGAAAGATCTAAAACATGCTGGGTTTCATAGAACATGGTGTGGAATTTAAAAAAAATCTTGCATTGTTGTTGTAGAACACATTCTTGTGTAGAATTTTCAAAATGTCACACCCTTATAGGGTAGGCATTGGTTGACAGTACTTGTCCAGACCTGTTCAGGCCACAGAACAATAGTGCCAAAACAACACTGCAGAAGGACGAGTATATGTGCATGTTTTGCAGGAAACACAGCTATGCTACAAAAATACACCACACACTACAGCCCAGCACCATAACACTGACCATGACTTTGTAATGACTGCTCTCATTGAATTAGCCTGATAAGGTTGTTGGTAACATCCATAACAATTTGGCAATCTGGATCCAGATTAATTGCCAAATCAGAATGTCCCCATGCCCAATACACACAGACACACAGACACAGACACAGACACACAGACACAGACACACACAGACACACACACACACACACACACACACACACACACACACACACACACACACACACACACACACACACACACTCAATTAAATCAAACAGAGGACCAACAGATGAATGTGTTGTGGTGTAATAGCATTATCGACCAACCTGGCAAATACAAATGATTAGTTTCACTTTGGAAACTGTCAACATTATTAAAATGTTAGAGAAAGAGAAATGTAAAAGAAAAAAAACATTCTTCAAGCAAATGCATCACTGTAACTAGATACATCTCAGTCTTCAGGCACCTCATTTAATTTCAAGATGCCTCTTGGCTTACACTGGCATTTGATATATAGTGGTAATTCCATTATCCAATTTGTATCAATGTCAGTGTGAAGATGTGCTGTCCGTGACATTATTATATTTTCTTGAGCCATTTACAGTTACGGACAGACCACATCTAAATATGCTAGACCGCAAATCTTGAAATAACACAGTAATAAAACCAGAGGCCCTTCTACATCTTGTAGTACACCTCCCAATGACTTTTCTCCGATGAAGTTGTCCATCATAATAGTAACAGTAGAAAATGTGTTGACAGAAAGCTATATCACCTCAAGTTCTTTGTTAATGCTTTCTTTATATTTCAATTGAAGGCAGCTGGCCATACGGTGTGCATCATGTTCGTTACACAAACGAAGTGCAGAGTTTTCAGCACCTGAACATTAGGAGTGTTTTGAGAGCGAGCTCTGTCAGTGAGTGCTGCCGAGGGGACATTGGATGAGTTTAGTTGGGATGATGACAGGAGGCAAACAATGCTCCGAAAGCTTTTGAAAAAGAACACGAGTGAGCATGTTTGGCCAGACTGGCTGCCACCAGCTGTGAAAACAACAAAGCACAGTAGACAAAGCCAAAACCACCGCACCAAGAACATCTCAGCCACCTCACACAATAGCCCGTGCACTCTGCTCTGCTTCAGGCAAATACAACCATTGCCAGGCCAAGTTTATGTTGGCAGTTTATTATTACATATACAAATTATATGAGATGTAGACTGTTTGAAGCTAACAATATGTATAACAATATTCATATCAGTATTAAACATTGTTGCTGTACTGCTGTAACCATCTATGTTTTGTATAATGTATGTGTAATTCACTCTTCTTGTATTTGGTGTACCAAGTAACTCTATACACAGATTGTATGCTTCTGTGGACACGTGAGAGAGAGTAGGAACTCAATGGCCACTACACAGGCATTCTACACTACACAAGCTACACAACACAAAACCGATGCTGCAAATATGTGACAGGAGGGAAAAAAAAAACATGGTTGTCTTCCCTGTTTCCAGCGGTGGTGTTTCCATTTAACCTGGACGATTTTACATCTGCCCATTACCAGGGTCTGCTGAAGCAGATAAGCAGCTCTTTCACACAGTGGGAAACAATATTGAAAAAAAAAAACAACTGCGATGTGGCATAAAATCAGCCAAAGCAATTCAAGGACCACACGAATGCTAATGACCATTTCGTTCGATTCGTGGCACGAATGCAGGATTCCCAATTTAGGTGAGCGCTTACACTGCATGCCGCCACTAAAAGAGCCACGCAAACATGACAGAAGATTTCATTCTAAGCTTTAGAAGGCTTGTTTACACTTTTGAGACGGAGCAGCATTTGGGTGGTGGTGGTGGTGGTGATGGTGGTGGTGGTGGTAGTTGGAGGGGGGGCAGTTACAGCTTGCTGTTTATTTGCATTGCATTTGGTATGCAAGGGTAATATTTGCTATACACTTCACCGTCGGTGTTCCCACTGATGTTGCCAGTAAATTATGATGGCTTGCTGTGAGAGGTTGATTATATGTCCTACAAAACCTATGGGTGCACTGACATCACATCAGCCTATTTACATGTCCTCAGAGAATACTGCATTTTGAAAAGGGAAAGGGAAGACTCTCTAGAGCTGTAATTTTCCCACATACTGTTGTTAAGGGCAAATGAACATGAAATGAAACTATGAGGCTTTCATAGCTGTAAATAATGCAGCCTCCTCATGGGAACCTTTAGATATCTTTAAAACTGTGTTAACAGTAGAATATCTGACTACTTCAAGACATGTCGCTACATATAGCACTTTTGTCAACTGCTGTTGTTTTAAAGTGCTTTACAAATAAATTGACATTGACACTGACATTGACATATACATCAAAGTCGATGACACAACGAACAAGATATCCCTGACATAATGGGCCTGTCATTTAGTGGCAAACCTAGGAAGGTCTTATAGCTTTTACCTTTGCATTGCAAGGACAATAACGTGATAGTGCTTTTTTGTTAGGAGGACTACTTGTCACTGAACCATGTGTCTAAAATATCCCCAATATCAGTGGAAAAGTTAAGTTACTGTCAATGTTGCAACAAAGTGTACAGATGTATTTCTGCATAGGTCCTTTATTTATCTACAGGTGCTTTATCATGTGCAATACAAAAAAAAAGTTATTTTCTAGTCATGCAACAAAGCTTTGCAAAAGAAAAGAAAAGAAACCCCCAATTATCAGGTGCGTCTTTCAAAATCTTCCATGCATGGCATCATCTCTTTGGCAGAGACCGCTTGCAGGCTGCTGGCATGATGCCACGAGTGTGTGTGTGTGTCTGCGTGTGTGTCCGTGCGTGCGTGTGTGTGTGTGTGTAAGTGTGTGCGTGTGTGTCAGCGGCACAAAGCCGAGTCTCGAGTCTGCACAACATGCGTATCCTAGCCTGACCACGTCTGTGTTTGTGCACTCTTCCTCTCGCACAGTGAGTGTTACAGCACACACCAGAGACCAGTGCAATGAGGCACAGAGGTTGCGAGAGAGAGAGGGGGGTGGGTGGGTGGAAGAGGCTTGATATATGCGTTCATAAGAGGCCCTGAAAAGAGGGTTTTTTTGGCAGTAATAGGGGTGGGAGGGTTTGGGGGGAGTGTGGGTGTTGGGGGGGTGTGTGGGTGGTGGTGGGGGGAAGGGGGAGGGGGGACACATTGCGTTCGATATTTTCTTGGAGTGCAGTACATAGTACACTGCATCCGCACCGGGGGGAGTTGGAAAAGCTTCTTGGTCTGCCGAGAGGGGGGGGGGAACGGAGGGAAAAAGGATGTGTGAAATTTGCCAAGAAGAAAGTCTGGAGACAGCGCTTGATGTGGGGAGTTTATCTCTGGTGAGCAAGATCCCTCCCATCCCTCACACTTAAGCCCAGCTGTGGAAGATGGCGAATGCACTCATAGCTTAGTCTCCTGTACACCAATGACACTGCGCTCTACCCTCACACTGAATTGTAAATGATTTAAAAGGGGAACCACTCTTCACACTCAACTGTCTCAGTTCAAATGTGTATTCACGGGTATTCACAAGCCACACTTGTCGTTTGTTTGGGTGGATGAGTGCTGCACGGGAGCCTGTCGCTAACAGGGGTAGTGGAGCACGAGGCTCAGCACCATCTGTGCCCAATCAGCCCCGGTCATCTGATTCAGTCATAAGAATTCATGCCCATTAGCCAAGAAGAGTCATCCACTGTTCACAACCCCTGCCCTGCCCTCACTCCCACCCTCTCCCCTTCCACACCCCCGCCCTCTTCCTTTCCCCCCTTCCTCTCTCTCTCTCTCTCTCTCTCTCTCTCTCTCTCTCTCTCTCTCTTACTCCTCTCGTCCCTCTCTCTTGCTTTCGCTCTGTGTCTCTCTGAGCCCCCTCCACGGTGAATTCTTATGGGCCAGAAGGGGATAGGAGAGAGTAGGGTAGTGGCCCTTAGGGCAGCTCCAGCCAGAGAAGACAAGAGACAAATGGTGGGGGTGGTGGTGGGGGAGGGGGAGGGGGAGGCTGAGGGTGGGGTTCAGTTGTGCTTGGGCCAGGCCATATGTTTTGTGGAGATACGAAACAGAATTTATTCCCTGCTCCATATTCCCATCCAGACGAGACCCAAGGCAAAAAGGGGTGTGTGGGGTGTGTGGGATGTGTGGAAAGGCTGCTGAAGGAGAAAGAGAAGACACTCGGTGTAGTTTAGTGGCCAGTGAAGAAGGAGGAGTAGTAGGAGGAAGAGAAGAGAGGAAGGAGTAGGATGGGCAAAATAGTTCTGCCATTTCCCTTCACTGGAGAGACAGTTTCTTAAGATGCTTCTGTGCAGTGGTGTGTGTACATGTGTGTGTGTGTGTGTGTGTGTGTGTGTGTGTGTGTGTGTGTGTGTGTGTGTGTGTGTGTGTGTGTGTGTGCGTGTGTGTGTGTGTGTGTGTGGATCTAACTGGCCAATTCTTTTTTACCATCTTTATCAATTGACAATTGTCTACTGATTGTTCAAAATCTAGCATTGACTAAGAGGGTCAGAGAAGGTGATATCTCTACTGGGCAAAATGAATAACATCTTTGTGATCACTGAGAAATGTTTAGTGAAAGACCGTGATTACCATGAATACTCAGTGTCCCACATTTCTTTTTTTGCTTGCAACTGAGTGATTATAACCTTCGGATCTACATTCACATTTGCCTTGATGCATTCACAGTGTTCAGACACCTTTACTTTAATGCTACTCTCAAGAGAGGCACATTTGCCTTGATACATTCACACTGTTCAGACACCTTTATTGTAATGTTATGCTCAAGAGAGGCACACCAACCATGTTTTAATAAGTACAGTACACCTGTTGGGAGTATATGCAATGGAAGTGCTAGTCAATGTGTCTCGGATAGAAAAGAGGACAATCTGTAAGTACCTAAATACAAAAAAGAGTTTTCAGGAACTGGCATTTGTATTTCATGTTAGTGATTAATGTAAAGGACCCTTTATGTCTTGGTTTTATAGATAAGCTACTTCACAATGATAGTTTTTAAACAAGGATGTACAGTATGGTGTTCTAACAAGGTTGGACTTTGACAAACTTTACTTTTACAGTGGATTTGCAGAACACTTTAATAGTGCTTTATTTAGTCTGGGATATGATACCATCCTTCAAATGGCATAGGATAGAGAGTAAAATGCAATTATATGCAGAAACTTGTGGGAAGGAACTATATACATTAATTTCCGTCCACACCTCCAGCTCCAGTTTCATACTAAAATTAGGCTGGGAACAGGTGAAATGGCCCGGACAGATTTTGTTTGACACAGGTGATATCACATTTCTATTAATGGTGCACTTTTCCGGTGGGGACGACTCAGTACTGATGTACCTGGAGAGCACACATTTGAATAAAGCCGCTCACAGTTCTTTGACTGACCTTCATATAACATTCGTATGCCATTTAAAGCACATGAACTGCTTTGGTTTTCGTGAAAAGACTAGTTTGGTGGAGAACGGTTTCACATAAAGATACAACACATGCCAACATGCTTGCAATATATTTATGTAGTTGTATCTTTTTTTGCAAAAATGTTGTGAGATGCAATAATGTTTCTTCTGACAAGTAACCTTCCTACAACAAATATTTTTTCCACTATCCTTTTCCCACGACATGATTAATGATAGTTCTATTTTTTAAGATCAGTGATGGAAGGTGAATTAAGACACCCTTATGTGGGCGGTCAGTGCAGGTTGCAAATAGTAATTTTAGCAAAATGTGCCAAGGGCAACATCCATAAAATTGATTGAGTGGAGCTTTCGAGGTTTCCAAAAAAAGGTGGGTCGGAGTTTATGAAAATGCACTGAGCACTTGTCAAGAGATATCTCAAGATGTGTACTGAGTATTTTTTTTATTTTCCATAAACTTCATCAAATGATGTTGATTTGCTGTTTAAAAGTCAGTGTAAAGCCAGCCATAGACAGCTGCTCACTATAAAAACCCTGACACCTCCATCAAGTCATTAATCTTAAAAAAAGTTCACCCTTACACCAGGACAGGTGTAGAGAGTGTCACGGTCCATCATCTACACTGTTAAATTATCTCGGTGTCTCTAGTGGCTGACAGCACACTGCTGTCTTGCAGACATGGGAGGACAAGATGATGTGCCTTACACAAATGCAGTTTCACATCTATTTAGCTACTTTTCTGAGTGAAGATAGGATGGAAATTGCCCGGAGAGCCTTTGAATTGGCTTTCTGCACTCCAGATAGGAAAATGCATTAGGTGCAGCAACACGCCGACAGAGTCCCTAAGAGTGAGCTGTGTGTGTGTGTGTGTGTGTGTGTGTAGAAGTCCACGGGCTTCTCACTTCATGTGAAGGCTTTCTTAATTGCCACTATTTGTCAGAAACAAGCATGTTCTCCAACTCACGATTAAGTGACAGAAGACTACTGATTGCTTAGGTTTGTCCACACATACTTGTAACAATGTGGAAAACGTCAAGCCATGCACTTTGCCCTTACTTGGAACTTCAGTACTTATATACAAACAGTTTTCAATATTGGTTGGAGCAATGTATGGAACATCATGTGTATAGCATCTAACCAGACGTACAGAAGTCCAGAAGTCCAAATTTGCCTCTGGGTCAAAAGTGCATTACAGCAGCACAAATGGTGACTGTGTAGGTGGTACTCTAAGCCAAAAGGGTTGAGCCAGAAGGACATTTCTTTTGCAGCCCCACAAGTCTATTTTTTACAGACCCCCCATCAGTTTGGAAAAAAAAAGCTGCTGCTGGCTTGTAAAGTCCATGACTCCCCTTGCCCTCTTATTCTCCTCTGCTTCAGCAAGCTAAAAGGTTTTTTTTTTTTGCTGTGTTGGACACCTTGTGTCCTGCATGTGTACTTCTGGCTGGATTGTCTTTGTATGTTGAATTTTATGTGCCACTTTGTTTTTTTGTTTTTTTTTTTCCCGTGCCCTCCTGTCCTTAGGTACGGCCATTTAGCCAAACACAAAAGCACAAACGCAGGAGACATTTTGTTTTTCATGTGGTCAGTCAGTTGGTTTTAAAATACCAATGTAACAAAATGTCCAGTTTGTAATTGAGCTGATAAAGCAAGGGTTATTTTTCATTGGGGCTACCTAAGGGTTTTTATTAGCATGGCTTGGCTACAACTAATGCTAAGTCTTCCCACTGTGTGCACTGTGGGGTTGAAGTATGAAAGTGACTCTTTAGGTCATCAAATGTAACCTGCTCCGTGAAGTGAACACACACGTGAGATACAGGTGAACCTCCGGAGCACTGGGCTGCTAGCCATGCAGCGCCTGGGGAGCATTGAAGGTTAGATGCCTTGCTCAAGAGCACCTCGGTGACGGGGAAGGTTGAAGGACAGTGCTGGTCATTCACTCCCCACTCCTCACCCACCTGTCGGTGTGGGGAATTTTGTGGCCCTCCAGCTGCAGGTTCACCTCCTCCTTAACCTCTAGCCTATGACTGAGGAATGGAAACTGTTTGCAAAGACCCATTTCAGGGCTGTCCTGGAAGTGACCAGGCAGTGGAATGGCTAAGTGAGATAATGCTAAAGTGAACCATTTGTATGAATTGTACGTTTACAATCATTACAGCACTGCTACAGGTAGACATAGTAATTCAGACAATTTTAGCAATGCTAGCAAATATTAAAGAATGATTGCTGAAGGAGAACAAGTAGGAGGATTTAGTCATTACATGCCAATATTTTGCCACCTCACTGCCAACCAAGAAAAGGAGTTTGCAAGCTTAATACCAGACGTATAGCAGTCTCAGAGTGGTGAGTGCTGATTTGCTGAATGTTAGTCTAATAGTTCCAAAAATAACCTGAGGTCTATGCCCATCAGTATGTACCAAATGCAAACAACTTTCACAAGAAGCATAACCAGACCGTATCTATTCAGAAAGAGCATGTGAATCTGGTTTTTGTAGACACATATTTAATACCAAGAGACAGCAGCAGGATGTTGTAAGAGGCCACAATCTCTGACTAGTTCTACTTTGAATTTTGATAGAGAATCCGCAATAAGAAGCTCCTCTTATGTCGAAACACTGTTCTAATACACAGATGAATCCTCATTTGTTTCACCTATACCAAAAAGGTAAAGTAAAGTAGTATTTTTTTATTTAAAAATCAAATGCAGAAAAAAAGTTACAGTACATTACATTATGATAAAACAAAAAAGAGACAAAAAGAGAAAAATGAAGGGTGAGGATGCTCTGTTTTTGCTTATAAGCTTTTTTTTTTTTTTTTTTTTACCAAAAACGCAAACTCAAAAGTTTGAAATGCCTTCCTTTACGCTCCTCAGCTAAAGAACCCAAGGGTGTCTCCGTGATACCTAACCTTATCTGCACAGAGGAACTGTTACCCTTGAAGGTTTATTCCTCAATTTGATATTTCTTCCCCTGCAGCCCATATAATCTGATTTCTAGGTCACTGAATAACTATATCAGTGTCCAGGTGACCTTGAGGTCATTTGCAATTTCCCATTCGTTACTTTTTTCTGCGATTCTTAATCCATTTCCTCCGTCTTACCTGCCATAAAAGATTAGGTGTCCTGTTCCCTGTGATTGTAGACTGACCTTGACAAGGGCGAGTGCCATATGACAATGACAAAATCTTCATAATTGTAATTATAGTATAATAGTTATGAACTTGCGTACTAAAAATGGCTCTTTTGCTTTTTATTGCCAAATGATTACCATGGCAACTATAAATCAATATAGAAATAATTTGCAAGGATAATGCAAACAGTAATACAAACAGATGTACAGGGAGAGGGAGGGAGAGAGAGAGAGAAAAAAAAGAGAATGAGAAAGAGAGAGGATGCAAGTAGGTCTCCAGAAAAAGAAAATCCTGTTTTACGGTAGTGTTACAAAACACACATATAAAGGAAATATGTACAATTTGTGGTACAGATCTTCCAAAGATAAACTTGAAGGTGAAGGTGTATGATCACTCAGTCAACACATTTAGTCTCCACCTCCTTATTCAATGCAATAGATTTAGATACATCTCTCTCTCTCTCTCTCTCTTTCTCGCTCGCTTCCCCGCTATCTTTTCCCTCTTGCACTTAGTAGTGTTCTTTTGCAAGTTCTTAAAATGGAGAGGAAGTTTCTCAACTCTTGCTGTGTGTGAGGCTGGCAGTGCTTCAGAACCATAGACCAACTGACGAAAAGAAACAAAAAAAAAACCACTATCTGAAGAATAGCCTCCGAGTCTAATATATTCCTCTAGCCTTATTTTCTGATCACATCTGCAGGAGAGACATCTGAGTGAAATACAGTGTCTCTTTTCCTTATGTTTCATAGGAAGGCCTATAGAGTTTAAAGAGAAAATAAAAGACGGGATAGCCTTGGCCATATAACACAGAGCGGCTTGAAACTGCGAGGTATAGGGTGAGCTAAACCTCCAGCAATCTAGCCTGTAGCTATTTGATTTATTTGAGCCCTTTACACAGTTTCACTCAAGGCTGGGCAAAGACCACCACACTGAATGAAACCTCTCCTGACATGAGCTCTAAATAACATAGACTGGCGAGTCTCTTTTTTTCTGTCTCTACTTTTCAGTCGCCCCGTACCGCAGTCTAAGCCAAATGAGAAACACCACAAATAATGACCTGTCCTGACAACCTAACAGCACTGTATACCACACTGACAAATGGGAAGCACTGCATGTATACATTTATTATCCTATGGTGAAATAAATGGCGTTAGGAACTCAATATGTGGCATTAATAGAATTAACATGTTAAATGAGATGAGAATTCATGTTTTTTTTTTTTAATTGGGCAGGCATCACACTGTCTTGACTAAAGACTGTAGTGTTAAAATAATGTTGTCCGAGTGGCTAATTTTAGTATATGAAGTGTGGTGACCTCTTTGAACCTCTGATTTCAGAAATGAACATCATGTGCATAATCTCATTCAACATAACCTCCTTTACAGAAAACTGTACACACATACATCCTTATACAGTTATACTGTAGTCTTCTTGTTAATCGGTAATGTGGTGCACTATAATTTAGTCTTCCAGGAAAATTTAAGTCAGTCAGTTCTCTATAGGTTTGACTTATAGAAAAGGACCCAAAACTGAATAAGGCAGGAAAATTTAAAAAATGATAGGGATGCATGCTGTAAATTCAAAATGAGTTGATCTCCCTTGTAGTTGTTAAGCCTTTTATTACACTTGAGATATTTTGTTATAAAAAAAAACACATTAAAATGTACTTTGAGAATGAAATATTTTAAGCAATGCAAATATTCAGATGAAACAGCACATTCACAAAAAAAAAATGTACAGTATCATTGTCTGCAGTATCTTTGATAGAGCTCCTGTTTAATTGACAGAGCAAAGTACATAGGTGCTGATTCTTTTCAAACTGACAAATTGTGTTATTTAATCTTCTCCCTGGGAAGTCCAAGTTCTTGGATCGTCAATGTCCGTCACACAATAATCTAATCGCAGACATTTTTTCTCCCTCTCTCTTTCTCTCTCTCTCCCTCTCTCCCTTTCTCTATCTCTCTCTCTCTCTCTCTCTCTCTTTCTCTCTCTCCCTCTCTCTCTCTTGCTCTCCCTTTCCTTGTGATACGCTGTTGAAAAATAGCAGTCTATGAATCCCATTCCTCAGCCTGACCCCTGTAACCCTGTCCTCCCTGGGTGAAGATTCAATTGGGGAAACTCAGGGAGAAATTAAGACCTGGCCTTTTTTTCAGAGGTTCCTTCTCAGCAGGAATCAGTTTAGCTTGGAAAAAAGGGACTTCTGTTCAAAAGAGAAAGAGAAGAAGAAGCTGTTTCAGAGCTTGGGTAAAAAGTTCTGTGCAATAACATTACACAGTCAAAACTAGCAGAAAGTAAAGTGCTGGCTTATGTTAAATGCAAGTGAGCCTTGGAATATTTATAACTATACGTAACTGTGCATATTTTAAACAATGATAAAGGGCATTATAGAGGCTTTGGCTGTTTTGAAGAAGTAATCTGATAGATCTAAAAAGCTTCATTTCCTTGGAGTATTATTACCATGGAAACAAACAGCTGGGAAAACAGTTTCATAAAATAGAGACAAGCGCTCTATGACAAAGAGCTATGAGGTCCTTTGTGTAACTCATAAATATCACTGCGTCTTTTAAGATCACCATCCCAGATTGATCATATGTAGGTTTTGCAGATAATGTGTGTGACTCCTATGCAAATTTGCACATGATGGTAATCGCTTAAACCACCAGTTCGTATTTAGCATGGCATGCACAGAGACACACACACACACACACACACACACACACAGTGTGTTTTTGTCAACACGTATGTTTTAAAAGTAACGTATTCAAGTATATAACAGTAAAAATATGCAGGTTCATTATCATTTTTTGTCTCCTCTGGACTTGTGTCTGGTTGCCTTTCCACCAATTCTGTCACAAATTGTTGCCTGTAGAGTCAATGCAGTATGGCTTTTGCTCTAGAAGCAATGCATCACAGGGCCATAACAGCCATCTCCATACCTCCATGTTGTTATTTCAGTTGAATGCAATGGGCTACCTAGAATTATTGAATGTTGTTGTAATGGTCTGCATTTATTTTTTTCATGCATGTGGGTGCCTTATAAGAACCTGTTTGTGTAGAAGTAGAAGCAGATCTTTGGATTCTTGCTATATGCTGACCTGAAAACGTTGAGAAGACCCAAATGTTCAAGGTTACATGATGCAATGCATTTCTGAGTTCTCTCCATGTTTGACTTCACTAGGGTTACCAAGTTTAGAAAAGTCTTCCCAGACTTGTATTCTTTTCTCAATTCTGTTCACTGGTTTGTTATTATAACTCTAAAATCCTTACATAGTTTTTTCTGGGTAAACAGTTTTTACTGTTTTGTTTACAATAGGTTTTGTTTTTTCAATACGCAATAATGCCAGTGCCTCAATAATAAGAAGAGCCAACATCGAAGAAGCAAAAAACGATATTGCTATGGACGCTTGGCTAACACAAGCTAATGGCAAATTTTCTGACACCACCTGTTTAAAACCTGAAAAGCCAGAGGGCCAGACATTTGCAAGATTAATTTGAAAACCTTTATGAGATACAGTTGAGGACCGCAGTTACTAAGTATTACTTTTCCTGAATGTATAAAACTGGTTAAAATAACTTTTATTTTATTTCTTATTTTTTTGATAATGTTAAGAATGTCTATAGATATCACCACAGGAACCTCTGGCAAGTTGTGCCAAGGTGCAAAAACTTTTCAATAATTCCTGAAGCACTGAAACGCAGCAATATGCTTTGAAATCTTAAATTCATTGTTCCCCATAGAGAAAATCCATACTGTAGTTCTATTTATAGTTCTATTTATTATTTATGAAATATCCAATAGAACTCATTGAGACCTGAGAATAGTTCAAGAGAAGTGCTATATTCGACCTATTCATCAAAATACAAAATGTCTTATCATTATAGGGAGAGTTTGTGGAGTCTCTTCAACTAAATGCAGTTGAACTAGACACCCTTGGCAGTCAGTCCGTCATATAAATCATGTCAACTACATGCCTTAACAAAGAAGCTGAACATGATTTGATTCTGTGTGATGGGTGTATGATGCAGGAGAGCAGCCCATCTTGTGACACCCACTCTTATTAAACAACAAATCAGAAGCACTCATCAGGTTCATGCATTAAACTTCGATGTCAAAACAAAATAAAAGGGATGGGTCACTGATGAATGAGTGACAACAGAGGTGCCAGCAATGTTTCCTAACTTGAGTGAAAGCAAGAGCCAAACAGTGGATGTGCCTTCCAACATAATTTCTTGCCACTGCCACTGGAAACTGAGATGTACAGGAAGAGAAAATCACATTTTGATTGCATCTGACATTAAAAATTGCAATTAAACAATTTTTTTTTAAAAATGTCTGAAAACCAGTTAAAATGACCTCTGAGATGTCTTACAACTGAAGGCAGTGCGTAATATGATTTTGATTAAACTTGTCTTGCAGTGTGTAATTTACTTCTCAAATGAAAAGGTGAAAACATTGAGCCGCTGTTGTAATAACATAAGCAAATAGCATTTCATGTAGCTCAACTCGGGAGTTGCTTATAATAGCATCCCTGTGGTCCCCATGGGCAGTGAACTCACACTCTGATTAAAAGCTTCTTAACATCATTAGATCTCTATGACATCCTTGAGTCATTTTTCAGTGTTTACGTGTTAGTTACTGAGGTATAGAATGGCATTCATTGCAAAGTGAAAAGCGAGATCTTTACCATAAAGGGGGTGACTTATTTGTCCAACTTATGGTTTAAGTGATTAGAATGCTTCCACTTTTTTTCACATTCAAAGGTGCTCTATGTAAGATTCTGGCCAAAATCAGTACTGCAGTCAAATTTAAAATCCTGCAACACATTGTTACACCTCCAGAGGATAAACACAACATCACAACATAAAAAGACCATGTGGGATGTAAGTTAAGTTTTAAAATGCAATATATGAGCAATAAATTGTTGTATTTCAATTTAACATGTTTCCGTAATCTCTGTAATTTTATGTTTATTCTTGCCATACATTTCTTACTCATAACACCTTTAATTGCTGAAAAAAAGGATAATGGAAAACTATTTGCAGTAATATACAATTACGCACACTAAAAGGCAATTACTATATGTAGAAAAAAAGTGTTTTCCGTTCCATAAGCTTTTCAGTCACTGCTTCTTTTGTGCTATTTAAGACCTTGTGTCAGACAGCATAAAAAATGTTCAGTGCGTATCATCAAAAACCTAACTGCAAGCAGAGTGGCTTTTATTGGCCCAAAAAATGGCACGGCGGACAGATTAAGTGACATTGCCCATCACATGGTAGGCTGTCCTCTGCCCATATCTAGTGTCCATTGGGATACTAAAAGCCGTAAAAGAGGGCAAAGGTCGCTGGCTGTGCTGCCACACATAGCAGTGATCTAGATACGGCCGTGCGTTTATTCCGAAGAATATTATATCAACGCCGCGTCCACTGTGAAGCTGGAGGGTGGAATTAATTTAGCTCCCAGTTTTACTGTCCTTCCTACCGGGAGACAATTATCAGTGCGCTTCAAAGCCCTGCACTTGGGCAAGATTAGCAGCACTTCTGGGAAAGTGATGAAAGCGAATGCCTTAGCCCCTGGGTTAGCTTTTCCTTGCGACCGTGTGCCCCTGTGGTTGTGTGTCTATGATTGTGTGTGTGTGTGTGTGTGTGTGTGTGAGTGACTGTGTGTGAATGTGTGAACTAAAATGTGTTAAGGCAGAGTGGGGGGGGGGGGGGGGGGGGCGATAACGGATGTCTCTTACACTCATTGCCATCTCATGCTGTTGGCCGCGGTTGCCAGTCTACCAGGTCCTCAGGGTTCCATGGCAGCCGTAAAAAAAAAAAAAGAAAAGAAAAAAAAAAGATGTCTGCCGGTGTGCCTGAGCGACACAGATGTCTCGATGTGTGTCACGGCGACAGGCAGATCTCACTAACGAGGCTAACGAGGGGACACCTCAAGGCATCACTGACCCCCTTGTGTTTGTCTGGCAATTTTAGCACTGGTGTCTGCCTCTTAGGACACCATGGATCCTTGCGGCCCTGGAAAAAAAGATAAACCTCTTCATTTCAACTACTGTAGTGAACCTGAGATAAGCAAATGGAGTTCCAAATGATGGGGGTGGTTATTGAAATGACAATTAAAGGAGAATTGAGAACTTCTCAATGCAAAAAGGAAAGAAATACAAGGGATTAGTGTTTCTTAGTCCTGTTACTTCAAAATATGATTCACCAAATGCTACTTTTTGTCCACTCTGTCAGTGTGGAAACTCCTTATGTTTATGTTTAAGATATACCATTAAACCAACATTTGCATTCAACAGGTAAAGAGGACCAGCAAAGAGACAGATAAAATACCTTAAACTGTAGGCCTGTGGACCACAGATTTAGAACCTCTTCTTGTATGCCCACAGGTCAGGGTCCTTCTCGTTATGATTCTAGTGACAGAGCAACCATTGTGATATATCACAATAATTATGGTCATGATGACAAAATATCACAATATTGTATCATGGAGAAGACAACTACATACAAAAACGGCCACAAATGCTCAATATGGATATATTGTACATCTGTTTCTTGTCATTGGGTGTTTTTCTGTTACTTTAGAACAAACCTGAAAGGATTTAGAGTCTGTCATTGCAGTTATGACAATGTCTTAACAGAGCTCCAAATTAAATGCCCTTCAACACTACTTGGACATTTTCCTTCAGCAATGGGTGGTGTTACTACATTGTCAACAAGACACAATAATGAGATTTTAATGACATGCAGACAGCTCAATGTTGTGCTTTATTAGACACTAATGAATATGCCAGGCAATTATTACAGAAACTTTTTTTAAGTTACATTTCCTTGTCTTTGAAAGATACGTCGCAGGGCACATTCCATCCATCTCAATTTTAAATCTTACCTGGTTGATGTCACAAGTGATGATGCAGTCAATTTTATGTCCTTCAGTGAAAGTCAAGGCAAGGCAGGCAGATGTTGCCACAGCCATAATTCATGATTACCTTTAATCACTGTCTGTAATGAGCATTTTGTCCCCAATGATGGATCAGCAGTCCTCCTCTGCAGGCGAGAGAGACAGCTGTGTATTGAAACAGCCTCTCATAAATTGGGAACTTTTGCCATAACAAAGCCACGCGAACTGAATATAAGTCAGGGATATATTCTTCCCAATGCTATCATGCATCGATGTCTACTGCCAGGCTTAGAAACGAAGTAATGGTGGGCCTCTCTGTTTCTCATGTGTGTTTCTTCTCTCTTCCAGATGGAGAGGATAATGGCTACTTTGATGCAATACTAGGAGGTAAGACTATAAGCGTTTGCCTCCGGTGGTCAACGGGCCTTTGGTGGTACTTACCACTCTTTGAATAAATCTCCAACAGACACGGCACTGACCTGAATGCCAGACAAAGTAAATTGTTTAATAACAGCAATATGACTTTCTCCTCGTGAGAGCGCAGTATATTCTCGCGCTTAATGTGCAGGAATAGATTTCAACAAAGCCATAGAGAACTCAGACAAGCGTGGAAGTGAGTTACAAAATGTAATAGCATAGCCACCTTATTTCTGAGGCAAACTAATAAAATGTTTGTCTGGCCGCAGTGACCGTGACCAGCTACTTGTCAGTAAAATGTATTTGCCCACTTTTGTGTCGTTAATGAATCCTAGATGGGGGTTTAACGTTGCCATTAGGTGTCAAAGTGTGAGAGCACAATGACAAAAGGTGCGCAATAATTATTGGATTCATTTCCTGAGATGCCTCTTAACCTCTTGAGAATGTAGTTGTGCTTTGTTGCAAGGAAAGGTAGCAATACCACTCTATAATGCCTGGACAGACTTGTCGTGTGCTTTATCCTTGTTTCTATGTCTGTACAAATCATATTCAGCTGGCATTGTCCATTAAAAAAGCAGAGGTCAGCTAATTAGCAGAGACAATGAAATGCTCTTTAACCTAGCTGTCTATTTTTTTTCATTGAGCCATTTAGTGTGCTATTGTGTTCTCTATTATAATATCTTTTTCCTGTCCTGTTCTCTCTTTCTTTTTCACTCTCGCCCACTCTCTTACTCTCCCCCTCCCTTTTACTGCCTTATTTTCTCTCTCTGTCTCCCACTCTCTTTCTGTCACTCTCTCTCTCACTCTCTTACTCTCCCTCTTACTGCCTAATTCTCTTTCTCTCTCTTTCTCTCTCTCACTCTTTCCCACTCCTACTCTCCCTCTCTCTTCCTTTTACTGACTTATTCTCTCTCTCTCTCTCTTTTTCTCTCTCGCTCTCTTACTCTCTCTCTCTCTCCCTTTTACTGCCTTATTCTCTCTCTCTCTCTCTCTCTCTCTCTCTCTCTCTCTGTCCCCTCTGCTCAGTGGTCATTGCCACGGTCGTGCTGGTCATCCTGTGCGTGGTGGTGGTGCTCCTGCGGTACATGTACCGGCACAAGGGCACCTACCACACTAACGAGGCCAAGGGCACCGAGTTTGCCGAGACAGCAGACGCCGCCCTCCGGGGTGACCCCGCCCTGCAGGACGCCATGGACGAGAGCAAGAAAGAGTACTTCATCTGACCTACAACACAGGACTGAAGGATGTTCCCGGCCGTATAATAGTAGCACCTCTCTCTCTCTCTCTCTCTCTCTGTCTTTAGACACACACACGCACAGAGTGAGGCGGCTTATCAAAAACACGTGACCCACACGTTCAGGGTTTTCAGGGTCCAGTCTTGACCAGACTGACGTGTAGAATTTAAAAAAAAAAAAAGCCAAAATATGCAACGGGGATTTTTTTTCCCCTACTCAGAGAAAGCCCAATCTCCTTTTCCCTGCGAAAAGGACATGAAGTTAATGATGCGAGAAGTGTAGACCAAAGAGATAATGCCTTTTAGAGAGACATTAATTACAATGTCCAGTATTTCGTGGATACACATTAGTCATGAGGTCCTGCAGCAGGAAAAAAAAATGTTTTCTACCAAAACAGACGCAGGCTACAGCGAGCATGATGACTGAAGCACTCTCATAGGAGCAATGTTGTGGAGAATTGGATGTGGCAGGATGTTGTATTGGAATCCAAGTAAGAGGTGCAGAGAACTGTTAATGCACAGAGAACTTGTTTTTTCAGGGCAGTCTGAAAATATAACCCAAAATTGTCCACAAATATCAAACTGTTACTGACATTTTAAACTAACTATTTTAAATAACTCTTAAGTAATGAGGCGAATAGTTGAGGGCTTATTTGAATGTCATGTGACAATCCTCTGAAAGCCAAACATTTGCAATGTTTCGTTTGATGTGTTTACCTGGACTATGTAAGGGACAAAATCTTTATTGTTCTAAGTTTCAAAATTGTCAATTTTATTAATTGCATTAAACATCATTAATGACACATATATATATCAGATATACAGGCAAACATTGAGTTAATCAATTACATTCTAATCCAATATCATCTGAGTACATGTTTTAAAGTCTATAGGTACAAGTTTTAAAGTTTATAGGTCAGCATCCATAAACAAATATGAACACATTCATCAAGGACTATAAAGCATAATTCCTCATAACGATTGACAGATGTACCTAACTTGTGAAAGAACCATTACAATCCTCTACTAAGTTACACATGAAATCATCATTATGTGTACAGATAACTGGATATGTTAATCATAAATGGTGCTTTATGGCTGTGTTATAACCCCATATGGATGTGGGTCATAATGCTATACATACTGCGTCATAAAAAAAAACTGTTATCATCACAGCTATATGGAGGTGTAAAGAGTCAGGGCCAGAGACGGGTCCTAACCTAATTTCCACTCCATTAGGGGTGAAAATGTGGAGACATAAATTATGCATTTGAACTGATATCAGTCACTGGAGGCATCTAGCCACCGTAATTATCTGAAGTGTTGTGGAAACGGACAAGGGAGAGGGGATGTGTCTAAAATGAATTGTTTTTTCATAATCATAACACTCTCTGTTTTGTTTGCCTCCCCCACAACAGTGTTTGATTTCGCTGAGAATCAAACTGTGTGTTTGCAGACTGCTTTGTTTGTAATCTGAGACCTGGATATTTTGTGTGTTTACATTTTTATTAAATTGCCGGCCCGCATTTGTTTTTCCTCTGCCCAACAACGAAATTGTTTCGGGGGGGAAATTTGCATTTATTGAAAGGCGTGAGCATGGAACAAAGAGCTATGAAGAATAACCCAAATAAATAACCTGCCAAATTACCAGATGGTGTGACGTGGTATCAAGTTTGTGCAACATGTCTGGTCACAGCTAAACTTGCTGGATTTCTACACACTACACACATAGCCCTGGCAGTATGCACTAGTTTGAGATGCCGACCGGAAATTTCTTGTTACAAGAAGGGAATTTGAGCATCAAAACCTGGTCAAATCAGATTTTAATTGCCTTGTCCAGTTAGATTAATGTTGTTTGTTAGCCAGGAGGGATTTCTGTCAAAAAAAAATCTGAGCGCTCAGTTGGAGTGACATGTCAATATTTCTCAGATTATGGTGAAGTGATAATATGCAGCTGTTAACCTCACTGAACTCAACAAAGTTTACATATATTGCTTTATGACTAGAAAGGCTATAGCCTAAACAAAAGAATAGGCTACTCATTAAAGAAGCATTACATTTGTAATTTTCTCTGTGGAAGGCCACAATTAAAAGTGCTGTTTCACTGAATCATACTGAGTGTTCTTAATCAACATTAATGTGTGACAGTGGCTATACTATAGTATATCCACACTATTTAAAAGCAAAGACAGCCCTCACCAACAAGGCTCTAGTTAGCAAGTTCACAGTGATGGCAAATTTTTCTTCCTTCTGGAAATGAAAGCGTATTAAATGAAATTAAAGTCGTACGGTGCATCCACACGTGGTCATAATTCATTATAGTGACAATGGTAATTATGGCGTCTCATCTCGGCATGCAACAGGGTTCACAGCGAGCAACGGTGTGAATGAGGTTAAGCAGAGCAGAAATGGAACAAGAGCTGCAAATAAGCCCCCGACACATCCTGTAATACAACACATCCAATAATGACATCCCATGATATAACACCTCATTTCTCTTCCCTTCACCAGCTTCCCTTTCCTTGCTCCCATGTGGTAACAACAAAGTAATGTAATGTCGCCCCATACGCTGTACGTATATTTGGCTGAGTGATCCTGATCAACTTTGAAGAAGAGAGAGGGAAAAAGACTAGACTAACTCAACTAAAAAGAAGATATTCTGGTTTTGATTGCAATAAAAAAACATTATTAAGTCACAGCTTGGTGCTACACTTAGTGGTTTAAGTTTGATAGATATGATTAACCTTTGGCAAGCAAGTCCCAATGTCCAACACCCCACTGGAATGACATCAAAACCTAGACAAAGACTTTTATCTTTTTGTAATGTAACATCCTGCAAATTTCCTTTCAGACTTCAAAGGTACACAAATTCAGGCATATTATATTGTTCAAATAACATTCACAAGGACATGAAACGTCAGAGATTTGTTGACACTATTAGTGTCATGCACACTGTAGTTATCAATAAAATCTTACTGCATCAGAAAATTTTAATTTAACAAAATGCAGTTTTTTGGCCACTCAACTTCAAAGTTACGCAAAGCAACACTGTATGTGGTCAGATGTTTTTATTGAGAGGCAGTTCTTAAGATCGCATTAAAATATATTTGGGGTATGTCTACATAAATTGAAAAAATCGATTCTTCTGTGGACATACACCCAAGCAATTTACATGACATCTCCAGTATAACTAATAAACAACAATAAAGGGAGAAAGCCATAACATGGTCAGATGTTTAGTGTAAAAAGAAATGCTTGTCACATTTATGCCCGACTCATTAAAACAGAGTGCAAGGTTTTTTTTCTACATGTTGTAAAAGTAATCTCATGGGAGCAGATTACCTTGTGCATCTTTTTGACCCTGCTATATAACAAACAAGCAATTACTTTAAAACCAATCTCTTATCGTTGCTATGGAAAACTATAAATTTCCAATGGCCTTGTGAGAAACATTTTTTAATTACATTTGGGCTTGTGCATATATGTATGGTTTGAAACATTTACCCAGCAGGCAAACACAAATACAGTTTTAATGTTGGCCAAATAAAACACAGTTGTCAAAAAGAGAGAGGGCTCTGGAGAGATCTTGTAGTAGCATGTAATGCAAACACCATACAAGTTTATATCCTCCACTAACACATCTTCACCACGTTGTCGCCTATAACAGCGATAAGTGTACTGCATTATGTATTCATGCCCTGCTATTTATGAGCCTGCGTATTCTGGGCAGATGTGCAATCGGTTTGCAGTGATTGAATTTGCTGCGAAAAAACCCTCAGGCTTTACTATAGGTTAATATAGGCCTATAGGTTTATCTCAGATATGCGTTTGCCACACCAGCAAAGCATAGCCTTGTGTAATCCATCTTGCCTTTATATGACTGTTTAGACAGTTGCTCTAATTGCTTGCATTTACACAGATGTTGGCAAGCAGGGAAGACAAGATGGACAACTTTAAACTGCATACACTATCAAAATGGACAACTTTTAAAAAAAGAATAAAATGTCTCCACTTTGGTCCACTCCAAACTCCTTCCTTTTTTATTCCCATGTTTTCAATTCATTCTGGTATTGCCATTCATTGTCAGCTACTTGTTTGTAATATTTGTCAAATCTTGACATTTGCCATACTGTAAGTCTTCTGTTTTTGATGTCACACAGATGTTATGGACACAATATAATCTGTTACGATATTTAGCTCTTTTTGACATGATGCTTGTCTTTTCAAAAAATGTTTTAAATAGAGGGACAGTATTAGAATACATAATGACTGCGGGTGGAGCCCCATGAAACCTAGTGTGATTGGTATGGCCATAGCACTTAACTCTGTGCCCTATAAGACAAGCAGTCTTTGTGGGCCCCCTTCCATTCTATATTCCATTCTATGTGATCTATTTTTCATGCATGTGATTGGCTAGGGGCCCTATACTGACATTTGGGCTGTGGGTAGTCAGTTTCCCCACTCCGATGCCTCTGATCATTGGAGCGTCACATAGCTGATTTTAGAATACAATTTTTGTGTCCACAGGTACATTTGTTGGATGTGACAATTCATCCAAAGGGGCACTGCAACTGACAGATTTCAATAGCTCAAAAGCCAAGTTGACTTTTGGTAGGTGAACAACCATAGCTCTCCGTGACTCATTTCAAGTGGTCCCATACAAATTTTCAAAGCAAAACTCAAACCCAATATTCAAAAAAAAAAAAAACTGTGCACAGCTGTGTGGCCCAGTTGCTGTGATGATGTGCAGAAAAAATATGAATAAAGCCTCTCAACGCCTCTCAGGGAAATCACCGCACACTGGTTTCTGCTGTTTTTTTGGTAAACAACATGTTTCACTCTTGTTTCGTCAGGTTCAGAAACACAATGGTAACCTAAATGAAAAAAAAAAACAGCAGAAATGAGTGTGTGGTGATTTCCCTAAGAGGCTTTACTCAAACCAAATATGGCGTGGTGCAAAGGTTCGATGCTCACATTTTCCTCACATCCTCATAATAGTTTAATCACTGCATTACTACAACAGTCTTTATACAAGCAAATATTGCATGGAGAAAATGCATGCTTGTGCTACATATACATTTACACTTGGCTACATCGGTGTGGTAGAGCAGTGGTAGCAAAACCAACAAGGCAAAAGTCCAACTCAGTTCATTTAAGTGTGAAAAAACACTGTGTGAATACAGAACAAATTCAGAAAAAAAATGTGCCCACGCAGAATACAAGCAGGCACACAGTAATTCTTCTTCATTCTCTCCCATCATCTAGTTTAACACTACAACATTTTATTACTCTAGATGGTATGGTCATGATCAAAGCTTGTTGGCTATGATCATTATAATGATTTAAGTGAGTAGTATCATCTACATCTAAACAGTTTGGGCAGCTCACTAATTAACAGGAATTATTGTGTCGACAGGCAATACTTCCTACCTTGTTTTGTTTGCTTGTCAACGACTTAAGAATCTTATTATAGAGGAACAAAGGTGTAAAACTATATGGTTGCTATAAGCACAACATGTAATGCCTATGTACAAGAGGCAATGCTGTAATGTCTCATTAATTTCACTGCAAATGTGAAGATCAAAAGGTTAAAAGCTTCTCCTATGCCACTGTTTCACTTTGCATTGAATGTCTCCCATTCTACTTGAAATTTCAGCCATGAACTCCGGAAAAACTTGCTGTCTTGAATTTTATTTATTTTTGCAAAACTCAAAAAGCTGTCTATTGTACAGTGAGATAAGGGAAGGAGAGGAAACAGTTTTAAACGTTTCCTCTATGTGTTCAAAGACATACAGCTCCGTTTCAGTCACCACGCACACTGTCAGACACGTCTGTGTATGTGTGTGTGTGTGTGTGTATGTAGGCTATGTGTGTGTGTGTGTGTTTGTGTTGGGTGTTGTCACATCAAAGTTGAGACTCAACAGCGAATGTTTGAACCCTCGTTCATGCTGGGTGGTGCTTGTGGCAATAGTGTGATAATGCCTTAGTTTAGAGAGCTAATGGGTGAGATAGTGAGAATTTATTCCTATGCCTTAATGTGTTTAACTGTGAGTTTCTCAATCAGACACTTGCCATTAAAAGATAACTCCAGTCTCTCATAAATAAGCTGTCACACAGATTTGGCCTAATCAATGTTGGTATATTCATTGCAGTTTATTACACTTTCTCACTTGAAATGGCAGTGTGTACCCATTGTAAAGCTTTCTCTAAAAGTGACCTATTCACAATGCTACGCATCTTCCCCATAATATAACCTTCAATGTCTATTAACTTCAGTTGTGAATAAGTTCTTTGTATGGTGGCTACCATGTGAACTCTTTGCCTTTTGTCAAATGTAGCTTTGCAGTTTTACTTCAACATCAGAATAAGCTTCTGAGGAAACAAAAAGGTGGGACTTATTATTCTGGAGATGTAAAAAAAAACATTATTGTTATAATTTGGTAAAACATTTCATGCACACAAATATATACATACATGCACGCACGCACGCACACACACGGTACCCTGTTTATAACACAATTATCACGTCTTAAATGCCCCTAAGCCTTTCTGTGACAAGCCTCTTGCAATGCAAAGACATATTGCAGATCCAGAGGGCATTGGTTGTAAGATTGATGATGGTGGGTGCAGTTCCAATGTCTTTTTTTGTATCATGTAAAGAAGGTTTTATTTATGTTCTATTTACTAGTGATGTCATCCATAACAAAATATTGCGTACGGTGTATTTCCGTACAGAGCACTTCTTTTAAAAGACAGTTTTGGCACACAACTACCTTTATTCCACTATGGTTACAACCCTGTTTGCCGTAAATATTCTCACATTTCTGTGCAGACCACAGACATATGTCTTAGCTTGGTGAAATGAACTATTTTTTTAGGTGAGCCATGGGACAAAGAAACAGTTATTCCACACACATTCTGTAAGTACTCTATTTGTATAAATGTGTATAAATTCACTTTATTGTAACCCATTTGGTAACCAAGTGCTCTTGATAGCTGTGATTTTTATGAATTAAAAAAATATCAGAATGTTTTCTGCAGGTAAATGTATCAGTTGTATAAAAGTGACATTATTTAATATTTGTTAAATTGTACCACTGACGTAAACAAAAAAACTAATAATTACATTGAGAATGCACAAAGAAATACTTGAATTTGTAACCTAATTTGTATTAATCTATTATATAATTGAGTTGCAATCAGTTTTGTTAGATTTTTTTCAGTGCACTTGAAGTATAAAATTACAAATGCCACCATATTAATGAGAAGTTTTGTTATTAAAACAATTTATTGTTTTTCACGTAGTCTTCTTTTGCTTATCTTGTGCTCTTTTGCATTTTGTGTGTGCCATTTTATTAGTTATGTGTAGGGTTTGGAAACCATGAGACATTGTTTTGAAAGTGTTGACAGTCTATATTATACTCCTAAAGTATATAAACAGCACATTATAAACTGCCTCTGCTTTGAGACCAAAGAGAATATACACACACACACACACACACACACACACACACACACACACACACACACACACACACACACACACACACAAACAAACAAACAAACAAACAAACAAACACACAAATACAGGACAATCACTTCTGTCTGAACAGATTTCTCTATTGTACCATATCTGCAGGAAGTCATTATCCAGGAAAATAAACAAAGGTAATAGCTGTTCTAATGAGGGTGAAATCTACTTCCAAATAACCTAAGCCCTAAGTCTCTCTTCCGCAGACTAACCACTATCCAACTAATGAGTCTATCGCTATAATGTTTCCAAAGTCGAACTTCCTAAAAACTTGCAAGTAAAATCGTGTGCAAGAGGACGTTCAACGTTCCTATCACGGTTCGCTTTCTAGTTATCCGAAATGCTGCGTTCACCTCAGTCATACCTTCAGTTTTTTCCGCGGGCTGGTTGTTGTGTTCTCCTGCATGTGGAAAAGCAAACAAACAAGGATGTGGCCGAGCCGAGCGTGTGTGGGCCAGAAGCACCCCCCATCCCCCTTGTTGACTCTGTGACATCTGTCCTCGCAGGAGGAGAGGTCAGGCCGCTACCGCCACAGTGCTTATATTTAGACCTCCAAAAAGGCCGTCTCCCGGACGCCGGTGACACCTGACCGCCCTCTGCACCGGCACCGGGGGGAAAAACCAAGGGCTTTTCGCAATTTCTTCTTTTTTTCTTTTTTCTTTTTTTTTTTTGTAAGGGGGCATTCTGGTCAAGGTGATCTGATTCTGTAGTCTCTGCTGTTAGCGAGCAGGACAGCCAGAGAAAAAAGGGTTTGTAAAAAAGTGTTGCTTCGAGTTTTTCACGGTGCCCCCAGAAGTTAAACTCGAGTCGCTTCACCATGTCACACAGCACACACACCATCTGTGACATTAACAGACCTCTCCATTCTACACTGAGGGCGTGCTGGTGAATTGGAAAAATAGTGAGCATCGGCAGCATTTGTGCACTGTGAGACACACACATACACACATACACACATACACACTTGGCCGGGGACACACAGTGAGCACTTTTGACATTCATCTTTGCGAGACAGTCCCTGAGAGAATTAAACCCCTTTGCCTTGTTGGTGACACGCCATTGAGCATTACGTCCATTCATGAAAGAATCCAAAGCCATTTTGTGAGACAATGCACTCAGAAGTGCTTATCCAGCAAAAATGTTCGGTATTCAAAGCAGAAACATATTGAAGGGGAAATTGCTCTGAAAGGCTTGACTCTATCCACACTAAATGGTGGAACGGAGCCAGATTGTTAAAAAAAAAAAAAAAAAACGGAGAAAAATGTTTATTGGCTCCGTTTGAGGGAGGCCTTAACTGGAGCACCATATGCTTCAGCAGGACAGAAAATCCTCCAACAAGACAATTTTCTTCTCTGCGCCTCCACATTCACATTTTGGTGCCAGTACTTCATATTGATGAACTGGGAGAGTTATCCAATTACTGCCGCGTGTCACAATGAACTGGTTAGTGTGCGGATACTGTAATTTATTTCAATGATGTAAATGGAAGGACCGCCGCTGGCCTACACAAGCGAACCATGTTAGATAGGGGCAGTCAGCAACGCTGTCTCTGTGCAAATGAGACCTATGGGCAACCACAAAATAAAAAATATTTGGGGGCTATTTGTTGAGAGATGTTCTGGTCTGTTTGAGCATCATTATAATTTGACTGTGAGGCGACATGTTTATCAATAGTCTCAAATTGAAAATGTAATAGAAATTCACTCTGATCACTGTGAAGAATCAAAAGCGGGGGGTTGTTTGTTGTTCTTCTTGAAATGACATGACGCTGGATGTCTAAAAGAGAATGTGGGGTGGGGGGGGTGGGGGTGGATTATCTCTGATTCTCACGAAGAAAAACAACCCTTGAGTGGAAAGTGGTGTCTGCAATGTTCACATCTTCTGGTCAAAAGCCAGCGTTGCATTAACATAAATGCCCAGAACTCATTAGGGTTGCATCTCGCCTTGGCTGTGGCCAACACTTCAACAAATTACACATCACAAAACAATAAATGAAAGTATACGACTGCATGTAAACCAGCGCACTGGCTTCGCAGAGAGACAGAGAGAGCGAGAGGGAGAGAGAGAGAAAGAGAAAGCATGTGCTGACTCAGTCCTAATCAGTGTGTTTAGGAAGGCAATTATGCCTAGACCAAGAATCCCCTGAAGGCACAATTACCTGAAGAAAGAGCTTGTCAATCTCCACTTATCTTGCGCGATTCTTCCATATTAAAGGCCAAGCTTTGGAGATGTGCTGCTATTGGCCTGTGTGTGTGTGTTGAGCCGAGCAGATGTATCATTTCAACTGGCATCAGCAAGCTATTTTTTCCTTGTTTTCCTCCTAGTCGCTCTCTCTCTCTCTCTCTCTCTCTCTAACCCCCTCTCCTCCCCCAAGATGTTGTAAGTGCTCTTGGTTCTGCCTCATCTCTCTCTGGTGCACTTAAAGCCATCTATCCTATGGAAATATGAAGAGGGGGGGGGCTGGCAGAGAGTGTAATAATGCCCAGGATGCCCTCATCAGTATTTCAGAGGAATTGTTTTGAAAGTATGCCACGGGTCGCATATTCGCCGTGAAGCACTGGTCAACTTGCTGGCAATAAAAACCGGACCGGTTTCCCCCTCTTGTGGACAGACTTAATGAGTTCATGAAAAAAAAGGGCTGACTGGGTGTCCTGGAATAGGGAGTTAGCATGTAGACGTGGGACCCCTGTGAGTTTGCATCAGCAGAAAAACAAGGAAAGAAACGGTGTCCACGCCTGAAGTTGTCTTTTGGTTTTTGGCCCGCACAGATAGTCTGGGAGTAAAAAGTATGTAGAGTGGACAATTTAGGCCCACGCCTGCCATGTCTGTATAATTTGTTAAAGGAAGGGGAAACTATTATGATATTGAAAATTAATCCTTTAAACAGCTTTAATCAACTGACAAAAATGCCTGACTTCCACTTTTGTTCCCTATTAATGATGTTTGTAACTCTAAAAAAAATTTCCTGCCTTGACTAATCAACTAATCCTCTGTACAAATTCATTTTTTAGTATACCATCCTAGGCAGACACAGAGGCGTCTGGAAACGTTTTTGAGAATTTTGGCTCCCATATTGTGTTCAATGTTAAAATAAGTTAATGATTGTTAAGCGTTTAAAATATATGTACTTCAGTGGAGCCAGTGGGGACTCAGGAACAAGGGCATTAGCTCATTTAGCTGAACAATAACAGGCCCACAATAACATCATTTCATTTCTGAGGGGATTACGGGGCTCTGTCAGAATGCTCCTCTCTGATTCAGGGTGAGTATAGATAGTGCTTATGAAATGTAATTTTTTTTCCCATTTGCATTTGTGCACGAAGCAGTAGGTTGCTTCCAAAATGACTCAAGCCAGTGAATGTGCCAGTGGGAGAAAGACAACGGAGGGGAAAATGCACATTTGTGACTAGCCATTTTCCAATTACGTGCATGTGATAAATTTTGCTCTCTCAAAAATTCAGTCTTCTATGACGAGAGCACTTGAATAATTCTGAGCTATATTAGAGGGGATTTATGAGTAATTTTAACTGAACTTTTACTTCATTTTGTCAAGAGTAAAGCCAATACTGGGTCTTGAACTCAGGCCTCCCATGTAAGAGACTGGTGGCAAACTCAATTAACCACCCCCAGCATAGCTGGAGATTAGAGATTCAGAGGGGCAAGGTTTCAAAGTACAGATTTTACTCAAAAGGTCATAAAACAAATTCAGGGACAAAACGTAGTGTCATTACAGTCAAAAATACAAAGTCCAAGATCAAGAGCCAAAAGGTCAGTCACAAAGGCAAACAATCCAAAGGGTTTGAAAATCTCTTAGTCCAAGAAAAACAGGCAAAAAGGTCAAAAATCTAGAGCAAGACAAAAATCACAAAACCCAAAAACAGGCAGTAGTCAAGAATCAAGAATTAAAGACACGGCATAACAAGACTTAGGTCGCAAAAAGCAGGCACACCTATACTTAACAGGGTAGCAAAGACTCAGCAAAGACAATGGCAAAACTGGCTCTTTAAATAGTCCTATTCATCAGCAGTTCACCTTCAATGATTGACTTAATCAAATCGACAATGAACCAATCAACCAATGAAAAATCAACAAACAAAAATGGTCAATACAAAATCTAGCGACATCTTCTGGTCAGATAACAACATTACAGTGAGTAGCAAAATCCATAGCACCTGACAAATTTATGATTGACTTTGACTTTTTCTACTATTACTAAGGCTATTTTCAGTAGTAACAGTTTTAGGATGGTTGACTAAACTAACCCATGAACACACACCTCCCGACAACCGAGCAGTACCAGGCAGAAGACATGGACTGCTTCTGTGCTGGGGGTGTCAACGTGATTTAAGATAAATCGTTTGTGTTGACCTATCGCTCAGCTTTCATCCTGGACATCCCTCTTTTTGTTGAGCTTTTGAGAGTGCACTGTAATGATGAATGATAGCATTTTAATTTCTTAGAGGCTTAATTGCGTGCTTTTCTACTGACATTTATCACAATGAAAGCTGAAAAAGAGAACTAAGTGACTAAGGGTTCTTAAGGGCTTTTCACAAAACATATCATTTATTTCACCCTTTGGTAGAGTCAAAGATTACTCATATTATACACAGTTAAGCAAATCAAGAAATTCAAAACAATGAAATGTCTATAATTCCACAGTGAGTAACGGCTATGCTTTTTCTAAAGCCAGTATTTAATTGCATCGATAATACATACATGTAGCTTTCAACTCTGTTCAAAAAAGATGTGACGGAGGGATATATTGCACTATGCTGGCCACACTGTATTAGATTCCACACAGCTTACCCTAGCCTGCTTTCCTGATCCCGCATGAGAACCACTGGCTATCTTCTCTTTTGTAATAACGCACCAATCTCCTCCCAGGGCTGGCCTGTTACACCTCAAGTGTAGTAAGCAGCTGTAACGCTTACTATGCACCAGCACATTGAGTCGTCTCCCTTACCATATTGAGAAAAGAAATTCAATGTCATGAAAATTTAACAAGAATGGAAGAATTTTAACAAGAAGGGGTGGAGAATGGACTGGGTGACTTTGAAGAAAAAAGTCATTCTTGAGAGTCAGGGTCTCACCATTTCTCTAACTCCGCATGCAAAGAAATGTCTCTGGGATTTGGTTATAAAGTGTGTGTAGTTTTGATCTCACTTCGTCTCCTGCTCTCTCTCTCTCTCTCGCTCTTCCTTGTGCTTGCATGCGTAGAGAGAGAGGCCTTGGGGGCCTTTTTGTTTCTACCTCTGAATGCTCCTCTCTCCTGCACCCATGCTCCTCTCTCCTCCACCCATTCTCCCTTTCAGGTGCGCTCATTATCAGCCAAAACAAATAGCTCCTTTATGCTGACGCCCCCCATTTGTTTAAGACAAAGTCATGTAATTAAAATCTAATCAGAGATGGGGAATACATGAATATTTAAGTCTGTTTGGCTTCTGAATCCTAATGAAATGGTAATTTATGAGTGCTACGGGCCTAATTCTGGCCTGGGAGCAAATTAACTGGATTCCCAGAGATTCCCCAAAGTCATTTCCCGTCTCAATTTTATCCTCAATGTGTTTAACATATGGAAATATGATTAAAGCTTCTATTTAAAGCTTACAGTACTGACATATTTGGAGAAACAAGGCTTTGTGAATTAGAAAGGAGGAGATGCGTATACAGTGCGAGTTTATTTTTCTCTCTCAGGCTCGGTGTTGACTTGGCCTGTGACTACAGGGGGCTTCCATATAGCAGACCCAGTGGCGGATGCCTTAATACACGATTCTACCACTCTCTTCATAAATTAACAAAATGGAATGGAATGAATAAAATTTCAGAGAGATGTGCAAGCATCTCATAGTCGTATGCCGCAAAAGTGAGATAACGGTTTCATTTTATTTTTGCCCATTTTTACCACCAAAAATGTTGCATCTTCATTCACAGCTCTGATTGGTTTCCACACCACATGGCCACACCTTGTGCAGAAGGAGGTTATTTAAAAAGTGGAGCGGCCTTGTGCTATTATTTAGTTTAGAGGTAAGAGGTGTTTGTTCAGGAGGTGAACCTCTAAGCACAGCTGATAATGTCAACTTTAAATGCCAATGTCTCTGCTGGCCTAACACACAAGCTTTACTAGAGACCATATTATGATTGATTACATCTGAAGACTTCTGGGAAGAAATGGACTCTCTTTCTACTTTAGATTAGGTGGGTCCATGTGTTCATCAGTCATTTGTGATCAAATTATTACTTTAAAAAATATTCCTTAATGACTTGTTATATTACCTGTGTGTGTGTATATGTGTAGATGTTTAGAGGTCAGCCTCCTCTTGTTCGCTTTTTGGGGTCAGTCTGTGCTCCAGTCCGTTGGCACCTCCAGCACCTACAGCCAAGGATTTGACCACAATTTGGTAACATTTATGCTTCCTTTTACAGTGTATCCTAATGTAACAACATGTAATGTTATGTACTTACACTGTACATACCTAACACTGACCCTAATCTTAACCCTTACCCTAACCCTATAGTATGGTGTAAGTGCATACATCCCTGTAATTCATGATAGATACACTGTAACAGGGACTGTAAAATAAAGTCTAACACAGACTTGTACAGTATAACATCATTACATATTGCTTATGCTTACTTTACGAGCAGAGTGCATGGTCTTTGATTTAGATATTTTTGATGTCCATTGCCTGTTAACATTCAATTTTTCATGGCATCATCATAACAGTGATGTGTACCATAACAAGAACTACCAAAAATACATACATTTCCACGTGGTCAGGAAATTCCAGTATCTAATTATTTGTAAGTGTGCCTTCACTATACTGCATAGAGAAACAAGGGAAAGAAAAAAAATATAACTGCATAAATTTCAAAAACCTTGCTATGTTTACACAGGATGTACTCCTGTTTTATTTTGTTACACTAGTCAGTTAAACCTGCCCAAGTAATATGCCTCTCAAATCCCATACAGGCAGGAGCATATAACTGAAAAAAAAAATCATTTTTTCATCATTGGCAGTTTGCCCTCATTATTTATGAGACCCAGTGCTCTAGTCATATACACCACCAGTGAATAAAATCCACCACTTTGACTGAACCAAGCATGCTTTTATTGTAGTCATTTATGTAAGATGGGGTTATTTAAAAGCACCATGTGAATGCGTACAGTGACATGTGTGTGCCTAGTAGAGGAGAGGAGACGACGGACAAATGGCTCATAAAGCTATGGGTAATGGGTTCAGAAATCAGGACACACATATACAAGTAACTGCACTCAAGGGCTGTTGTGTTCTGACAGTAAAGGGACCTGTGTGTGTGTGTGTGTGTGTGTGTGTGTGATGGAAATGCCATAAACGCTATACTGCATGGATGTTCCAATTATGACCCAAGACATTAAGACTGATAAATTCTTAGTTTGTGGTATTACACATCCATTATATATTTACATATGCCATTGTTTTTGCATATGATATATTTTTGATTAGGACAAAGTAACACAGTGTCCCACCACCAAGAGACTGCCTTTGTCATGTCCTGAAGGTCTTGAACTGTAGGGTGACTTTTTGTGCTGTAATGAACCAAAGGATTATTGATCAATGTTATCAATGGAAAATGCTGAGACAGTCTTCCCATCGGGGACGGACATGGAACCAGCGCTGTGGTCACACTGTCTGGGCACAAAAGTAATCAAAGTCATGCAAATCTCATTTTAACTCAGCATGTCAATTATTAATTCAAAATGAGGTGTGAAATTTGATTACAGTGGTGCGAAAAGTGGGATGCTGTCAAAGTGAGACTTAGTTGCCTCCAGTACTTATGGCTGTGAAATTGTATCCGGAGGGCCTCGTTCAGCTTTATGTGTCAGGACTTTCCATTTTTCTCGACAAGGACACAAGGATCCTTCACAGGAAATGCCAACAATTTTAGGTCAGGTAGACTCTTGAACAAAGACAATGTCACCTCTCCATCTCATCTTGGCTGAATAATTAAAATGCGATAAGGAAGAAATTAGGATTGCCTGGTACAATCGACCCGGAAAAAGGTCAAATGCAGTGCTCAAGGAAGTGTCAAACTGTGTTGAAAGTTAGCTGGGCATTGCCATCAAACCCATTTATAGTTTGTGGGGGAGTGGGAGCCCTTGGGGGTATTTGTTTAGCGCTGTGGCCTATGACACAATACCAAATGGCAAAACTAGCTTTTACCAAACGTTACTTATCCACTTGCTGAAAGAGAGGCAGGATCGAGAGAACACCCACATCCTACAAAAAAACTGTCAGAATTTATCAGAGAGCATGTTTAAAACTTCATATAAAACAGACCCATGTCTGGCGAGTTTACAAACTTGCTAGAGGCCTTCCAAAGTTCACTGGCCTTCAAATGACAGTGATTCTCCATAATAATGAAATAACACACTTTGTTTTGCTCAATGACGTGTATTATAGACATACACACCACCCAAGGCTTTCCTATTTTACAATGTAAATTCAGCTAGCAAGAATATCGAAGTGTCGGGCTTCTAACCCCTCATAACTTGGTTTGGATGCTGTAGTATAAAGCAGGATGAGACCAATTATCAAAATATGTCATATCCTATCATACTCCTCCTAATATGTTTATGATTACGGATATCAACATTTTTATGAAAGCATGCAGGAGCTAAAAACATTTTGGACATTTGTCGTTTCCTTCCCTTAAACACACAAGTCCAGAGACATTCTACTATCTACCTTTTTCTGCCTTATTTCACACTGGACTGGTCAAACAGATGGACCATCAGTGTTTGTGTGTGTGTGTGTGTGTGTGTGTGTGTGTACTTTGTTCTACACTGAATAATAATATCATTTCTGCTTTTCCTTTTTACAGTTTTTTCCCCCATTTCACAGTTGTGGTGAAACATCACATTTGATTTTCTGGCACATATAATAGCCCTACTGCTGCAGGGTCATTAGTTATACTCAGTTATTTTAGAGAGGCCTATCCCAAATATAGTGTGACCTGAACTCAAATTAACAAGCTTTTTGTTTTGCTTCTACTATGAAATGATGGCTCAGTCTGTCATTCTATGTATTTTAATACGTAGCCCCTTCACATTTTAGTACACCACAGACATATGTGGCTATGGCCACCTTTTTTCTTTCCAAGTCCTCTGTTTCTGGCAAAACGAACACAATAATCGACCTAAGGTGCCACTGTGGTTCACCAACAATGACAATAACATTCGTACAGTATCTCAGTAGCTAAAATCATATATGATGTACCTTTGTGAGAGGATACACTATATCTTAACTGGCTTTTAATGTCATGCTTTCTTATCAAACACCATACGCCAGTTTACTGTAGGCTATCTATGCCCTTACCCACAATAAATGTATAAATGTATTGGTGCCCTCAAAACAAGACAAAACAAGATTTTTTTGCATTAAATATTAAGTTAGGCCTATAGGCTGGCAGAAAAAGGGGCTCTTAACTTCATCTAAGAATACATTCTTACATCTTGTATGAAAATCCACATTAAAACCGCTCTGTCTTTAAGGCACAATACTGCCCTCTGTTGTGATCTTATGGAGTGCAAATGCTTTTACAATTGCCCATGACAAAACTCGAGTAGGTAGGCTATCCCCTGGAACCAGTTGCCTTCGAAAATATGCCGATGATAATTAAAAATGAACGAAATCACAATCACAAAGGCGATGTAAAAGAGTAGGCTATGCTACAGCACAAAGCATAATCGGCATTGCAGTCAATACTTTTACACTTTAAAGGGTATTCTTAAAACTGCAGACCTAACACGGAGAGAATATTGTATTTCTCTCATGTGGGTGAATAATGGATTTCAGCACTATCATATAACCTTGACCACGGTTTAGAATATTAATTTCATTGCTGCCTCCTCAAGGCCATTATGTTGAAATGATTTTACCTCAACTGAACTGATTAAAATCAATGTATTGATGTCAGGCATGCCATACCAACTAAAAAACTGAAGTTCAAAATGAAGAGGTCTTTTGTCATGTCGTTATCTTCTTCATCACTGTAATTGGAGAGTTCCTTCTCCTCATTCTCTCCAGTTTTCAACCACGAAGCCATTTTGGGTATCGATGCCGGCAATCGCATGTTCATTAGAGTAATATGAGGCCTCCACTGCGCACAAAAGACACAGAAATTAATCACCAGTTGCACGTGGTGTAAGCTATTTCTGGAAGGCTGTCTTTTGCTTACCGGCAGCAGAGGCACTGAGAAGAAAATAACACCGCCATGCAGATAGCATTGCTTGTGGAACAATAATCATCCCGTTTCAGTACCACACCGGCTGCACCCTGGCGGCCTCTTCGGCAATACTTCAAAAGTGACTTTTAATTGGCTTGGTTACTTTGAGGCTCTGTTGGTCTAGTGACAATTAAAAATAAATGAATGAGAGGGAATGGCACACGTGTTTTTTGGACCATTAACTGCTGTACTACTTCAGACCTATAACAATTATTTTATGTTCAGAACCCCCTTGGGATCAACACAACACCTTCAGAAACTTTGAGTAAATTTCGATAACGAGAGATTTAAGTCTATTACAACCTTCCCTAATGCCTTAGCTTGTTGTCAAGCAAGGTCAATGTGCATAGGCTACAGACGAGGAAAAGATACGGCGGATCATCATGAAGGTTGTTCATGACAGACACATTGGCATAGGACGAGACCTGATCTACCTGACACCTCAAGGGAAACCCAGATGAAGAGATGCGCCTGAGGGTTTGTGAGGGAAGGGGCCCTTTCAATCCGACCCAACTGAATGAATTCAATTAATGAGGACTCAGATGACACGACGCACGGCAACTCAGCTCGTCACGGCGCACACGTTTTTTTTTTTAACTATACCATTGCTTGACCCGCCAGACACTACACACTGGTGCCATCGTGTGGGCATGTCTGAAACACCGACAACAGCAATCAGAACTTGCTTTCATTTTGCGATGGTAGTTTTGGCATAGGGCCTAATACTGAGGATAAATGAAGAAAACGTCAAAGAAAACAATCCCCTTGGCGAAGCTAAAGACATATACAAGCTCTGTAGTTATGTAAGACCATGTATAAGCCATCACTGAAAAATGTCCCATTAATGACACTGCAAGAAAGAAACAGGCCAATAAAACAAATTGGCTTTCTACAAATCCACGTCACAACAGAGAAAAAAATTAGAGGAAAGTTCCAAATTTTGTATGTACAATTCATCATTTAAAAGAGCAAAGAGCAAAATATTAGCAACATTATTATCTCAATTGTGCGCTGAAGACGTCCACAAAGCTGAGCTCACCTGAAGCGTATCTTTGACCCTTGGGGACTTTCTCAGCACTTTAAAAACAGACAGTGAAGAGACAATTGCAAAGGTTTAAACAGACCTTGTAAAATATATCTTCCATGTCCATTGTTTTAACTAAACGTAAATTACCTGATTCACAAAGTTTGAGTGGCAAACATAAAACCAGAATGGCATAAATCAATACAATGCAGTCGGTTTTTTTAGATTCAACTTTCAGGATAGCCATGTCTTAATGATTAATACCTCCCTTGTGGACACAGCACAGTATCTTACCATGACAAACACTACTGAACATGCTTTCACACTTTAATGAACAATAATATCTCAAAACCCAACAAACCCAATGGACAAATTAAGCTAAAAGTCCATCTTTAAATTCGCATACTAAACCTCATTATCTTATCTTGACCCCATTACTTTTACAGTACCATCAGAGAGATGTTGGCATTAGCTGTGCAGTACAGTCATGTCTCAAAAAACACCCAAAGACTAGGAGGTTTTAATATACACTTTTTATCCAACAATAATAATAATGTACATGTTTACGCTTCACAAGAACCATATATTTTCAAACGTTTCTTGGCCCACTGGAGCTTAAAGGTTAAGTGGTGGGAAATGGATTCGATCATTTTTACTGTCGCGGCTGTCGTCTGTGCCGGTAGTGCCGTGGGGTTCGCAAAATGGACGCTGCTGCTGTTCACTTGAATAGGATGTTCTTGTCTCCCACATCTGCGTTGTAGCCTTCTGCGTAGGCCTTTCCAGGGAGCTGAGAGACAGAGGACAGGGGATAGATGCTTTTTAAACACAATGAACATTTCACGTGTGTGTGTGCGTGTGTGTGTGTGTGTGTGAAGGGAATACACAGTGGTTGTTATAACAAATGGATAAGAATCTCATTTTTGACTTCACATTGAACTTTGTCAACACTAGTGTTTACCACACCAGCTCAATTTCACTTCTTCAGCATGAAGCCTCCAATGGCAATCGAAAACAGCTTAATGACATTTTTTCCCACACCAAAAGAGGACTGAATGAATTTATACTGAACTTGTAATTATCTAAAGTAATTCAAAGTAATGCAAACACCTCGTCGACGTATGGAAAACACCGGTATCTGATGAAACCTGACACAGAACGGCGCAACCGTTGTAATGCTAGTAGCTCAGAGCCAACACACACACACTCTCACTCACACACACACACACACACAAAACTAATGTTCCTCTACAATTCTCCAGACATAAAACAGAGATAAAACATTGTTTGAGTGTCAGACAAACAGCAACCTAAAATGCGTTCCCTGCAGAGAGATAAGCATCTATGCGCCCTGCTGAACCCCTGCCCTGAGGATTCGCAGTACAAGGGACTTCCATTATTAAATTGGATATTGATATGCAGCTCAGGGAGCTGACGGAGGCAGCCTTTTGCAAAAGACACCAGGGAATGGATTCAAGTAATATTCTAGTCCTTTTGTTGGCATTTGACTTTGAATCCTCACAATATGAACACAAGAGAATTTCCAGGAATTTCTTTAGGAAATTTCTTTGGGCATTTTCACAGAGATAATTTCGAACATTAACAGTCTGGGGTCATAATATACACAACAGCAACAATGTGCTATTGGTTACGTAAAACATATAGCTGTTTACACAAGGGCATCAACAGTCAGTGTTTTACTTAGTGTTTGTTTTTGCCTATCAAAATGGAATAGAAATGTAGGCATTTGTTTAACATCATAACCTATTAAGAGATCTGATAACACTATCAGAAAGCATATTCACATCGATTAAGACTTACAGACAAGACACAGTTGGCCACAATCACAAAATAATGACTCTACCGCCAACTTTATCACTTCACACAACACAAAGGACAAAACTCACAGATTTGTAGGCGTAGTACGTGCTGTCCACGTCGTGGGCGCTGACGGTGATCTCGGGCAGGTAGCGGGCTATGATGGTCAGGTCAGCCACCAGTGGTTTGTTCTCCACGCTAGGGTAGAGCAGAGAGGGAAGAGCAGGGGGCTCACAATGTGCTACTACACAGCACGTCATCACAGGCACAGAAGGAAATGAATATAACTTGCTACACTCATGCACACACACACGTGCACACACACACGTGCACACACACACGTGCACACACACACGTGCACACACACACGTGCACACACACACGTGCACACACACACGTGCACATACACACGTGCACACACACACACGTGCACACACACACGTGCACACACACACGTGCACACACACACGTGCACACACACGTGCACACACACGTGCACACACACACACTCACATTCATGCCCACTGTCTTTGTCACAAACACACGCAAGCACGCACGCACGCACAAAGAAAAATATGTAGCTATTATTGCAATCATGCAACATACAATTTTGTGTTGTGCATAACCCAAGTAATGGGCTAGCAGCCATAAATGGTACAAAATATTTGGCAAGTCACATGGGGCGCTGTTTCCCTTGATGCCCACCCCCATAGCATAGGCTGCTTATTGTCTAGCCTCTAGCGGTAAAGACAAAACATTCCATTAACTTCATTAAGAAATTAGGGTAACGTTTTAAAGGGTGGAAGCACAAATTATTCTTATACAGTTCTGTCGGACTTACAGAGTTCGCATGTGATGATAAGTGACGTCATCCTGCTCCTTCCAGGGCCCTTTGTCGAACTTCAGATAGTCGATGTCCTCTACGATCTGAGCACAAGGAATCAACTCTCATTTCTACTCTTTGTTGTGGACCAATAATACCAATATGCTTGGCAGTATATCAATTTTTTTTACCTTGTCAATGTCCTTGGCCTGTGTTGCATCATAGGCAAGGACTTCTGCTTCTTCACTGATTTGAAACAAAACAGTAAGAAATATGAGATCGTCTGTTCACACTCTGATCTCTTATACTGCATGCCAACAGTATTTACAAGGGTTAGCTGCTAAATCTTACCTGATGCTTGGCAAAAAGGTTTTTTTGTACGCCTCCTCAATGCTCTTCAGGTATGCCAAGGGGACATTCTGAAGATGGGGCTGAAAAGGACAAACTGCATGTTTACTAATGCCATGTGTTTCATTCACTGGAGGGTGATATTTCTTGTGTCAAAATAGTTTACACTTTTTCTGCACCCCCATCAACTTTGTCATATACGTTCGCTCACATGACCTGATGACACACTATGCAAAACACCTTGTTTGTCCAGAATAAAGACCACGTAAAGTCAAGCAGTGTGTGGTACTCTTTCCTTTTTAAGTCATTTAAATGTTCCTGTGTTCTACCAGCACCTGATCGGTGTAGGATGAGCATCAAGATGTGAACTCTTGTTATGTACATGTTATATTCACTTGTGCATTACGAGATATTTTGTTTATACTTTGAATAATAGTTCACAGTGACTAATTTAGTTCAAAAGGTATATTTTCTTTTTAACATTCCTAATAAGAGAAGAGACTTATCTGACAACGGTTAGAAGGGTGTTTTATTTTAAATCAGACATTCGCTCACCTTGCCAGAGGCCTTGAGCTTCTTCTGCACCTCTTCAGCTGGCTGATCCACATAGATTACTAGGTGAGGGGGCAGGAACTCACAGAGGCTGATACCCTTGATCTCATTATAGTGATCCACACCTATAATGCAAACATACATTTATTTATTTTACACACACACACACACACACACACACACTCTATGAATGTATTTAGGCTACTGTGTATTATCAAATATTTATTCAATTTATTTGATATCCAGATCTATAAACTAATATTTTCACCTAAAAGGGATATAATGCGGACATGCCATACATGTACTTACACTGCTTTCTGATGTACCGCTGCTTCCACATGGCTTCCAGAAACACCACGTCACTGAAGGGAGACCTCTCCAAAACAACACCTTGGCCTGCAATTAAAAGCAAGTAAAACTACAATCCCCAAAACCACCAAACCACTGATCCTTAAAGGTTGGACTGTGCATGCCATGGGACAATATCAACATTTAAGGTCATGACTATCATGGACAAAAAAATTGTGCTTAATGATAATAATAATAATCAAAATATGCTTACAACTTTGGAACTGCCACCAAAACATACTGGAATCACTTTATAGAGCATTTTGGTGGAATTTTATACTTATCATTGTGCATGTTTATTGTTGAGCAGAGTTGAGGATGCATGTGCAAACCATGATTATACTTCACCAGTTGAGGGCAACAGCTTTTTGAACTCACTCATATTAAGAATACTGGCAACTGTCCCAATTAATGTTCATCCAGATAATAGTAATTCGGCACAATCAATTAATCCATTATGTTTTCATCACAATAGATAGAAAGTAAAATGTCTAGTGAAAATGTCTAGTGATTACCGGTGGTGAGCAAGTGCTCAAGGGCATCGGCGTACTGCATTATTCGCATCTGATACATCCAGCACTGTAGGCGGTACGAGTTGCCATCCTTAGCCTTGGGGTCCATATAAAACTTCTCTAGGCTGCAGTAGCCATTGAATGCAGATGGCAGAGGCTCCTTCTCCTTGTTCATTCGGTCCACATAGTGAATGTCCGCCTCGGGCATGTACAGCATACCTTAAAGACACATAACATTATTATTATTGTTATTATTATTATTATTATTAATAATAAAGTATATTTAGAAATCACTTGTTGTTGTTTCTTATCATTATTATTATTATTAATAATAATAATAAAGTATATTTCGAAATCACTTTTCATACACAAAAAGTAGCTCAACGTGCTTAATAGTTTGTGAGAAAATAGAGACAAAACAAGTTATTTTACAGTTTTACAGACTTTCACAAAGGTCATAGATAAGAAACAAAACAAATCCACCAGTGTCCATACATGCCGATGTATCAAATACTGTCATGTCTATGACATAATGCTAGTTTTGTTATAATTACACACCTAGTAGCAAACATTCCATTTAAAGTCAACTTCTACTTACCCAACTTGTCAGCAAGTTGTTGTGCCAATGCCCCTTTTCCTGAAGCCAAGTTGCCATCGACAGTGAAGATCTTGCTGGTTTCTGTTAGTCTGGGACTTGTCCTCTCACCCAACATGTATGCCCAAAATCCATACTGCAGGTTGTTAACACCACTCGTGTGGATCCCAGCCTGTATGGTATGACAAATGGGACAGCCTAAACTGTCATTTATGGTTTATGGTAGTGTATATGTCATGTACATTTGGGTAGGGATGGGATATGCGTGTTCTATGTACTTGTGTGTATGCCTGTCCACTAAGTGGACAATAAGAGGTTATCTATTTATTTCCTACTGACTGTTGTCGACACGACACCATTTCAAACAATCAAAATGTATATAAAGAACTGCAGGCAAACTCAGACTTGGCAGCACAGGCCTTCAAATGCTTAAAAAACGAAGGCTTTCAAATAAGATGCTTAGGTAAAGCTTGAAAACCACGCAAATATTAATCCTCTCTGAACTGCTTCACTATCTGATTGACGTCAACTACCAAGCTGCTAATGTAGCTAACATTAAAGTTGCCTAAATTCGCAGGTTTAGAGTGGCACGTTAAGAACGTAGAAAACGTGGGAAAGACATGGAAGAAGTCTTACTGCCAAGGCTATAACGATCGCACCACTGCTAATAATAAACAGTAAAACACTTAGCCTGCATATAGTCAGCTAGGCTAACTGATGAGTTGTTGTTGTGTCCTTGCAACAGGCCGACAGGCATAAGGTCGACAGAGAAACCTATGAATAATAAATCGTGGCAAATAATCAAAAATACGCTTGAGCTGTACCTTCTGCACATATCCTCCTGCCCTGAAAGCCGCTGCACCTGGGGGTACAAGCAGACGGATAACCCGTAACGCCATACCGAAATTACACCAAATCCTCCTGACCCCCCAATGTCGCTCTCGCTCAGAGATCGACGTGGGCTTTCCACTTTTGTGTCGCTCTCGAATTGCGTCATGTAGGAGATCTTTTTGGTGCCCGACTAAAATCCTATTATTACTTCCGGCTGCCGTCGTCTAGGAGATTTGTCAACTCGATCATGGACGACAAACTACAACTTGACGACGATGAATATGTAAAGAATGCTGCAAAATCTGGACGAAGAGCACGGCATGCTGTCGAATCATCCGATCTCCCACGACATGGGAAGACGTCTTTTACTGCGCTTGGAGACGGAATTCCTCCTAAACCTCCAAGACGTCAAGGAGGGTGGGCAGAAGAGACCACCGGATCAAGCTCAGCTAAATCGGGGAAAAGACAAACACTTGATGAAGTTGAAGACCATCGTTTAAGACCGCAAACCCCACAAAGGTCGGACAGTGATGGAGATATTCCCGTCATTCCAGATTTGGAGGAGGTGCAAGAGGAAGATCTCACCATGCAGGTGGCTGCTCCACCAAGTATTCAGGTGAACCGAGTACTGACATACAGGGACCTCGACAACGACCTGATGAAGTACTCAACCTTTCAGACACTGGATGGGGAGATAGACCTGAAGGTGCTCACAGAGGTCTTGGCCCCTGAGCAGGAGGTGCACGAGGATGATGTAGGCTGGGACTGGGATCATCTGTTAACGGAGGTGTCCTCAGAGCTGCAGGCAGAATGGGACCATGGAGAAAAGCAGGACTTTGGTTCCGTGTCTGTTGCATGAGAAGCCAAGTGCCTCTGTTTGGACCTAGAATGGAGCCCCAAAAAGCTATTGTAGGCTTTACTATACCAGCTTACTAATAATAGCCTACTGAATCATTTTCGTTGTACATTCTTTGTAAAATAATATTTTGTTTGTTTTGCTTTGTACATGATTAAAAAGTATTTTATGTTACACAGAATGGATTTTTAGGAAATCTTTCTAATATATGCCAGTATGCCTTGTTGTTTGATCAGATTTGTAAGATAACTGACACAACAGTTTAATAAAACCGTTCAGCTTTTGGTAGATGGGGGGAAAAGAAACCTTCTCTTTTTTTCTCTCTCTCTCTCTCTACCCTAGGTGTAGGCCTAGTCAACCACACACGTGCCCCTGTCAGGCAAAATGTTCTAGACAAAGATTTTTACATTTTATGAATTTTGCAAAGGTTTGTATTTATGTATTGTGTGTGTGGCTAAATGCGAATATAAAATGTAATCTGCCTTAACTTGTGTTGATGAAATGGACATATCCCTTTGAATGCATTTCCTAGGCATCTTGCAGTTCTAATCATAACACATACCTAGGGTAACATTAATTGTCAGTGTACTGGTGTTACCAACTTCTAAATACAGTAGATGGAGCTATTTACCTCTGTTCTGTAAGTTCTGGAAACAAAGTTTCTGAAATGTCTATTTATTTATGTCTATGTAATCTCTCTGATGCATTAATCTTCATAGGAAGTGTCATTTGAAGGGCAACCCCCCCCCCCCCCCCAACAAGAAAAAAAAAAACAGAATCTAACTGTGGATTTGGGAAAACAAATAGGTCTACTACACAATTTGGGCACTCCCCATTTTGTTGCATTAGGTTGAATGTCGTGATGTAGCCTTTAATGACAAACCTACCACAATACACCAGACTAAATGCTGCTGACTTAGCTAATCCCAGTTATTTTGTTCAGTAAAGGCTTGATTTACATAGTGACAAGTAGATTGTTTCAAGTGATCATTCTGGGTTATGAAAAGTCTTTGGTCCATTGCCACAATTTGTGTAACAATTCCAATCTGCCAGCAGCTGAGCATGACATGTCTAGCTGTTTCCTTCATTGTCATGGAAACTACCAATGTCAACATGCCTCCTGACAATCATGTCAAGAGGCTTAGCTTTTTCTTTCTCTTGTCAGAGCAGTGTTGTCTTCACTGGCTAAACCTTAGCTAAGTTGAACAGGTTTGAATTTCTTACCCAGAATTCATTTTCTAAAGATGAATGGCCCAAAATGCCCCCAGCTGAATGCTACCTGATAACATGACCACTACATGCCTCAAAGGGTTTGTTTGAAAAGCATACAGGTTCAAATAGACATAGATGTTCTATAAAGTATATTCTCTGCACTTCTCCGGGGATCTCAACATAATGAGACAGATGAAGAATGCAGTACCAGAAATTCCACTCATGGCTTAGCACAGCACTTCAGGAGAGGCATAGGCTGTTGAAGGAATAGGCTGTCGAAGGCCTACTGCTTGTAAAGATTGCCAAATTGATTACATGTTAAGCAGTTGTCACACATATAGAACCTCAGTTTATGTTGCAAGTATATACTGTGTTTATAAAAGTCCATTGCCAGATTGGTAAGCATCGGCCTCCTAAAGATCGCACCCTTTTGGAGTGCTTTATCTCTGCGTCTTTTGTAGGAAACATTTGTGAGTATATCAATGGCCATGAGGCAAATACCATTAGGGAAGCGATCATTGAAGGGACCATAATCATGTCATTGAAATTATCAAGGTTTTATTATGCAAATAAGGAATAACATACATAAAGGCAAGCTGTGTATAGAGCATAACTCAGCAGTATGTAAAGGTAGATAAAAAGATTTTACATGACATACCTAGTGTCAAACATTTAAAATGCGATAGAATATGTAATATAGTGTATACATACAATATATGTAGAAGATTGTATCTGTGTAATAAAATGGGACATTATATAAAGATTTAACACATTCTTTGGCAAAATGTATTAAAGCACTGGACATGTTTGTGCTATGCACAATTTTTCATGTACTATGGCTGCCACTTGTACATGTCTTTGTTATATTACATTTTCAAGTACACACACACACACACACACACACACACACACACACACACACACAGATTGCTTAGGCACATGTACATAATATACCGTTTAATGACTGCACATCTACCTTTAAGTGCGGTGTAAAACATGGTTTGATTCACAAGCTTGTATCTGAGCATAGGTTTAGCGACGACTGTCTTTAACTGCATTTTCCTGAATGCAACGCAGGCAAAAAGAAAACTTTGAGTTCTTCATTACTTTGTTTTACAAAAAACATGTATAATTCATTATTAATTCAAATATACAAAAACACTGAAAAATCAGTGTGGGGGGGAATTTCCACTAGTAAGTCAATACAAAATAAATATTGTTGAGCTGTGACTGTCCATAAGTGCCCCTTTTCTTTCTCTTCATTGCAGTGATATAAGCTTTGAAGTCACTCAGTTTGTCCAATGTGTGTTCTGTGGAATGCACATAACTTTCTGTGCAGTGTCCGTTTCATCCTATTTCAAAGTTCCAGGATGAAGCAGGGTATGTTTAGTACTTGTAGCAGTGCATTGGGGTCATCTCAGGGAAGGACACAGTTCCACTGACGAGGGCAGGCAAGTGAGCAGACTCGCTGTTTTCAGTCGGATGGCATGGGACCTAAAATAAAAGGAATATATGATTTAGATTAAAGCAGCCAAAGGAGAAATTACACTGCAGAGGTTTGAATCCCAGCTTCATGAAATTAAAAACCCTGCCATGTACTCCTGGCTGTGCGCTTAACACAGGTGATTTCACTTCACATTAACTGATCCACCTGTCTGATGATTAGGATGCTCATTAGAATCAGCTGGTTCAGGAAATAGTTGGATCAAATTTATGGCATTTAGACCTCTGGAAACATGTACAATATCTCAACATTGAGAAAGAGTGTGTGGCTGTCAAACCACTGTCATACATATTTACAATAAAATAAAATAAAAAAACCTTGACAATTATAATGGTGGGAATTCTTTCACAAAAACATGGGACCTGCAGGTTACCTGTGTTTGTCCATTGCAGTTAAGGTACTGCTGAAGGATTGCATCAGAGGTGGATGCCTCCGATGTCACTTGGCAGGCCGGGGGACTTATGCACACATTGTCCTGGGGTACGGTCGATGTGCCAACCACCGGCTTGTTGGGGGTCCACTGAAAGTAGCACGATCCCTGAGGCGGACTTTGGTTATGACTCACCGCCTTCCAGGGTGATGACATCCCTGCATCCTGCGCGGGGTGAAGCGGCTGACTCAGGCCGGTGCTGGGCGGAGGGCATGTCTCAAACATGCAGCTGCTGGGAGAAGAGTGCACATTGCTGGGAAGTCCCCCTAGTGGCTCTGGCTGGTACTTCTCCTTAATGAAATTGAAATGGCTTTGGCCCTGGAAGTCCTGATTATTTGGAGCCCACTGCAGAGATTTGAAGGGCTCTTGACTTTGGCAGTCTGCTGAAAATCCATTCAGTCTGACATTTTGTGGCACATCCTGTGACCACACACCAGCTGCACTCTGAAATGGTAGACTGGTATTGCTAGGGTTACCACCGTTGTGGTGGGTATTTAGTCCGCAAGTGTTTCTGTTATTGACCTGTTGGTTGGAAAAGTTAGTCCCTGGGCTCGAGAGCACAGAAGGATCCCTTGGATCCACTAGAGCATTCCTTTTCCTTTCAAGCAAGACGTGACTGGACTCATTAAAACTCTGTGGAACTGTACATGGCATGGATATTGCAACAGGTGGCTGGCACTGGGACAAGTCCTGATGATTTGTCTGATTTACTTTGCAACTGGGCAAAGCTTGATGGTTTTGGGGGCTTACGTTCCACCCCTTAGGCTTGACCACTTGACCTACTCCATTGTCCACTCCCACCCAGGATGAGTTCTCCCATGCACTGAATGTGGCCGACCCATTTTGTTGGAAAACAACAGAGTCCAGTATATCTGACAACCCAACTGATTGGGGGCATAGGTCATCCACCTGTATATTGTGTAGGTGGGGCATAGGCTGATTTCCAGACAGCTGTAGGTCTTTGTCAGCTCTACGTAAAGCTCCAAATTCTGGCTGCGTTGATCTCAGGTTTGTCGGCGCTGTTGCGACACCACTAATGCAGCTGCTACCATGGTTTAATTTCTGTTCCATCTCAAACTTTGACATCTGTATCCCACCACCTGGGCCTTCACAGCTTTGTGGCAGAGTTGAATGGTGGCCATGGCTATCCTTCAACAAGGTCTCCTCCAAGTAGGACAGGATGTCCTCGGTGAGGATGTCATCAAGGCTTGGAGAGCCATCATTGCCATTGCTGGTCTGTCCTAGCCTGAGCAGGGCATTCTCCCAGTCCTTCAGTTCTGAATTGTCCACATCACCTTGGCCTTCACTAGCCATCTGCTCAATGGTTTCCAGCACAGCCTCCAGCGTGGTATCCACAGTGTCAGAAGGCTCGCTTTTCCAAGAGTCGCAGGGCACATTCACCAGAGCCCTGCTCTCCATGAACACCTTCTCCAGGGAGAACTGAGACTCGCTGTTTGGCTGCATGTAGGCAGCATGGCTTTGCTTGTAGAAGGAGCCCAACAGTGAGTCCGGATGCACATCTTTTTCTTTGAACACCTTCCTGATCTTGGGAGCCTTGCTTTGGCCACAGGGCACGGGGACATTAATGGAAGGGCTGTTCTCATAGAGGACGGCCTCTCCGGAGGTCAGGTTGAAGGGAAGCTGTAGCCGCCTCTGGCGCAGATGTTCCTCACCTTCCTCATTTCTGAACACAGAGAGAGAGAGAGTGGAAATTGTATTAGCTATGCAATGCCATAGATATACTGTATGTCACAGTCTTGAGTGAGATTGGCAGGTACATGCTTCATACTTACAACAGAACTCTTTCTCGGCAAATGATGAAGTCAGGTCGGCCATCTTTGTATATGAGCCTGGCATTGGACTGCACCCACACCCAACCTTTTTCTTTAGTTAGCAGTCTGAAAATGGTAATGCCACTTTCTCCTGTCTTCATCACTGGGAATAAAAAGACATCAAAGTTCATGTCTGAATTGGGACACATACAACTTAATCAGGGAGAATGTAATAATGATGAGAGCAAGCAGTATGAATTGGTAGTATAGAGTAGTGTTGAACAGGCAGTCTGAGACTGCTTTTATTCTAATTTTATTCATCAATATAGAAATGTACAGTTCCACCATGAAATAATGCCTAAATAATGCCTAAATGACAGTACTTCTAATAATAATCACATAAAAATAAACAAATAATAATAATGATGATAATGATAACAATAATTATAATCATAATAATTAGAATCATAATAATAATCTATGCAAACAAAATGACAAACATACTTCTGACATGATTGTCAGCACAGTGCATCATATCAGCGGCATGGACAAACTGATATCCTGACCCTCTCATGCACAGCTCCATCTCTGTATAACCAAGTATAACCTTCCCCCTGTTCACAAAAAAACAGAGAAAGATCATTTTAAATAAATACAGACATACATTTACATTGTTTAATGTTGTACATTATGGCACTGTATAACTGAAACACAATCTTGTTTTTTTTTCACAAATTATAATAATAATATAATAATCTTTACTTGTATAGCACAATTCATACATACAAGATGCAGCTCAAAGTGCTTTACAGTTTGGCAAGGTCACAACAAGACATTTCTTGCAGTCCAGTGGCACCGGAGCACTTAAACACAATAACCAAATGGTGTAATGACGCAATGCCCTGTTAATGCGGGCTCTTGCGTGACACAATAATGCAATGTCACAACAATGCAATGCCCCGCAAATTGTCAAGCACTTTGAGTTACATCCTCCATATGAACAAAGGTTCATAAATAGTTTACAACAACAACAATAGTTGTTGATGTTGTTTACTTTTAATATGGATGGTATATTTGATGCACAAGTTGCATTCTTCATTTGTTAAGAAGGACACGCTTCATCCTAGGGCCTTTCTACAGACAGTACTGAGTTCACCATGACTTGCTGCTTTTTACCTGGAGTCTACCCCCGTGGGCGTGAAGTCCAGCTTGTGTTTGGTATGAAAGATGACCGTCTTTGAGCGGATCTCCAGGATGGACGGTGGCTGCACAGGTCTGGCAACAGCGAAGAGAGCCAGCTGGGGCTGAGTGCTGGTTCCATTTATAGACCCCTGTCCATGCAGATACTTCAACCTCCCCTGGAAAGATAAGGCCTGTGGGCAAAGACCAGCCAGGGGAAAGTCAGTAAAGTGACTTTTACACCTTTACATTACTGGGTATATGTGGTATACAATGTCCATGACACGTATTTAATACCAAAATAAATACAATGTACTTTATGTGCATTTGTGCGTTTACGTCAAGGTGTTAATAATAGACTTACTGAATCTGAAGGTTATGGTAAGTAGCATGTTACCATAAATGTCCGTATTTTTTCTATTCTCTGCCATTTTTCAAGACAACACTGTAATAATGGCACTCCAAATTAACTCACACTAATTACTGTCTTTTATACTATTCCTTTCTTTTGCTACAACTGACTGGGCAATTGATGTGTCCCTCACCAAAAAGCCTGATGAGTTATCGAGGAGACAGCGCATGCGGCACACAAACGACCTTTCCAGGAAGGACGAATTCTCTGGCGGGATGTGCTGGGGGTCATAGGTCATGATGTTCTGGGTGATTTCGCTGCTTTGCATGTCTGGAGTGGAAAGGCAAAGTCAATCCATGCAAAGCAACATTTCATTCTTTCTTTCTCACCCACCCACCTACTCATTCACATACTCACCCACTCACTCAGTCTCTCTCTCGCTTTTTCTCTCTTTATCTTTGTCTCTCTGTCTCTGTCTTTCTCTGTCTTTCTCTCTCTCTCTCTCTCTCTCACTCACGTACTCACTCACTCACGTACTCACTCACTCACGTACTGACTCACTCACTCACTCACATACTCACTCACTCACTCACTCACTCACTTACTCTCTCCCTCTCTCTTGTGTACACTATTGTCAGTGAGGTCTATCAGATAAATCCCTTTCATCTCCAGGAAATCCACCCTGGGCACTGTGCAGCTCATCCTCAACAGCTTAGCCCCCTTCACTGTCAGTTTACTTACCTTCGCCTCCTTGCTCCTGGCTGAAGGTTTGTGGATTGAGGGCAAAATGAAGCTGGCGGCGAAACATAGCCCTGTCTTCTGTGTGGATGAGTTCAAACACGCTCTGATGTAGCACATCAGACTGCACGGAAAAAAGAAAAAAAGACAAAGAAGACAAAAGAAACCAAGCAAATTGTTACATGCCCAACACCAGTGACAACATGTTTAGAAATAAACATTTGATTAGGCAATATATTACATATACTAAGATTTTTTTCTTGTTGATATTTGAGCTGGAGGGATGGTGTTATGCAACAGAAATGTGCTGGTGACTGTGCCAAGTAATGGAGCTGTGGTAATCCAAAGATTTGGCGCTGTCATGGAAGCTATTCTCTTCAATCCAGTCCCTGCTGTTCAGAGAGCCCTCATTGAATGCAGCTGCACATGGTGTCTTTTCGCAGTCTGTGTGATTTGTTTGATATCCAGAGCTTTGGTATCGAAGAAGAGGTGCTAGGAGGCATAATTTTTGGTTTTCGGTCACCCAGAGTGCTGCTGACTAATAATTGGTCATAGCTTTAAGTTCTAACAGTTGTGTGTGTGTCAGCAATTCCATTTCCACTGAAATCAAAATGTGATTGCTAAATAGCAATATGAAGTCACTGTTGCATGCCCCCACACACAAAACGCCCACATGAAGACCAACATGGTGGGTAAACTAAAGCCACAAAGTTCCATTAAATTCCAGGATGTCAATAAGTATTTCAATAGTAATTCAACTAGTACTGAAATGAAACAAAGGGTGCTAAGTGCTAAATCGTACAAAGTCTGAGTCACTGAATCAATATTATCTCCACCTTTTGGCAAGGCCCCAAAACTAACACCACATAGACTGAAAAGGAAACACTAGATTGGGCTACTAATTGGTCTTGGTTATTGACACTGAACAAAGGCACTGTCTATAGTTCTATCGTATCGAAAGAAAATTATATCCATCTTGACAGACATATCCTGCAATGTTACAGCATATAGGGTCTACACATCTATACTCTGGTTTCTATGTGTATGTTTGTCCTGTCAATCCCAGTTAGTTTAACTAGAAACAAATAGTTATCATAAGTTACAAAGCAGATTTAAAGCTAGGCATGTTGGGCAGAAAACACAAAACACATCAAAGCATTTAATCATTGTATGAAGTATAATGTGCCTGTCTGATAATCTTATATCAACAACCCAACTTTAATCAAGGAATGGAAAAACACTAACAATGAAAGTGGTGGTGTTTCTTTGCTTCCAGCCCCAGCAACTGGCATAAAAGACCTGGTCTCTAATTTGGAGCAAGTCAAAATATGCTGTTGGTCAACAGAAATATTTCTTCTGAAATACTGTTTATTATGTTTTGGTGCACCACTATTTAAAGCAGCATTGCCTTGTGTGGGACGCTAGTAGAAAAGAAACCACACACCAAAAAAAAAAAAGATCAAAGAGCATCCCAGTCTTGCATGATATTTCCAGAGAGAAAAATGGATGCAGAAAGCTACAGGGACCATTAATAACACACTGAATCCACATGTGTCCCAACAGCTCATATTTTCACAATGACAGTGACAGTGTTATTAAGCCTTAATGTAAGACATAATCCCTCTATACAATTAAGAGAAACCGTTAAACAATGGACATATTGTTAACAAATGAACGTCTCACTCCACAATCAACAATCACTTCTGTTGATTAACATATGGTATAAGACAGATATGTGTGTTTTATGAAGATTGATGATAATCATATATTAATGTTTTTGTGCTGGCTCTATATAGTCTTTTTTGTCATTCTCTCTCATCTTTTTTATGGAGTCAGGGCGATCCACGCCATGTTAGCCTGGTAAACCAGCCCCTAGTACTTCACTTTATTTTGTACACAGGTTTCTGGCTGTGGTTTTATTGACATGGTTGTCTCAAGCAGTATCTTGCCTGACCAATCAGCGAACAGAGGGAGTCACGACCAGACATTAGCAGTTGGGTAAAGCAGAGTCTACACCTCCAAGAAAAAAATTGTTCGCTGCTTGGTTAGGCAAGATGCTGCCTGCAACAACCATGTCAATGAAACCACAGCCAGAACCTCTGTATGAAATGAAGTGAAGTACAAGGGGCTGGTTTACCAGGCTAACACAAAGTATCATACAAAACACAAATCAGCATTCACCCAAACAACTATTTAATTGCTTTGTTCTATTAAATAATTATGTAGACTTCATTTTTGTGATGCCACAATCGCACTCACCTGATGGAAGCCCAGGTGGTCTTGTATGGAGCGGGAGACATAAAAGACATACCCCTCGCATGTCACCACCAGCACAAAGCCATTTAGAGCCTGTCAAGACAACAGGAGAGTAATTTAACACGTGCTAGGCATGTATGTGCACGTATTTCATTCAACCGCACCCCACAACTCAACTGTGCTACAGAAGAAACATATACAGTGTTGAATATAAATATATAATGTATAATATATGGGGTTTGCCATTGTGAACACAAGCAATAATGTGCCAGTGCACATTCCTCTCATATTGAACACATGGCTATGCACACAACCACTAAAATAAGATAGCATCTTTGGAATCTGTGTAAATGAGGGATTATCGTATTTCCCAAGGGTCAAGATGTCTGGTCAGACAAGTGTTACTCAACCCTTCAAGATATGAGTGCAAGCCAGACAAGCTTTCACTAGCTTGGCCATAACATGACTTGAGACTCAGCTCTAGATGTAAGTGTTACTGAACTTTAACCAGCCACAGAATCAGTACAATTCCTTTGTGGCTATCAAACATTCAAAAGGTGACAAAAGTAGAGAGAGTCCTCCAACAAATCTATTGCTAGACAACCTATCAAGACCCAGATTAATGTGCCTGAACAACAAAGCCTATATCTGTGTCAGGCTTGCATATCTACACATCTTTTGAGATCCACTGGCCCAGCACAACCCTTCATCTCTCAGGCCTGCCTGCGTCTCAGTGTATTTCGGACTACTCTTCCCACCATCCGTCCCCATCCTTCCGTTATTTCTTAATTTCCTAGTTCCACTCCATGCTGTTTGTGTTGGAGTGTGTGGGCGCTTTACCTGAAGCAAGAGA
>CM059269.1:22556069-22668569 GCA_030347295.1 Setipinna tenuifilis
ATCAAGTCATTGTTTAAAAGTGTTTACATACATTAGGCTTGTGATGAAAGCTTTCCTGTGTAAATTTACAGCACATAGAACTGACATAAAAGGCCACGTCTTCCTACAGACACCATTCAAAAACGTTTTAAATGGTCCATATACACTACGACCTTGGTGGTAATTCTGTTCCAAGTCTATAGTGGTGCAGTGATTCTGTTGTTGCTGTTGTTGTTGTCGTTGCTGATTTGTTGTTATCACTGTTTGTATAAATCTCCATACTGATTCTAGTAATGTTCCCCAGAAGTCCATCAGTGTTTACTGATGTGCCAACACAGCACAAAGTGCAGTGATGAGTTCGAGACAAAAAAAAACAACAAAAACCCCACTTGGCTGTGCCCCACATCTGACTAAATATAACCTCACCAAATCAAATTAGTTTGGAGAGAAAAAAAAAGAGTGTGAGTAAACAAGATTTTCGGTGGTAAACTAGTTTCGTTAGGCAAGTAGTTTTGCTCATCAATGAGGTCCTGTCCTTGTGAACACTCATCTCCAGCGTAATGCCTGAGAGTTGCTGATGACATGTGAAGAAGACACAATATTCAAACATTAGCTTCACATGTGACACATGGTGATATATTGCATATAGTGGACAGCATGTTAGGGTTCTCAGCTTACACATACCTGAGCCTGACAAAGGAATCATGTCTTAAAATGAAGATATTCTGTACATGTACTCAGGACAATATTTGTCAATTTGTGCCTACAGAGTATGCTGGCACAAGACGATGAATTTAAGGTCTGACCCCAAGGACTTCCCTAACGTGAACTATTACAAGAGCAAACAAACAGGCAGCTTAACAAGTTGTCACATCAACTGCCTCCCCAAGAAATGCTTTGTTCAAGTTTAACCTACCATAGCCCCCCCCCCCACCCCCTATACCAACCCCCAACACCCCCCGCCTGTGTTCAGTGGGCTTGTTGATAGGGTCTATATCAGATACCTGAACCTGTCCCCACATGAGCCAACCAAGTATTTGTTTTGACTGGGCCAGGCCAGGTCTGCCTGGCAAGAGCAGCCCTGCTGATGGTATCGCCTCCCAAAGCCTTGGTGTTGTCGCAAAAACCTACGGGACTGGAGCCTTTTGATGCCTGCATGCTCTTCTCCTGGTATGGAGGCATACACGCACACATACACACAAACAAACACACACGCATACACACACAAACACACACACATACACACACACACACACACAAGTAGCTCTGGGGGTAGACGCAGTGATTGTTGGCCACATATGAACTTGAACTTCAGAGGAGTCGGCGTCACCTGACAGAGACACCCTCACACTGTCATCACAGGTGCTATGTAAACATTCAGGTCACTGTTCCAGTTGTCATTGCAATGTAGAATCTGTATATAAATAAACTGAAGGTACACTGTACGGAATGTATTTTAAATGCATCATTTCATTTGAGTAATCAGAATGCCCTCAGAATACCTCTGAAAAGTATTTTGTGTACCATAATATTATAGGACACCATTATTGTACCATTGTGTACCAGGTGTATAGGGTTAGTTTTAGTCATATTTTCTTTTATTATTGCATAGAAAACATTGTTACAGTGCTGCCTCATGACTTAAATGAAAGTTATTCATTTTACTGACGACTCTTTCCTTAAATAATCAATGATACCAGCCATGAAAACAAAGGATAAAAATCTCCAAGTTGAGAGCTCCTATGCAAATTCTTACCCTCAGCACTGATAGGCACCTTGGCACAAAAAGACCTGGCCGAAATATATCTATGTGTCTAGTTGGGGTTCAAAGAGAGTTTGCCCTAAACAAGCAGCATAGGTCCCAAACAATGAAACAAAACAGTGATCCCTCCTTTTTTGCAATGTCAACAACACAAGAGTTATTTGTTGGTGAGGGGTCGTAAAATTGCAAGTACTGTGTAGACACACACACACACACACACACACACACACACACACACAACACATGTGTGGCAACACCACAGCATGACAATTGTGACTGGAGGGTCTTCATGGTGTCAGTGCAAACAAAACGGTGAATATATATATGACAACAACAACAGCAGTAAAAGTAACAGCAGCAACAACAACAACAGCAACAATAACAACAGCCACGGTTCAATAGCATAGTTCCATGTTTTGCCATGCTCCAGGTTTTAGTCTTTATGCATGGAACATTGCCTCAACATAAATACAAGGAGGAGCACAGAGCACAGGGGTAGGGGGAGGAGGATGGAGGGGGGGGGGGGGGGTGGAGAGGCAGGGTTAGGGGAAGGAGGGGTCTGTGTGTCGGTGGTGGGGGGCGTGGGGGTGCTGGAGGGAGGGAGGGAGCCTGGTGGTGTTTGGCTGTGGAATCCTGAAGTCGTGACTTCGCATATGGGACCTCACTCCCTTCACCCAGTGCACTTGACCCCGCTGTCAACACACCCCACTATTTACACTGCAGAAGGAGGACAGGACGAGCCCTGTCTGATCTCAGGAAGACAGTAGGCTACACAAACACGGTCTTTAAGTATGTGTAACAGTCTGTCGTACAAACACACATACGCACGCACACATGTATGCACGAGAGAACAACTACAGTGTAGGAAACACTGACCACAGAGCTGAACACAGTTGCAAAGAAAACAGTTGTCCAGATGCAAATTTTCCATAATCACCGAACTGGTTTTCCAAAAACAACAGTTTACACTTGCAACAAGGTCGTCGCTTTGTCAGTGCGAAGGGAAAGCAACGTGGGAAAGAGACACAGTGAATGTTGTGCCCTAGGGCATTCTAACATGTCACAGGAGTGTCATTTGACTACACATAGCCATTCAATGAATACCCAGCTAAACAAACACAAACCATGGACACTGGTCTCACTTCTGCTTGCCTTACGGAAGTTATTAGTGTTTAGTTGTGATCATACCACACTCCTTTTTAAAAAATCTTTTTTCACGTATTACAAAGACGCCTGCCAAAAGTATGAAGCAATATTACCTCATCGTTATGCATGTTTTAGGAGAGGGCTCATTGTGAATATGACTTGTGTGTTAAGGTTGTGAAAGTGACTAAGCTGTTAGCTGGAGGGTCTAGAGTAGTACAAAACTATCCAAAGTCCCTCTTAGTGGGACAAAGTGATGGACCAAAGGATGTCTGTACAACTTACTTGCTCTGCACTCACACAGCACACTGCTACAAGTTTGCAAGCGCCTTAACGTGATTCATATCCTAAGCTTTCATCTCCAGTGAATAATTACGTGGCTCCAAGACGTCTCTAGTGAAATCAGATGACTCATGACGTGACTCAGTAGAATTACAATGCGGACTCCATGCTGTCTTCTTGACTAAGTCATCTCAGGTTGAATGTGTGTCACAAGGTTGCTCATTTTTATGTGCCAATAAGTCTCCATGTGGAAGTGGCCTGTCTAGTTTCATGTCTGATTGATGAAGGTAAAGGTCAAATGCTGTTACCCTTCTTGGTGAAAACATCTTGTTTTACCCTGAATCAGCCCTTTCGTTGTATGAGTCCCTATCCTTGGATCAACTTTTGGTTTCAGTGTTGGTAACTCAGATGTAGGTGGAGCTGCCTATCTATATATTTAGGATGCATCTTGTTACTTGTATTGGATTTACAAAATGCCTGGGGTTCCTTCACAGTTGTTTTGCAGGTATGCTGTATCGCGGTTGATTAACTCCTTGATATTGGTCCATCTCAGGTGATCAAGTTACTATGTTCTTCCATTTTTTCTAACAAAAATGTATTCTGTTCCCCCTCCCAAACATTCCCCCCTTTGGTTAACCACCAGTTGTTCAAAGCTTTGGTATATAAATAAACTGACTAGAAGTAGGAGTATTTCTGTATCATGTTAATTTTTGAATAAATTAAAAACAAACTCACCAGTAAAGAAGCTCTTGGCCTTGATGAAGGCGACACTTAGGCGCAACACAGAGAGTTTGTCCAGGCGAGAGCACACCTCCTCTGAGAAGGGCAGCAGACTCGTCAGTTTGTCCAGCTCTCCATTCAGCCGATCCCGATGGCGCTTTGAGGGGTTGGTCTTGGTATTTTCTGGACGAGGTTTGCTAAAACGAAGAAGGGAGAAAAGGAAAAAAATGTAGATAGTGACGTTGTCAAACAGTAGGACAAACACCACCACATGATTATTTTATTCCTGTGTGTGACTTAAGGGAACAAAAGCTCCCATGCAGAAATAACCTCATGATTAAAGCACAGTATGAATTAATTTTCCGTACTCTTAGTAATGTGGAAGGAATCATGGCTACATTTCATTGTACTGACAGAAAAAAAGGAAAAAAAACTAGACTGCTGGACTTTCCGACACACACGCACATGGCAGTAAACCAGGCCCGTTCTCTTGCCAGAGGTGGCCGGCGTTCAGAGAGGACGGGCGTTCGCCGAGGCCAGGACTCATAAAATGTGAATGAGGCGCTGGGGCTGTGAGAAGAAATGCACCTACGAGCGTGAATCACCCGCCTCCCTGGGCCAGGAGCAGTGGGGCGAGACCGAGCTGAGCTGAGCTAGTGCCTAAAGCGCCAGCTGCCCCTGACCGCAGATCAGTGCATGCAGGAGCTACGACTGATACTGCAGAGAAAACCAGAAGAAAAAAGATCAGCTTTCTTTCTCATCTCTTTCTCTCTCTATCTATCTCCCTTTCTCCCTTTCTCTCTCTCTCTCTCTCTCTGTTTCTCCCTCTCCTTCTTTCTCTCCCTCCCTCCTTCTCTCTCTCTCCCTCTCGCTCTCTTTCTCTCTCTCTGGCTCCTGTCTATCTATATATATCTTTCTATCTCGATCTGTCTTCTAGTCTTTTTCTCTCCCTCCTGCATGAGGAACATTCCAAACAAATTTCTAAGACAATGCGACACATCTTAACAGTGTAAAATCAACTAATGCATGCATGCCTGATAATATGCAGAATATGATAACAATGCTTACCCATGTTAGGAGCATTGAGTTATTTTAAGAACTTTAGTAATGAAAAAACTCATGCATCACTAAATGGTGTGTTATACTGTATAAAACTGTGGATAACTAAGTAGGTTAAAATAAGTCTTTCATTTAAAAAAATTCACTCTAAATGAGACTAAATGAATCCTGAAATCTGAATCTGAAAAACCTATTTCAGAGAGAGTAAAACTAACCAACTCTTTCTGCAGGAGTTGTTTTAGACAACCTAAGCCCTTAGTCTGAAAGAAGAAATCATCATGATCATCCCTAGCCTACTCTCAGTCTAAAATAACATAAACAACATAGCATTGTCTGTTCTGCATTATCATCATGACCATAACAGTGACACAGTAAAAGCAAAGCACTTAAAAAAAAAAAAAAAAAAAAGCAGATACTGTGCACTGTATGGAATAATCCATGACTCCTGCAGACTATGATGCAAACTGTAAATGGCTGTACTGTGGCCGATTCTCCAGATCCTCTAGCGTCTCTTTAATTGGGTCCTGCAGTGAAGCCCTGGCACTCCTAACTCGGCTCTATTAGTCATGCCTAGGAAAATGGATTTCCTGACTCCCTTCGTCTCAAGTATGGGCCTCACTTCGAGCAGTCAGTTTAGGTGCCACGACAGATCGCCAGTGCTTGCAGGAGAACTGGGAATGCAGTCCCATAGATCCGTATCACAGACCAGAGGGGAAAAGGCTTTCCAACTTTTGTCTAGGTCCGGGTGGAAATGAGAGAGCAGAAGCTTTGCTGAACCCGCAGTGGTCCCCATGTGTTTGTTGTTGGGTAGGCTTTTAGTCATTCCTTCAGAGTGTCAGACAAAAAAAGGTACGTGGGTGGTGATGGTAGGTGGTGGTGGTAGATGTATACATTTTCCACACCTCAATCACCTGGATCCAAGCCAGTACAAATGTGACTGGCTTTTGATTATGTTAAACCTTTAGAAATCAGTTTACGAAAGCAACTGGTGTGCAGAAAAAACTGTCAGTAATGAATTTTGCAATTGTTTGCCTTCCCTGCTGGCTCCAGTAGTCTAATGCTTTCTTGATGCTGCAAACATTTTAAAATCATTAGTAAAAGTTTTCTTTTTAAAGTTCCCCAGCCTTTGCTAATTCAGTAACTGACTCACTCCCTATGCTAGTATTTACTTGGAACACACTGTGGTTTCATCCAAAAACAAACCATTCAATCTGCAAAGAAACTAACAGTGCTGTTTTGTTGTTATTATTAGAACAATGGCTTGTCAGTTTTAATTGTATTATTTCTACTTGGTTATTTCTCGTGCAGCTCTTTTCACCCTTCCAAGAAACATAGCCAAAATACTGTCTAAAAGACACACACACACAGAAAGAAAAAATGAAATGTTTCTAAAACCGCGTTTCCACGTGGTTGAATCTGTAACTAATCAGTACAAGATGGTAGCAATCTGAGAATGTAACAGTCAAATTACATGGCAATGACTGTTCTATAAATAAATATGCATCCTTTTTCTCAGAAAGGTGAGGAAGTATAGAGTGTATTGAGTAGCAACAGCTGTTCCCTAAAAATATTTTTGTTGACTAAAATATTCACAAGAGAGACATAGAAAGGCAATGAGAAGTGTCTGTTTGTGTGTGTGTGTGTGTGTGTGTGTGTGTGTGTGTGTGTGTGTGTGTGTGTGTGTGTGTGTGTGTGTGTGTGTGTGTGCACGCAAGTACGATAGAGAGGAAAACAGGGGAAAGAAGGATTTTTTTTTTGGGGGGGGGGGAGTGGGGTGGCTGGAGAGCTCACAGAGAGAGGAAGAAAGCTGAAGATACAAAAAGAAAGTTCTCTAGCCAAAAGCTTTTTTTATTCCAGCCTACCATGTAGTGACCACAGCCTTTTTTACAGCCAATCTGAATAGTCTCTCTAGGCTAACAGACCCAGATGTCTGCTGAGGAATCCCACCCTACACACGGAACAAATCCACAAACACCTCACAAACCTCACGGACTGGAGGCTACTGAAGGTAGGTTACTGAGGTTACTGAATTCAACAGCATGTCACTATTTCACAAGAGAGACATTATAGTATGAGGTTTATGGTTGTGTGTGTGTGTGTGTGTGTGTGTGTGTGTGTGTGTGCGTGAGTGAGAGAGCGAGAGAGAGAGAGAGAGAGAGAGAGAGAGAAAGAGAAAGAGAAGATCGTGAGATCTGAGTGTGTGTGTGTGTGTGTGTGTGTGTGTGTGTGTGTGTGTGTGTGTGTGTGCAATTTAGTGAGGTCCATAGTCACATATGCCTCCCTTCACAAATAGCGGACTGCACTAGCTGGAAACAATAAATGCAGTTTAAGCCTGCAAGTAGTGGGCTGACTAGTCTGAATAACCTCATGCCTAGGACTGTCATAACCTACACTAACCTGGAAACCTGTGAGGGAGGCGAGTTCCTGAAAGATTCAAGGGGCCCAGCTTTGACTTCCTGGCCTCAATTTTTTTTTTTTTTTTTTTTTTTTGGGGGGGGGGGGGGGGGGGGGGGGTCCTTTCTAGTTACACTCCTTTATTAAGAAAAGTGGTCCTGATAGGTATGTGATAACGTCATATGCAGTCGTTCAGTGTTTCGTAAAAAAAAAACAGAATAAACTAATAAAAAATAATAAAATACACTGGACATGGGCTATGGAGTTATATATAAACTATTATTATCTGTAGTAAAAACAAAGTGAAGTTTTAAAAAAAGGTTATTAGTGAACTGTAAGGCTACTATTTGCAGAAAACTACTAGATTTGCTACACATTTCGTCTAACAGCAGGCATGTTGCACATAATGCATTCAGAAAGTGTCCAAATGTCCACATTATTAAGTTGCAGAATCTGTAAAAATGTTTCTCTCAAAAGAATTAAAATCGTCGATCTCGCGTGTAAAAGGTTTGTCGGACAAAACAGCACAAGAGAAAAATCAAAAAGTGGGAGCAACGTACAAGCCCGTTCTCATATGCGAAGAAAAGCGTAGGCTATATCAGATTACAATAACATACTTCAGGCCAGCGAGCCCGCCGCCCCCCTCCCCCTTGTAAGCATCGCGTGCGAGCGAGGCCCGACTCTCGAGCTTGATTGTGATAAATGCAGGAGTACTATTTCCATGCCAGACCAACACTGTACACGAACAGAGATTTTTAAGGACACCCCGAAAGCTTGCTAGAAGAATAGATAGCATACAGAACATAACTGCATCTCCAGAAACCATCTCAGATAGAAAAAAACAACTAAAATAACATAACAAGCTGTCGGATGAGAAAAAGACAAAAATAAGAAATGTTTATAGCATGCACAAGTAAAGTTAAAAGTAGAAATTTTGGATCTCACTTTAAGTACAGTAACGAGTCAATGGGCTTTTGGACTCCTACATGTTGGTATAGTCAGTACGCCTTTGTGTTTTCAAGATAACACAAAATATGCTCGCTTTAAATAGTCTAATACTGTGGAAACGACTGGAGTGATATTTTAGGAAGAATGTACATAAAAGAAGAAAGAACCGCGACTGTCTTGAAGTGCTAGTAAAAGGCCCGCAGTTCAACAATGACATTCATAAACCATTAATTACGCTTTCAGTCGCGTTTGACAGGTTTGTTTGACATGCTTACATTTTTTGCACAGGCTTCTTCCGCTTTTTGCCAGCATAGGTTCCATCGTTAGTCAACATGACGTTGTTTCTCGTAGAGTTCTTCACAGTATTCCGACTCAAGTCAAGTCTTCCTCTTCTCACTCACTTACGATATAGATAAAACAGAACAAAAAAAAATCCAAAGAGTTATAATGAGACCCTACCGACGTGCGCTTTTAAACCCAGAATAACTCCAAACAAGAAAAAAGTTTCTCCACACTATGGTAACCAAATATTTCACTGTGGACTCTTTTACTTTATCATTTCTCTCCCATAGCCCCATACAGCACTAAGAGAGAGAGAGAGAAAGAGAGAGAGAGAGAACCTCATGAAAAGCTTTCGTCTTATATGAGGCAACTCTGACTTATGTCAGTGTAGATCTCAACAGGGAATATTGGCCCTCTGCGACAGAGGAGGGGCGTTACAGGAAATCGCACCGGTTGTCAGAGACTCTTTTTAAGGTAGACCGAAAAATTACACGAGTCACCCTGGCTAAATGCACTAAACTAATTTGAAACAAATACGTCTATGGCTAAATTCGAAACAGCATTTAACTGTGATCTAGCTTTGTTTTTGTTCACTTTAAAACTGTCGTCCAGTCTTCTGGGTGTCATATAGGCTACACCAACATAGGCCTGCGCCTGTCTATTACTTACTTAATTCATTAATTATTTTTTATTTTATTTTTTGTTGGCAAGATTAAAAAAACAGAACTCCTCTTTACCATATATGTACACACAGACCACACAACTTTACACATCATCTCAGATCTTTTGTACACACTGTGCTCAGTCTGAACCATAGCCTACCAACATTTTGTAGCCTTCTTTAAAATATTGACCAAACACAACAGTACAGATCAGTACATACCGAAAAAATATTTACCTCTCTCTACATTGTAAAAATAATTAAATAAGTACACCCATGCATTTAGCCTACCTTCTGCATTTGCATTAAAAATTCACAACAAAACAGAACATCTTTTACAACACATATTTCACATATACCACTGCAAAACATTTGTGGAGACAACAAAAAAGGAAATATAAGTTCCTGAATGGAACCCAGTCCACAGATGCTGCATGTGTGGGCACAGGCCCTTATCCATAGACTGAAAAGGCATCCTGACACCTGAGATTTTAGACCTTCCATGTCAGAAAAAAAAGAATTTATCATAAGACTACTACTGTGGAATGGTGAAACCAGTTCTGGGCCAGAGCATACTGGTGAAAAGAAGCATCTCCCCACAACACAATATATCTCCTGTAGTCTGCATCCACGGTCTTCTGCTGTGGCAGTGGCATGTACTCTCAAGCTGAAGTATGTGGGTGGTGTGGGAGCTACAGTAAATTGGCATGCTGGTGTTGGTGGTGGTGGGGGTGGGGGGCCCTAGGAGACTCTGCTCCCCAGATCCCCATGATTGCAGTCTACATGGTAACATTGCCATGGTGCTTGCCCAGGGCATTCAGTACTACTGTACAGCATTACAGTGCCCATTATTTACCTCCATCTATGCTACAGGTTTGTCTGCTCTTTCAGAGGTTCTTGCTGCTAACAAGTGGTAGGGTTGTTTTATCTGTCTGTGATGTTGTCCTACAGATTTTGTGGTTGTGGTAGATTTTTAAGCAGAGGCCCAATAGACCTTGTTAATGATCGTTCAACCATTAAGGATGTCAAATTTCTCTAAAGCTAATTGCATTATTGGTGAAAATTATGTTCAGAATGTCACAAACGGTTGCTCTGGTCTGAAAATAAGGAGACCATCTTGTCCTTGATGTTTTAGCATCTCTCTAACACCACTTGTTGACTACAGCGCCACCCACCTAGCATAGCAGAAACGGCCAGGTCTCTGACCATTATGAGATTACACGAACTCCATGTGCACTTGGATTTTGGGACAGACCACCCATTGGGTAGCAACATACAATACAATCCAATCCAATCCAATCCAATCCTACCATGTGCATGTACTGAGTGTCAACTAATGGTTATAACATGGTTAGGGGGTCAAGTTCATGTTCTGTGGATCTCTTGAGATAAAATTAGTCCATGTAAGCCTCCTTCTTTTCTTTCCCATAGCCTTCTGCCTCCACAGGCTCCCACTTCCTCTTAATACAATACTGCTTTCCATTTTTGTTGAAGAAAGGTAAACTAACCTGTTGGCTTTTTGTAGTGGTTATGCCTGATAGGTGAGTTTACAATTAAGCACTTATGTATTTATACAACTGATGGACGTGTGTCATTAATTTCACAGGTGTGGTCTTTACAGAGCCAAACCATGAAATGCCAAAGAATGACATTGTTTTAGATTAAGTGTTTTGCAAAGAGTGTGAGTCCGAGAATGCACTAGTGGTTGTGCAGAACTGTGCTGCGTTTTTTCTCCTTGAGTTTCAGGTTTCCCAAACCATCTGTTATTTAAAAGTTTAGGCAATCGGTTAAAAATCTGACAACCCACATCAGAAACCTGTGACATGCAGTGAGAGCTATGGGCTTTTAAGTGCCATTGTTCCTTCACCAGTCCCTGACCCATTCATACGTTTTAGCATGCAGGTGTAGGCAGGCTGACATACGTTCTCCGTTACTGTTGATGTGATGAAAATAAGAAAAGAGAGATGAGTGATTAGGTTTGTTTAAGCATCGTCTTTCAAATGTACTCTGCTCATTTTCGACTACTTCAATCTTCGAAAAACTAGTAACATCTTAATGCTTTATCTGGACCTTTGTTCAAATAGTTGCAGTTTTAAAAACATATTCCTAGGTGGCGCACTTTGACCGGTCTATGGTTATTATAATGTCTGAACAGAGCAAGCAGCTCACATTTCACTCAAGCTTGACCTGCACAGTCCTTGCGGATTTAAATGTCTGCGTGATATTGTTCTGTAAAAGGGTTTACCTGTGATGCTTTTATGTTGTCACATAGCCATTTGGTGACACAAAGGGCAGTTCCAGGTTCGACAGTACAGTAAACGTACCAGCATGTACACTTGTCTCTGGCTCATTATAACTAGGCCCAGCCTAAGTAGGCCTACCTAACGTAACAGATGTAGTGTAGCCTACCTATTTTTCAAGAAATGTTTGTGAACATGAAATGCTGTTTGCAGCACCCACCCTTGCAGCATCATGCTTTGACTGTCCTCTCTTTTAAACGCTTCATTAGTTTTGTTTTAAAATCCTAAATTCAGGATTGTTACTCCACAATTGCATTATTAAGACATAGCCTACAGTAGAATATGCCCTTTCATTTTGATTCTTGTCCCGTGTGATGAAAGCATCACATATGGGGAATAAACCATATTCGAGTAGAATAGAGTGACAAGGAAACGTTGCTTAAAATCGACTTTTATTTGATCTAAGTAACATCTCCCAAGTGTAAAACAGTCTAGGATACCCTAGTGGTCGCAGATCATTCTATATGGTTATAACTTGTTTTCCGGTCATTCATCTCCTGCGCAGATCATAATCACGGCTGTCATTACAGCAACAGCCCAGTGTGTTTAGATAAACTTGCGTGGTGCATGTGTGGCGCCATGATGTCTTCTGTACAACACAACTCTTTTAAAAGATCCAAGCTAAGCAAACCAAACATAGGCTACTTGAAGGTAGCCTATTATTTACGTTCTAGGAAATGCCCGTATTCTTATCAGTGTGCTGGTTAATGGTCTAACCCCTGACCTACATAGAGCAAAAGCCACTTACGTTCAATATAAACGGCTACCCTTTCATCCTCCATGTGATTGGACAGAAAAGGGCGCTTGTGGACGCGCTAACTCTGACGTGCCCGCCCGTGTATCTGGGAGGTTTCTCATCTGTCCCCCTCCGACCCTGCACGCTCTAAACCCTTTTGCTCGCTCTCGCGCAAATCTGTGCTGGGTTCCCTGACAGAAAGAATGCGTGTGCTCAGTCATGAGTTTGTAGTTGGGGCGCGTTGAGACCGGACTGGAGCCTCTGTGGGGAAAGCATTGTACTTTTGAGGTGTTTATTTTGGGGGAAAAGCAACGTTCCAAATTATGGAATCATCGTTGTTTGACAGCAGGCCCCACTTTTACTCTTGCATGAGTGATCAATGAATTTGTTTTCCATGCGTGTGGATTTAATTAACTTTCTGGACACCTCTTCTGGGAAAGAAAAAAACATTGCATATTCACTTGCACTGTGTCAACTTTTGAATTTCTAAAATTTCTGCCGGAGGTATTCTGAAAGTGCGCCGTGCTTTGGAAAAATATCAAAACGCAGACAAGAAAACGTTGTTCCAACTGGGAGAATATACAAGAATTATATAATCTATGGATGCATTTAGCGGCTCGTTGTACATCATCAGATTACAGTAACAAATATTGAAAGTGATTTTGATTCCTTTTTGCGCCTTGTCGTGCGCCTTGGAGCACCTGCACAGGGCATCACAATTTTGTTTCAGTTTTGGATGAATGGGATGCATGTGCACCTCTCGGTGACGTCTTTGTATTAATCAGAAGGCTCTTGGCAGGGCCTAACAATGTATGCTGGGCGTAAAAGGAGAAAGCCGGTGCAGAGAGCGTAAGTTTACTTAATATTGTTTTGTTAGTTTGTTTGTTTTTCGTTTTTTTGCGAGCAGGCCTGACCACAGTTGGGAGTTGGGAGTTGGGGGTAAGGGTGGGGGTGGGTGATGTGAGAAGGCACATCATTCACTAACCATAGTGAAGAGAGCAGGTCCTAATAAGTAAAGGTTAGGAATATATATATATATTTGTAAGTGAAGTTTTTTTTTACTATACAGACAAAGGGGCACATCTTAAATGGACATGTTTCTTTTCATCGAAAAACAGATAATAGGCTAGTATTTTTAGCAGGCTAGTCTATATGACATGCACTTGATAGGTTTCGCACCAAAGGAATGTGTTATTAAACAGACATCTTTTAATTGGCAAAAATATATACAGTTGGGCATAGCAATTTCTGAAAATGTTTATAATTATGACATCTTATGACATCAATGCACATCTTCAAAATTGGCTAAAACATGACATAGGCCTACTAGTGTCCAGAATTGTATGCAATTGGGACTGAAGCGAGCAAAAAAGTAAACCGATTTCCATGACCCCAATGACCCCTTGAAGATTTTATTATTCACAATTTATGTTGTTATAATTAAAGTATGTGTCTCTTGATAAATAAATAAATAAATAAATAAATACCCAAGTAAACAACTAGTTGAGTCAGGGCTTTTGTACCCTGCCAGGCGACTAGAAGCCCTTGTGTTATTTTTGGACATGCTGTCATTCTGCCTGAAGCTATGATTCAAACCAGTTATATGGGACACAGCTGGACAATGCATTGTGGGCCCACATCTTCAAAATGGACAAAGCACAACACTGTCAACATACTTCTCTGGGCTGGAAAAGTTATGTAATTGTGGGGATACAGTAGGCTACATCTGGTGAGATCAGGTTGCCATATAATGGAAACCATACACTGGAGTCATGTTAGGAATAACAATGTCTCATAAACAATATTTACTCATTTTTTTTACTTTATCAGTCAAATAAAAAAATAACTTTACAGAAGTTACAAGGCTGGGTAAGCAGATCTGGGAATCGTTATCTGTGAATATAAAAAACATCTGCACTGCATAACTTTGCCTTTGCTTTGAAATGTGGTATTTATCTTTATTTGTTGTGCTTATTTCTGGGTGTGGCAGGGCAAAACCTCCCCCAGCTGAGGGGGTAAAGTCGAACCCCTCCAAGCGCCACCGTGACAGGCTCAACTCGGAGTTGGAGTGCCTGGCTAGCCTGCTGCCTTTTCCCGAAGATGTCACCACCAGCTTGGACAAGCTCTCCATCCTGCGCCTGAGCGTGAGCTACTTACGAGCCAAGAGCTTCTTCTCAGGTGAGGAGGATCCTGAGGCTGGAAATATACTATATTACTAAATACTATAAATACTAAATATTAATAAATACTAAACTAAATACTATAAATACTAATATACTATAATACTAAATACTATAAATGTTGAGAGGGGTATGTTTCCAACAAAGTTAGACTGGTGCACTTGGGATGAGTTTTGGTGTTTTTAAATAGATTTGTTCTGCTGAATCAAAAATGTAACGTTTCTTATTTCATTCTCATTGCTTGTGTCTGGGCTTTGTAATACTCTGCCCTCACACCCTTCAAGTTCCTTCAGCTCTGCCAACCATGTCCCAACAATAGAGCTCCAGCATGTTCAGATACTCTAAAGAGCCAGCTGTGATGTGCAGATCTCCCATGAAGTGGAAACCACTCCTCCTCATCATGCTTTCGACCTACTGCAGGGGCAACTTTGAGAGGTCCATGATACCCTTACGCATAGCCTGGAGCGGAGATGATGGACCTTAAAGAGGTCATCATCAGTGTGACAATGAAGTTCCAATAATGATTTTTCGCCAATAAAGGCAGAAAGGGATGAAACATTGTCAGCAGCGCACTTAGGACGAGAACACTGCAGTGCAGGCAAGGGATGCGCTTGGCACTTGTAAATTATTGATGGGCAACCCGTGGGTTTAAAGAATTCATGAAATGGAGGGAGGGTGCTATGTTTTTATTTAAGGTTGCAAGGTTTTTTACACAGGGGACTGCTTTCAGACAGTGGTGGTTAGGATATGGCATCCGTAACCAGAGTATGCATAGATCTGGCAAACAAGCTGGTGGGATCACTGAGCATTTCAGAAATTGCTTGGTGAAAGAGGCGTCAGGTGCTTGCTCACTTGCAGAAGAATGGCGCCCTTTTGTTTGAGCACCAGCAACAGCAGATACAATGATATTGTTCCTGTCAGTGTTCATGATAGATGGAGGTGTTAAGGAGGTGATATGAACACTACTGAGCATCTAAAAGAGAAAAGGAAGATTGCACACTTCTGTTCTCTTAGGAAATGTATTTCCTTTGTTCAGGTTCCCATAAAAACCTGATTTGCTTTAGGCCCAGCACCCTTCTGTAATGGATGGGCATACTTTCTTCCTGGGTTTATTTCCCCGTAGATCTTAATTTTTCTTTGAATAAACACACCCGTTGGTACCAATCTAGTCATAGAACTACCCAGAGAATATTCAGATACTTAGCATTCTTTTAAGTTTTAACAATCCACTTTACACGGCTGCTAGGCTGGTCCTCAATGAAACTTAGCCTACAAAGAAAAAAAGTCTCCTTGATTAGGCAGCAAAAGCACAATCACAGTAGGCGGTAGGAGACAAATATGCCGGCTTTCATACATGTGTCCCATTTGTCACAGATCACACTCCTGCCACTGCGAATGATGGAGAGGGTGCTCCAGAAGGCGCTGTGTGTTGAATGTAAACACTCTAATTGTTCATAAGCATGCCAGGATTGTAGGTCACCACAGGGTTTCTGTGTGAGTCATAGCTGTGACTGAGTGCGCACAATATGTGTCCTTCGCTCTTGTATAAGTAATTGCTGTTTGCAAATATGCCGTGCTGTGGGTCACCGGGGTCGTGGATTGTGTATCATGTGTTAGCTTGTATTCAGGTTTAAAGAGAAGAAGGAACAAATCCCAAAGATGGGAAATCTTGCCGACTTACAAAAGAAGGGAAAATTGACCAGCATTGTGCTTAATGTATGGAAACAGCAGAATGAGAGAAAAAATGTACATTTTATCTTGGTATTAAGTGGAGCTGGACACTTAAATGATATGATTTGCAGAGGGAGTGGGAGTAATGAAATGTCTTGTACGAGCACAAAGCCGTACAGTGTAGTATAATCCATGCAATAGTATTATCCACGTCCAGCTGCCTCATTTTTTCTCTGTGTCCTGCTGCTGAACAGGAGGGAGGCTATAGGAAACCTCATAAGCATAAATTGAGTATAGATAAGGGCAATGGCTGCATAGTTTTCACAACAAAGGCTTAGCAACTGGTTCTTTGGAAGGAAGTTGTTAATATCTGAGTATATAGATTAATTAGTATTTACTCAGTATTTTATCACCTCAGCAAAATGTGACCAATTGGCTTTAGATCAAGATCATTAGTGCCCCTTAGGTTCTCTGCACAAGAGGATTACTACACCCACCCTATTGACAAAGGGAACACTGACCCACTCTTGGCCAGCGTCGTGGATCACCAGCGAGACAAAGGTTAAAAAGGTGCAGCAGGTCCTGCATGTCACCACTTTCATGTGACACAGAAAATGCAAGGACAGCCCCGTCTGTGCGAGGACACCAGGGCTAAGCCAATTACCACTCCCTCTGGGTCGCTGACAATGAGGTCTTTCTCAGGAGTACCCTCGACAAGGGGGGAATCCCTCGTTCTTATTCTGGCCTTTTTTACTGTGTTTAGTTTCCGCTGTGCAAGTTCCATTTTGGTTTTGGTTGTTTTGTCAGGAGCCCCTGCAGATAACTTTTGCATAATTGATGATGGAAGGTTCAGCAAATCTGAGATGACATACTCTAAGATGCAGGCAGCTGTCGGCAGTGCAATATGTAGTGGTCATGAATAATCTAGACTTTGTTGTCTTTTCTTTTTATTGAGGCATCTAACAAAAACATATAGAGCATACACCAGTGCATTGTAAGATGTCCCCTGTATTGTTTTCCTGTTTTCCTTTCGTCACACAAACAATCCTACACTATCTATCAATAATACTGATATTTAGTCCAGGTATGCATTGTTTTGCGTGTATGATTGTTATATTCATATACTTTATCTATGAGAAATGTGATGACATACTTCTGTCACTAGGGTGAACATGTAATGTGGGAATCACACAGTAATTACCTTCTGCCTGTAGCTGTAATGTCCTCTTTTACATTAGAGTGCCATAATGCATCCTTATCTTGCACAGAACACTCCCCCTCCCCCGCTCTGGCACTCTGGAACAATTCAGTACAACCCTCATATACATTCATTAGGTCAATGTTGACGTTTTCCTTGTACCACCCTCTCGACAGCTCATTGTTTGGTCTTAACAGAAGTCTTAGAAATATTAAATAATGAATACACTTGTTTTCTTTTATTTGAAGTTTAAACTGTTACATCAAACCTACCTCAACCTACACCCAAGACTACACACTCAAAATCTAAAACAAGGTATAGGCATCCATACGATAAAGGGTTCACCACTACAATTTGTAAATGTTATTGTGGTACAGGGCCTTTTGTCTCTGGCATCATTGTATCCTAACAGCACGCCCTTTGAAAATGATTCAGTTCATTGGCCTTCCCTTTCCTCCTTTTTTCTCCTCACCCTTTCAATCTGAATGAGATGTCATCCCTGGTACGTGATCAGTGCCGAACACACACTTCTCCTCCCCCCTCCCCGCCTCCCTAATTGGGGCAATCCCCATCCCCCCTCGTCCATCATGGGCCTGCTTAGCGCTTGGCAGAAACAGTTTTATGAAACTAGACTAATGAGGAGTGTTGTGTTGTAGGCCACTTACTTCCTGTACCTGTTCTCTGAGTCCCAGGCCACATGCTTGTTGGGGCATGTGACCTCAGCACTTTCGCAAACCTCACCACGAAACGGAGTGGCCTGTAAAGGGGCTGTGATAGTTCATAATTCTGAAAATGACAGACAGGGCTTTAAGTACGCAGCACTTGTTACCAAAACTGTTGGTAAAACTTTTAGTTTATAGGTGAGGGTATCAAACAGTAGGCCTATAGGTGTGTGTGTGTGTGTGTGTGTGTGTGTGTGTGTGTGTGTGTGTGTGTGTGTGTGTGTGTGTGTGTGTGTGTGTGTCTGTGTGTGTGTCTGTGTGCGTGCTCAGGCATATGTGTTTTCCTTCACTTGCCATGTGTTTCCCTCCCACCCCATGTGCGGGGGCGTTGTGGATTGCGTGTTCATTCACTCCTTTCTGTGGAGGCGAAAATAGAGAGAGAGATAAAGAGAGAGAGAGAAAGAGAGAGAGAGACTGTGCTAAATTTATGCTCTGTTAGTCAAGAGAAACAGTTTCTCGACTCAGTGTTAGCATAATTAACATTCATATACATATGTGCTCACAAATGTATCTGCATGCAAGCAGGCCTGCTGAATCGCACACTTTTTTAAAATTCATTTAGCCATTTTTATTTATTTATTTTTATGCTCGGAAGGCTGTTTCGAGATACGCAAACACATTCTGACAATTATATATGTGTGTGTGTGTGTGTCCAGGGTTTTCTCCCACTGACATATCACGGCATAAACCCTGAAGCCAATCACGCGACTCATACGGGTCACAGGGCGGGGCAACCATCCATGATTAGTGTGACCATAGGCTCTGAAAATGCCTAACAAGGGGGGGCCCATCCCCCCTCCCCCCCTCTTAATGCTGCTAATGCTTGCCAAGTATAGAAGCATTCCGTGATTCATAACCTCCTCTCTGGATGATGTACATGACATGACAACGCAGACCTTGGTGATGCAATCAAAACACTGGCATTTTCCCCCATGACTTTTTTTTTTTTTTTTTTGCTTTGCTAGCTTGGAAATGGCAGCCACAGCTGACAGATGAATGAGCTGAAGCAAACCTCAAGCTCGGCTTTGGTCATTGTTTTTACCTCTCTACAAAATAAAGGAGAAAAGAGAATGATGATCTTGTGTCTAGCCCACATACTTAAATTAATCCAGTTGTCAGTATTTTGGAAAACATTTTGGAAAATGTTAAAATTCCCAAACATGTGCAGAAACAAAACATGGGCTGAGGTGAGGCTTTCTGAAGCCTGCTCGTCCTCGTACCCAACCCTGGGTAATGGAGGTCAGTACGGTGGCCCAAACAGGTAGAAGCGCAATCGTCCACATCTCGAGGACCGGTTACCAGGGTGGGAGGACGAAGCAGGGGAGCCCCTGTTTCGAACCATCTTAATCCTCCATGACATCCAACCCACCCACACACGCCCCCCCCATGCCAGCAACGAATTACGCACACGTAGCTCAGTGCTCGTGGCCCTTTCACAAGCTGTTCAATTTTCTGGGTCAGAGGTTTTTGTCTGATTTACTTAATCAAATATCTGAGCACTTCTGTGTTCAAAGGCATTGGATTGGGTGCAAGGCCTTTGTGTTGTACTGTGATAAGCAAAAACACAAGTGACAAGGGTATTGTATGAGAGCATGGGTCCAGTCTAATATCATGTCAATGCAACCAAGGTGTCCGACGCTCTGGTTCTTGGTCAGTTGGCTGCTTTGTTGGAAAATGCGTTCAGATAGATTTTTTTTCACAGTTTAATACATTTTTTGAGCTAGTATTCTTATTACATTCTGTGACCTTTCAATATTTGACAGGTTACATCTGTGTTTTTTACACACCATCCAAGCCGTTATTTCCAGTCAACCTCATACATGTTGTCTATTTGCGATAAATAACAACTCTGCATCCTTTTCTGTGAGCAGTTACTGAAATCTCTCTGGTTGGTTACATGTGCATGGCTTAGCAGTGATGATCTATTCATAATCCTTAATAAAAAACTCATGACTGTTTCTCACTGGGTTCACACACAATATAAGGGTGACCTACTAGTCAGTAACTTTAATGCTCAGCTTGTAACATCACATTACCTGTGCCGTGTCAAACAAAATCATGAGCAAACAAAACGAGAAATGTTTATCCACAACAGCCTGAAAGATCAGAATAGAATAGAGTACAATAGAATAACCTGGTTGTCAGTGTACTGTGTACAAAGAAATTTAAAGTGCCATATAAAACAGTGCATAATTCATGATTTAAATCACTTTTGCATCTGCCTTTCATAAACATAGTGCACACCACAGCTTGCACAACCCACCTCATTAATTGGTGCAATTTCTGCAGCTTTCTGCATGTTTGCAAACATATGCAGTGACCCAATGTTCTTATATCCCCTGAATAATGAATGCACAATTTGCATAATGTAATTGCATCTTAAAAGGCAATTGACCAGTGTTAGGTCATTCCATAGGCAGCCTCAGTGGTTTTGGGTCAATGCCAGTGCTTCTGGTGGGAAATAAAGAGCCACTGCACATGGCACAGATGGGGAATGGCAGACCAGAATTTGACCCCCCCCCACTTGCCCCGCCCCCCTTACCCCTTCATGGCTTGATCTTTGACCGGAGTGGCACTGCATAGGAGGCAGGGCATGCATAAGAGAGTATGTGTATGTACTGCATTATACATAACACATCTTCCTAAGTGCTATTTTAGAGGTGATTTGCTGTATAGGCATTCACACAATCCTGTAATCCTGTACACACTGTTTATGTGCTTGGTTATCAAACACAAGCACACAGCAGCTTGTTATGCATCGCAGCTTCCTTCTTGTCTTTCAGATTTTTATCTTTTATTTTTTGGGTACTAATAATAATGTCAACACAAACATCTACTGTATAAACCTTGTTTAGCACTTAGTTGCTTATCTACAATAACATAATTTCTCAATTTTGATCACTCGCTTCTTACTTACAAGTTGCTTGTAGCCCAGATTGTGTGGTACAAAAACAAATAGCAGTAGGGATGAAGAACTGGATGGGCTTGATGTTGCTGGCCTGCAGAGAGGAGTATAAATAAAAAAGATGCCCTGAGCAAATGTCACCTTGTTTCACTCTGATGTTGCTCTAATAAGCCAGGCATCGTTGTTTGCTTTTACAGTCGACTCATAGTCTTCTGTTTATTATGGCAGGCATGGCCAGGCATCCTGACATGCAACAACTGCACGTCAATGTATAGAAACAAAACCATTGGATGTGTATTTGATGTATGGCTTTAGTTTGTCTGTTTAACTCCTTTCAGGTTATCAAGCAGACCCTTTTCACAATGCAAGTCCAAAATCATATTTACATTTGTTTGTGCCTTAGCATGTACCAGGGGTGAAAATAACTGTACAAAATGTAAACCTTTACCAGCCTCTGACAAATAAATGGTAAAATTCACCAGACAATTGTTAGATTGTGTTCAAAGTCTAGCAGTCACTTTTTTATTTGGCCATACCAGCATTTGGCTGGTGGCTGGTGCCAATGTCCATCCCTGGTATGTGCCATATTACATGGCCATGGTGTAAGGTATGACTAATGCTGAAGTTACAGAATGTATGTGTATGTTTGCATACTCAGTAGATTGTGATGTATCATCCGACACAAAAATAACTTTTCTTTTGTTATTTTCAGAAGGGAGTTTGATTAATTGTTAATGAGCCTGGGGTTGACATGGGCATATTGTGGCCTCAGCACTCTGAACATAAGTCTCTCTCTCTCTCTCTCTCTCTCTCTCTCTCTCTCTCTCTCTCTCTCTCTCTCTCTCTCTCTCTCTCTCTCTCTCTCTCTCTCTCTCTCTCTCTCTCTCTCTCTCTCTCTCTCTCTCTCTCTCTCTCTCTCTCTCTCTCTCTCTCTCTCTCTCTCTCTCTCTCTCTTCTTGTTTTAATTCAGTTGCCCTGAAAAACCATGCATGCAGCCAGGGGGTGACGGCCAACACTGGTAGCTATGGCAATGGCAAATCTGCAAGATTGGCAGATAGCTGGATGCTTGAAGGTGAACTTCTACTGCAGGTCAGTGTCCTGCCTCTAAAACTGTGTGTGTGTGTGTGTGTGTGTGTGTGTGTGTGTGTGTGTGTGTGTGTGTGTTTGTTTGTTTGTTTGTTTGTGTGTGTGTGTGTGTGTGTGTGTGTGTGTGTGTGTGTGTGTGTGTGTGTGTGTGTGTGTGTGTCGTTTTCATTAATGGATCAATGGATTGTACCACATGCCATGTGCAATGTGTCATGTTATTCTTTATATTAATATCATGACTGTGGTTTATGAAAATATTCAACAGCACAGTAACCTAGATTATTAGGATATTTTATTATGTAAAGTTAGTAGCTGAGGTTTGCAATCACAACATTATTTCTTTATCACAGTGCACAGTGCACCTCAGTAGACAAAATTATAGATGAACTGTCTGATAATAAATTATTGAATTACAGAAGACTATAAATAAGACAAAGTGCTTATTAGTCGTTATGGACTAATCTTGTCCAAACACTTGTGTTGGGTTAATGTTAAACCAAGGCTGAAGTGAAGTGTATGGCTGTGTTTTTCCTTAATGATAACACTGGTTACAATGTCACTGTCCTCTGTCCCTTCGTCTTTAAAAAGGGGTGCAGTGGGGGGGTGAACACACATAAGGAGCATTGACGCATCATTTAACATGACAAAACAACATTTCCTTGCCTTTTATGATCACTAATGCTTAGGATATGCATAGCTGACCCACCTTTTTACCACTGCCGTGCACATAGTTGTACCCACCTTTTTAACATTATAGCACCGGTCTGAACATCCCACTGTGTCAAAATCAATGAAATAGTCATAGTCATAGTCTCTGTCATAGTCATAGTCATGATCTCTGTTTGTTTCTCTTCAACATTGCGCATTTGCGCGTCACTGTAATTGCAGGCCCTCAATGGCTTCGTCCTGGTTATCACTGCCGACGGTACTATATTCTACACCTCTCACACCATTCAGGACTATCTGGGATTCCATCAGGTAGGTGCCTCTTAGGTTTGTCTTAAAACCATCTTTTTTTGAGTTAATAATCTCCAATGCAAACATATTTTCTAAGTATTGCCACCAATGACTGCAGATGGTACATGGTAATGGTACAATGCAATATGAGCTACATTGCATGTAATTGCTGGTTTAGTTTTTCACACTGGCCCTGGGCAAGCAAGCATGTTGGGTAACATCTGCTCGACCAGTCTGTCTGACTTTGGGCTTTTTAAACAGATTAATAGCATTAATGTTTTGAGTGTAAAACAGCTTAGGGAAAGGACAAATTGGATGTTTGCAAACACTGACTGGTTCATTCTCCAAGGCACTAAGATGTTTTTTCTTTTGGTTTAAATCTAAACAACAAAGAATTGTTATAAGTTACAGTCACCAAAACAGAATGCAATCTATAAAGTAAGTGCTGAACCACAGTGTATGAGGCAGCTATGTGGAGCCTGTTAGCTGTAAATTAACTTCTTTAAGAACAGGAGGGGAGATTTGTGTGGATTATCCCCAGTTGCTTGTTAACAGATATTATTTAGGCAAACCAGCGTAACTCAAATTGATGGCATGGCCTTTGGATCATGAGTCTGAAACTAACACTAATGCATGATGATATTAGAAAACCCATAGTGTCTCTATTAGTCCAGTAAAATCTCCAGTGTAAATGAAACTTGTATTAAGGGTTAGTCAAAGTATGTCCTTTGGCAGTTCACTCCAAACCAATGTATGATTTTTTATTTGCCTCCATTTGTGAATATTTTATCTCATCTTTCCACTGCTAGTACTCAATGGACTAGGATTACTGATGTATTAATGTTGTTAAATATGAGTAAAAACATATCGTTCAAGTCACTTGTTGAATTTTGTTGTTTGGCTGAGGATTCTTTTTTGACTAATTTTTTGTCAATAAGGCTAAAAAGATTATTTGGTGGACTTTGGTGGACTTGTGTATATGGTGTCCTTCATTTTGCTGTCAAGAGTAACAAAAGTAGGTCACACTAAGTCAACAAACCAGATGAATCAGGGCACTGGTCACGTAGTCCACAACTAGCGACAGCATGTAGCAGCTTGAAATAATAAAATACTCTCAATTAATTTCTTAATGTATACACATGTCAGTCATGTCACCCTCTTTGCAATTTTATATCATAAAATGTATAACTCCAGCTTTTTACATGGTTTGGCTAAACATATCTGCAGGGTTTTTATGTGGAACTATAATCAGTTAAGAGTTTGTCACATCAGTTAATTTGCCATTTAACTAAAAAAAAATTGAATGTTTGTTAAGTTGATTGCCAATGATTGCTAATTCTGTCTTCCGGTCTGTCACATTTCTTCCTCCACCCTCCTATGTCAGACGGATGTTATGCACCAGAGTGTGTTTGAGATGGTTCATACTGAGGACCAGCAGGAGCTCAGGCGAAACCTCCACTGGGCTCTGAACCCTCCCGCAGTCTACCCCACAACCCAGGAGTCTGGCAGTGGTGAGCAAACCCGCCATACACCTCTCTGACTAGCCTGCAAATGCAGAACTAAAAGGCTAAGATAGCTGTTAGCATTTCAAAATTAGTATGATAAATTGAAAATATTAACTGTAAACACTAAGTAATGATAATGAAAACACAACCAAACACAAAGACTGATACCCCTCCCCCTCTCCCTAATTTTGCACAATGGTTAAGAGAGTAATGTGTTTGCCCCCCTCCGCAAGCTAAGCTCAGTCACATGGCATGTTTAAAGTGGCGACGAGGCACTGGGCTAATTACATAAGTGCATTTCTGCTGCACTGAGCTTCTCAGGACAGCCTCTGAGGAGAGCACACCACTTTTGTGCTGCAAATCCGCAGCAGCGGAGAAACCACTAGCTAGCTAACATGGCAGCATTAATGAACTATAAGGAGGAGTAGGGTGGGGAGGGGGGTGGGGGGTTGAGAATAATGTGAGGTGGTGTGCGCAATGTAGGGGATTTTGTCAGGCAAACATGCATCTTGTGTGGTGGGTGGCTGATACTGTTGGACAAGCTGACACAAATGCTTGAAATGTTTATGACATGAGACCCCCCCCACCCCATCCCCCCACCATCCATCCCTCCACCATCCATCCCTCCTTTCTTACTTTGGGCCCCACCCCCCTTGTCCTACAGATGGCGATGGAGGTGGAAGCTCATTGGTCAGCCACCCCTGCAATCCAGAGCATCTGCCCCCAGAGAACTCATCGTTCCTCGAGAGGAGCTTTGTGTGCCGTTTCCGATGCCTCCTGGACAACTCCTCTGGTTTCTTAGTGAGTGGTGGTTAATGTGCATAAGCTCTGAGTTAGGCATACCTAGGGTGTTTGCAATCACAAACATACCCCCCAAAAGTGTATGTTTACACTCTGGCCTTTCCTTGTTCAGTGAAAGAGCCCATAACATGTGCATATTGATATACAGTCTGTCACGCTGATGCAAACAATGCATTTTCCCTTTCCTCAAGGCTCTTAATCTTCAGGGGAGACTCAAATTCTTACGTGGTCAGAGCTGCCAAGGGCTCAATGGCGTTAAGGCCCCACCTGAGCTGGCCCTGTTCGCCATCGCCACTCCTCTGCAGTCTCCCTCCATCTTGGAGATTCGGACGAAGAACATGATCTTCCGGACCAAGCACAAACTGGACTTTACCCCCATGGCGTGCGATGCGAAGTAAGCACTCTTTATGCCCTAGCACTTCCTGCATACAGTACATACCAATCAAAAGCGCCTAAATCGCCACTCTTTCTTAATGCACTAACATCACTGTTATATTATCTAAAGAACCAACACCACAGTTATCTAAATGAACCAACATCACTGTATTACATTATCTTAAAGAACCAACATTACTGACAAATATTATTTAAATGAACCAATATCTCTACCATTATGTATGTATTAGCCTTCTCTGTTTGTATTGTCTGAGAACTGCCCCCTGTGTGTTGACATTATCGAAATAAATCAACATGACTATGTTAACATGACTAAATGAACCAAAATTACTGTCATTGTATAGGTAGTAGCCTTCTGTATTTGTATAGAAAAGCGGTTGCTATCTATGTCCCACATTTATTGTGTTCATGTTTTATGTGGGCTGATGTTTGGCTATTCTCCATCCTCCAGGGGGAAGATAGTTTTGGGCTACACCGAGGCAGAGCTCAGGGTTCGTGGCTCTGGCTATCAGTTTATCCATGCAGCAGACATGCTCCACTGTGCAGAGAACCACGTCCGCAGTGAGTACAGTGCTGATGATCTATACGGCCACAGAATTCACATGGTCGTTAAAACCTTGTTTTGGCACTTGGGTATTAAAAACAGAATCAGACATTTGTTTTATTTCCAACAGCACTCTTGCTTAAATAGTTATCAGTATTGTCCTTGGGGTCAGGGTTAGCATATAGCGAGGGAAAGGAGACATGGTTTGTGCTTGTTTGCACTGGAAAGGTCATTATTATTTGTGTCAACAGGGTCGCCAGGCACTGCCCACAACATTGGGCAGGCTTTCCGGAATAATCCCTTTGGATTATGGGACAGATTGAGTAAAGCTGCAGAGTAGCTGGAGGATAGACTTAGGGCTCACTGAGTCCACTGTGTTGTTGTCCACAGATAATAAAGTCCCAGTAAGAATTCAGACTTGCAGCAACACACAAGTAAAAGAAGAAGCAAAGGGCCTTAAACAATAAGGACTTGGAATGATGGTAGAGGCATGATTGCAGTAACAGACTCCAGGTCTTATAGTTGTAGTAATGACATTTGCCAGATGCTTTTATTCAAAGCGCCATACAATTCTGCAAGCACCATATTGTAAACAAAAGTATAGGGGAAAAAACAGAACTTGCATAGGTTAGTAATAGTCAGAGGCATGTTATAAACTGCTTGACACAGGTTCACAGACATTTGTTTGGCATCCGCTGGAAGATGTGTTGGGCATCCTCTAGAAAAGTATGCTTCATACATCATTGCTAATGTAAACATGCAGTTTTACCAGAAAAATGTCTTGCACGAGGTCAATTTTTTTCGGCAAAGTTTTAGCTACTGCTGTAGTAGAAATGTGTTAGAGTCAATCTTATCCACATCAAAGTTCCCGATAACCCTGTAAAATAAGTGCAGAAGTGTGTGTTTATGCACTCTGAGGTTTGGCCTTGTGATTGCAGTGATAAAGACAGGAGAGAGTGGGCTGACCGTGTTTCGGCTCCTCACGAAGGACAACCACTGGAAGTGGGTCCAGGCCAACGCACGGCTAGTGTACAAAAACGGCAGACCCGATTACATCATCGCCACTCAAAGACCTCTTCTGTAAGTTTTGATGACACACTTCTCTTCTCTTCTGCTACTGACATCAAGCTACTTTCCTGTTTTGGATAGAAGAATACAATATCCAGAAAGTTGGTTTCGGCCACACAGGCAACAGGCACATACAAAAAAAAACAGAAAACACACATTACTAGTGAGGGCACACTCAAGGCTGGAAAAACATAAAACATTACATTGTACATGTTTGTGATTACGGATCATTGTTCCCTGTACAATGCACAGTTCCATTTGTTTGGACAGCAGTTCGTTAGGTTAAGCCAGTTGTTTATGAATTCCTGTGGTTCCCCCGTAGGGACGAGGAGGGAGGTGAACATCTGCGGAAGCGGTCGCAACATCTGCCCTTCACCTTCACCACTGGTGAGGCCCTCCTTTACCACAGCAGCCACCCCATACCAGGCTTTGGTGACGGCCATCCAAGCGGCAGCGGCGTGGGCAACAGCAAGGACAAGAGCAGACCAGCTGATAAGGAGCCCCAGGATGCCCTGGACCCCGGCTCCTTACTGGGGGCTATAATGAGCCAGGACGAGTCAGTGTACATCAGCCAGCCGGCCGTGGAGCCCAAGGTGTCCCTCTCGAGCCACCTGCTGAGCGAGCTCAAGGGACACCACCAGTTTGCTGAGGGCATGCCGGCGTCCCAGTGCTCGGAGGTGTTCAAGCGCTGGGGGGAGACGTCCAACAACAACAATGCCTCCACACTTGTCCCCCATGACAACGGGAAGAGTTTCGACCCTCTCCTGGCCACCTTGGACTCCCTGTCTCTGGGGGGCGAGGTGCCGGCAGGGGAAGGGACCAAGGACAGCTGCTCGAATGGGGAGCTGTTCAGTGCCCTGGAGGGCCTGGGGCTGAGCGCGGAGGACCTGGAGCTGCTTCTGCTGGACGAGCGGATGATCCGTGTGGAGCTGGACCCAGAGCATGTGCCCAGCCTTGATGAGCTGCTTACCAGTGATGAGATCCTCTCCTACATCCACGACTCTCTGGAGCACAGGGCTGAGGTGGAGGTGGAGGGTCCGTTGGCCCCCACCTCCTTGACCCTCCCAGCACCTCAGACAGTGACCACACAGGTGCCTGAGCCTTGCGTCAGCCAAGCCTCCGATGTGAACACCCAGTATCTGGGCCCGAGACCGCCACTGGGCCGGCCTCCAATCCTTGCACTTTCCCAGCAAATGCAGCAGCATCTTACTTTGACACCAGCTCCGACGTCAAATTTTGACTCATGGGGTCAGCAGCAGTGCAGCCATTCATGTGTGGTTGAAAGCAAAGACCTCAAACAGGAACTAGAAAGACTGCCAGTGTCCAATGGATACTACTCAGCGCCGCAATTGATGGCTAGCGTGGGGAGCATGACTGCTCAGCCTGAACTTGGACAAACGTTTTTGGTGAACCACCAGAAGACCCCACAGCTGGGGAACAATGGCTGCCAACCCCTTCACTACGACCACTTCCCTTTGCCACAACACCTGCAGGACAACCGCTTTCCTCAGCTTCAACCTCAACCTAACAGCAGCCAAAGGGATAGTACTGTTAGTGCAATACAGCCAACAGTTACAACAGCCCCTTTAACTGCCAAAGACCACTGGCGTGATTTCAACCAGAGTGGACACGGGGACACGTTGAATTCAGGCCCCTGTCTCTGTGATGGACCAGTACTGCCAACCTGCACCACAGACTCTAGTATGAATTACTGTGTGGTGGATGTTCCTGTCACAGTCAATGGAGGGGTGGTGGGAGGTAATGGGGTTCATCAGAATGCAATGGATTCTATTTCATCTTACCACACGGTTGTTCCAAAGGGCCAGGAGCAGCTAGCCCAGGTTCTGTCCAACCTATCGAATCACATCCTGGGCACGGGGCCGCCCTATAGACAGCTGTCCCCACTAGAGTCCTGTGGACTCTTTACCTCAGAACTTATGCAAAGCCAAGCACAGCACAAGGTAAGAAAAAAACCTTTGGTTGAAGAATTTAGTAGACTTTTGATGAAAGAGAAAACAATGCAAAGTCAAGCACAGCACAAGGCAGCAAAAACTATTTTCAAATTCTTTGATTTTCATTCTTTCACATTTTTCAGCTTGGCAGACTGGTTGTTGCATTCAGTAGTAATGACATAAGAGAAAGAAAGATAAGATACATAAATGTACACCTAATTCAGACTCTCGAAAAAAGGTTCATTTTAAACATGAAAGAAGTTAGTGTCCTAAACAGTAGTTTTCTACTCACGAGGGACTGAAACGATGATTCTGGATATAAATCTGGCATTGTTTTGCTTTTGTAGGCTGAATCCTTTTGCCTGTTTATACAGTTCTGTCATGTCTGCTTCTGGTGGTGCTAAAGGATAAATTTACAAGCACAATGTGTATTCATAGTCTAAAACATGTCATAAAAAGTGTCAAGTCAGGTCATGTTGTACCATGCTCAGGCTATCTTGTACAGCATTGTGATGTTCGTTCATAGTGACCTCATGACCATGGGCCTAATTTGAGAGTGCAATGGCATGACTTCATGCCCTAAAGAACAACGTGGGCCATGTTTGGAGACCTAATTTTCACATAGCTGAATGGAAGCAAAACAAGATTTGTGTGTGATTGCAGTAGAACCAATAGCCATTCATGCTCTCTCTCTCTCTCTTCCTTTTTTTGCATGCACTCTTCCATCCCTTCCCATCTTTTCTCTGCTCTGTTTGTTTTTGTTCAGGGTCAGTGGTCCAAATTGAGAGGGGAGAAAAAACAACAAAGCTCAGCTGGGTAGCCAAGCACATATTCTCCTCTCCCACTGACCTAAAACATTTTGTTCAGCTATCCATTGCCTAATAAATGGAGATAACGGAACAGAGAAAGAGACAGGGAGAGAGAAAGAGAGAGAGAAAGAGGGAGAGAGAGAATGAGAGAGAACAAGAGAGGGGGGGGGGGGGGGGGGGGGGAGAGAAAGAGAGAGAGAGAGAGAGATACTTTGAGAGGTCATACATCTATGGAATTTTAGCTTTTTGTCCATAATTGTCTGAGCAAGAAAAACAAGTTTGAAACTTTTTTTGAGCCTCAACACTAGGGCATTCTAGTGCATTCCTGACAAAGCTGGGTTATGCAGCTCATACAGGAATTAATCAATAAAGGTGAAAAAACTACTGCTGCCATACATTTGCATTTGATCTTTATCCTATCATTTACAAATAACTGTATGCTTATGTAGGTGGTTTGAAAAAAAGATTGTATCACCCTCTGGAGACTTTAAAATAGCCTCAGGATATTTTTTGTAAAACAGAAGTAAGCAGAATGTTTGCATATTTGCTTATTGCTACTGCAAACAAATACAGAGCAAATAGAGGCAATAGCTAAATGCCTTAATATGGTGTCCCTGTTTCATGTGCCCCACCTGGTGGTATGATACAGAATAACATCTCTCTTTGAAGATAAATCTACATTCATTTTATAGTTTTCACCTCAACAGAATCTGAGGTGAAATGTATATCTACATTGTCTTTCAATATTAATCTACGGTTATTTTTAAAATGTTCTCTGTAATAAATTTTTCATAATATTATATCTAATATAATGTGTTCAATATTTTTTACAGAATGGCTGCTTACCCAGTACCACCCATCCAGTGGGCAGTGTCCCAGCCAATGGACATGGCCTGGTGGTGCCCGGAGACATGGGCCTGCATCCAGAGACATTACCCAGTTTTAGTGACCCCCAGACCACAGGGTTCTTCCTCTGACAAGGCTAGCCAGGTGAAGGAGCAGCAACTGCAAATGAAAGGACATTTCTCTCTCTCTCTCTCTCTCTCTGTGTGCGTGTGCGTGTGCGTGTGTGTGTGTGTTTGTCTGCCTGTGTTTTCCTCATTTGTAACCAAATGGAACTATATCAACTGATATGTTTACAACTTTGGGTGGGTGGGTGGGGCGACTGATGCTCAGTTTGTACACAAGCACAGGTATGATGTGTGTCAGAGGTAAACTGTTTACCTCAATTGTGCTTATCTGCCATCTCAGCCACCTGCGGAACAAGGAACAAGGTGAAGCCCTCTTTGTGGTTGCTTTTGGATATTCAAGAAAATTTCAATCCAAGAACCAGCCCTTTACAAAGACTTTGCCAACCGTATTAAACTTCAGCTGTGAACATCACTTTTACCTCTCTGTTTATTTTATGTGTTTGAATTTTACACCAGGGGGTATTCCAGAAATCAGGTTTAGTCACTTATCTGGGTGTGTTACTGTAACTGTGAGCAAGTATTTGAGACTAATGTCTGTAAAAGGGGACCCCCTTGTGGCATTGTTTTTGCTAGGAAAATGAAGTCATGAGACTGTTCTTTTAGGAGGTTTACGACTCACTCTTGAGGTCAATTATCTGGTTTAGTCACTAAACCTACTTGAAATAACCCCCAGAAAATATGCACTCCTCAGGCTAGGGCCAGACACCAGGAGTTTGTTCACTTAGGGAGAATAAGTGCACAGGTTTAATTCTGAATGGGCCAACCTTTCTCCTGTATGAGGCCTTTATGTGTGTGTGTGTGTGTGTGTGTGTGTGTGTGTGCGTGTGTGTGCATGCGTGCGTGCGTGCGTGCGTGCGTGCGTGCGTGCGTGCGTGCGTGCGTGCGTGTGTGTGTTTGTGTGTGTGTGTGTGGTGGGGGTTGTGAATCTGTGGGTGTAGGTGTGGCTGTAGGTATGGATTGTGTGTGCTGTGTGCATCTGTTTGTGCCCGAGTGTGTATATTTTGGCATGTGTTTGTAAGCTGACCCTGAGAGAAGAGTTTAAAGGTTCCACACTGGAGATAATGTGATGAATGAATAAACTATTTGTATGTATTCATTTTTCTTTTTCCACTAAATCCTCTATTTGTTTTTTAAATTGTATTTAATGTATTCCCACAGACAATCGAATCCATAATGATATTGTATTGTTTTACAGTCCAGGTATGATTATAATCAAAATACAACACAACAAATATTTTGGGGATACAATACTTGCTGCTTCTAAATCTTTCATATTGACTGTATATAAAATGTTGTACACAAAGAAATAAATACCTCCCAGTATTGCTATCATGCAAACCATGATCTGCAAGGTACTGTGCCATACTGCTGTTTTTTGCCCTGTTGGACTATTTCAGTGTTTGTCTTTAACTTTCTGTTTGCAATGTTTAATATTGTCATTTTAATTAAAGAGTATGTGCAATTGGAGTTATTTTTTTTTCTCAGGCGGCTATTAAACAAAGGGTGTTACGACCAATTACTCAGAATTAGCTAACCTTCAAATGTGTAAATGTTAAATGGTACTCTAATTCCTGCTGTAAGTTCCTTTATGGTCAAGAGGGAGAGTGGGTGGGGAGTCGTTTGCAAAAGGGCAGGCCTTTTTCTTACTAACAGTAAGGCAACTACAACAAAACAATTTAAAGAGACTTGATTGGTGGTGTTAAACATGGACGTTACAGACATTTGAAGTAGGAGGTACAATAGAAACAATAATACAGTGACAGAGACTACATATACCAGCAAGACTGTATGACAGTCTGTAGAATAGGCTATTTGCTGTTGCAAGAATCACAAAATAATGACAACTACAGGAATGAACTTCAATTATTATATATAATATAATATAATATTGTATTTTACAAAATATATTTTATTATTATATTATATGACATATATGACAATATTTTGTAATCATACTTACAAAGTTACAGAGCTGTCTGATGTTTTTCTGATATCCTTCCCACTGTTTCGGACCAGTGGATAAGTAGCAGGCTCCGATGTGGCTCGGGTTTCTCCATCGGACCTGTTTGCGGACGGACCGGAAGTGGTGAGTGTAAATGTTTGTTTGGCACGTGAAGCTAATGTTAACGGTGGATGGATAATGAAGCCGAATCAGTGGGTACCCCATTGTTCGCTATGCTGGTTAGTAAATAAAAGCTTTAACGGGATATGTTGTTGTGTGTCTTTATTGTTTCCCAACCCCAACCGCTGTAGACATGGCTGCTCTGTAGGCTAGGCTATAGCCGCTACTACCTAGCGTGTGTGCAATGTGCATTGGTGTGTCGAAAAATAGTTCTGTGGGGGAAGTCTATAGGTTTGGCCACCGCAGCACCGTAATTTTTCACACTGCACATCAGACTGTTTCAGTCACAGGTTTTTTTTCTACTGTCTATGGTCACAGGTACACGCTGCTCCTTCGTTTCCACTGATGTTTCTTTGAGGAAGACTGAATTCTGTGAGGGATGTCAATGTTTTAGTCTGTTGTTGTAGTCCAGTGAAAGGCGTGTTCATGATATTACACCTCAGTACAGTGAAATGCAGTGGGAAAAACAAATAGTTCTGTGTTGAACAGAAAGTGTTCATAAAGTTTGTCATTGTATCATTGCTTAAGGTGTAGCAACAAACATAATATGACATTAATGCCCATGATGAAGGCATGTAACCTCTCGACTACAACTGAGACTCGTGAAAAATTGATTTAGTTACTAACATTATTGTAAGGTTAAATATGCCGTCTACCTGAAAAGGGGGAAAGGCACCTGTGGAAAGAGCTTGCGGGATAAAGTACTAAGTACTAATAGCGTACAAATAACTAATTTATTAATTCTGTGTAGTTCCCTATTTTAAAGCCGGGCTTTGTTTCATAGGCCTATTGAACTTACAAGTAATTTGGCACTTATTAACCTCCATGTTTTCCCTGATATAAAGTTCTCTCCTCTTAGTAAAAGTATTAGCACAGCAAGGTTCGCCCTAACACAAATATCTTTTTAATTAATGAATATAACACAGAAATCTGAATTCAGCTATTTGCATTACTGACACAATCTCAAGAGTGGGTGGGAAGCCAAATGCAAGACTCAGAAACAACACTTTGAATTCAAGAAGAAGCTTTACTTACTTCTCTGAATCTACAGAGATACAACAGGACACGACAAAAAAGACAAAAGGCATTTTGCAGGAACTGCCATTTCCTTGGCATGTTTTTTGGGAGTTTTTGAAAGACCCTGTTTTCTTAAGTCTGCTGGAAATGGCATAGACGATCGATCCAGAGGATGCCGGATGTTCAGTGTTTTTCGCTGGGACCTCCAGCAATCTCCATGCCATTTCCACCATCCTTAACCTCTTGCCCTGCCACTCCAACTTAACATGCTCCTCCAGTGCCCAGATCTCCTTGTTCCTGGTGGCCAACTAGTCAAACCTGACAGCACAGCTGGCCATTGTCGCGGACGTCACGCTGCCCAACCTTCGGAAGGCCTCCTGCCTGACCCCTGACCCTGACCCAACAAAACAATCTAAAATGAACTATCTTTTATGTGTAAAGGGTGACACATACACTCCAGCTCCAGAACTCCAACTCTCCAGCCATCCGTTATTTTTTTTTTTTTGCTTATGCCTTACACACTACTTTAATTACACTACATTTTTATTTTACAAGCCTCCATATTTTACCTCAATTGTTAAATATATTAATTTAATAAATCGACTTCTTTCATTATTGCAACCAAGTGTTCATGTTGTGTTTGCCCTGAGCCAAGCACTTGTAACATAATAATACCATCAATGACTCAATGTCAGGTAAGGTTATTTTTATTGAACTTTCAACAATAGAGATATGCACAGGCCAAAGATGGGCTGTCCTGCTGACAGCTATATTTTTTATTTTCTGACTGTCACCATCAGCCACCACTCCCTTTACTGGCCCTCTTCCTCAGCATCCTCCCTGCAGACCTGGCGGTTTCTTCTGGCCATTTCCAGGCATCTGAGCCTCTCCTCCTCTTCCCATTCCCACAGCTTCTGCTTTCTGGGGAGTCCGCACCCCAAGCAGTTGAATAACTGGGTACCCCAGCCAACTGTCTCTCTCTTCCTCTTCTTCACAGTCTCAAAACATGGTAAAAGAATTTTTTATGTATCTGTATCTATCTGTAATCTGTAAAAAGAAGTTAGCACTGTTCCGTTTACCACGTGTTGAAATGTTGATGTCTCCAAACTTCAACCACTTCTCTGGAATGTGTGAGAAACTATGGTAGCCCACTGGTACGCTATAATTTAAAAACCTTTAACAACCCACGTTTAATTTCATAGAATTCTGTAGGATATTAAGCAAAAGTACTGTAGTGTACATGAAAAATACTATTTACTGCACTGCAAACTGTGCATTATACAGGGCTGAAAGTCGTCTGTATGGCCTAGTGGCAGGCGGAGCAATAAGTCAGTCATACTGTCATGCTCACATTTCAAACACAACTACGAACGTTATGTTAATTGAAATAGCATGATTGATATCAACCGCTTTAAACTGCCCTGAATTGCCTCTGAACTGACACAAACCATCTTACACAAATATCCAGCTGTCAAATTTTGGGACTAAATTTAACGCCATGGCTAATAGGAACGTTGGGCCAAGCTTCGCCACGGGCAGCAAAATATTTGCCTTAAACAATGTCAAGCAGTTGGATTTATTCTTCTCCATAGAGCTAGTAAAATAGTGATATGCAAGGGCATGAATACATTCAAGCATTCAAATATGACATGCAAGGGCAAGAATACATTCAAGCATTCAAATATGAGCTCTGGAAACTGCAATTTTCATTTATGTTATTGGTCAGTGACCATGTACAATTTTAAACATCAATGTTGCCATTTGATGCATTGCACAACAGTTAGCCCTAGTGTTAGCCTTATAAAATAGTTTTAATATTTTTATTTACCAACAGGTTACTAACAGGTTCCGTTACAAGGTACTGCATGTATATGACATGGTAAACAATACGTAGATTAGGTATAGCCTATGGCTGTGCAAATGCATAAATATTATTTAATTATGATGCAACACAACAGGAAAATATGATGATTATGCAAAAGGCAAAAGGAAACATATCCAATAGCACTTTAATAACAATACATTATGATACTGTATCAGTAATGATGCTTGCGTTTGATGTGGTACACTGTGTAGTCAATCCATTTTAAAAATGAAAGTATCATAAACAAATGCATGTTTTTGTGCATCATTTTTGAAAAACGAAAAACTCAGACTGAACCTAATGCTACGCTAGTGGCGGTCATTATAGTCTATACTACTGAAACGCTAATGTGACTTAAAACTAATAACTCACATTCTGCTCATAACAAACATTTTTTGTGAAGCTACACCCAGTTCAATGTATAATATAACATACAGTTAATACATAATACATTGCACATAATACATTCTACATGATACAAAAAGCAAAAAAAAAACATAAGCTTGTGATATCTTTTTAATGACGCAACTAATTTTATGGTCTATAAAACTTTGGTGTAGGCCACTACCATACCAATCCACAGGCTAAATCACAAGACTGTATTGGATAACATTAAGCATTATACTGTATAGCATCTGCATTATCCAGTGGAATGTGGGTTTAAACATCTAAACATTTCATGGACTAAAACATTTCTAAGCACATCACGTGTTGTTTGACGCGTCAAAAGTCTTAGTCTTAGTGTTTGCTTTTGGTTACTGGTGTGATGCTATGGTACATACTGTATTTTTCAGTGTTTGCCTTTGGTTTGGAGGTAGATGATGTGCAGCAGGATCCCCAGAGTGGCGCCCACTGCAGTGCTAACAATTGCCCTCTGTGGCCCCCTATGTAGGCCTTTCAGGGACCCAATTATTGCTCCTATAGCAGCCCCCTTGAACCAGTTGTCTCTCGCCACAGGTTTGATCTGCTGCTGTTGAGGGTGCTGCTCTTTGACGGCCTGAGTGGGTGGTTCAACTTTCTGAGGCACTGGAAAATAAAAAGGTTTATCAAGTTCAACTACTTATTTGAGCCACAATCGACAACTAGATTCAACATCTTTGCGATTTAAGGTAATAATCTAGAAGTTCTTTGCATACCAGTGTATGGGCCCCTGAACATCTATGGTTTATTTCAGAGTAATGCTCGTAATCTGCTTATACTGCACTTACCAGCACAATCCAACTCCACATAAACAAAGGCAGGTTCAGCCAAATGCATTTTTTTATCACTGCTCCTGTCCTGCGATCTGATGTCTATTTGTTCATTCTCTGGTCCTCTCGTAGTTTCACTCAGGGTCAGAGTCTTCACCTCTCTCTGCCTCTTTGAATGCAGATCTTTTGATGGGATTTGCTGTTGGCTACCACCTTCCAGCAGCTCACCTTTCATATCACTGCTGACACTTTCAAGTATGTTGTTTTGATCACTCTGGCAGAGTTTGGGATCTTTGAGCTCCTGTTTCTGGTAAACTATGGCCTCCCTCAGTGTCATCTGTTCTCTCCTCAACTGGTCAATCAGTCTAGCCTGCTTATGGCATCTCTGGGTCAACTGGTCTAACTCCTCTTGATGCTTTTTCTTTTCTGTTTCAGACTCTATGAGTCTTTGCTCTAACAGGTGTTCCCTTTCTTTCGTGAGCTTTTCCCTCTCTTCACAGCTTCGAAGACTTTCTTGCAGACTTTGGCTTCTCTTGTCCTGCTGTTCATAGTCCCTCTCCAGCTGTTCATAGTCCCTCTGAAGATCTCTCACCTTCTTCTGGAGTTCCTTTACCTTGGAGCGCTGATTCTTCTTGTCCCTCCGGGCCTGCAGGAGCATCTGAAGCAAAAGGCAGCTGTCGTTGATCAGGCTGACCTCCTCGATGTTCTCAACCAGCTCTTTTACCTTACAGCTGCACGTCCGAGCAACATTATCTAACACGTGGTATCTATTCCCACATTTCTCTACAACCCACACAAGGGCTGGCCATCTCTCAATGTGCTGCTCTATTGCCGTTTCTCCAAGCCTATCCCCCCAGGTGAACAGGACGATGCTTCTTCGCCACACATCTCTGCCCCATAGGTTCACATGCTCCTGCAGCAGACGTTTGTCGGTCTCTGTGAATGTCTCCTTGCAGCAGATGACCACTAGAAACACGTCTGGTTCTGCATTGCCAAAATTGCCGCAGTGTGCAATCTTTGGTGCAGCTCCTTCTGTGGTCACAGTCGAGCAGCATCCCCTGTGCCATCCAGGAGTGTCTACCAATGTGATGTTTTTTCCAACCACCTCACCCTCCTGTTCCACGCAGCAGTGAGTGGGATGTCCAGTCTGAAACACTTCTTGACCAAGAATGACATTTCCCACCGTGCTCTTCCCTGCTTGTTTGGCCCCAATAATCACAGCCCTTAGTGTTTCTACTCGACTTGGACTGCCTGAAATAAAAACATTTACACTTTTAAAAAATTATGGTGTGAATCTGATTTAACAATTATATCCACATGCATAACTACCTAAACAATGTTTGGTAAATATAGGGTAAAAAGAACGCATTAAAGTGGTGTGACTACAGTAATGAGAGCTATTTAGTATCTTACCAGCCTGTAAAAGTTTCTTTGTCTTGTATCTTTTTTGCACTTCCGAAAGCCTTACTTTTGCTGATTCATTGTCAAGCATGAGCCTCCTCTCACCCTCTTTCACCATGCTGTCAGCAAAGAGAGCATTTTCACTAGTCTGAGTTTTGTTTCCTTCTGCTATTTCCATTATGTTCTTCAGCAGCTCCTGGACTTCAGCATCACTGTCTTGAGGCTGTTGGCTTGTGTTTAGACGATGGTATCTATGCCCACACTTTTCAAGGGTGCTTTGAAGACACTCATACTCCTTAGCAAGAGTTTTTATCATCGATTCTGTTGGTTCTTCTGGACCGGTGAACACAACCATGGTGTTCTTCCACAGAATGTCACTAAGAAGGATAAGAGCTGCCTCGAGGGTCTGCTCTCTCCTGGGTAGGGAACCCACAGGAATGACCAGGAGGAGGACATGGGGCCCTGGCTGACACATCGATGCTCCTGTGGCCATTCTCTGCTCGAGAAAAGCAGGGTCATGGACAGCATAGTGCAGCCAGCTTTGTGGCGTGTTGACCACTGTGAGCTGAGCTCCAGCTGTGCCAGTGCCCTGCCTTACCACACACATCTCGATGTCTCGCTCTGTGTCAAATGCCTTATGACCAAGTATGACGTTGCCAACTAAACTGTTTTCTAACTGGTCCCATCCCAAGAGGACAATCCTCAGCTCCTTCCGTTGCCAACACTGATCTGGCAAGGGAGTTATAACAATGGTCATATAGGTTAATGGTCTCACATGTACACATAAAAATGACAACAGCAAAGATAAACAGAACAGTAAGTGAAGCCAGACATGATGATATTAACCTGTATGATTGCAGATAGTTCACACAGTTTCTTGAATGTATAAAAAGCATGCTGACAGAATTGTACTTAATCTCTAACAGATTAACACTCTAACAGTACTGGACTCTATCCTTTACTCCCTGTCATCAGGGCTAGTCCTAAGAGGTAACATATCTAGAATGGCTGTTAAAGCATACAGCATACAGAAAGCAACAACAGTGGTAATATAAAGAACAATAAAGTAACTAACATCAAACCTACCATCTTTATCACCTTCCATTGCCCACCTTTTTAAATTAAAGGCCAGAGTTGACTGATCCCATATTTGATTGTTCTTTTGTTGACGTTTATTTACACAGCTTACTGGATTTACACTCCTTGAGTTGTAATCATGGCAGCCAGGCAGTGCAAAGTACACAGATATGCTCAACCACATTCACAGTCTTAAAGAGACATTCTGGTATATCCAGTACTCTGAATAACTCAGGATTAGGACAACTTCTTTTATCTGAAAACAAAATCTAATTCTAAATCTAAAAAAAAACAAAAGCACTTACAAAATGTACTCAATTAGCCGACGTGTAATATCATGGGAACAAAGTAACTTTGTTAATATTATGGGTGAATTTCCTTTGACTTCCACAGGAGGGCTGAACCTGGTGGGCTGCTGCATGCGGAATGCTCTGAAATGTTGCATCTGCCACCTTTGTACACTGAACAGAGACTTTTTTTTTTTTTTAATTTTACATAGAAGGACTTTGACACTGAATGCAGAAAAAATACTTTTGAAGTAAGTGAACATATTCATGTCAGGAGATAAACTAGGCAAAACATCACGTAAGTCCTAATGTTGCAATCATTCTTCTACTAATATTCTACAGTGATTAATGATGTTTTATTACTAAATTGCCATCTAGATGCAAGGCAATTATATAATGTTGGCCTACTGAGTGGTCTAAACATATATGTTGTAAATGTTGGGGAAATCACGACACGACGACAGCCAACTTTTTAAAGTTTTTTCCCTAAAAAAGGGGGAGGCCTCTTCAATGTCTTTCCAACCCTTTAGATGTCAGTGTCGAGTTGGTACCCAACTCCCCAACACGTTACCAGAGAAGAAGAACATCTTTCGTTTCCATAGCGACCAATCAGTTGTTTAGAATTTGATCAACAAGCGACATTAAGCAGTGTAATCACAGGCTCAGGCTTGCTAACCCGCTAAGCTTTGGGCTAACCAGCGAGAGCTTATTTTTCTAAAAAGGATAAAGACGCTATTAACTTAATCTTTTGCTTTCTGATAAAGTGCAGGTAAGTTATGCTAGTCAGCCTGCTTTGCGTCCTTACATTATTATTTTGTAGTTAGCATATGTTATGCTAGACGTTACTACCTAAACTGTGAACTGTGAACACCATTAAAACCTAAGCGCGGTGTTGGTGATCGGACGTTTAAGACAAAAAATTGAAGAAAACAATTGGCCTAATTAGCTGTCGATGTGTATGATAACGACGACATATGTTAGTTCAGGTTGGCTGGCCTGCTATCGCAAGCTAAGTCAGGTGACAGTTATTTATGATGATGGCTCAGTTGCTTCTTCTTTTCTCGCCACGACAAAAGAGTGTAGCCTAATCAGGTTGTTTGTTGTTTGCTCTTGTGGTCTGATGCTTTACAGCTGGCAAGATAAGCCGTAAACTGGAATCAGTAGCCTATAGCACACTGTCTTTAGCTGAAAACATAGCCGCTAGTGTCGGTATCGCAAAGTAATGAGCACTGAATTGTCACTTGCACTGCTCTCACCAGGAACTAGTGTGTTGGTTTTAAAAACACTGGTGCGGTTCCACATCAGACCAGGATGTCGAACGACCTGGTGGGTGTGTGGGAGGTTGCTCTGAGTGATGGGGTCCACAGGATTGAGTTTGAGCATGGCACAACGACAGGGAAAAGGATCATCTATATTGATGGGAAGGTAACAGTGCAACACATTTCATGTGTTAGTGGTGCTGCGTTGAATTATAACGACACAGTGCACCGTATTGTCTGATACCATTGTGTCTTACTATGTTGTAAAATAAATAAGTACTACATGAATACATTTCTAATTGTTCCCTATTGGAATCAATACAATGAATGGTCAATGGTTTTAACACCGTTTTGATTGTTATACAGGAAATTCTGAGAAGGGACTGGATGTTCAAACTGGTTGGGAAGGAGACATTTTATGTGGGCAACTCTGACACAAAGGCTACCATAAACATTGATGCTGTGAGTGGCTTTGCCTATGAGTACACACTTGAAATCAATGGAAAGAGCTTGAAGAAGTACATGGAGAATCGCTCCAAGGTGACCAGTACCTGGCTACTCAACCTGGATGGCTCCGACTTCAGGGTTGTCCTGGGTGAGACTTTATATTTCATCTTTTTTTGCACTAAGCATAGGAGTGAACACATTGCAGAACATTAGGAAGGGACCTTAGTGTAGTTCAAAAAGAACCAAAAGTAATTTTGGCAGCGGGTTCAGCAACAACATGTGCTTAAGCACTGAGCCGGTCAGCGAGTTGCCAGAGTTCACGATCTCTTAATCTGCTTAGAGCACACCACCTGTGCACAGTCAGCACCTGACAAGCACCTTGACTGACTGACCTATCACATCAGAATGCCTCCTGTTAGACCTCTGAAAACAAAGCCAAGTTGACTCAGTCATACACAGCTATAAACAGGGTTAGGAACAAGGCTTGGATCTTAACAGAATTATCTAATGATATTTAGTCAGGGTTTGGTGTGCCCTCTTCATAGTATTTCCCTTTCTTTCATCCTTCTTTGTTTTTATTTATGTGGGTATTCTTCATTGAATTATTTAGGTCTGCATGTTTGGATGGAAAGTTCAAGTGTAGCATTGGACTGTTAACAACTTTCAGACATATTGCATAACTTTATAGATCATTTGATGTAAGCACTTAGGTAAAGGCTGCAGGTCTTATGACTTGTAGCTGATGATAAAACAAATAAAACACTCTTTTAGTAGGTTATAGCCAAGTTATAGCCCTCCTACCATACTCTGGATAGTGCAAGAACCAAACCTTAGTGCACTGTGACTTCAGTGGTCTTGTTTTGCATAGATGTCTGTTTGTACGTATATGTATGTTCATATGTGTTTTTTAAATGCAGTGTCATTCTGAGTGTTTTCTGCAAGTCATCACAGTTGAGGCACTCAAGCAAACACTTAAATTCTTGTCAAAGCTGTTTACATATATCCCCAAGACAAATGGTAGTAGACAAACCTGCTACCTTTGTCACTCATTGATCTTTAATCCTCTCACTTTACAGAGAAAGATACCATGGACATCTGGTGTAATGGACAAAAGATGGAAACAGCTGTAAGTATCAGCCTATGACTAAAAATAGCATAAACCAAATCAAAGCCACCTCCATATATATATATTATATGACCATACAACACATGTAGTTCAATTGTGTAAATATGTTTACACAAGAACAAATCTCCAATGTGTTTATGAGTAAAACAAAATGGAAATGTTCTTATTTCTGATAGTAAAGCAATATTATGTCTTCAAATGGTGTTTGTACTATAATGGCATAAACACCTGTCGACTCCACCTGTTATGACCTGTGCTGTAGAACTCTACTGCCTTTTACTAATAAATCAGTCAAGACACCTAGTCAGTTGTATAGCTGGGTGATATGGCAAAAAAATGAACACACTATCCATATTGTTCAGTATTGATTTTTATGATGATCTCTTTTTTCCCCAACAATGCCATTAGCTTAGAAGGATAACTCTTAAGTCATGCCCAACATAACTTCATTCATTATTCATTTTACTCTTTTCTAGCATTACCTCCCACAGCAATTCACAAATGGCAGTGGCACAGGGAAAAGTAGACTCATGATTGCCATGTCTGCCATGCAATGGAGTAGAAATGCCCAAGGCTGATCATCGCGACTGACCAGAATATTATCACGATTACGATTTGCGAAAACAATTAATCCCCCAGCCCTAGTCAGATGAACAGTGCACACACTTTTATTTATCCATCACTTAAAGTGGCCTCTCTCTGTGTCTGCCCTTTTTCCATAGGGTGAATTTGTGGAAGATGGTACAGAGACGCATTTTACCCTGGGTGACCACGACTGTTGCATCAAGGCTGTAAGCAGTGGCAAAAGAAGAGATGGCATCATCCACACGCTCCTAGTGGATGGTACTGAGGTGGGCGAATGCACAGAGTAGACTGTAGATAAGGGACGTGCATTTGGCTATTGATGACAAAGGTTAGCCTTACAAGCAACATTCAGTACCAACATTTACCCAGACACCCCAAATACCTGTAATGGGAAGGTGGTTGTGATGTATTGTGTGCAGGTTGTAGTCACCAGCATAAATTCACATTTAAAATGGTCTGATGTAAACAAGAAAGTGACTGAGCAGTTTTTTTTAAGGCGGCCTTATGTAAAGAGCCACCTTGATTGGATTTTGAAGACAAATTAAGGCAATAACAGCAGCAACACCTTAGGAGGATGTTTAGAAAGTGCACTTCACTATGAATGTGGTTTTTGTTTTGTTTGACAATCAGGCTAAAGAGTATCTACAGTCAGTCCAAACTTTAATGTGCCAGTGTTGCCATTTTATATTCTCAGTTGTGTGGTAGACAGTATGAGAAATTAGGTTTTGCTAAAGCATTTTTTGTGTTGTGTTGGTAGACAGTACGAGAAATTAAGTTTTGCTAAAGCATTTTCTACGTTTAATTCCTTTCTCCACTAATGCTGGCTTTGTGTCTTATGAAGTAGCAGATATTTTTGTATTTTGTTTTTGACAATTACATACAGGTATTTTATTAAAATGTGACATTCCAACAAGCCACAGCACACAGGTATATACACACACACACACACACACACACACACATCCTGATACAAAGTGCAGCTATAAAACCACAGTCTGTTAGACCTTTACCAAATACTTGGTTTATGGCCACACAATAAAATGGACCATGATAACTGGTTGTTGTAGACACTGCTTTTAGCCAACACTCTTAAATCATGTAGACCAGACCTAGTGCTTATCAAACCATCAAGATGACTGTACTTTTTTCCTGGAATATTTTACAAAGAAAACATTGTGACTTTTGTACATCAGGCCAAAAATAGGAGTATGTCATTGTACACCCTACAGGCCCCATGTTTGTACTTACTGTGTAAAAACATAATCTATACATGAACCAGCCAACAGTTTTTGTCATTTTGCTGTGACTGTTTAACATTTACACATAAATATTGATAAGGTTGTATGTTGTGGCTGGTGATTGGCTACCAGGTGTGGGGTTGTTGGGTAATGGCCCCATGAGGTAGATTTAGTTTATTTTATATTATATAATTGTTACATATTATTATGTGATACTTGTTAGAAAGATGTGTTATAATTATTGTATGGATGTAAATGTATAATAAAATCTTTGATTGGTTTGCTTTCAGTTTCATGTTGGATTAATACTAGCACTTTACATTCCCTTTTAAATTCTTTAGTCCTCTTAAGAAACAAGGCAGCACCATTATTCAAACAGAGTTCAATAAAACGATCACTCAGAACAATGTTAATTATGAGCTTTATTAGAGGATTGGAATTCTACATTTCAGGCCCTCACATCAACAGAAACTGACAACCTTGTATGAAAATTAACAATTTCCCGTCAAATCCCTTTAGAAAAATCAAAGACACTATTTTCAGCATGTTGAAAACTTTGCTGTATAATATACACATTTTCCATGGCAGTATACATAGCCAGACTAAGTTAACTGATTATATTCATCCTAGAATAAAAAGCCGCTGGTAAAAAGAACAATACCTTTAAATTAACCCTTAGTCCCCATTGCATAGCTTTTTACGTATTAAACTAAAAAAAGAACTATTGTGTCATAAAGAAAAGTCTCATCTTAATGTCATTAATAGATGTGTATGCGCAGCTTTTACCCACAGTATTCATTATATGGCAAAGTTAATATCAAAGAAAGAATCACTGTTAAACCATTTTTTCATTTTAACTTGGCATCTGCTCTACTTTTTTTTTTTTTTTTTTTTACTTCTCATGCACATTGTGATTTAACCAACCTAAAAAAAAAGCTTATTCCCTGGTTCAACAATCTTATATTTTTTTAAGAGTGTAAATGTACAGTGGCAGAGCTTGATGGCCATTGAAGATCACACAGGTGTCTGTACCTCCTTTCACACTGTCGTAACGTATCAGAGGGTCTTTCTTGGGCGGTGGGACGATTAAGTCACGTGATCCTATGGTATCCTTGCCAGTAAGAACTTCAGCTTCAATGATGTAGATGTACTCCTCTTCCTCCATTCCTTTCCACAGAGACATGGCTGATTTGACACTGGCAGTAAAGTAGATCCCCTGTCCAAGCGCTTGCACTGAGGGGAACAGGAGACACATTGATATGTATTCAAAAAGTGAATATACGTGCATCAGTCCTTCCAAAGGCCGGTGTAATTGTAATAAAATTGAGATGTTTTAGAACAGCAAATTAGGCACTGTTTATGATCATTACATTACATTACATTACATTTGGCAGACGCTTTTATCCAAAGCAACTTACAATCAAGGGGGACATAAGCGATACTGCACTAAGACATACAATGCCAGACTGGAAAATCTTGTATCATCATTGCTTTTCAACATTACCATATAGGACTATTTAGGAAACTGGCATATTTACCATCAGGTGGGGAATACTCCCTCTGAAAGCCCACCCAGCTGACAAACCGGCAAAACTGTGCTGGCACACGCTGGTACAGGGTTTTGGAACCTGTGATGCGTTTCTTGTTCAACTCAAACAGCAGTTTCAGGGCATGGTTCTCCACTCTTTCCACCTGATGCCAACCAAAACCACATTCCATTAGTTCCACTTGGCAGCCACCATTAGATCCAACCACGTACACAATCAACATTAAGTCAGTATTACCCAGTGCATGGGACTCGCAGCATAAAAATGTTAAGTATTATTTTGTATAAACAGAATGCAATGTGAAATCTACATGTATAACATGAGAACTCTTGAGCTCTATGTAGTGTATATTAGACTAATAAAGAGGGTTTTTTTTTAAACTTACACAAACAACAGTCAGTCCAGCGGTCTTAAACTTCCCTGATTCCTTGCTATGTTCCTGAAGCTTTCGCTCAAAGTATGACTTTCCAGATGATCCTGGTACAGTTCTGTAGTCCTTGAAAAGGCCTTTTAAATAAAGGATTAGATATTATATAATACTGTGAAGTTATTCAACAGTTGTTAAAATACGACTTAATATCATAATAATGGTATGGGACACAACTTACAGATTCTTTCCATTTTGTATCTCCCTTGCTTGGATTGCATCTCCATATTTTTGAAGCTGAATCTGGTCTCAGAATCAATTGTTTTCACATCTTTGCCCTCAATGTAAGCCTTCTCCAGGGTGGCGCTGATCTCTGGACTTTCCAGCTGGGGGCAATCCTTGCATACCCAGCGCACAATGGAGTACAGCATGGTAGCTTCCTCAGCCTGTGCATAGGCCTCCTGTACCTTGCAGCACATGGCCTCCACCTCCAGCACGGCAGCGGTGACATCTGAGGAGGACCCCTTGACATTGATGCCAGCCTGGTCACCGGTGAAGAACACCTCTAACCCTACATCAAATTTCGCTTGCAGGGACAGCAGTTCCTCGTGTTCTACACGGCCAAAATGCTGGATGTGATCATTTCTGATGGTGTGAAGAACACTGGCCTTTCTCTGGATGTTCAAGATGTCATGTATCCATCTTCTGGCAGCAAACCAAACCTCACAACGGGCAGCACGGAGCTCAATGTATGGTACTGATAGGCTGGTCATTTTTTCAGAGGCTGAAGACTCTGTATGAATGGAAAAACAATAGATGTGCATACTTGCAAGGCCTACTGTTCTTTTTCCAAGTGAACAGATTTGTTTATCATTTTCTTCATAGATAATTAATTCATTCAAAAGATGGTACTTGATGTACATTTTACAATAGTACAATAGTTTCTCATTGTAGCAGTTACTTAAAAGGTCAAAAGCAGGGTGTTTAAAATTTAGAACTAAAGCCATTTAGATTTACTAAGAAATTAAACAACTACAGGTGATACAATTTTGAGTGCTTTTACAATTTTTTTTCTGGTCTGCATACCAATGGGGGTGGTGTATGAAGTACTCAAGTGAGCATGTGATCGTTGCAAAGTCGCATGTTGTTGGGTGAAAGCCTACAATACAATATGTGATTAGTTGGGATTAAAATATAAACTGTGACAAGGAAAAACAATGGCATACTTGTACATGATTTTCAAATACAGAACTGTAACATCAGTTTAACCTGATGTCATGGGCATCACTAGTTCCTGAGGCCTAGAGACTGGTCTGATAATTCTTTGGAATTCAATTTTGTTTTGCAAAGTCTGCTGTACATACCTGCAATGTGCCATCCTCTGATGGGTATATCACGAAATATACATCCATAGAGCTTCCCTTATGCGTACTGGAAAAGTCTTCCACTGTGCTTGTCATGATTTGAGCCACTTCCTTCTTACTGAACCCCAACTCACCACTTCCAATGGCAGGAAAGGCAATGGAAGCACAGCTATCTGTCTGTGCCATTACCAAGCACTTTGAGACAATGTCACTAAGCATCTGTAGGGAATAAATTAACAAGTTGCCAACCGTGATCATATACCATGAAAACAATGCACATTATATTACACATTAAGCCTGTTGCAATAAATAAAGATGAATAATATTATAATACAGTGCCTTTGTAAGAGTTTGTATCGATACATACAATGACAGTCTAAAGTGGTCAAATAAAATAAAGCCATTACAACTATACACAAGGCACTTTATATCAAATACCTGGCTTGCACCAGACCCAGGTGTTTTGTGTGCGCAGATTACATGGTACACCAACTTGGCCTTCAGGTTACACCCCTTAGTTCTTACTACATCACCATAACTATTCTTCATGGCCCCACGAGATGAGGACACTTCAGACTGAAGCTTTTGGCCAGCCTCTTTCAAGATGGCCTTGCTTATGGCACCAACAGACAAATCCAGTCCAGGAGATGTAGTGTTCACAATGGCAGTTGTCTAACCAAAAAAGGGAAAAGGTGAATGGACACATACAGATGCAAATGTACACACCGACACAACACAACAATGTGTGTATTAGGAGTAACAATATATTTCAGATGTCAGAGAAGACGTGAATGATACACTATGCTTAAATAAAATACAGCAGGATTAGTCTTCCTTACTTACCGATTGTTTTTCAATGTGTCCAGTAATGATGTGCAGAGTCACTCTGTTCAGTTTCACAGAAGATATTTGTGAGCCTTGTCCTGAAGCTGTAACTGCCCCTGAGTATGTCTTAGAGGACCCCCCAAAGACCCTTTTGCAGGCTCTGGTCATCTGAGACACGGAAGGCTCATCATTGTTTACCAGGCGGATTTCCCTAATTGTCATGTAGTGGCTGTATTTTTTCAATCTCTCAACAATGATGTCTGCACAGCGGTCCAATGGGAAATTAAAAAGTCCAGAGCTAATAGCTGGAATAGCAACTGACTGAAGATTTTCGTTCTCTGTTATCCTAAGGATGTTGTCGATAGCGCTTGCCAAGTGTTTAGATGCATCCCTAATTTCGCTGGGGGTAGCAGCTGGACTCACCCATGGACCTACCGCATGGATTAGTTTTTTGCATGGCAGCTTTCCAGCTGATGTGACCACAGCCTCCCCTGTCCATACCTTTCCACGTTGCATTGTGATAATGTCACTCTCTTGCTGAATAATTGGGCCACCAGCTTGGGCAAGGGCGAGAGCAAGCCCACCCTTATGGCTGAGATACTCGTTGGCAGCATTCACTACAGCATCCACTTCATGTGTTGTGAGGTCATCTTTCCAAACAGAAATCTTCACACCCGAAGGAAGAGTAGTGCAGTATCTTTCTTCTGGGGTGACTTTGGACTTTTTAGCAGAGCTCGAGTCCCAGCCGGTTACATTAACCCCATGTAATATTGCAGTGCAATCAAATTTACTGGTAACTGCTGTGTACAAGGCTTGTTCACACTGTCCCACTGTTTGGACCTCCGCCTCTTGTAGCAGAATAGGTTCCATGGTCAAAATCACGTGCTAAAATAACCCGAAAACAATCCATAAGCATACTATTTTGATGATCATACAAACATCTATCAATACTAAAGCTTTGTCCCCATCAAAAGTCGTCGTAGTTTGAACATTAATACACGCACCAATTTACTGTCAATAGGCTATTTCAAATCACGCGTTTAAGGCTTAATCAAAAATTTAATTCCATTGCTTAGCTAGGCTCAAGTCGAGCCACAGGACAACACGAACTCAAGATGCAGTGTTTTTAGGTCTTACCTGCAGCTAGGTGTTAAGGTTTTGACGGTTCAGAAATGGGACACTTAACCGACTATTTTGGAATCGAAAGCAAAGTCCACAATAAACTGCGTAGCCCACTTCCTTGTTTGGGAACTTATGGCAACGTTTTACCGTGTTTTTCCTCCAATTAACATAACTCTTTGAACTTGTTTTAAACACTTTTAGTCTATTCGACCCTTTGTAACAATACTCCAAAGACCTTGAAACTTAACGCAGAACACACGGACCTCGGTCTATTGCAATATAATGTTCACAAATAGGCTACCCACCCAGTTTCAGAGAAATGAAAAGTGAAACTAACAAGCTGATGGCAAAAGCAAGAGCAGTTACATACACCCAGTCCATTCCGGTGAAGACATGGACGAGAACTTTTCTTTTCCAGTCCTCGTAGAAGGCGAGTGGAATCCTGCTCTCCCAAACTTGAAAAACAAACTAACAATTTATTTCCAAAGCAAAAAATCGAACGGCGGCGACTGTTGTGTGCAACATGATGTTTCTGATGGTCGAAAAGCTGTCGTGTGGTTCAAAACGGACGAAGGTAAGTTGTTATGTAACTGACATAACGAGTCTGGGTACTGGCAGTATCTTAAATCAAACGATGCTACTGTCTTTTCTTTCAAACAGTACGGCAAAGTGTTCTTGCAAAATGCCAACATGCGCTAAAGCTTGGTCAGAACACCGTGACGTTGGCGCTACAGCTGCCCCCCAAAACAACAGAGGGCGAGGTGGGTATGCTTCGAAAACATAGTGGGAAAGATACGTAGTACATTTAGCTTGGGCACAGTTTTATATATTCATTAACACACTTTTCTTCTATTTTTATTTTCAGGTTGAAATCGATCTTGACTGCCCAGAAGTTGCAGGTGAGTTTAATGGTCTGAAATCAATGTCTGATTTCGAAGTGGCACCGTGTCAGATGCCGTTTTAGTTTTATCAGCCCTACACAGGGAGACAAAGACATGCACGTGTTAGTTCTTATGAAGGTTTTCATAGCCTGTTTCTTAACCTATGCCCATGTAAATCACCCTTGATGCCGTTTTAATGTTGTTATTAAACAATTGGGTTGGGAGGATTTCATGCCTTGATTTCTCCCATCATCCAAATGGACAAAACACAGCCCAAAAAAGAGAAGTGTTTTGCTGTTGGTTTTGTTGTTGGCTTGAGGCAGGCAGGTGGGCAGCACATGGTACTTTTTCAGTGAAGCCTCAGGTTATGTCCTCTTTTTTAAATGAACACAAATATCTACTGCTTTTAGAAGATTTCACTCATTGTTATGTGATCTGTAAATAAATAGTGTGCTATATTGATCTACTCAACTGCACTAATTTATGTCAGTTTAACTCGAAGCTTCAAGTATTAATTGGGGTTGAGAGGTCTTCTGGTAGGAAGTTCACCACCTACTATAGCCTACGTCTACTTGGACTCTTCCACAAATTTGTCTGGGCAATAACTCACTTTCTTGGAATACACACAGTAGATAAGCAGTCTAACCTAAAGACCATGGATCGACTGTCATATGCCTTAGCCTTTGTGTGTGAGCTAATGTGTAATGTGTAATGCAACCACAAAATATTTTCAAATCATGGATGGAATCTTTTTACTACAATAATCATGCTTTACTACAGCAATCATGATCAAATGAGCAATCAAATGAAGTTTTGGCACTGTTTGTCCTCTGTGATGCAGCTATTCTATTTTCTTGAATTCTGTCTGCATGTATGTTAAGAAAAAAAAGCTGTTGTTTGAAGTACTCAGTTTTTACTGTAAAACATGCACAGTACACAGCCATCATAAGAGGAAAGATGACGCCAACACGCTTGCCATATTAGGCCCTAAAAGAAGACGGGCCATAGGTCAGTAGGACTTTAATATTTAACAGTTTTTACCTTTCATTAGAAGAAAGGCACATATTCCTTTCTAAATGTACAATTTCAAATAACGAATAAGTTGGACCAGTTGTTATCAGCTATGATAATTTAAAAGATTGATCAGCACAGTTCTTAAACAAAACACCTGATTTACTTCTTGGCATGCAGTGATTTATAAATGAAATGTGTTAAATCACTACCACCAAATAACACCTTTCTTTGTGCAGTGAAAAGTTGTTGTATGTTTTTAATGAGAACAGATGAGGACGAGACTCCTCCTGAAGATGAGTTTGTAATGCATGAGGAAAAGGAAGAAAAGGAGGTGAAGAAGGGTCCTGAGGACTCCTTGTCTGTGGTTGCTGTGCTGGGAAATGTAGAGGGACTTAAGCAAGAGTTTCTGGAGATGCTGGTGGAGAACATCCTCAAAGGACGCTTCCCCCTGCCCTCCTTCAGTGTGGAGATTCTGCACGAGATCAGCTCTGCTGTAGTGACATTTGAGAACACAGAAGGTATGGGTGGGTGGGTGGGTGGGGGGTGGTGGTGGTGTCGTCACGTTTCATATTTGAAAATAGTATTCTATGTTCAATTCTATTGTTATTATTATATTTATTTAATTCTACATGCTTTGGCTGCAGTTTGCTTGATTATGTTTGTATTATTATATGAATGTCACAGATGCACAGCATTTCGTCACAACATGTCCATCAAACAAGACATTCAGCATGAAGAACTTCACCATCAGGCTCCTTGAGGTTACAGTAAAAGTCAGAGCTGAAGACATCACTAGTGCCATCACTTCTGATCACCTGCAGCTATACTTTCAAAAAGATGAGGATGTACAGGAAGATGTCGAAATGCTGGAGGAGGAGCAAGCAGCCATCATCACCTTTAGTGATTCCCATGGTAAGAATTTTACATTAATGATAGCATGGATTTTAAAAGTGGTACCCCTGTGTTTATATGGATCACTTCTTATAATGCAAGGTGAATGTACATGTTATGTAATACCTGTGTAAGTGTTAAAAATGTAAGAATAATTGGTAGCATGTTAAAATCCATTGTGGTTACATCTCTGGTTGATGTCCATATGAAATATATATCTATCCATACATGCATGTACATATTTACAAAAAAGAATGTGGTGAATATGTATCTTTTTGCTATACCTATATGTGTGTGTTTTTTTTTAAACTGAATCTCTCAAATGGATTGGAATTGAATCAAATTGCTAATTTCTCAATGATTTCTAATACAAGTTTGAAAAGTTCAAAGCAGCTTAATAATAAAGTCTTTCACATCAAAAGTACACTTTTATCTTTGCAGCTGTGTCAAGAGTTATCAGAAGACAGCATATAATTTCAGACCATCCTTTTAAAGTGTTTCCATACTATGATTCATTGGGAATGGCACTGTATGGAAAAGACAGACCCTGGAAGCTTCCTGATGCCTTCACAGAGGACATTGATGTTGTTTTACAGAAGTGTCTGCAAGACAACTTTGAGTGTAGTGCACTGATCCACAAGGAGATGGCCAGGCTTTTCTCAAAAGTCGATCTCCACCTTAAACCCATGATGATCAGCCCCTTACCATCCCTGCTGGAGCAAAAAAAAATGACATCCAAGGTGATTCGTTCTTGGAGAGACAACGCTTCTGCTAAATTCAAAGACATGTTGTCTATGTTCAAGTGCCTTCATCTGCATGTGCCAGCTGCTGCGTGGGCCGAGTCAGAGGCAGCAATACGACAAGCCATTCAGCAGAAGGCTGTGTCACTGGTTCTGGATCAGACTCAGGAAAGTATAATAGTGGCAGGTCTGTCTGAAACTGTTAATAGTCTTAGTGATTTGAAGGTGACTGTTGAGAAAATCACTAAAACAACTGAAAGGAAGATGGGTAGCCAAAATGTGGAGGTCAGCGTGGCAGCATCGATCTACCACCTCCTTGAACACGCTGGCTTGGATCAGAAAATCACAAATGAGTTCCCAGAGCTTAAGTTCAGATACAACAAAGCAAATCAAAGTGTAGCATTCTACGGACTGCAACATGAGATTCTGTCAGCGAAAGCACTCATTTTTGAAGAGGTGTTGGCTCTGTCTAGGAATGGGCAGCTAAATCTTGAAGATAACATCATACAGTTCTTGTCTGGAGGAGACCAGGAGGAGCTGAATGAGCAGTTATTCATGTCACAGGGGATCAGTGCCGCCCTGGAAATTCAGGGGGACAGGGTTAATCTTGTGGCCAAAACACAAGAGACACTCAAAGCTGCAGAGGGACAACTGCAAAAGATTTTAAACCACAGATGCATCGAAATAGAAGACCTTAACGTACTCAGAATGACAGAGTGGCATCAGTTAGTGGATGGCTTACAAATATCAGTGAATCAATCTAAAAGGAGGCTCACAATAGATACTGAAGGTGCGATAGTTGTGATCTCTGGCTTTGTGAAAGAAGTGGATACGGTGCAGAAACAGCTACATGACTTTGTGCATGACAACTCTTCCATAACCAGAACGGTGACAGCCCAGAGGATCATTATCAAATTTGTTCGTGAGCAGAAAGGAGACGTGTGGAAGAACCTGACCAAGGATGACCTCAAGATCGATTTCAATGATGATTCTGTGTCACTGTGTGGCCCCAGAATGCGTGTCATGGAGTGCCTGCAGGCCATTGAAAATGTAATCTCATCCATCCACCATGCCGTCCTGAGGGTAGCCAAACCAGGAGCTAAAAAGTCATTCATGGACAAAGAGACTCTGTACGTGAGCACAGCAGTCAGCAAGTGGGGTTGCTTAGTGCAGCTACAGGATGAGGTGTATGCTCCCCAGGCAAGCACCTCGGGAGAAGAGAGCAAGCCTGCGTTTCGCTTGCAAACCCCTGATGGTGTGGACATTGATGTGTTCAAGGCCGACATGTGCTCTTTCAGAGCAGATGCCATTGTCAACGCCGCTAATGAGGGCCTTCAGCACGAAGGGGGTCTGGCAGGAGCACTTCTTGCTGCTGCTGGTCCTCAGCTCCAGGTAACATGTGATCAGATCATCTCCCACAGAGGGCAGCTGGCCACAGGGGACGTGGTTGTCACGGCAGCCGGAGGGCAACTCCGGTGTGATCACATCATACATGCCGTTGGACCCAGATTCAGAAGGGACAACCCTCAAAGGTCGGTCGGCTTGTTGAAAAGGGCGATAAAAGGGTGCCTGAGAGAAGCAGAAAGCCTGAAGGTCCACTCCCTAGCAGTCCCCGCCATAAGCTCAGGTTCATTCGGCTTCCCACTGGACATCTGCTCTGAGACCATCGTCGGGGCGATCAAGGAGCATTGCGAAGACATGTATGGTGATGGCTTACTCAAGAAAATACACTTGGTCAACAAAGATGATAAAACCGTTCAGGCCATGGAGACTGCCGTTAGAAAGATTTTTGGCAGACCGTTGCAACTCCAGCCAGAGGCCAGAGACCAGGCAGACATGATGCAAAACCAACGACAGAGCCAAAGACCGAGCCAAGGCCAAAACCAAAGAAGTTCTCATACTGGCAGCAGTACACAGAGCGTGCAGACAAAAGAGGGACTGATCATCACACTTTTGAAAGGCAACATTCAGGACACTACAGTAAGTCACTTGTTCACATCTTCATCTCCTTTGACATAACTGTAAATGAACACGTATGTAACATGTATTGATATCCTCCTGCAGACAGATGTGGTGGTGAACACAGTTGGGGCCGGACTGAGGCTTGATCAAGGGGCTGTCACTAATGCCCTCCTTGCAGCTGCTGGACCCGAGCTTCAGAATCTGGTTGTTCAGCAGTCAGCCCCTCCTGCCAATGAAGGAACTGTGATCGTCACCGAGGGCTGCAACCTGAGAAGCAAGATGGTATTCCACACTGTTGCCCCCCAGTGGGATGGAGGTCAAGGTCACGCACAGAGGGTAGGCTTGACTTAAATTCTGAGACAGATAATACCTCTTTGATTTGTCAAGAAAGATAACTCATAGGCTACATTAGTTTCGGAACCAAATCAGAAGTGCTTTCTCTGTCGAATATCTGTAAAAAAAGAGTGTATTTTTTTTCGAACATGTAGCACTTCTGAGGCTGGTGCTTCCGCTTCAATTCTGCACCTGGTTTAGCCACAGTGTAAGCCTGCTGAACAACCAATGACAAAATGTCAGATTGAAGAAAAAAAGGAATTCTGTAAATGTGATCTTTTACAATACTTTCTAAACAACTTGTACAGCTAACAGAAATATAATTGTTATGGTTTGTAGGTTTTGGGCCGCATTGTGGCTGACTGCCTAGCAGAGGCAGAGAGGCTCGGGCTGAGGTCTTTGACCTTCCCCGCCATCGGCACCGGAAACCTGGGCTTCCCTCAAGCTGAAGTGGCCAGCCTCATGTTGGACGCCGTCCTTAAATTCAGCCAGAAGAGAGGATCAAATAATGTGCAAGAGGTGGTTTTCATTCTCCACCCTAGTGATGCCAAGACTACACAGGTAAGCAGCCAGCACATCTCAGTTTCTCCCTGTAAATCAGAGTTGTCTGTTTCGGACAAACAAATGTTAAGTAATTATTGTTTTCTCTAAAAATATCATTCTGTATTTGCCTGGCACTGGACAGTGAGATTATTTGTATGGGTGGAGGCAGATCAAAGGTTTGTAAGTAATTTTTTATGTGTCTATTACAGGCCTTTACAGATGAATTCAACCAGAAATTCTCAATTTCGTCTACATCCTCACAAAGTAAAGGTACAGGTGACGCTTTGCTCTTCATGAGAACTGATGGACATGCAATATTTCTCCCATCTCTTTTTATTACAGTCCTACCAAAATCATTCCACCTCTCGAGTCCTTTTGTGTTTATTCATTTGTCCTGAAAGAGTGGGGCACTCTTTAATGAGTACTTAACTTACAGTATATGTAATTTGACAGGTCCATTCTCCAAGATTACATGCCCAAGTTCTGGGCTGTATCAGACCACTGTTGGAGAAGTTGTTCTTCAGATTGCCAAAGGGGACATCACTAAAGAGAACACTGATGTCATTGTGAATTCCTCTAATGATACCTTCACCCTGACCTCAGGTAGGAAAAAGGGGTAATTTCCTGACATTTTCTGTGTAAAGCTATATGCTATTTTCTTTCAAGCTTTTTATTGTTTCAGTATCAGAGAATCCATCAATATTAAAATGAATCAATGACATAATGTATTTTTTCTGCTTTAAATAACAGGTGTCTCACAAGCAATTCTTACTGCTGCTGGTCCAAATGTATTGGCTGAGTGCCAGCAACATGGTGAGCAACCCTTCATTGAAAATGTTCATGACATTGCATCTGACTCAAAGATTTTATCCTACCGGTATCATCTGTGATACAGGCAGAATTGTGAATTTAGCCTGTGGCATGTGTGTCTTTGACAGGAAACCAGCCAGGTATAATGATGATAATGACCCAGCCTGGTAATCTGAAGTGTAAGAAGATTCTTCACCTGAAAGGACAAACAAAACCTGACATGATACAGAAGAGTGTTAGCGATGCCATCTCAATGTGCATTCAGAACAACATGAGGTCTGTCTCTTTTCCTGCTCTTGGCACAGGTAGGAGTTCTGAAGTTCAACACAGAAAATACAGGATGTTGACTTCATAACAGGATGTCATATGAAAGACAGTTAAACAAAAATTCTATAATTAAGGAATATGGAAACGAACTAGCTAAGTCTAACAGTATACGAACAGCTGAGTTAGATCAATATATTATGTCAAATGACATACATTTACTTTGTCCCTTACCAGTATTTCTGTGTTTGAGTTTATGTATTTTTATTTTATTGTTTGTGTTTGTTGTACAGGTCAAGGCAATGTGTCTCCAGGACTTGTGGCAGATGCCATGCTGGATGCAGTGATAGGCGTGGTGGGGCAGAAGCCTGTGTCTTCACTACAGCTGGTCCGCATAGTCATCTTCCAGGCCCCAATGCTGTCAGACTTTCACAAGAGCATGCAGAGGAGAGAGGCGACAGGCGAGCCAGCAAAGAAGGGCATGGTGTCCAGGGTGATGTGTACGTTCTCTTATGGTTTTTATTAGGGATAATGGGCAACATAACGTTTGTGTAGCAAAAGTTAATGCACGCTTGAGGTGGTAATGCAGTTATGACGCAAAATGGTGTATTGCATTAATCATGGAGCTCTTTACCTTTTTTTACTGCAAACTGCAATATGATGTCTCATGATTTGGTATGAATACGCAGCATTATTTTATTTTCACAATGCACATTAGAAAAGTCATGTTGCATTAAAATAAAATAAAAAACAATCAACATTTTATATATGTTGTAAAGAAAACCACATAGAAAACCATTAAACTATACCGTCTTTTTCTACAGCGACCCTTAAGTCATTCTTTACTGGAGCCCAGGGTAAAGACGATAAACTTCAAAAAAGCCAAGATGTTGTCATTGAGTGTAAGGTATTGGATCCAGCGTTTTTCCACATCTGTGGGGAGTCACGAGACAGCGTTGACAAAGTCAAGCAGTGGATCGACGAACTGATCACCAAAGAGCAGTTCACAGACAAAATCTCAGACGACATGCTCCTCTGTTTGCCCAGCACCGATGTACAGAACATCCAAGACCTCCAGGAAAAGCACGATGTGAAGATCACCCTGCACCCCAAATCCCAGGGGACAATGGGCGGCGATGATACCAGCCTGACCATCGAGGGCCTCAGCAGGGATGTGCTGTTGGCCTCCAGGCAGGTGCAAACCATCCTGAGGAAGTGCCGGGAGACAGAGAGCATCAAGAGACAGGTGGAGCTCACCAGCAATCTGGTGGAGTGGCAGTACCAGGTCCAAGGCCAGTACCAGCCCTTCGATGCTCAGACCAACTTCACCCTGGAGCAGGCTAAGGAGAGCAGGCGGAGGCACGTAGACGTCACCATTCAAGGTCAAGCGTACAAGGTCACTCTGCCAGATGGGCCTGCCGTGGACATCCGTGGAAACCAGGTCAAAATTAAGCGAATAGATAAACTTGGAGGTAATCTTTAACAAAAAAAAAACTTGTAACACTCTTCTATGCAAACAATTAATATTAGCCTTCCCCATAGACATCTGCCAATAAAAGGAAGAAAGATAATATATATTGTTCTTGTTCATGTTAATGCCCAACCTCACCACTTGTTTTGATTTTCAAGGTGATGACAATGTTCCTGATAACTGGGATGACATGGGACCCAACACACAGTGCCAGCTGTTTCCTCTGCAGAACAACAGTCAAGAATATATTGATGTTCAGAATCTTTTCCGTGCCTCTTGTCGCAACAACATTTTGAAGGTACACAAATTACAATTGTCATGAGTCCATGAGTCCATTTGTCTTAGTGAACTGTCCCTCTAACATGTGTGCCTAGTTATGTAAGTAATATGATATAATATTTTGCTGTTAAGATTGAGAGGGTTCAAAACCCTTACCTGTGGAGGAACTATGATATCAAAAAACAAGCCATGGAAGTGAAAAATGGCCATCAGAACAATGAGAGGAGACTGTTTCATGGGACCAGCCAACCAACAATAAACCACATCAACCACAATGGGTTTAACCGCAGCTATGCTGGCAAAAATGGTAAATAAGCTTTTTGTTCTTTATACAAAAATGTAAATGGGTAAATGTCTATTTTGTTTAATGGCTCAATTAGGTTTGAAATGATGAGGAAAGTGTGTACATTATTAAATGTTAGTATTAGAATAAATATAATTAAACACCAGTTAAGTTGAGGTATGCCTGTGTCAAGTGTGGAATTATGTGTGGACCTTCATCTGTTGCAGCTGCTGCACTTGGTAATGGCACCTACTTTGCCGTCAATGCTCAGTATTCAGCAGGCAACACCTACTCAGTGCCAGATCCTCTGGGACAAAAGTACATGTACCTGTGTCGAGTCCTAACGGGCGACTTCACGACCGGACAGTCTGGAATGATCGTCCCCCCAGCCAAAAACACCACATCCGCTGACCTCTACGATACTGTAACTGATAACCCCAACGCACCATCCATGTTTGTTGTCTTCAATGACATTCAAGCATATCCTGAGTATCTGATCACTTTCAGATAAGGCAGCAAAGGAAATTCAAAAACTTAGTTACATACACTTTTTTGCACTTTTGTTAAAAGCTCCTTTGCTGTAGGAAAACATTTAAATGTCTGAGATAAGAAAAGCACATATTACTGAGTTTAAGATGTATGCCTTAAAATAGTTTACGAGAAGATTCAGCAATAGTCTATTAGAGTGTTTGGTTACAAGAAGCATGCAGTTGAGCTGGTATCTTCACAGTTTATCTCAGGCCTTTTAGACAATCAGGAGTAATTCTACCTTGCCTTCTTTCAACCCTAAGACTGCTCAGGACGTCTGTATTCCACCTCAAATGCACAGCTAACCACAAAGATATGTCTGTTATTGTATGATGGTATATAAAGTTAAAAACAATTATTGTTAAAATGTAAGATTACTTGTATCATTCAAGAAGTATGGGAATGATGGCTGTGATATTACAAAAACATTTAATCATGTGTTTCATGTTCTTTTCAGCACGTAATAAAATATCCATATAATTAAGCAAAATATGATATGTAAAGTGTCCCTTTTTCTGAGCACACAAATAATGCCAAACAAACAATATTTACTCAATATATTTTTTTTTATTCAGGGGTATCTGACCTCAGGTCAGAGGAGATGTTTGTACTTTAAAGTATGTGATGTCTAAAGGATACAGTTTACAAACACCTCCTGAAGTACCTGAAGTCTCAGAAAAAAAATACCCGTCTGCCGTAGTTGTAAAAACGTTTAGTGCAGTGAGTGATCTTCAGCATCAGACCAAAGCTTTCCCACTGATCAGTGGACTAATGTGTCCCAGAGATGGAACAAAGTTCATTTACTTTGATATATCCACATATACTGTACAGAATATGTAAGATAGCAATGACTGTAAACATATATAAAAACACAGTTTGACCTATACAGGGTGCAATTCTTGCACATTCAATCCATAAAGACTGATTGCAAACATCTCTTTAGAAAAACAGTAATACAATAATTAAATATACACACATACATACAAATGCCTTTTCATGTACGTTAAATGGTATGTTTTGAGAATATGTGTGGAACATTTTTTTCTGAACTTAAACTCTATTTGACCTCAAGACATCTGAAAATCTTTGCTGCTCCATTGTGACCTTGTGAGGGCCCAAATCAGTGAAAAAGGTTCCTTTCACTATATGGTTTTCTTCAGCTCAGGCAGGGTAAGCTCATACCTAATCGTAAAGAGGAAAAAAGTGAGTATTTCCTGTCCATAATGATAATATGAATGACATATGCAACTGTGGAGAATGTTATCAGCCTACTTACCACCCTGTGAAGCCCTTAACTAGGTCATGTCCAGTTAAATCAATGGTCACCTGGAACCATTAAATCCGGTCTTTAGACACAAATCACTCACAGGTCAATATTAACATCACCCTATTCCTTTGTGTTACAACTGACAAAACAGCAGCTGTCCATTTCTGCTTACCATTCCGATCTCTTTACGTTGCCGGATGTGAAACATTCTGTTATTCTTCACAGAAACATCCAGCTTCCTGGTGCTGGCTTCCTCCAATGATACAGAGAACTCGAACCTACGGGAAGTAGCCATGTATGACTAGGTTGGTGGGGAATTTTTTAGGGACTGTATGTAGGATGATGTGCAAGCTGTAAAGGGAGCAACTAAGAACACGACAATTCATTTGTATGTATTTGATGCTATTTGTTTCCCTTCGCGTAACCATTAAGTGAAAATAATGATGCTATAATTTAAACTCTGCACGGACAGACAGTAGAATGTCAACCATGAAAACCTTGCCAGTTAGAGTCTTTTAGTTTAAATAACAACTGCTTTAGTCTGAGCATTTTTACGCAACTGATCACACATACAGTACCATGTAATTAAAGCCTGGCTACAAACAGAGTAGTTTCCCCACCCTATTAAACCTCAACATCTCCCACTGGTGGACAAAGCATATAAAACAGGCTTTTACTTCTCATGGAAGACTGGGTTCACAGTCCTCCTCTTGACCTGGGTCCGCATGCGGTGCCTCCATGTCTGGTCAGGCAGCAGGTAGATTCGGACATAGGAGTCTGTGCCATTCTCAGAGCAGGGAAACAGGTTCCTGCATTGGGACATTGGACAATAACTGTTACTAGAGGTAAACCTAAAGAAAGTACTACTATCTGTAGTATATATAGTACTATGCTATCTGCACCATCTGAAACATAGGTGTCTTTTTACCACCAGCGCTCAAACAATTGTAACGTAAAAGCAGATCCCTCTTAGCGTCCCTTTCACAGATGATGAAGTTTGTATGAATAACTACGCGGGCCTACCTGCAGGAGTTTACCAAGATAACAAGTTTGTTCCTTAGTTTGGCATATTTTACTGTCAGTTGAATCTCTCCAAATCCCCCAGTGTGCTTCCGAAGGGCCCTAAGACAGGGTACAATAAGAACAGAGGATCAAACCATTATGCAGTAATTACTTTATTTTAACAGAAACTGTTAAACTGCTAAGTGTAATGTGCCTAAGGTACACTGATTTCAGTAATGGTTGACACTGCCACTAAGCAGGTCATCAATAATGGCAACATCATATGGTTGACGAGTCACCAAAATACGTATGAGCAGTTGGTTTAACCTACCTGTGCTCAGTCTGGCCAGCAGGTGGCATAGGTGTACACTCATAACAACAAAATTAATGCTAAGGCACCACAAGCCTGAAACTTAATAAACGGACTTCTCGACAACAAACATTGTTCTTGCACATAACTTGCTGTATGTAGCTTAATGGTACATGCAGCAGACACATCGAAGCCACCTACTCTGGGTAGGGAAGCCCCTCTGCCAGATCCATGCGTGAGGAGGCGATGGAGTTTTCTGACAAAAGGCTGTGCGAGTCGTAGCGGCGCATGGACGGCGTGGATGGGGCGGTCAATGGCCCATCGCCAGGCCATGCAGAGCCTCGCCGGTGGGTCGTGTAGTCTGCATAGAGGCCGTTGGAAGGGCTGGTCCCTGGGGCTTGGGCTGGAAGTGCAGGGCCCGGCCGGGGAGAGTGTGGCTGGGGTTGGACCGGGGGCTGTTGTGGCTGTTTCTGCGGTGCTGGTGGTGGCTGGAGCTGTGGCGGAGGCTGGGCTTGGAGTTCCTGTGTCGCCACAGGTTTTGGTTCTGCTTTCTCTAACTTCAGGATCTGAAGTGTGAGACACAGATTGTTGTGGTTATGGTGTGGTGTTGTAAGGGTTTGAGGTTTCAGACTATCCAACCTATAAATAGCTTGTGGCAATTCACATTCCAACATCATTGTAACAGTACAGTCATTACTAGCTTATACTCTACAACACAATGGGTCACAATCTACTAGTACACATTTAGCACATTCTAACGTGGAATACAATACACGGGTAGATGCATGTCCGAAAGTTTCAGTATGATTTCACCTATGTATGGAAACTATAACATAAATGTTGTTCATTACAGTTGGAAATCCCTTCTCTACTGGAACCTGAAGAGTCCTAACTTTTCAAGGTAAATCCTTTCAGATTTCTACTTTGGAAAGAAACAAACTGAATGTATAGCCTAGTTGCTTAAAGACAGAAATGCATGAGACATTTCAAATGAGAATCTAGGCCACTGAAATAAGCCCTTAATTTCATGTTCAACCCATCTGGGTGTGTTTTGATGTGCCAAAATCCCTTTTATTTAGCCCTTCTAACTAGCATTTGCTATAAACACTATAATAGCTGCATCAGATAACCCATTTCAGTGTATGTCTATATATTTTCTGTCCCTAATAAATTAAACATAAATAAATCAACAAATTAACAGCATGGTGTGGCGCCCTCACCCTGAGTGTGGCCTTCATCTTGATCAGGCTGTTAGCTCCGGAGCGCTCCAGCTGGAAGCGCTGGTCCAAACTCAGGTCCAACGTGTTCATGAGCCGGGTCAGGGGCAGCGTGAGCGTGCCCAGGACGGACTTATTCTCAGGCTCCTTCACCTGGAGACACAACACCCACTTACTGGCTCATCTTAATAAAGTAGAATATCATGTATATAATATTATCACAGAAAATATATTCGCTGTAAGCTGACATCCAAATTAAAACAAAGGCTTGAAATACTTCACTTTTTGATAATATAATAAATTTCACTTTTTGGGTTATATTAATGAAATAAAATAAGTCCTCCATGATATTCTGATTTATTGAGATGCACTTGTACATCAAGATTAATAGATGTTAAGATATATTACATACATCTGCCACAGAACAAAAAATGGCTTCATGCCTTACTGTAGGAGAGATAAGAAAACAACTGTGTCTGTAGCAATATGGCTGATATTAATCAGATTGTATCTGAAGATGTACCTGAACATTCAGCACTTGGTTGGACACATTGTGCACAAAGAATGTGAAACCCTCCTCCCATAGTGGATCTTTGGAGGCATACACGACCTAAAATTAGTTCTGCCATTAATTATACATGTATGTAACAATTTATACATTTACAGCACTGAACAAATGTACATCAAATTTATTTTATGTATGAATGCATTTATTTATTATCTATTTTCATAAAACAAACCTTGCTCTTCTGGGTCTGTTCATCTACTGAGAATTCCACATAGGAATTTGGATTGTTCTTCCTTCTTGTTAGCTGTTTGAGGAAGACACATATTATACTTTGCTTGACAACTCAGGAAATGTAGTAAATAATGTTAACCTCATCTGCTTCTTCTTTAACCTCATCTGAACTCAATATATGTGGTAATAAAAAATTGTATGAAAAAAAAAACCCGCTTTAAACTGGCAGTGAGTCATCCTGAAGCAGCAGACTACTCATGTGACTGTGAGGGGAGAGCCCTAATAACAGGGGTGTAAGTATGATGATGGTATCTTTGACACTGGAATGTTCTAGATGGCCTGTAGACATTCCCTTTCCAAGCTGCTCTAAGTTTGCATTCCAGTGCGGTGAAATAAGGGGGAATCACAGCTGCTCCAGGTAAGGAAGGAGGAGCCTCTGCACTGAATGAAGAGTAGACTTCCTGAAGCTATAGTACTGTGAGCAGCTATATGTGACTGATAAAAAAAATATCATTATACAACTGATTTGGATAGTTGACTGAAAGGGGAAAAAAAACTAAGATGACATTTTGAGAGCTTTTCAACCATAGTATACAAAAATCATTAGGACAATGAGGTAATACCTTTAAAGCTGAAAAAAAGTCTTCGACAAAAGGGAGCTTTACCCAGCTACAAAGTTACATCATCAACATGCACACCGCATCCACAACTACACATACACTTCAAACAGATAGCCAAGGTGTGTCCCAAACAGCATTGAAGTGGCTTTAAAAGGCCACAAGCCAGACACTGTATGCAAAGAGATCAAGGACTCGTCATAAGCGAAGCGTGGCATTACAGTGCAACAGCAATATAATAGTCCGGCCCCAGCTGACCAAACAGGAAATACCGGCTGTGCCACAGTGTTGAAAGGAGGCTACAGTCAGAGATACCTCCACAAATATATTGTGTAGTCACATCAACATAAACCAGATAACCATGGCTTAAAATATCTGTTGAATTAGATGGATGTAATGACACAAGTCATACAGTTGAGATGTGTTAAATGTTCTCAGCTGCCTTAAATGACCTGAATCTTCAAAGTGCTTCCCTGTCCTGATTTGTATCTAAATGGACTGATGTTTTCTGGTGGTGATGTAATTGTCTTACCCGGCCCTCTTTGTGTTTTCCAGGTTTTTCACAATGTTGGAATTCACTGTGGTCTTTCTGTCTCAAACAGAGAAGGGGAAAACAATGAAGATACCATATATAGCACTAAGCCTCAAAAAATAAAAGCCCAGAATGCCCTACATCAGCATTCATAGAGATGCTGATGATGCTCAGACACATACTTGAGAAATCACCAGGGGGTATTCCAGAAAGCAGGTTTAGACACCTGGGTATATTAACTCTGCGCATATGGTAAACCTCTGAATATAGGGGTTCTATGATCTCATTTCCCTAGTAAAACAAAACCATAAAGCTTTTCTCATACGAGGTTTACCAGTTACTTTTAACAAACCTATCTAGGTTAGTTATTAAAATCAATTATTTGGAATAGCACCCTGGTTTGTTAAACAGAAAAAAAAAAGAAAAAAAAATGTTTTCACTGAGACACTCACGGGAAGGTTGGAAGCGTTGTCCAGGTAGACTGCAAGCATCGCACAAGCACAACCATTGGGTGTCTGAAAGGAAACAGCAGCATTGGGCAGTGTCATGAGAGATGAAAGATAGTTTTATGATGAAATATGTCTAGAATGCAATGGATGGCTTTTTTGTTCGCCTACGCTTGGCTGTGGGAGCAATTTCACAGTGCATAATCACCTCTGCTAGAAGGCCTGGGTCCGTCTGCAGCGACAGCCACTGCAACTGCAGATGTATCTGACCAGTCTTGGCTTTCGTCAGTTCAAACCACTGCAAACCAATTATTACGACCAGTATTATTATTATTGTTATTATAGAATAATAATAACAACAACAACAATAAATCTAATAATCATCATCGGCAATCATCATCATGATTATCAGTATGGGCATTGATTTTAGACACGTGTTACTATCCACTCTGCAGGGCCTTCGATTGCGGTGATCCTGGAGCCATCCTTCTCACCTCATCCATTTGTTTCTCTCTCTTCACTTCGCCAAAATCCAAACGAAAGCTGGGAGTGTATAAATACCAAAATCAAGTTTTTAAAATATACATGATGAAGACTTCCATCTTTTGTAGGTTAAGAAACACATACACATAGCGAACAGAAAAGTATTCCGACTAAAATTGTTGCTTTTTAGGTTTCAGTACGGAACATCAATTAGCTGTATTGCAAGACTGATGGCCCAACATAAGATGCTTGGCTACCTTCCCAGAAAGTCATCCTTGTCTGTGTCCTCATCAAAAAGGTCTATTTCCAGCTCTTGTCCTGGAGCCTCATGGACCACAAACTACAAGGTACACAACTTAGAATGACTAAACAACAACACACAAAGATGTACACGCACCAAACAACTCTGATGTACTGTACATGTAAACACCCACCAATTTGTAAGTAACTAATGTAAATTACCTCTTTTTACAGGTACAGAATATATTTATAATGTTGTGATAATGATGATAGTGCAATTACTGTATAAACTTGTATAGATAAGTATACTATTCTTTACATGCTACTAGTCACTGAATATGTACATGTTTAACTCTTATGGTGTCAACACATAAGAGACACACAAGATCACAGCCCATACCTCATATATTTCATCCCAGCGTGGATTTAGATTTTCTTTGATGGTCTTACTTTGGGACTGAGTATTACCGACTCGTAATATGGCATACGGATCTGACTTCCCCTTCACTAGTCCCATCATGTAAGTGTCCTTGGCCATTAGATCTTTAGCCTCCAACAACCTAACCCGCACTACGCCCTGGAAGACAAAGGAAATGATGAATGTGACTAAAGGTCCTTCGAAGTACAGAGACTCTGAATCCCAGAGGAATGGATGACAGTGAGTGAGTGAGTGAGAGTGAGTGAGTGAATGAATGAATGAATGAATCACTGAATGAATAAAAGACACACATACTCGAGGTAAAGGAAATCGCATCTGGTCCACTTTTACTTGCTCTATGAGGGGTATGCACATGCGATTGGGCAGCACCATGAGAGAGGCGATGATGTCTACAATGGTTGACTCGGAAAGGGAGCTGAAAAAAACATATTATATAAAATATTATCAAAACAGATGCAGCTTATGCATATACCAACTAAACCAAAGAAAATAAGAGAAATAATAAAAAAACAGACCTAAATGCAGCACTGTCTAGAAGATTGGTAACTCCAGTCCAGTTTATTTGCAATGTCTAAAAACCAGAAAGGACTTAAAATATGTAGGTACATTGAACCATTTTCAGTATGTGATACAGACTTTAAATACTTTACATATTTACACACTGATCTCTTAATACTTACGGGGCGACGGATGAAAAACATAGTAACCCCGCCCACTAATGGAGACTGGCCAATCAGAGGCTCTAGAATCACACGCAGCATTCCTTCCATCTGAAAGGACACACATGCCATCACTTTCATTTCTTATAAATATGTCAGAATAACTATCAACACAATTATACAAACCAACCAAATACTGGTTCTTACAGCATTGACGGGTGGTTGTGCTTAACACAACATTTTGACACATCTATTTACAAATGCAAGGAACGTCTGTCTGTCAGTGTGTGTGTGTGTGTGTGTGTGTGTGTGTGTGTGTGTGTGTGTGTGTGTGTGTGTGTGTGTGTGTCACTCTGCTAGTCCACGCAGAACTCTCAAACCATTTGTTCCACTGAGCTCAAATTTGGTAGGTGTCAAATGTCAAATACATCAGTAAAACAAGCTTCAATTTCCTTTTGTCTGTGTGTCACTCTGGGCACCATGGCCACTACCCCTCTCACACAACACGGCTGCATCAGTGGGGCCTGCACGAGTATTGTAAATTAAACTAATCTGAGCTAACCTGATAATAATAACCTGTTAATTTGTCACAGGCACTGAAAATGTAACAGAGTCCTTACAGGAGAACAAGTTAGAATACCATTATTTGGAGACTGTTTCACTGAAACATTTCTTAAGTCCACAGCCTTACCTGAAGCCCTTTCACTCCTGCAACGATGCCAGCCTTCACCTCTGTGTCAATGTCCACATCCCCATCATATCTGTCAAACAATATTTGTAAAATCTTAGTATGTGAAAGCACACCACACTTCTCCTGATTGTTGCAAAAATAGAATTCCTTTACGAGATATAAATGGCTTACACTATGTTGAGGTCCAGAATGACCTCTCTGTCATCCACCTCATGTGTATAAACCCTCACTCCAGTGATCCTGGGAGGCTTCAAGGCAGAAACAAGAAATAATAAGTCTAATTGCATTACAGCATAGTATGATAATGATAGTTCATTCATACTTTATTTGCCTTACCTTTTGCCCAAAATGGACTTTGATAAAGGAGAATGTTTTAAGATGTGGACTTGATGCTCGGACGGATGCCTGAATACTCTCTTTTAGCAGTTTCTCCATGTACATGCCAAAAAATGGCCATGCTTGCTGAACAATCTGAATAAACAAAACACTTTTCAGCCTGCACCTTCAAAAACTTGGAATAAAATTCTTTCCAAATTTACATGTACTTGAGCTAATATGAGCTGTAGTTACCTTGTTAATCCAATGAGCCTTCTCAATATCGGTAAATTGAATCTATGTTTAGAGAGAGAGGGAGAGAGAGAGAGAGAGAGAGAGAGAGTTGGGTTATACACTGTTTTACGTAAATCCAAAGACTGACCTCTAACTAAAACTGGGTTCTGTATAAAATGCATTTTATTTCATCAACAGGCAAGGTGTGCACCTTTGTCTGAGGTTGCATGCAGTGGTTCTTCTCATTTGCAAGTTTTAGTAGCCAGCACATTTGCTTATGCTGCACTCAGAGAGCATGACATGATTCAACCTCCAGGCCGATACAGCCACACATTCATTTACACTCACTTACACACTGTGATTATATGACACCTTTGTATTAGATAAATGGGAATAGGTGTTGGTAACCATATTTAGGTATCGGATGAGGTATCAGATTCTAAAGTGTCCAATACCAGAGCACAATTGACTGGACAACTGAGAAGTAACCCTTACAGACGTTAGCCTTGGACTACTACAAGATAGACTGTACCTGCAAAAAAAAAAAAAAAAAAAACACTTATAGTGTTGGGTTCTGCTGAGCCAGCCTACATACTAACCACTCCTCCCAATTCCTTATCCAAACTAATGTAACACTTTTGGCCTATCATTGCCAAGGATTGAAATGTGACAGCAAAATCCTTCTGAAAACAGCCATTGCCTTGGCTTTAGCACAAGGGTGTGTCGACCTCTTGTGATTCAAGAATAATGTACCACAGCAAACAAACCTCATGAAAGAGAGGTTGTTCAAGAGCAGTGGGTTGGTTTGCTGATGCCTTCACAGCCAGTCCCATGAGGAAACCTTTATGTTTTTTTCAAAACCAAGTTAACAAACTTCCTGCGGCATTCCTTTCTTGTTACCAAGAAAGTAAAGGTTATTTTGCATGCTGAGTAAGGTTCCCAGGCAACACAACAGGTCTAGCCACACCCTGGTAGTTTAACACTAGTGGAATGTGAGCAGGTATTATTATGTGTCCTTAAATACTCAAAAGTACAGCAAACAGTCAAATATGGCTTCCCAGTAGCCTGATACTAGACAACTCTGAAAGCGCTATGAGTTTTCCAACTGAATATCAGAACTGTTGGTCTTTTCCAAGGGCCACTTTTATTACTCTCATTTGTTTACTCACTGAAAGTGCATTTGAAAGGTCACAAGATTTGTCTGAGCTATGCACACTGAAGTGAGGTTATGTCAACAGACATCCCTGAGCTCTGAGATTTGTAAACGACCAGATAGGCCCAACTTTGGATGAAGTTAAGTGGAACCAGACATCCTAGCGTCTTACCCATGCAGGCATCTCGAAGGTCTTCCATTCGTTGTCTATCACCCTCCTTTCATTCTCCAAGAAGTCTACTGCAGTGTCTAAGCGCACATCCTTCCATTTGCGATTGTTCTTCCACATTGTCCACAATAAGAGGCTAAGTAAAATCCAACTGATGCTTAGTCCGAAGGAGCCCATCATATATACAGGGTAACATACAAGGATTACCCTCCCCAGGTACATGAGAAATTCCATCAACATGTGATTTACATCCTTAACACTAAATTCATTAGTGCTCACGGCCATATCGTTAGTCTCATCTGTTTGAGTTGGTTGGTTGAAGTCGCCTTGATGCATTCTTCCTGTGCCTGAGAGCGAGGGATCCTGAGAACTTTGCTGGGTAGACTGAACACTGCCGTGTTGACCCCGAGGAACCGCGTAATCGCGCTCCCCCAATCCTGCTTCCCGTCGTCGCATTTTGTAAACCTATTGATGTCGTTAAATCACTCCAGCAATATCTTTAGTAAGTCTCTTTTCTTCGTACACGCCATACCTCGTAAAATGCCAGCTTTAGTGGAGTGAAAAAGACGACTGGTTATCCCTGTCAAAATGACACGCTAACCTAACTTCCGCATTTACCTGCCCTGCCCCTGGCCCGTCTGATTTAGGCTACCTGACACCACCAAAAAGCAGGCACGCCCCAGAATACCAAACTGACATCTTTCCTGAGAAGGAAGAGCATCTATGTCCATAGTTTCATTTGAATTACACAGGAACTACACAGGGAACTAAAAACGTACTGATGTCAAGTGTGGCATCAACGACATTTTCCTCAGGGTCTCACGTGAGCTGATCTCTTAAAAACAACACAGCGGCTGTCAAAAAGACTATTTTTCACTAATTAACAACTGGACAGATATTGGGTGCAGATATATTGACGCGCTTAAATAATCTCAATGCCACACAGCATGGTAAATGCAAAACACACGAAAGTCCTGCAGGTGTTGAAGCGCTGCGCACTGATTCTTCTTGAACACGCCCTTAGAGTAGACCGCCTGTGGCTGTGGCTTCCCTGGTAACCGGTTGCCAACAGTTTTGACAACAAGCAGCTGTGTCTTGCTAGCTAGTATGTTAGCTAATTTGTAAAGTTATGTAGAAGTATTTATTTATGTATTCAATTTAATCCACTTAAAAAAACAGCACGTGAGCTTATATATTATCACACGAGGATATACATGCATTATTTTAAAAGACTGCGTCGTTATGGTTGAGCTGGTTTGCGTGGTAAATTAAACTTTAGATGGTTTAATGGTCAATAGTGTGGCAGAATGGAAACTGAGGTAAGTCCCCTCAGGTATCGATATCAAGTATAGCTAAGAACAAGTAGGAATGATTAATTTGCTTGTGCTGTTGGTATTTGTTATGCTACATCCCTTTATGTTTACATACATATACTATATATAAACCCAAGACGTTTAATTCGTCATTATTTATTAGTTGCTAACTACCAGAGTTAGCGTTAACTGTTTTGTTTTGCAGAAATTAAAGACCACCACACCGGTGAATGCTGGGAGACTCTTGCCGCAACTGCCGAAGGTAACTTGGATGCAGCAAGGATGCAGCAAGAAGTTTATACAGACTGATTTTAATCATAATATACTACTTACGGGTTTTGTTATGAGACACAATGTAATAATGAATCACATGTTTTAAAGGTTCGTACCAAACCGCTGTGGCAAGAAACGGCCCCATCTTTTGTCCTGCAAACACCACACAAGGGGGGTTCAGTTGGACTCGGCACTTCAACTAGACACTCCAGTAAGTAGCCGAGCGTCTACGGCAAATAGTTTGAGGTTACGACTGCTGTGAGATGGCATGCACTGCAGGACACATCTTAACCACAGACAAAAATGTCTAATTGTCGGGGGGGGTCGACCAGTTGAATAATGAATGACAATGTAATTACATGGCATTCTTTCATTTTTCGTGTTACCTGTCGTTATATTCCTGTATCTCAGTCAAGTCCCCAAGTGTCTTTAAATGTGTTCAACATTTCAACAGGGCATGCACTAAGAGGAGAGTTAAGAAATACAAGCATGAACTTTGAAGACCACCAACCCAGAGCTGCTGGAACTTCAGCCTCCCCATCTAAAATTCGTGTGAGCAGCCATGCACAGCCCAAAAAGGATCGTGAGCAGTTCCGCACTGCTCTTGTCAGCATTATCATGTGAGTGTTTATGGATGCGCTACGTTGCTACTTTTCCCAGCACAACCAGATTTGTCTTCTCATTTAACCATTACATTAGATATCTGAAGATTTTTAAAACATACATTGCCACCATATCTTTTTAAAAGAAATATTAAAAGTCAATTTTTAGTGCTTACTTTGAAAAGTAAATATTAATGCCTCACAATTACATCCTATAAATTTCAGTCATTCTGACAAGCTTCTGTATTGTGTTAGGCAACAGGACACAACCACAGGCAAGTCATTGATGGAGGAAAGCCCTCCTCCTCGGAGTGGGTCACCCACAGCCACAGAAAAGGACATTTTGGTAGGATGCATGTGTTCCTCTCCACAACTTACTTTGTAAAGCCCAAATCCCAACAGATATCTTATTTAAGAATTCAGGAGCACAGTTTATTTTTTCTATTATTTGCAGTATTATTAAGATGTAATAAGACGTAAATGAAACAGTGTTTTTCTTACACTAATTTTGTCCAGTCAAAGTGTTCTTCATACAGATCATCTAACACTTGACACTGATTGGTTTTTGCCCTGTAGAGATATTACTACTACATACGCAATGGCATTGACACTGAACATGTGGCAGCCATGGAGGATTCCTGGCTAGAGAATGTTCTTGGTTTGGTTCCATCACACCTGAAGAGACTAACGACAACCATAGAGCTGCTGTCAGATGAGATGAAGGAGGATTATCTGATGAGTGTTAAAAAAGCCATAGGTGATTCTTTTTTTCTCATATGGGCAACATATTATCCTTTAGAGCATTCTGTGAATGAGACAACCTTTTAGTGTAATAATGATATAATCAGTGACCTTGTGAAAGAGCTAGATGTTAACCACTATGTAGTCAGTGTGTGTGTCTGTCTGTGTGTGTGTGTGTGTGTGTGTGTGTGCGTGTGCGTGCGTGCGTGTGTCACATCTGATCATACTTTGCGTCTTTGCAGTGGATTTTGTTCTAAGAGATCCAAGAGAGAATGAGGATGAGAAAGTCAAAAAACTTCCTCCCCACAGAGAAGAGTAGGTGATGCCATGACTTTAAATTCACTTTTTATTGAAACTCATTTACTTGCACTGATATTGTTTACTTTTCATCAGATAAACATTTTCTAAAGTGCTTGATCTCCTTTGACTTGTCAAGTGGTGCGTATTTGTATCAACAGGATAGAAGTGGTTCCAAAGCCATGGCATAAGTCCTTTCTGCAAGCCCAGAAAAGGATGAGTGAGCGTCTGCATGCCATCAACCCCACAATGCTGTCTGTGCTTGATCTGTGGCATGTGTCCTTCAAGTCAGTACCCCCCCCCCCCCCCACTCACCCTTTTGCGGCTTTCAGTGTTCTGTCTGTTTCTTAGTAAGCTCAAGAAGTTCATGGTAGAGTGCTTGTATCATTGTCCCTTGTTGAAAATCCCTGTTGTGGTCGTTGTTGTTCACTCCATGCAGAAATCTGCGTTTGGTTGATGTGGAGGAGTTCCACAATAGGGAGGAGTCCATGGAGCTCCATGTTTTTCAGCACTTAGTCAACAAGCACATTGAGAGTGCCAAGGATGTTCTACTCAAGAAGTAAGTGTGTACAGTGATCGCCTCTTGGCCTTCAATCCTGTATAAACCCCTTCTTGAAAAAGTGTATGGAGCCCCTTTGTGTTGTGTTTGTCAAGACTGACCCTTTTTGAAATCTTGGCTCATTACACTTCCACTCGCAGAGCAAAGAAAACCAGGATCAAGAGAAATAATTATGTGTAGATATCACTTTAGCTAAAAAGTGTGTTTTGTAAGGCAGATGAGGGAAATTTGTATTTGCAAAGTTTATAGGTGTTATATTGGATTTGTGTTTCATGAACAGCAGTAATTTGACTGTCTAGTATGTACCCTATGGCTTTATTTTGTACGAAATTATAACTATATAGCCCCCCTATTAGAAGGTTTACCACTTATTCTGAGTTAACTTATCTGGGTTAGTCACTAAATTACCTACTTTAAATACCCCCCACCCCCCGTGAGACTCCCCTCATGCTTTTCAGGACCCTTTATCCATGAACTTTGCACTTACACTGCAATAACGTGTAAGCGCTGTGCTGTGAGAAAAAGTCTTGTAAATCTTCTGTAAAACCACCTGTAATGTGTTTATTGTTCCTTTGTTCCTGTCAGGTGGTTTCCAGAGATCCAGCACATCTACTACCAGGGCAACAAGCGCAAGCTGGTCCCTAGCAACAGCAACCCTGCCAAGCTGCAGTCCTTTTTCAATTGCGTGGCCGCTCTAATGACCTCCCACCTCCAGAGCCTGGCTCTCGACTCCATTCAGGACTACACACACCTCATTGCACAGCACCCGGTCAGTGACACCTGACTCGTTACTGTCTAATTTACTCTAGTCATGGGCATTTACCCCTTTCCTAAGGCTACTTGCCTTGCATAATGGTTCATGACATTCAAACTGTCCAAAAAAATGAACGGTTACACAAACCACTTGTCACAAGGAGGAAATATGTGCCAGGACACAAAATGAAACCTTGAAATAGTTATCTTGAAACCTTGAAATAGTAATCTTACAGTCTGAATATATTGACAGCTTTTATTATAGAAAATCTTTTATGATTTGAACAGTTTATATTTCGATTTAGCATTCACCATAGTATTTCACCTAACTGTAGTGGCTGTAGTTTAGTGCACTGCATCATGTCATGTTACTCAACTTAATGATCATTTCTTTGTGTTTGTTTCCTTCGCCAGTCTTCCATCCGGGCCTATGAGCACCCGGGTTTCATCTTACAATTCATCCTGGATAAGAACACTATTGTCTTCGAACCAGACTTCAGGGACTTTGAGCTCATTCTGTTGAATGTCTATGACACGATGCTGAAGGCCATTACACTGGTGCCTCGTGTGGAGACTAAACTCTACTCAGAATGGGTAATGTCTCTCCTCTCTCTCTCTCTCTCTCTCTCTCTCTGTCTCTGTCTCAGTCTGTCTCTCTCTCTCTTTATTTCTCTGTCTCTCTCTGTATTGTGCATTTTCTGATGACTATTGTCCAGCTCACCTTTGCAGGGCAGTGATAAAGTGGTGGTGGCTCACCTGCCATTTAGTAAATTGTAGTTTACATTCAGCAACATTCAGAAAAGTATTTGGTAGTGTAAACGTTTAAGCTGTCAATTATATGTAATAATATCCTTTGCGAGCAAATTGCAGTATTCTTCCCCGGCTGAGCAAATCTTTTGTAAACAGTACAATCAAGCGACTGAATTATATCATACATTGTAAAATATATAACAAAGTCTACTTCACACACACACACACACACACACACACACACACACACACACACACACACGCACACACACGCACGCACGCACGCACACACACATATACACATACACACACACAGATTTACTCTGTCTCTCACTCTTTCCTGTCCAGCCGGGCACTGAGAGGGGGGGCAACCTGAAGCCGGTCATCCTGCAGGAGATCCTGGATGCGCAGCGGGAGCTGGTGCGGCGCGTGGTGCGGGAGGAGAGCGCGGGGCCCCTGGAGCACGTACACCTGTACGACAAGTACATGCCGCTGGTGTCGCAGCAGGCCGAGGAGGACGTGGAGCAGTTCCTGCGCGAGAAGCACTCTTTCCAGGAGATGATGATGGAGGTCTCGCGCTACCAGCAGATCGCAGACGAGATCCAGTACAAATCCATTAAGGTGTGCTGTACACATGCTTCCCCATGCTCCACATGCTCTCACTGTCAGGCTTTATGATAAGATAAAGATACGGATAACTTATATCATTCAGTTTAGTTCAGTTAATTTCAATTTAATTCTTTTTCATTCAGTCTAGTTTAATTCAGGTTTAGTTACTCTTACCATCGTCACACTCCCCTTATGGTGACGCCTGACTTAGCTAACTGTTGTGCTCCCCAGGTGGTGCGCCTGGGTATGTTCAAGGTGCACTGCACTGAGCTAATTCAGGCCCTGGTGAAGCGTGCAGAATCGCTGCGGCAGAAACTCATCAACCGCATGCTGGAGGAGCACCAGGAGCTCAACACCCAGTAAGTTTTGTTCTTGTTCTTGTTTTCCTTTTCTTCTTCTTCTTCTTCTTCTTCTTCTTCTTCTTCTTCTTTTTTCATCTTCTTTTTCTTCTGCCATTTGTGTTCCAGCAGGCTTCTTCCATCAGTTCACTTAGACAGCAGCTCGCACCCATATTAGGGACACTGTATTGGCAGAGGCAGCTATAGCCGATGTAAAGGCCTATCCAGCAATGTTTAAATCCTGTCCAATTAGCTGCTGTGAGACCCCCATTAACCTCCCTCTCTGTGTGGTTGCAGGCTGTGTCATGAGTTTGAGAAGATAGCAGAGAAGGCCCTAGGCACACCCCCGAGCACTCAGGAGCTGATGGAGCTTAAGGTGAGTGAAGAAGACACAGCGCTGTTGGCAGCACAGAATTGAAACAGACATTTTTTTTTTTCAGTAAAAATGACTTAGACGGATGGGAAGACAGCCTGGAGTTGCTGAGTAGGAGGAAGTAGAAAAAAATGTGGTGCTTTGGGTTTTCCTCAAGGGTTCTTCTATATGAACCGGTTTGGCATGAGTAAAACTCAACAGACACTGCTGTGCACATCTTGTCTTTTTTTCAGGCGTACATGAAGAAGGTGGAAGCCCAGGAGCTTCCTGTGTTGGAGGCCAAACTGCTGGACTCGAAAACTCGCCTGTGCTTCCTGGTGGACTATGTGAACTTCTCACCTCTGGACATGCGCCTCAACCGACAGCCCTTTCAGTGGCAATCACGCATGCCCTCCATCTTCGAGGAGCACCAGAAGATCGTTACAGAGAAGACTGAGCAGTACCAGGAAGGTCTCAAGGTTAGAGGGCAACCATACAGTTTTACATTTTATACTACAGTTGTTTTATACAATAGTGTTTTTGGGCTCCCCCAGCAGGCCATATTACATACCTTATCAGTAACTAAAAAAAAAAGTTGGTTTCTTTGATAGTGTATCTAAATGTAACATGTAATGTTATGCAGTTACACTGTGCATACCTAACAATAACTCTAATCCTAACCCTTACCCTAACCTTGTGGTACAGTGTAAGTACTACATAATGTTACACATTGTTACAAACTTTGCTACACTGTACTTCATGATGTAGATACACTGTAACAGGTACAGTAAAATCATGTGTAACCAAAAGTTATGTTGAATTATATCACCCCCATATATGTCTAATAAGATGTCATTCAGTGCACATGTGCCTTTTTTTGCAGCTGCGATGCTCAAGGTTTGTGGAGGAGCTGGAGAGCTATTCCAAACAAGTCGAGGAGTTTGTTACATTTGGGGATCTTTCTGACCTTAACAAATACCTGAGGAAGGCCCAGGCGCTGAATGGCAAATTAGATGCTGCAACTGAAAAGGTATTTCATTATGTTTTAGGTTCATTCATCCAACAGGTTTTGTCAGTTTGATGATGTAAGTACATCTCCTGACTGCAGGTGGCACCAAAGGCATTTGATTTCTCAACTATCTCTTTGGATTTTAGGATCACTGAGGGAGAATAAGGAATTTTACGAGATGCACACAAATATAATGTTGCAGCTGTACCTTTGTGAAATATGAAGAGAATCTCATAGAATTGCCTATCAAAATATCTTGTCATTGCCATTTTAAATCACTTGTTTATTTTGCACATTAGATTTTTATATTATTTCAGCTCATAGTACTTTACACGATTTTAGCTCATTAGTATTTGCCTATTTTCTTTACAGATTGATGGCTTCAACATGGAGGAGGAGGCCTTTGGCTGGCCCACCTCACAGTACCCCCAGCGCAAGAATGTCCAGGAGTCCCTGCTGCCCTACCTGCGCCTGTACGAGACGGCCGTGGAGTTCCAGACACACCACAAGGACTGGGTGCACGGCCCGCTGGGCGCCGTCAATCCCGACAAGGTGGAGGGCGACGTCGGCAACTACTGGCGCGCCCTCTACAAGCTGGAAAAGGGCTTCCAGAACTCACCCAAGGCCCTGCACATCGCCAGCCGCATCAAGGAGGAAGTAGAGGCCTTCCGCGAGCACCTGCCCCTGGTGCAGGTGCTTTGCAACCCGGGCCTGCGTGACCGCCACTGGGACAGCATGTCGGAGGTGGTGGGCTTCCCGCTCAAGCCGCAGGAGGAGGCGGCCGCATGCGTGGCCCGCTTCTTGCCACTGGGCCTGGAGGCGCACCTGGCCAACTTTGAGCTGATCAGCGAGGCGGCCAGCAAAGAGCACTCGCTGGAGAAGGCCATGGAGCGCATGGCGGGCGAGTGGAGCGACATCGAGTTCTCGCTGCTGCCCTATCGCGAGACCGGCACGTCCATCCTGTCGTCTGTGGATGAGATCCAGACCCTGCTGGATGACCACATCGTCAAGACGCAGACCATGAGGGGCTCTCCCTTCATCAAGCCCTTTGAAAATGAAATACGGTGAGGAGGAGATGCCATCTTTTATTGTCCTTTTTTTCCCTTTTTTTTCCATCTTTCTCTCCCCAGTCTTCCCTTGCCTCCCTATTCTCTTATTTCTTTCCATTACTTCTCCATTTTCTTGTAATTCAAGGCTAAAATTCTAATCCTGTCCAATAATTTGGATACAAACGAGAGACTAGAGTGTAACTAGATTAATTACATTATGAAATAGCTAGACAGACAGACATATTGATTGATTGATTGATTGATTGATTGATTGGTTGGTTGGTTGGTTGGTTGGTTGGTTGGTTGGTTGGTGCCTGTGCCTGTGTGGTCCAGTGAGTGGGAGGGGAAGCTGCTCCTGCTGCAGGAGATCCTGGATGAGTGGCTGAAGGTGCAGTCCACCTGGCTCTACCTGGAGCCCATCTTCAGCTCGCCCGACATCATGGCCCAGATGCCCGAGGAAGGCCGTCGCTTCACTGCTGTCGACAAGACCTGGAGAGAGACCATGAAGCAGGTCTCCCTGGTGAGTCACTGCACATCCAAAACATCACATTTAGCTGACGCCCTTATCCAGAGTGACTTACAGTGAATTAGCTAATTAGGACAGTTCCCCTGGAGCACTGTGGGGGTTAGATGCCTTGCTTAAGGGCACTTCAGCTATGGACATTTTATACACTGGTACAGGAATCAGACCTACGATCCTATGATCCCAAGACCAACTCCCTAACCATTAGGAGGCAGCTGCCCCATAAAACAAACCTTATCGCCCATGACCAGCAGTCAAAGTATGCTGTGGCAGACCAGTACATGTGCAGAGCACAGAGCACCATGTGCATCAGTAACATGACAGAGAAATAGATGCTTGGTCACTCCGCCAGTCATTACCATAATAAAAGACTATAGCTTATTATGGTAGCAGATGTCTTGGGGAGCCACCTGGTTCCCCATTTTCCAAGAGCTGTGCGTACTAATTGTGGCTGTTGGGGCAGTATTTTTGGCTGAGGGCTCGGCTTATCATCATCTGTCATCAATGTAATTGCCATCTTAATGAATCTGTAACTGTCAAAGCAGACGGCCTTTCTGAGGAGGCATTAGGATTTAATGTCCCATTAGTGCCAACTGCCAGCATGGTAAGATAATAGCTGTGGTGAGGCAGGCATCATGTTATTGGCATACTAAAAGGTGAGGCTGAGGGAGTAGATGGAGGGACGAAGGAATCCTTTTGTTTCAGGGTCCATCGACATTCAGCTAATACGGACATGTCTATGTTTAATCCGGACCAATTTGATATCAACACTAAAAACACACGAGAAAAACACACATGCACATACACACATGCGCACACACACAGACTTGCACACTATACAGTTCATCATGTAAGGAAAGAGGAAAAGGGAGAGAGAAAGAGAGATGATTCCTGCAAACAGTGCCTGTAGCTGTCCTGAAATGAGGTCCATCGATCTATCCTATTGAAAGAATACTTAAAAACAAAACAAAACAAATGCAACAACCCAGGAAGGATTATGGATTTTGTCTGCATAGAGCTGGCTCTGTGGAGACAGAAAGACAATGGGCTTGCCCGGGAATACAAAGCACACCGTAGAAGCAAGCTTCTCAGTTTCGGTGACAGAGAAACAGCCGCATGCATAGACGTGTGTTTTCTTTGTGACAAATCAATTAAGACTTCTTCTCATAAATACTACTACTAGGATGACAAAATACATACATACTACTAGGGTAACAAATAAATTGGCAGGATATTATTGCGTCTATGCTTTTCACTGAGGTATAAGTACTATAAGTAGTTAAAATGTCCATGAAAGATTTTCTGAAAGACTAGCTTCATCCACCTGCTCCACAGACACAAAAAAAAATGTGTAGAAAAAGCACTCATGAGGCAGTGAAAGAGGGTGGAGTAGGGGAAGCTAAAATCAGGCCATTGTGTGAGGGATTGTTCTGGCCCACAGAGGGAATGCTGTGCAAGAGCGTCTGTACTGTGGGGTGGTTCAGACAGCGCTTGTTTTGTTACACACACTGCCCTGGATATAGCAGTTTGTCCGCGAGACAGCCGCAGTTACACCGCCAGCCACTGTGTGGAGCTCTTCATCTGCGCCTGACTGCGCCACACAATGGGGGGAAAGTCGGGGCGGGTGGGGGGGCATGCCCGTCTCTCAAGGCTTCTTCTCGATCTTGATCAGCCTCCAACCCTGATGTGTCCGTCGTCATCTCAGCCCATGAAGTCTTTTTAAAAAAGTCATTATATCTTTAAAACAAAGGCGAGGAGATAAGGCGAAATCTAAATTTGTAACCATTTAATTGCGTGTCATTGTACTGATTTTTTTTAATATTAAAAAAAAAAGAAAGAGTTGACAGACATGACTATCTTTTTTTTTATCTTCTTCTTGGGGCTTGATGCTTTTGGCAGGCAGCCCCCGCTGAGTGCACAGCAGTGATTATTGAGCTGTCAGCTTGTTGTTGCGCTCGTAGAGGCCACATGTGCAGGTCCAGGGCACCCTCTTCCCACCCTCACACAGTAACAGTGTGAACCTCACACTGTCTCTCTCTCACACACAGACACGCACACACATACAGTACATACACACACATACACACATGCTTGCACACACACACACACACTTACTCACTCACACACACACACACACAATGTCACAGGTTCCTCCACACAGCCACAGAGTCATTACCTACATGACATAAACATGAGGTCTGGAGATGGAGCAGAGACAGGGTTTCTGATGGAAAGATGGAGGAAGGCAGTGGGTACAAAATAGGGAAAATGTCTCAGGGCTGGCCACAGCTGAGATGAGATTTATGTCAGCAGATTTAATAACTTTTCTGTACCAACTATCCTAACTGATAGGATTTTTTTTTCTTGTTTGTACAAGAACCAAAGCATTTTGAGATCAAGCACCTCTCAATAGATTCCCCTCAGCCTTGCATTATATCACATCTGAGCCCATATTTTCACTTCTTAGTTGCTGTTAGTAGCAACTGAATGAGGCTTTATGTGGATAGGTTGCATTATAAGCTAAAGAGTTTCCGAGGATCCACAAGCAGCCATTTTCTACTCTGCCAAGTGCCCCCACGTACTTGAATCACATGATCTTACCATAGTTACTTTTAGTGGTAAGACCTAGTAGGACGAACAAAAGTATGGAAAAAAGAAGAGCAGATCATATGCAGTGAGTTTTTTGCAGGATGTGCATATCAAGCCCTGGCCACTTTGGTTTGAATGATCCAGATGATGTAATTTTGTCATTTATTGGCAGGCATTCATGGATCAGCAGGTGGTGTTCTAGTGCTGTAATGCAATCACGGGCGGCTGGCTGCCACCGCCGCTCCCTCGCTCCCTCGCTCGCTCACGAGAGGGATTAAACGCTACGCGAGAAGAAGTGTGTCTCTCACACTCCCTTTCATTAGAGCCAGCCAGTGGGTCCCGCTTTTAATGCTTTTAAAAAGGTGGTTTGAAGAGGGCTTGTTGTGTGCTCTGCTGATTACCCATTCCTTCATTACCCACTTTGAGATATACCACTAGTTTTCTCTCTCTGTCTCTCTCTCTTTTTCTCTTTCTGTTTGTCTGTCTGTCTCTCTCACTCTCTCTTGCTTGTTCTCTCTCTCATCTCTGGCTCTCCTTTTCACCCTCCTCCGACATGATAGTTAAAGCTCAATCTCTAGACAGCGCTTCAGCTCCACTCACCACAGGTAATAGAAAATCAATAGCAATCAGAAGAGGGGGAAGAAGCAATTATTATCTCCTTATAGACTTTGTGTGCAGCATCTGCGTCCAAAGAAAGGGGGGTACTGGGTGCTGTTTTCAAAAAAAAAAAAAAATGGGGAGGGAGTGTTTTAAACGGTCCTATGGTTTCAGATGAAGAATAGAACTCTTTGAAACAACCTTTGAAGTAACCAAAGTTCATGGTCAAGGTTCTTGTCTTGACTTTTTGACTTTTTTTTTCTTTTTCTTTGTTGAAATCTCGTGGTCTTTTCTTTTTTTTTTTCGGTGGGCAGACACCAGATAAGGATAAAGGGTCATGCCCTTGTCAGTGGAGCCTCTCGTTTCAAAGACATGATATAAAATTCACAAACCCTCTAGCGCAGGATATTTCATATTTTTATGAATGTTCTTTGTGTGAGTGTGAAACACCACTCACTGAAAAATACAATTACAGAATGACATATTACAGGCTGGGCTAGACACCAATAAAAGCAAGAGTAAGTAAGGCTGAAAATGATGAACTACAAGGCCTGTAGTAAATGCATAATGAAATTTGGTCTGTCGAAAAAAAAAAAGGCAGCTCCTCTGCGATGCTTTGAGAGAATGTTGGTTATAGTACTGTCCTTTATTCACTATAGGTGTACCACTTAGAACTTCACCTTCACTCATCTATCTGTTCAGTAGCGTAGCCAAACCAATAGTTATAGATTTTGTTTATTATGGATAATTTATGCCACCAGTGTACAAGCATTTTTGTACCTTCTAGATGCATTGTCTGTTGAAGAGCGCATAGCAAACATTTCAGGACTCTTCTCTAAACTGCTTCTTTGAAAACAAAAACATGTTTTTTTTGTGCTAACAGGACAAGCATGTACTGGCTGTGGTGGCTATTGACAAAATGGTGGAGAAACTGAAAAAATCCAATGAGTTCCTTGAGCTGATTCTGAAGGGTCTCAATGAGTACTTGGAGAAGAAGAGGCTTTTCTTCCCCAGATTCTTTTTCCTTTCCAATGATGAGCTTCTGGAGATTCTGTCTGAAACCAAGGACCCAACCAGGTAAAAAAAAAAAAAAAACATATCTGTAAAGATGATAGCTGAAGAAATCTAGGTCCCATACGACTGATAAACGTAATGGACTTTACTTAGTCAGTATTTATACAACTGATCCATCAAGTAGAATTTTTGAAGCTGGAACATGTGTAGTAGTTCCACAAATAGCATCATGAATACAGAAAAAAGTTTGTGGGAGCTAAAAGATAGTGTGCAGTATGTCAAAGAGTCACAACTGTGTGTTTGTCCATAGTGCCTGTTTTCTTTTTCAGGGTGCTCACATTATATTCTTTTTCTAGTATAGCCATGCAGTAGAGAATAAGCTGTGTAGCCATTGTCATGGTAACGCTGAATGTTGCAGCAGGTTTCCTCACATACAAATGTAAGATTTTGAATTAAATGCCTGCAGCACTTTTGCAACAGGCTGTTTCAAAGAACCCCCCCACACATGCGGACAGACCGGCGGAGAGCGCATTGATTTAGCCTCTGCCTTAGCCTCTGCCTGCCATTGCCATTCCACATTCATGTATGCGGATATAATTTAAGGGCCTTTCTGACAGCCGTATTCAAGGTGACTAACTTAGTGCACACATTCCAGTGCTGGCATAATCTCCATTCAACCTACTCTATACTTGTGGTGAACTCTCCAAAACAGAGCGAGTCGGGAAGCAGAATAGATGGAAAAGCAAATATCTATGAAAAGCAATTTGGCTGCGTCTGACTTTGAAAATTTCATTTTGAGACCTGAAAAATCCTGTACTTACTGTGGGAATTTAATTATAGAGGCTTTCTCTTCACGACACTGTGGCCTACTTCCACCGCCGAGGCTCCCCTGAGCGGGGCAGGGGCTGATAAGCAAGCCTTGTCTTATTTCACCCAAGGTATTTGTTTAATAATGAATGTCTTTGCAGACAAAGGGACTTCTGCTTCCACTCAACACATCTCTTTTTTTTTTTTTCTCCCCTCTCTCCCTCTCTCCCTTCCCTCCCCTCCCCTCCCCTCCCCTCCCCTGCCTCCCTCTTCTTCTCCTTTCTCTTTGCTCCCTCGTTTTCAGTCCCATGAGCTTACCAATTTCTCTGAGAGGGCTGAATGCTGAATTTTAAACGCGGGGCTGTGGCACAATGCTGCGCCGTAGCCGGGGGGGTCATCATCATCCTAACGCGGGCTGAGACTTTGGGTTAAACAGCAATAAAGGGAATATGAATGTGGTTGGAACACGTGTCCTAGTTAAAGGGAGGCGAGGGATCTTTTTTTTATGGGTGGCGACCAGACTCTGCCTCAGAGCCAAACACATGACTGGACCCTAGCCAGTCCTGCTCGTCTCCACTGGGTGCCCTTTACAGCGGACCTCGCGTGCTCATATTCACTGTTCATCGTTTTCATTTTTTGGGTGGAATGCAAAAATAGATTAACATGCTTCAACAATCAAGCTCAGGCTAGTGTGTGTGGTGAGTGTTCAGAGGCATAATGGCTGCCGTGTATCACCCAGGTGGGTGCTACACACTGGTGGTAGTTAGTGAGGTCCCCCTTCACTGTAAAGCACTTTGGGCGGCTTGAAAGCACTACTTAAATGTAATGCGGCGTTGTTTGAATCTTTGCGCAGCCTCTGCTTGAGACACGGTGTCAGAGGGTATGCCAGGTTGAGTGCAGTCAAAATGGGCATGCTGTACTGTAGGTAAACTCTTTTGTGTTGCTTCTTTCACAGCAAGAATCTTGTTTTTCTCAGTCTGTTAAGAACATCCGTATGAGATGACGTTAACACATACCAGAACAAAAAGGAAGAAAAGGCCTGGAATCCACACAAGGCTGTTACAGACAGCTGAGAAAAGTAGTTTCTACAGGAGATGTTTTTTTTTCCCTCAGAAGTGTCCATTCAACATTTGCAATTCTCAATAGGGTCCTTTCAAGGTTTGCAATTCTGCAGATCATTTGTACGCTGAAAAGCTGTCTTTAACACTAAAGGGAAAGGGAGATGAAGGTTCTGTTTAACTAACTGCCATATGTTTAGCCACACACTTACTGCACTGTGATTGACTGTGACTAACTGCACAGACTTTGAGAGATATTGAACATCTCATCATTTATCACTCACCTGTGCTCCCTCCCGTTAGAGTGCAGCCCCACCTGAAGAAGTGCTTCGAGGGCATAGCCAGTGTGGTCTTCACCGATGTGCTGGATATCACCCACATGAAGAGCAGCGAGGGTGAGGTGGTGGAGCTGCTGGACATCATCTCCACCTCCAAGGCCCGCGGCCAGGTGGAGAAGTGGCTGCTGGAGCTGGAGAGTGGCATGCTGGCCTCTCTGCACAAGGTGCCAGACATTGTCACCAAGACCTGTAGTGATAGTCAGATAGGAACAAGTGAAAATACCTGATAGTCAGACGACTATTTGTGCTAAATGCAACAAATCCTTTTGAGAAACCATATTTGAGAAACAGTGCAACCCAGACCCCCTCTGGGAGTTTGTGTTGGCAGTGTCTTTGCTGTTAGGATTTTAATGTTTGGCATTCTTCAAACAATTTTGAGAAACCACTTTGACTGCAGTTTGTCTGCTATCTGTCACCAAGGTGATTGGTGAGGCGATTGATGCGTATGTGAACAACCCAAGGATCAACTGGGTGCGGGAGTGGCCGGGTCAGACAGTTCTGTGCGTCTCGCAGGTGTACTGGACCAAAGACATTCACGAAGCGATTGTGAAAGGTCCACAGGTCAGTGTTGGAAGCCAGAAGAAGCTGTGAGTTATAAACATCAGTACCATTTTCGCCTAATTCTAATTCTGTTCTTTTTCTTTCAGCCAGTTCCATTTATGTGATTGCATGTCTGTCCCTAGCTATCCGACTGCCATAACTACAGTATTGCACATGTAATTCATTTGTTAATTAATGTGCATTTCTAAAATTCTACTGCAGTCTCAGCGAATAGTGTGAAAATGCTTAGAGTGTTGTTGAAGGTGTTGTTGCTCTGTCAATTAAATATCCTTTAAGAGACATTTCAATGTCAGGCATGATCTACAGATACATTACTTTGTGCAAGTTCTGTTTGGCTTGAAGAATTTTTATAAGCAGTTTGTTCGCATCCGTCCCCTGGCTTGTAAACTTTGTGTATTTGTGCTTTCGCATTTCTCCCCTGTGGCGACCGACCTCTTGCAGTCAGTCAGTGGCAGTAAGTGCTGCTGGAGATGGTGGATACTAGCACTAGTTTTAGCCATCAGGGGGTTTAAATGAAGACCACACTGACCTCTGTGTTACCCTCTCCAGTACCTGGAGGACTATCTGCAGCAGAACAACAGGCAGATTGATGACATCGTGGCCTTGGTGCGGGGGAAGCTCTCCAAGCAGAACCGTGTGACGCTGGGCGCCCTGGTCGTACAGGACGTCCACGCCAGAGACGTGCTGGCACAGCTGGTCAACAAGAACGTTACTGATGAGAATGATTTTGAGTGGCTTAGCCAGTTGCGCTACTATTGGATCGTGAGTCACAGAGATCGACATTCTTCTTTTTCATTCTTTTTTTTATTTGTATGAAAGCATACTGTAGAGCACTGTTTATGTTTCCATGTAACATTCCTCTGATAATACTGTCAAGAAGCTTTGTGTAGCTTAGGGTGGATTCCAAGCGAGGCTCATTACCCCCCATCTCCTAGGAAGATCATCTTCAGACCAAAATGATAAACGCTGGCCTGGCTTACGGCTACGAGTACCTTGGGAACACCCCCCGACTCGTCATCACTCCCCTGACTGACCGCTGCTACAGGTTGGCATCATCCCTCAGTGGATGTTAATGTTTATTGTGGTTGTTTATCAAATCTCTTATGTTGACAAACATCATTTTCAAGAAGCATGGCATCATCACTTAGTGAATGTTAATGCCTATTGTGGGTTTACTATGTTGGACAAACATCATTTGCAAATAGCATGTATGTCGTTGTGGTGTGGCCTAATCTAATAGCACTAAAACAGTTATTAAGGTTGGACCACACGGTGTTCCCTCTATTAAATTCACTAATGCATTTTGTTTCCCCTGGTATTGACTACCCTGCACCACTTTAACCTCTGACCTCAGGACTCTGTTCGGAGCTCTGCATCTCCACCTGGGAGGTGCTCCTGAGGGGCCAGCAGGAACAGGCAAGACCGAGACTACCAAAGACCTGGCCAAAGCTGTCGCCAAACAGTGTGTTGTCTTCAACTGCTCTGATGGTCTAGATTATATTGCTCTTGGCAAGTTTTTCAAGGTAGGCCTTTCTGGTGATCTGATGAAAAACTGTGCGGAAAACATAATTGATTCATGCATTTGTATTGCTAACACAAAGCCAGTCTTACAATGGTACAAAAAAACACCATAAGGTTACGCTTCTGTAAGGTATGAAAACTAGATTGTGTATAGTTGTTTCATATAAACAGAAGTTGACATCCTTATTGAACTGGAAACCAAGAGCCCTGTGCTTTGTGAATAAAACATGATGAGGACATGTGAACAGCTGTGTTAGAGACATGAGGGGGTCACTGTGGTGATGACTCAGAGTGGCACTCGTACTGTACCAGCAAGGCAAATACATTTAGAGCACAGTCACCACGCTAAGAAAAGAAAACCTTGGTGCCTTGGTGACAGGAAAATAAACAGTGCTTGGTTTGCAGACCAATCGCTTCCTCACACAGTTAGATGCTTCCTTCTTGGTTGGTTGGAAAAGACTTCATAAAACCTGGAAACAGTTATTCAATTTATTGGCGAGTCTTTAGAAGTGTTATTGCTCTCGACAGCTATATACGGTATAAATCAGATAATCCCTATTTCACGCAATGCATATATAACTTAATACCATGAATAAAATGTAATTATTTATGCACACTTCCCTGAAGCACTTACAAAATAAATTACTGTTAACTAACATTTTAATTTTGACTCAGCTCCTCACTGCTGGTGGTTGACATATTGTGCGGTAGGCCCTACTGTTTAAACTTGTAGTGCATCTAGGATAGCTTTTAGCGACACCCGACCCCTCTGTAAAAAGTGCGTGTGATTTATTCCACCCATGCAGGGCTTGCTGTCCTGCGGCGCCTGGGCCTGCTTCGACGAGTTCAACCGTATCGACCTGGAGGTGCTGTCCGTGGTGGCCCAGCAGATCCTGACCATTCAGAGAGGTGGGGGGATCTCAGCAGGCTACCGCAGTGACTCCACTGCCCACCCAGTGGTCTTTGTGTTGAAATAGAATGTTTCCACTAACAAACAAACAAGTAACGGAAGTAGTGGTGATGGAGGTATATGCTTTTCAAAGGGGAAAGGTCATTTGACCCAAAATAGAACAAATGGCCTTGTGATTTACAGCATCGAGGCAAAAAAAAAAGAAACATTCAGCAAGGCTCTTATCTCGCTGTAGAAGAAACATGGGTCAACGCAAATGTGTGAGACATATTGATCTCCCTTCCTTCCCTCCTTTCTTTCCCTCCTTCCCTATTTTTAAACATTCCGAATGTGAGAATGGACCTGCTTTATGTGCCACATGAAAAGGTCTACTGCAAAAGCAAAGGGAAAGAAAGAAGAGAGGAGAGGACACTCACCTCTGCTATTTGAGCCGATTTACCAAACTGCTAAAGGATAAAGTCATTTAGACTTTTCGCAGAAGTAAAGGTTTATATGTGGCAGTAACACACAGGAGGACATAAGAGGACACTGGGGTGACTGTGTCTCTCCCCTCTCTCTCACCTGCAGGTATTGCCGCCAAGGCTGAGCTTCTGCTGTTCGAGGGCACAGAGCTAAGGCTCAACCCTACCTGTGCCGTCTTCATCACCATGAATCCGGGCTACGCTGGACGCTCTGAGCTCCCAGACAACCTGAAGGTCCTCACCTCAAAGATGTCTCCACATACACAAAGATTGTTCTTTCACTAGCCCATCACTATGATCATTCTATAAAACTGTATATTTTGTAATGTTCTAGCTATTTTATTATATTAAATATATATATTTTTTCGGCTTTTTAGTTGCATGAAGTAGCCATTTCATTTTCAATGGTCTTTATGTTCGTTTCTTTTTTCTTCATGTTTCTTTTTCTACAGGCTCTGTTCCGTACAGTGGCCATGATGGTGCCTGATTACGCCCTCATCGCCGAGATTGTGCTGTACTCCTGTGGCTTTGTGAGGGCGCGGCCCCTGTCGGTGAAGATCGTGGCCACGTACCGCCTGTGCTCCGAGCAGCTGTCCTCCCAACACCACTATGACTACGGAATGAGGGCCGTCAAGTCTGTGTTGACTGCAGCTGGCAATCTGAAGGTGCATCCTATCTCTTGCTTGTCGCTTGTTTTTTCTGGGTTTTTTTTGTTTGTTTGTTGTTTGCATGCATGGGGGTATTTGTTTCTTTGTTGATTGTGTTGGTGACAGAATATGTGCATTTCCTGTTTTTTTGTTTTTGTTTGTTTCATGAAAAGAGCACTTAAACAAGGCTGAATGGCAATGAGATAAGTGGACAATCTATGTAAACAGAAGACTATTATCGTGTCAAGACATGTTCTAAACTGTGCCCTTTGGAATAACAACATATATCAACATATATGAACCTTTGTATCAACGGGAAAGTTGATACAAAAGGAAATGTATAGAATACATACATACACACACACACACACACACACACACACACACACACACACATATATATATATATATATATATATACACACACACACACACATACACACACACATTAGACACAGGCTAGCTATGTATGCTCTAATCATTAAAATCTGTATGCTGCACAAAGCATAGAGCTGTTTTCTTATCCTCATCTTTGTTTTCCATTTTTCTGTCTTTGAATACCTCACCGCCTCTGATGTGTAGTGGCGTAAAGGATTATTCACTGTCCCTGGCCTTTTCCTCTGATGTGCAGCGCATGAGATGAAAATGCTGAAAGAATCATACACAAAAAGATAGAAAGATTAGACGGAATAGACAAAAGAAAGATTGATATTAGATATTCCATCTGCTGTCGTGGTATATTTCCCCCGCTCTGATATCCTCACCATCCAAAACCGATGCTCCATGCCACGACACCACAGTGTCACTCTTAACAGCCATTTCTTTGCCAGAGTCCCCCTGGACTCTACCTCCTCGCCTCTCCCCCAAATTACTTTTTGGCGGAGGAGACTGATGCGTAGACTCTGCGCCTACAGGGAAGGCCCCTACACTCCCATCGATGGGGTCTGTGTCAGCAGAAAGAAAGAAACAAAGAGGAAAGAAAAAGGAAAAGAGAAAGGGTGTGAAAAAAAAAAAAACATGGTCATTGATTGACAGCTTGGCTAGCCTCAGAAGGCCTAAACTCATCTCTTCAGCGAGTCTTCTCATTAAGTGCAGGTTCCCCCCTCGCTTTGTGTTTTGTGTGTTCCGCAGCTAAAGTATCCCGAAGAAAACGAAGACATCCTGCTCCTGCGCTCCATTATTGATGTAAATCTGCCCAAGTTCCTGGCTCACGACCTGCCCCTGTTTGAGGTATGGGAGAATCACTAGACACTTTAATGGGCAGAGAAAGACTGAGGAGGTAGTTTGGCTGTTACTTGAGAGAAAGAACTGTGTGTCTTTTCAATGACTCTGTAAGTGATTGCAAGACCTTACACTCTATTACTAGGTATTCCTGGTAATACTTGGTGTCCATATTCTATAATTGCTGCATGCTATATGTTTAGTTTTATTATGCTGCTAAAAAATGTTTAAGAACCACAGCCTGTGATGAAATTCAGAGCATACGATTAGGCCCACCATTTATAATACCCCTTACATGCTGATATGCTTTAGTGCACCTTTGCATATTGCAGATGTCACATCAGACATTTGCATATCATTCATTATGCATTTAAAATCAGTGTTGTAGGTCAAAAAGGTAAACAAAATTGCCTACTTCACCTTTACCTCCGTGAATGCCCAGGGAATACATAACAGCTTTTTTCTCCTGTTCTCTCTGTCCCTGCGTCTTCCTGCAATTGATTCTGACCCCTCTGACCCCAGGGTATCACCTCTGACCTGTTCCCGGGCGTGACGCTGCCCAAGCCGGACTACCGAGACCTGCTGGAGGCCATCCGGGAGAACTGCGAGAAGATGAACCTGCAGATGACCGACTTCTTCACGGAGAAGATCCTGCAGATCTTCGAGATGATGATCGTGCGCCACGGCTTCATGCTGGTGGGCGAGCCCTTCGGGGGCAAGACGTGCGCCTACCGCGTGCTGGCGGCCGCGCTGCAAGACATCTGCGAGAAGGTGAGCTGCACCTCCCTCCCTTAAAGAAGACGACCCTCCATTTGTCTCTGCCTAAGAGTCAGATAATAATCAGGACTCCCATCTCCCATCTTGGGTTGTCTCCAGGGCTTGCTCGCATTAATTCACCAAAACTTTGTCTTTGTCAGCAAAAAATTCATAAGATCTGTGTGGTGTGAAGGTGTCTTTTGTCAGAGCTCTCTGCATTTTTTTCAAAAAAGAAAATGGGCCTTACTAGCCTGCCTGAAAAGAAAAAAAAGAAAAAGAAGAATAGAGAATTTATTCCATCCTCAAGAGAAGAGGCTTCAGTCAGCCTCTGAAAGTACAGACTTGACTTAGAAGAGGGGAGGATGGAGGCTGTCAGTTCCCCTTTTCCGACCACAAAAGCTACAGAGCGGGGGCTCAGTAAGTGACCCAGATGCATGTCATTGCATCTCAGCGTCCGCTGCGAAAAAAAAGGATGACTCTCTAAATCGTTTCAGACGCTCTTCTGTTTTTTTTAGGGGTTTTTTTTGTCTCAAAAAGTCACTCCTTCAGTAGCAATGGCACAGATGGCGTGGGCCACATCAGTGGCTCTCAGGCGAAAAAGTGGAGACATCGCCACAGAGCCCTCGAGTGGCACTGGCGCTGAGAGAGAGGCAGCCAGAAGCGTCTCCGTGGAGAGGTTAACCGGCGACTCGAGTGCCGACGTTAGTGAGAAGCGAACAGCGATGCGGCGAATGCGGGCGGGAATGAAAGGAACACGGCCTCCCCGTGGCCAGTGGAAGAACGAGGCAGGGCATGAAGACAGGGGAGATGCGCTGCGCCATTCATTGCTCTCTCAACCGCCCCCCAAACACACAGACACACACACACACACACACACACATATACATACACATACACACACACACACACACACACACATACTCACACACACACACACACTCACACACACACAGACACACACACTCACACACACACACACACACACACACACACTCACACTTACACATACACATCCACATCCACATACACATACACATACACACACACACACACACACACACACACATGCACACACACTCACACTGATACACACACACACACACACTTTTCCGTCTGAGTCGGCGGTGCGTGCAAGCAGATCCAGCTCCGCAGGCCATCCGCTCCTCCTCGGAATTCAAACCGACAGTTCTAACGGTCCAGAGGCTCGGAGGTGGAAGTGGTGGTTGTGTTTTTTTTTTTTTTTTTTATTTGTTGTGGCTCTCCCATCATTGCCCCCGTAGTCTCAGAGGTGGCTTTGCAGGAAACAAGCAGATAAAAACACTGTCTCCGGCTGCAGATAATGCAGTTTTCTTCCAGCCTCTTCCCCTATCTCCCTCACCCTGTCTGTGTACACTTGATAATTTAAAAGCTCTCTCCACCGGTTGCCTTGTGATTCATATTAAGATACTGTATGTCAAGAATTGCCAGTAGATCAAGTGGATGGAACAAAGTCTTAGCGAAATACATTTTTAATTTTATGACCTTCAGAGTTTAAACAATTTAAAACAAATTTGTTTAGCCTGACCCACCTGCAGTAGCTTTTATGTGCTGCATATCCAAAATAGTTCCAGATTGTGAGTTTTAATAAATGTATGTGTGTGTGTGTGTGTGTGTGTGTGTGTGTGTGTGTGTGTGTGTGAGCGTCTATGCATGCGCCTGTGTGCATGTGTGTGCGTGCGTGCATGTGTGTGCGTGTGCATGCGTGCGTGCGTGCGTGCGTGCATGCGTGTGTGTGTGTGTGTGTGTGAGTCTATGCATACGCCTATGTGCATGTGTATGTGTGTGCATGTGTGTGTGTGTGCGTGTGTGCGTGCATGCGTGTGTGTGTGTGCCGTTCCATGCAGCACCTGATGGATGAAAACAGAGTGCAGATCACCGTCATCAACCCAAAGTCCATCACCATGGGTCAGCTTTATGGTCAGTTTGACCCGGTCTCACATGAGTGGTCAGATGGCATTCTGGCAGTCAGCTACAGAGCCTTTGCCATCTCCCAGGTAAGTTGTGCAATCATTTCCCTTCTTATGAAGTGTTATCTATGTTGAGTTGAGCAACAGCCAGGGAAACTTCCACATTTCACAAAAATACAATAATGAATGGTAATTATCCCCAAAAAAAAACAAAAACGTTATCTTTCTCTTTGCATTTCAGAACTGAGTACACTTTTTTTTTTTTCCTTCGTTCACTTTCACTATTCCATTATGGGACCCCACAGCATATCTCTCTTTTTCTGTCATTTCTCTGGTTCATTTCCTCTACATGCCTCATTCTCCTCACCAGTGTCTCATTCCCTTTGCTCATAGAGCACTCTGCTCATCTGCATTAGGGGAGCTAGATGAGAGAGAGAGCTGGCTTTTTCTTCTCTCTGTGGAACCCATCACTGTGATTCACATGCACATGAACTCAGCACAAGTCTAGAACTTTCCCTCCCTCCCTCCCTGCCTCCCTCCCACCCCCACAGCCACAGAGTCGAAGAGTAGTGCAGTCAGCAACAGCTTTAGCGCTGGCGTGCCCACACGAGGGACCGGCGTGCTAACGCCTCCTGCTAGCCGCTCCCGCTCCCGCCGGGCTTGCAGCAGCCCCCGTCTCCATGGTGACAGGCGCTGCGTGTCATCTTCTGAAGGCTGAAGGCTCAGCTGTGTTCTCAGAGATCTGTCACTGAGTCCCCCCCCCACCCCCACCCACCCCACCCTTCTCTCTCTCTCTCCCTCTTTAATATCTCTTTCTCCCTCCCTCTATCTTTCTCTCTCTCTCTCTCTCTCTCTCTTGCTCTCAATCCCTGGGGAGCCTCAGGAAAAGGGGGCCTTGCTATCTGTGGCAGCATCACTGCAAAAGGACACGTGTGTGTGTGTGTGTGTGAGTGTGTGTGTGTGTGTGTGCGTGCATGCGTGCGCACGTATGTGTGTGCTCGCGCATGTGTGTGTCATCGTTGGGCCATCTCAAGGAGCTGTCACGTCAAACAGCTCACTCCACACTCACCGAGAAGAAGAAAGCGCTACACACACACACTATAAGCCTTTAATAGCCATAATTACAAGTGAAGGAACACATTCAGAAAGTGTTTCAGATAGACTCGATAGATCTTTCATGACTCTTCCTTCCTTCCCTTTTCCCTTCCCCTCCTTGACTCGACGCACAACTTTGAACGTGCGTCACCAGAGCTATTGAAGCAACATGAGCAGGTGCCAGTGCTGAGAGGATACGAGTCACACATACCAGCAAAGCACCAACTGTGTGCATTGTTCCAGCATACTGGAAGGTCCTCATAAAAAACTCGAGTGTTTATTAGATACAACATAATTATTTATCAGTAGAGCACCAACTGTGTGCATTGTTCTAGCATTCTGGAAGGTCCTCATAAAAAATCTCAAGTGTTTATTAGATACGACATAATTATTTATCAGTAGAGATCTAAAGATCTAAAGATCCAAAAACATCCACTGTTTACAATATCTATATAGTGTACAATATATATATATAAACCCTTTCAACAGTAAAAACAAAAACAATACCTGTACATTCTATTTTTAATCCACTTCGACTACATATCATTGGGAAAATATGAAACTCTGTGGAAACAGCTATGACACTAATAATCAAACTCTCTTGAAACGACCTATATGCAAGAGGTACAGAGAGTTTCATCATCACAATGACAGTTGAACTGTGTAACATTTGTAGTAAAACATTTGATCTGATGATTTATTGGTAGTAAAAGTTTTAAAAAGTCCAAGCACACCATGTTAATGTTGTATGTATGTACTGTATGTCCTCCTCCAAATTTGCAGAGTCCAGACAGGAAGTGGCTGATCTTTGACGGGCCGGTGGACGCCGTGTGGATCGAGAACATGAACACGGTGCTGGACGACAACAAGAAGCTGTGCCTGATGAGCGGAGAGATCATCCAGATGTCGCCGCAGATGAGCCTCATCTTCGAGCCCATGGACCTGGAGGTGGCCTCCCCTGCCACGGTGAGGCTTCCACAACCAGCCATTTCAGGCCACTTTTTTCCCCCCTAGCCCCACCCCCAGGACAGGACAGAGGTGGACAAACTGGCTTCAGAAAGTAAAAAGTGCTCCCAATATATATTCCCCTCTGCCGTTGCTCTTAACACAGGTGATTTCACTAATGAGCTCATCTACCTGGCTAAACAGTTCTGCTAATTAGGATCAGCTGGTTCAGTGAATTGGCTGAAACAAATGTATGGCAGGACTTATGCTTTCTGAAACTGGTTTGGCCGCCTCTGCACCATTGCATCCTAAAAAATGACCAACGTAAGCATTGATGTAGCATACCGGTTTGTGGGGGGGGGCGGGGGGAGGTGCAAAGGGAGATCTGTGTCCTTTTGTTTTGTGTGTTTGTCGACATTTGTGATGATGCATGCAAATCTAAGAAGCAGCCGTGTGAGGGAGAGAGAGATTACCCCCCCCCCCACACACACACACACACACACACCCTCCCCCAGGTTTCTTTGAAGCCGCGCCAGATGCTGTGTTCTGCCGTCTCCCCCATCAGCGCGTGGTTTGTCTGATTATTTGGCTGTCAGATGCCTTCAGGGCCTCTGTAGTTTTTTTGTGCGAAAAAAAACTTCTCCTCTCTACTTGAAAAAAGCCCTTTATACACACCCCATATAGAAGTGATTTGCCTTGATTTTATAGAAAGGGTTTCTTTTTTATGGAAGCATGCATCAGGCCTAATAGGTACATTTCCCTCCGTCTTTTGATGTGCTGGAGAAATAGGTCACCCAGCAAAAGAAAATAGTGTTATCGCGCTTACAGGTTGTGTAGGAGCATGCCACAGGAAAAAACCTGTGAAAATCGCTTTCAAAGGGAGCCCAGCGATTCTTCTTCCCTCTCTAAGGAGGTGGCTGCATGGCATCCTCCTTCTGGTTCCTGTGAGGAGGAGGATGATGGTGACGATGATGATGATGATGATAATGATGATGATGATGATGATGATGGGAGCAGGCTCGCCCCCACACCTCTCGCTCAGAGAGAGAGCGACCCACAAGCTCCAATGACGCAAGACTACATATGTGCACTTCACACACTCCTGGCTTGTCATGGCAAATTCCCAACCACCTGTTCTTTGATCACACAGCGCAACTGCCCCCCCGCCAGCACATCCTGTTGTCATATCCACACCCACGGGTAGAGGCTGAGCCGGGGAAGGGGAAGGGGAAGGGGAAGAGTGTTGCTTTTGTGAGGGCTGTAGTGTGTGAAATGGATGAGCTGTGGGTATGTGAGTTTCTGTGTAGAATTGACATGAAGGCCTCAGAGTGGATCCCACAAAGCCCAGAGTATTTCTCTAATGCTTCTTTCCCATCTTCCCTCCTTTTGTCTTCCTCTCACCATCCCTACTATGGCTTCTGAATTCTACGTTTGGTGAATACAGCTGTTACTGCTCTCTCTTTCTCTCTCTCTCTCTCTCTTACTTCTCTCTCTCTATCTCGCTCTGTCTTTTTTCTCTACATCACCTCCCTCTCCTTTTCTTTCTTTCTTTCTTTTTTTTCTTTTTTCTTTCTTTCTTTCTTGCATTTTCTCTCTCGTTCCCTTTCCCATTCTCTCTCTCCATCCCTTCCTCTGTATCTCTCTCTATCTCTCTCTCTCCCCCCGACTCTTTTCCGCTGTCGTCTGGACTGGGACCCTCCAGTCGTAAGCCTCCTGCTGGCTCAGTCTGACCCCCGGTGCCCCTCACACCTGTGCAGTGGCACACATTCACTCGCACCACCCACCCCTGGGCCTCAGGTGCTGCAGGAAAGGGCCATCGCTTGCTATTTCAGTCCTTTGCTCCCCCACACGTCTAACTATTTGTCTTCATATTTAGGCTCCTGTGGCTTCCCGCTTCCAACAGGCTGTTGCGGTTATAAATGAGCTCAACACAGCGGAGATTAATGGTGTGATGTTTTGCACCACAGGTCCATATTTAAGCGTTAGTATGTGCACGCACGCGTGTTAGCTCAGGTTTTTTTTTTTTTTTTTAGGTTATTGTCTGTGTGCTGTGGGGGCCAGCTTGAACGACTGGCTGAGAGTCTTGCAAAAAAAAAAAAAAAAGAAAAGGCATGCCGAAGAAAAGACTTGCTAAGGCAAAGCAAGTGTATTGATTTTTGCATAGGGTTTGTGCAGGGTGTGCTGTATAAGGATGCTTTCACAATCATCTCTTTTTCAGGTTGGGTGGAGCATTGATGTGATTTTGATTTTGTTCTTCAAATTGTATCGGTGTGCCCAGCTTGTGTTGTAACTGTATGTATGTGTGTGTGTGTGTGTGTGTGTGTGTGTGTGTGTGTGTGTGTGTGTGCATGTGTGTGGGTGTGTGTGTGTCTACCCATGCGCCCTTATGCATATACATGTGTTGTGTGCACGTGTGCGTGTGAATGAATGTCAGGTGTCCCGCTGTGGCATGATCTACATGGAGCCCCACATGCTGGGCTGGAGGCCTCTCATGCTGTCCTGGTTGAACACGCTGCCCTCCACAGTCAAGCCCCTGCACAAGGAGCTGCTCACCGGCCTCTTTGACAGGATGCTGCCCACCTGCCTGCAGCTCATCCGCAAAGCTACCAAGGTAACACACTTCATCAAGCACAACATGGGTGGACACCAGGCTATACACACACTCTCTACCAGCTCAGTGGTTCTCACAGCGTGCTCTTTTCATCCCCTTTCACATCCTTGTTCTTATTACCACCACTGGTATAGTTGTTTGTGTGGTTCAAAATAATAGCTGCCACATATTGTACAACAGACATTGTATTTATGATTTAATATTCATCCTGATGTCAAAACCAGCATTTCCAGGGTTGTATTAAAATACCGAAAAACAGTATAAAAGAACTGAAGTACAAATGCATCCAGCATGTTTTTTTCCTTTCAGCTTGTCCAACTTTCTCTTTCTGATACTTTTTAATTGCTGGATTCTAAGTGCCAGGTGAAACTCTCTAACTTACTGAAGCTGCAGACACAGACTATCTACTTTCTGAATCCAGCATTTCACATTAGATTGTTCTCAGATTTTTTAAAGGGTGTAATTTAATGCTACACCATTAATGACAAATAGCATTTCACATTAGATTGTTCTCAGATGTTTTAAAAAAGTGTAATTTAATGCTACACCATTAATGATTTTTTTTCCTTCATATTCTGCTTGAAAAATCTGCATCTTTCATGACTGTGTTGTGGGGTAACATGATACGGGCACTTGGCACCAGTCCACAGGGTCATCATGATCATCCTGTCCTGTGATACATGTCGTCCTCACGGCACAATGCCTCATGCCCTCTGTCTTCTGCGCTGTGTCATTTGACAGGAGCTGTCGCCCACGTCTGACACCAACCTGGCCAACTCCCTGATGAATCTGATGGACTGCCTGATGGATGAGTTCAGGGACGAGGCCAAGATTAAGAACATGAATGAGAGAGACATATGCTCCTGGCTGGAGGTCAGGACACATCTGTGATCATGATCTGTGATGTATTCTTAAAGGGGACACACCGTAATGTGCCAGTTGATTAGTCCAGGTAGCAAGTGTTGCTCGACAAAATTACAAAAGAGATAGTTTCTGTCTGCTAGGGTGTTGCAGAGATTGCTGCATACATCAAAAAACTTTAAAATAATGCAGATGTTGTCATGTTGCCTTGATTACTCAAAACTTTATACAGTATTTTGTCAGGCGACATCTTGTTTCCTGGAACCTAATTGGTTATAAGGTTGATAGTAGTTTATTTCACTTCCTCATTAGCATCAGTGCACATATATACTATATGGATATACTCCACATGGATAGATATATAGATCCAGGGGATCTTTTTGGATCTTTCTAGATCAGCAAGACTTTGTAGGCATCTCATAAATGTGTAAAAGCAGCTGAGGTTTATTACCCTTTTTACAAGCTCTTTTGATAATGTCACATGTCATAAGGCCACAATAACAGCATGTGACAGCACAAAAAACCATGCTCTTCTTTACACACAAACACAACTGCTCTTTTTGTGTAGGGCTTACTGTGTAAGGCTCCCTGGCATCAAGGGCTGAGTTAGGAAGTGTGAAAGGGATGGGAGGCGAATTTTACAGGCACCGTGACAGGTGACGCTAGTTGACTTGAACGAGGAAGTGTGTGCCAGGAAACCTCGCCCGCCCTGTCAAAGCCACTCCCGGTGCCAAGCACTTAGATGCACTGCGATGTGTGGCTCTTTACCAGACAGACTCTGCATCTATTCAAGCTAATATTGCCCCCCCACCGTCCCTTGTCCTCAACCCCCCCCCCCCCCTCTCAGACATGTAATAATAATCTCCACACCCACTAATCCACTGAGAGGAGTCTGTCTCGTCGCGAGGAGATAAGCCAGCTCCCGGGCCCCCTGTCTGTACCTCCATCGATTCCTGCGGGTCAAATCAATGGCGGAGAAATCGCTATTATTTGCCCTCGTGTCTTTGCATGGCGAGGTCATCCGAGGCCGTTCCCCTGATTCTCACTATCTCCCGATCGATGGCAGAAAAGCGTTGCTCTATTTTCACTACAACAGCAGACATCATTTGGTCTCAGATCGATGGATTTTTTTTTTCCCCCTCCATCCCCCCCACCCCCCATACTGCTATTATTGGTGTGGATTGAAGGTGTGCTCCAATTTCTGTGATGAATAATGAGAGTTGTTGAATAATGGATTCGATTACTGGCCTAATTAGGGTTCAGTGCGGCCAGTGTTTGTTTTTGTGTGGACCTGCATCGGTGACCGTAAATTTCTGGGTTTATGATGGTAATAATGCGTTTAAAGTTGTGTATACAGTGGGAGACGTTGTGTTATTTGGGTGAGCCGAGGCTTCCCAGAAAGTTCAGCAAAATGTCAACAATTCCAAGTAGCACACTAAAGCAGAACTTTCAACCCCAGTGGGTGGGTGGGTGTTGGTTTTCAAAGGCAACTGCATGGGGCCAAAGAGGTGAGATTTAAATGAGGGAAAATCCACATGTCATGGAACAGTTTATAGTAATAATTTATGATTACATGCTGCATATTCAAACAGATGCTGCTACTATGTTATCCCTCCCGCCTTCTTACACTTAGAGTGTATCCTCATTATTTAGATTATAATTACCCTCTGTATGTGCTTTTATGTGTGTGTGTGTGTGTGTATATGTGTGTGTGCATGCATACATCAAGATAACTTATTTAAGAACAACTAGTGTGTGGGGATGTTTGACCCTGCTCTCTCACTCATTCTCTTTTTTTTTCCTGAGCAGGGTATCTTTGTGTTCTCACTGGTGTGGTCGGTGGGTGCCAGCTGTGAGGAGAAGGGCCGTCTGAAGTTTGACAGCCTGGTTCGAGAGCTGCTAACGGGCGGCCTGAGCGAGGAGACGCGCACACTCCACGGCCTCCTGGAGGTGGTGGAGCCCCCCGCCAAGCAGCTGACCGTGCCACTGCCCGAGGAGGGCACGCTCTACGAGTACCGATTCATCAAAGAGGTGAGGCCACCGAGTTCGTCTGCCTGCCCGCCCGCCCGCCCGGCCGGCCCAGCCTACCCACATCCTCCAAGTATGGTCATTAATTAGCCCCAGTGCAAGTTGCACAGCCGGCCTGTTTAAACTCGGTCACTCATTTCTCAGCGAGGTATACTGTGGGGCTCCTATTACTGGACTTTGGAATGGTTTAGTGGATCGCATTATTTCTGTGCAGCTCCTATTATCGGCCTTTGTGATTGTGTTTACTGTACTGCTGCATGGCCTTTTAGTCTAACATTATTTCGACCGTTGAGAAATATGCTTTAAGTGAGAGCGGGTGCTATTAAAGATGATATAAATCACAAATGTGAGTAGCTGAGCTCCACTAATGTTTCACAGTGCATTCATTTAAGTTCACTGAGGCACTGTGACTGACTCTGTGGCAGCTCCACCTGTTGCTAAGAGCAAAGCTGAAAGCCTGCGGTATGGTGGGTATTTCTGTCCGTTGCAGTGCTCTTAGTCACTTTCAGCAGCTCCTGTTGAGCCTATTGAGCCGTCAAATGGATTTCTAAAATGGATTTTTTTTCCTTCTGTGAAACTTAGCTCGGTACCTCCTATGGAACTGTGTTTAGTCATGCATTATTTCAAATGAACTTTACTCAGCCATTGTCCACAATGCAGTAGATCTAAAGCGTGTCAGACTCTTACTGTATTAATATAAAATTCATAAATAAATATGCTTCATGCGTTTTTTACAAGCTCAGACCGTCACTCTTGTTTGGAAGAATGTTTAAGGCACACAGTACATAGTTCAAATACTTATGTCCTTATTTTCATTTAACAGGTTCAGTGCTTTAAGGCCAGTATGTGTGTTAAGTGTTGAGGCCAATTTTTAGTCCAGGCGACAAGTGTTGCTCAACAAAGTATGAGGTAAAAGGGACAAAACTTCTGCCTGTTACGGTGTGGCACAGCTTGTCACATCACAAAAAAAATGATTGGTCCTTGTGTTTTATTGATTCTGTTACATTTTTAAGTCACCTTTACTTTATATTTGTATGAGGGTCTCTAAATAGCGTCAAATTCTTTGCGCCAGGGTCCGGGCAGGTGGGAGCTGTGGACCGATGAGCTGAAGGAAGCCCCTCCCATCCCCAAAGACATGCAGTTCAACGAGATCATCGTGCCCACGGAGAACACGGTGCGCTACACGGCGCTCATGGAGCTCCTCGTCACCCACCAGAAGCCCACCGTCTTCATCGGGCCCACAGGCACCGGCAAGAGTGTCTACATCATAGTACGTATCCCCTGCCCACAGATAGTTTGGTCAGGCTACAGCACCACCACCATTGCCACCACCATTACCATCTCACTAGCAGTTAAATTGTCTGCAGGTCTTGTAAGGACTGCTGTAGTGGAGTACTAAAACACATTTTATGTCCTTCTACTGCCTCCAATACACTGTGTGGCAGTCACATTATGTACCTCAGTGCAATACATCTGGTTAGCCAGTCCCAACAGCCTAGTGAGGTCTGTGTCTAAGGCAGTCCATGGGGCCATGATTTTTTTTAGCCAATGTTTTAGCCAATGACTCTACAGTCACTGGTTTCAGCATGTCAACCAGTGAGTTCTTATCTTTCTTAAGCCTTTTACATGTTGCAAAAAGTGTTCAGAATATTCCAGAATCCCCAGCCCCCTCTTCTTCTTTTATTCTTGGACTCTTTGCACCCTGCACAAATCCACTCCCCCCTGGAGGACAATTTGGGATTTATTTTGGCAAGCCCACACGGTGTACGTGTCGCAACCTGCCACGTCTCAGCGCCTGAGCTGCATGGCTCCAAACCGCCTGCCAGCAGCAGGCAGGTAGGGCAGACTGGACTGGGCTGGGCTGGGCTGGGATTGGCTGGGCTGGGCTGGGCTGCCTCTTCAGCTGCCCACGGAGCGCAGCATCCAGGAGCCGCTCATCCAGCCCACCACCAGCCAGCAACGTTTTGAATGGCCAAGGAGCCGGGGCCAGTCTCAAGAGCTGCGGGGCATCCGACAGGCCTGCCGCGCCCAGTGGAGAGTTTATGTGTCTGTCTGGCGAAGCAGGGGGGTGCCGAGGTTCGGGGGGTGTGAATGAAAGTCGGCCGACGATGCTGGCTGGTAGTGGAGGTGTTACTGGTGGTTTGGTGGGTTGGCTTGGGGATGGGGTGGTGGTGGTGGAGGGGTGGGGTGGGGTGTTAGGGCGGCTTTTGATAAATGAGTTGGAGGCCCCAGACCAACTGCCACACACTGTGCCAAACCCCACCGACCCGCTCCATGGAGGAGAGGGGCGCAAGCTGCTGCTTTTTTTTTTTTTTACTGGGTAGGGGGCTGGCGGGGTGGCAGACACAACCATGGCCCAGATCCATCACGCTAACGGCGTCATCCATTATCCGCCTCGTTACGCTCGTATGTCATCGCCGTGCCTAACCCCACCATCACCACAGACACACACATGTACATGCACACACATATACACACATACACACACATGCACCATCTTTTACCCCCCTCATGCTCGTTGCTTTCAAAACACATTAACTGTAACACGCTCAAGACTCAAGACAGCAAACGCCATCTGACACACAGTACGTCTACGTGTAGGTGTTTCTCTTTCTTAACATCAGTGTTTAAGGAGAGATCTGCCTGAAGTACAAACACAGTACCTCTAAAAAACTGCTTTACATTTCTTTGAGCCTTAGCTATCCACTCTTTGAGGAGAAGTTGCCCATATTTAACAAGCTCTTTTGAGACAAGTAATGATTTTATTTTTTTCCCTTCTTTTTGATAGTAGTTTCTTTTATAGTGAAGTAACATTTTATCCATTTAAGTCAAGATGATGAGGCAAGAACTGGGTGCTTTTTTATGTATGATTTAAGGTGAAAGCATCAATCATAAAATGGTTAGAAAAAAGTGTGAATAGAAATCCCAAGGTTACATTTCCAGTGTATTACAAAGGTATGCCTTTGAGTTCTTAATTCATTTTTTTTTTCGCAACTATTACTCATCACTTAATATGGCCATTATTGGCTAACGAAAACTGAACACTAAGGCAGAAAGTCTTTCATTATTTTCCACTTGTTGGCTGAAAGATCAAACAAGGCCATCAAGGAATATAAATAGGACAGGTTAACCTTTGACTTTACATTAAGCTATGCATTGAGCCTTTGAGTGCTTCCTGCAACATCTTGAACTGAGTCATTCAAAAGTACTTTTCAAAAATCACAGCGTGACATCTGTTCTCCCAGGTGCCTTTATAGAGCATTTCAAGAGAGGCTAACACTTTATTTTACGGTTCCTTTTTTACTGTATCTACATGTAACAGTTGTGTAATATAATGTACTTGCATGGTACATACCTAACACAAACCCTAACCCTAATGTACAGGGTAAGTACATACTGTACATGTGTTACATATTCTTACACACTTTGTTACACCTTGTACCTAATTGATGTAACAGGTACAGTAAAATGAAGTGTTAACCAAGATAATTTGAATTTTAACAGCATAGCTCTTCCCACAGGATTTCCGTTTCCATGCTCCCAATGAAGGAGGTTGAGTTCAGTGGTGTATCTCTCTCCACTCTCTCTCTGCCCAGGACTTCCTTTTGAGGCGTCTGCAGAAGGACAAGTACATCCCCCTCCAGATCAACTTCTCGGCACAGACCACGGCAGCCCAGACCCAGAACATCATCATGTCCAAGCTGGACAAGCGCCGCAAGGGTGTGTTCGGCCCGCCACTGGGCAAGAAAACGGTGAGCAGGTGTTTTCCATGTTTCCATGCATGTTGGTGGATGCGCACCTGTATGGGGCAGACAGACGCCCCAGCGCAGAACAGATAGGTCAAACCAAATGTGCATAAACTGATTTGCTGGATACTCTGTGTATCACTAAATCTCTGTCGAGGCAGTGGAGGCATTATAGCAAAAGGATGCTTTGTCACTATAATAGAATAAAATAGAATAGAATAAATCATTGTTGTCCACCAGAGTGGAAAAGTTATCTTTGGCTCACCAACACAGAACAGACTACTGCAAAAAAAAGACCAATCCAGACAACCGGCCAACATGTGGTTACGGTAAAGAAGATAGGACAAAACACTACCATTTTGTTCCTGGCCTAGGTGGTGTTTGTGGACGATGTGAACATGCCGGCGCGAGAGACGTACGGAGCACAGCCCCCCGTGGAGCTCCTGAGGCAGTGGCTGGACCACTGGAACTGGTACGAGCTGAAGGACTGCTCCATGATCAACCTGGTGGACATCCAGATCATGTGTGCCATGGGCCCACCTGGTAAGTCTGCACTCCAAACAGCAACACTCTTCACCTGTTTGGGCTAAACAGACAATGGGCAAAGTAAGTTCAGTCACTTTTTTTGAGGAAGACACGTTGACCTTTCTTACCAAATAAATCTTATTCCACATTCTGACACGTCCTATTGTAACGTGTTCTTTCAAATGTTAATTAACTTTCTGGCATTTGCATACTTGTAAAGTACTAGTAAAGTACTCCAGTTCCAGTTTTTGACCATGATATGCATACTGAGCACTGATAAACATAGGCATTCTGTGAGTTCTTCTTCACTCCACCTCCAGCAGTCATATATTTCTTTTCTCAGGTGGTGGAAGGAACCCAGTGACACCCCGATTCCTTCGCCACTTCAACACAGTGACAATAAATGACTTTGATGACAAAACCATGTACACCATCTTCTCACGCATCCTTGACTGGCACCTGACCATTCGGTAATTACATTTTCTGCAATATGCGTGTGTGTGTGTGTGTGTGTGTGTGTGTGTGTGTGTGTGTGTGTGTTTTAAATACATTTGCTAAAATACATGATAAATGGATTACGCATCATCTAATATTTCAGCACGGTCTCGGCAGCACTGTTTTTTCACGGTAGATAATTGCTCTTAAATACTTTTTTAGGTTTGCATTCCCAAAGCCCTTTGCCAGCTTGACCTCCCAGATTATTAATGCCACCATGACCGTCTACCAGGAGGCCACTAAGAACCTCCTGCCCACGCCCGCCAAGTCCCACTACCTCTTCAACCTCCGCGACTTCTCCCGCGTCATCCAGGGAGTCTGTTTGTCCAGACCGGAGACGGCAAATGACCCCAAAGCCATGAAGCGGCTCTGGGTGCATGAGGTAATCCCTGAATGGCCATACCCTTGCCAAGCCTTGCCTCTAAATTAGCACTCTCCCCAAACAGAGTTTAAAGTAGGATAATGCAGGAGTTTACCTCAGAAATCTTGTTGGTGCAAAACAGGTTTGCTTTTTTATCACTGAAGAATGAAGGATTTTTTCTGGTAGATGTCTCTAGATGTATGCAAAAACTAGACATTTGGTTCTTATGAATAATAAGAAGAAGAAAAAGAAGAAGAAAAAGAAGTACATGGTTATGAATGTAAGTATAAATATTACTTATGCACAAATATTTGCCTATTTCTTACATTCTCTGTATACTCCTGGCGTCAGGTTCAAAGGGTGTACTACGACCGACTGGTGCACAAATCAGACCAGGCATGGATGGTGGGCTTCCTGCAGCAGGTTTGCGACAGCCACCTGAAGGAGAACTTCCACCAGCTCTTCCAGCACCTGGACCAGGACGACGACGGCAACGTGACGGAGGACGACCTGCGCAGCCTCATGTTCTGCGACTTCCACGACCCCAAGGGCGAGGACCGCAACTACCGCGAGGTGTGCGACCTGGAGCAGCTGCGGCAGGTGGTGGAGGGCCACCTGGAGGAGTTCAACAACATCAGCAAGGCGCCCATGAACCTGGTGCTGTTCCGCTTCGCCATCGAGCACGTGTGCCGGATCTCGCGCATCATCAAGCAGCCGCGCGGCCACGCGCTCCTGGTGGGCGTCGGGGGCAGCGGGCGGCAGTCGCTCACCCGCCTGGCAGCGCACATGGCCGAGACCGAGGTCTTCCAGGTGGAGATCTCCAAGAGCTACGGCATGGTGGAGTGGCGCGACGACCTCAAGGTCATCATGCGCAAGTCCACCTCCACCGAGACGCACGGCGTCTTCCTCTTCACCGACACGCAGATCAAGATGGAGTCCTTCCTGGAGGACGTCAGCAACCTGCTGAACACGGGCGAGGTGCCCAACCTGTTCGCCGTGGACGAGAAGCAGGAGATCTGCGAGCGCATGCGCGTGCTGGACCGGCAGCGCGAGCGCAACAAGCAGACGGACGGCAGCCCGCTGGCGCTCTTCAACATGTTCCTGGAGCGCTGCCGCAGCCAGCTGCACGTGGTGCTGGCCATGAGCCCCATCGGCGACGCCTTCCGCAGCCGCCTGCGACGCTTCCCCGCCCTCATCAACTGCTGCACCATCGACTGGTTCCAGGTGAGCCTTGAGAAGTGTATGCACACACACAGACACACTCACAGCTGTTGTCTTTATCAGCTCTTTGCCAGACACACACAAACACATAGCCATGCACACAACACCAGTTCATTTTGTGTTATCAACCCCTTCACATACACACACACCAGTGTTTGCCACAGATTTTTTTTTGAGACTATGGCGCTGGGTGGGTTTTGCTGTTGGGGTTGTCATACTGTAATGTTTATACTTAGGTCTGTGTTATAGACCACTTTAATCCTCTAGCTAATTAGCAAGCTAAACATCAAACATGCTAGTTAATGTCCAAGATTGAAGGAAAACATTAGTGAAATATTTCCTTTCTCTGCCATTGTAATTATTTATGGCAATGGTTTTACATGAAATCAGATTTTTGGTAAATACATAACAACAAACTAGATGTTTCTGAAAAGTCTTCAACTCACCAAAACAGACAGTCATAGGCAACATCTTTGTCATTTTGTACATTTAGTGCTGCTTTAGAGCAGCTCACAGATGCACTATCTTTCTTCGCGCATCTGTTCGTGCGTGCATTTGTGCATGAGTGGAGTGCAAAGCAATGCTGCACATTCGAAAACAGCATGTTCATTTTTTTCTACACCAGAACAGGCATGAACAAATTTATACTGAATTTTAATTAACTGAAGTAATTAAAAGTAATGTAAACAAAAGAGACTGGCTGAAATATCGCTATGCGTTATTATGGCAGACATATTTTTCACGTTCCGTATTTAGACTATAGTGGGCCACCACAGTCTCATCAATGTATGGGAAGCACTCCACACACACACACACACACACACACACACACACACACACACACACACACACACACACACACACACACTCAAAGCCATTGTCTGTTGACATCTCCACACACCCACATTCATACCCATATGCACACACATGCACATTCAGCCAGTGTCAACCCTTCCACACACACAGACATTTTAACACACACACATGCAGCTAATGTCTACTGACCAATCTCTATACACAGACAAACACACTTAAACAAACATTCACACAGCCATTGTGTACAACCAGCCTTCAATGTTAATATAATCGTGTCTGACAGACCTGATTAACAAAGAGGTACCAATATCTGCCATTTTCATAAACACTGAATGTGACTGAATAGAAGTGATAATTACACTAATTTCACAAGCACGCTATCTGCTAAATTAAAAAAAAAAATTAGGCTTAATAAATAAAAGCTATTGTGGGCATGGCATACAGAGCCTGTGGTGTTGCCGCTTTAATTACACACAATTAGTATCTCTGTTTTTGCCTTAACTTCACTGGGCCATGGCTTTTGAAATCAGGTTGATCCATTGTCTCTAGTCCCAATTATGTCTCATCTCCATGACAGCGAGTGCTGTGTTAAATTGATTACAGATTTCAAACCTTTGTCAGCAGGAGATGTGTCTTGGCCACCCACGCGCTTTGTGTCTGTGTGTGTGCGTGTGTGTGTGTGTGTGTGTGTTTGTGTGTATGTGTGTGTGTGTGTGTGTGTGTGTGTGTGTGCGTGTGTGTGTGTGTGTGTGTGTTTGTGTGTATGTGTGTGGCTGTGTGTTTGTGTTTGTGTTTGTGTGTGTGTGTGTGTGCGTGTGTGTGTTTGAGTGTGTGGGTTTGTGTTTGAGTTTGTGTTTGATGCTAAAGTAAATGTGATGGTGTTTCTCTTTCCATCTCTGTCTTTATTTTTCTATTTCTTTATTTCTTTCTTTCATCTATCTCACCCCCCCCCCTCTCTCTCTCCCCCTCCCTCTCCCTCTCCCTCTCTGTTTCTCTCTCCACATCTTTCTCAACCCCCTTTCTCTTTTTTTCCCTCTCCTCTCTTTCTCTTTTTCTTCTCTTCTCCTCTACCCAGAGCTGGCCGGAGGATGCACTGCAGGCTGTGGCCTCCCGTTTCCTGGAGGATGTGGAGATGGGAGACGAGGCTCGTCTAGGCTGCATCAACATGTGCAAGAGCTTCCACATGTCCACCATCAACCTGTCGGGGCGCTTCCTGGCCGAGCTGCAACGCCACAACTACGTCACGCCCACCTCCTACCTGGAGCTCATCTCCACCTTCAAGACACTGCTGCAGAAGAAGAGAACGTGAGGGGCTTAGCTTGCAGTGTTTTCCCCCTAGGATTTGGTTGTAGCAGTGGTGCTGTCAGTTGAGAAATGTTATTAGCCCAACTACATGGGGTTCGGGGCCAAGTTTTTTTTAAAAATAGCCCCATAAAATGGTGACTTCTGGCAACTTCTGAGATAAGAAGTGGACAGATTGAGACTTATAAAATAAGCCTTTGGGTATAGTGGTTACACAGTGTGCAAATTAAAGGCATTGATCAGCAGCAGTGCTCTTCATTTTAGCAGTGCTGTTGAATGCATATAGGGGAAAAACACTGGTTTGGGACCGGTGGTGATGATGAAGATGTAAAATGTCAAATGGTTTATTAGCATAATGTATTGTAGCATGTCTAGTACATTGGTGGACAACAGGAGACAAGGCCTGAAGGCCAGTGTACCTGCATCCAATTCTGAGGCAGTTTTATTTTTTGTCCAGAGGGCAGCTGTCAAGTGCTTGTAGAATTCCATCAGAATCAATTTACCCTTCTAGTGTATCAAGCGTATTTTTTATGGTTCGGCTCTGTTTTTGGGGTTAAGTGTAGTGAGGCACACAGATAGGGACAACTGCCTGTCATTATGTCACGTCACATCATTATGTCACGTCATAAAAGCTTATGGTTGAATAACACTTATGTCTTGCTTGTAGTGTTGATTTGGCTTAAGAGTTACAGCAGTTCATATGTCTATTTGTATACTAGAAACCTAAAGAATTTTTTTGATTAGCTCAGTAATGGTTAAATACATATTTTCAAGCTGTTGTTAATAGTGATAGATGATTATTACTTCAATGATGACGGTGACATGTTGCTACCGTAGTAACAATATTGCTGATGATGATCTTTTCACTATTGTCACTGACAGTCAGGTGATGACGCTGAAGCGGCGCTACGAGGTGGGCCTGGAGAAGCTGCAGTCAGCGGCGGCGCAGGTGGCCACTATGCAGGTGGAGCTGGAGGCGCTGCAGCCGCAGCTGGTGGTGGCCAGCAAGGAGGTGGACCAGATGATGGTGGTGATCGAGCACGAGTCCGAGGAGGTAGCCAAGACAGAGAAGGTAGTGCGAGTGGACGAGGCGGTGGCCAACGAGCAGGCCATGGCCGCCAAGGCCATCAAGGACGAGTGTGACGCCGACCTCGCTGTGGCCATGCCCATCCTGGAGGCAGCCCTGTCCGCCCTGGACACCCTCACACAGCAGGTAGGGGAGAGGGGACACGCTTGCAGATCAGAGGCCCACTGTACTCGTTTGCTAATGACAAACAATGCCAAAGACCCTTTTTTTTCTTAAAGTTATTAATAAGAGTAATAAGTAAGCCATAGGATATTATAATATTGTTAAGATTAATATATTTTTAGGTTTTTAGGTTTACTAAAAACTCTAATGTGCTTTCCGTCTTTAAAATTAACAGATTTTTTTTCCAAATCTTTTTGGGAAATTAGGTAACATGTTAATAAAGTATGGCTTTTTTTGTAAAATACCATCTACATGCACTGCTGTTTATTCCACTGTAGGACATCACTATGGTGAAGGCGATGAAGAGTCCACCTGCCGGAGTGAAGCTGGTGATGGAGGCCATCTGCATCCTGAAGGGCATCAAGCCGGACCGCGTCCCCGACCCCTCGGGCTCCGGCAAGAAGGTGGAGGACTACTGGGGCCCCGCCAAGAAGCTGCTGGGAGACATGAAGTTCCTGCAGAGCCTGCACGAGTACAACAAGGACCAGATCCCGCCCAGCGTGATAGTCATCATCCGCAACAAGTACATCACCAACCCAGACTTCGTCCCTGAGAAGATCCGAGTGGCCTCCACCGCCGCCGAGGGCCTCTGCAAATGGGTGTGCGCCATGGAGTCCTATGACAAGTCAGTAGCAGTTACTGAAAAACTAAAAAATCACGTTAACCCATTCTTCTCTAACCGTCTTCAAAGACAAGAATGATATACTATTATTGTGCCAGATAGATAGATAGATAGATAGATAGATAGATAGATAGATAGATAGATAGACAGACAGACAGACAGACAGACAGACAGATAGGTAGATAGATAGATAGATAGATAGATAGATAGATAGATAGATAGATAGATAGATAGATAGATAGATAGATAGATAGATAGATACCAAGCTGGGATATCAGCATGTCAGCATGCCATTATGAAAACAGCACAACCTACACATACTGAGCAATATACACTATGAAAAATACTATATATATACTATACAAAAATATATAAAAAGTATAAATAGGCAGTATTGCCTGTAGTGTAATACAGAAAAAAAAATTAAAAAGGTACGGTAACCAGTCAAATTGCAGTTAAGAATAGGGCAGGAGGAGGAGACATTTGTTGTATTTTTACCAGAGATATAGTTGTCATTTTAAAGTGTGATGGGATATGGCAGGAAAGATTTTCTGTGTCTGTCCCTATGACAGCGGAGTTGGAGTAGTCTGTGAGAGAAGACACTCCGCTGTCTATCCACAGTGTGATGGAGAGGGTGCTTATCATTGT
>CM059269.1:22673569-22683569 GCA_030347295.1 Setipinna tenuifilis
AGGCAAATGAGGCGTGTAATCTGACTGGTGCCAGTTCTGCCTCTCTCTCTCTTTCTGTCCCCCCCCCTCTCTCTCTATCTTTTTTTCTCTGTCTCTCTCTCTCTCTGTTTTTCTCTGCCTCTCTTTGTTCTTTCTGTCTGTCTTCGCCTTCCTCGTTGTGGTTACTGAGGCTGTACATTGTCAATGTTTGGAAAGTTTTTTTTGTCTTTTAGTATGGTGAGATGTAGAGCTAATTTATAATCATGATTAGGGGCCAAATAGCATTCAAGCTTGTATTGGAACTTGGTGACATTGTTCCAATATGTAATATAATTTGCTTTCACAGCAATTGTAATTTTTATTTGGGTGAATTTCATTTTCCAGTTAAATTCTAATTTGGTGTTTTATTCGAGTAAAACTTGTTGGTGGAAGGTTGCTCATTTTTAGAATTAGTTGGCTAAGGGGGGACTCATGTCTATGTTCACCTCTTGACTTTGGAAATGAAGGGTGTTGGGGTCACTAATTCAGATGTGTTTTCAGAATTTCATAGCTGTCTTTTTGATGTTAATAATGAGAGAGTATTGGCCTAATTCTGCCCTACAACCATTATGTGTGTTTCTTTGAACATTAAGAAGGTCAACTGTACCTGTAAAACTTATATATGTTTGATTTTAGTGTGACCAATTGAAAATGTGTCATTTTTGCTGTTTTATCTTGCCTTTCTTTGTAAAAACATGAATTTTGTCTTTTTTGTGTTGACCTTGGGTGCCCATATTTCACTAAATTCACAAACGAGGAGACATTTGACATTTTACAAAAGAGAAGACATTTGACTTCAGTGTCTGTTGGGGTAAGGCCAGGAGAGAATGAGTTTTGTAACTTCTCCGCCAAATTAATTTATGTAAAGGTTGAAAAGTGTGAGGCTCATAACACAACCTTGCTGAACGGCACGAGATTGGGGTCGAAAAATCTGTTCTCATATTTCCTATTTTTATTGCACATCCACTGGCAGAATACATTGATTTAATGAGATCATATGTTTGCCATTCCACCCCATATTCAAGTAGTTTGTAGAGTAATCCCTTGTGCCAAACAGAATTAAACACTTTCTAGAAATCAACGAAACAAGCAAATGTTTTGGTTTTGTTTTGATTCAAATATTTGTTAATCAAACTATGAAAAGTATATATGTGATCTGAAGTCCTGTGATTTGGTAGAAAACCAATTTGTGCTTTATTTAGAATGTTGTGTTCAATGATAAATTCTGTATTTCTGGTATTAATGATGGAACAGAATACTTTTGCCCATCGTTGCTGTTGGCTTTCTTGCACTCTTGTGTCTCTTTCTCTCTCTCTCTCTTGTTTGCTCTCTGTCTGTCTTTCTTTCTCTCTGCTCTTTCTCATTCTTCTCTACCTATCTCTGTGAGCTTTGTCAATTCTGTTTGACTCACGCCAACAGGCAGTACAAAGATTGGAGTCCTTTGTTTGACTTTGTCTCGAGCATTGTGAGGGAATGGCTGATTACCTGCTTTAGAATTGAATTGAATCTTGCTTTGGCCTGGTTCGGAATCCTGAGCATGTCGGCTGGCCCCTTACAAAAGAGAATAGAATATTCAGAGTTTCATTATTGGTTTTAAATGTTATGTTTTACAGTTATGTTTTAAGCGCTGTTGTAATGCCTCAAGACATTACCTTAAATATAGCCAAGTCTGTGGTGTTTCATACACAAATAAATCAAGTTTATAGCGCACCCAAGAAGGTAAAGGATAAAATGTTTTCCGGGAAAAAAAAAAAAAAATTATTTTCAGTTTTGCCTCGTTATTGAACACAGCACAAGATACCCTTCTCTTCAGTAATTACCCTGTGCGTGCTGAGTGATGCCCAGGAGATGCTGCAGCCACATCTGTATATTATATCCCCTTCCTGTGCTCCCCCCTCCCATCACAGTGCTCCTGGAGAACATTGGCGAAGAGCTGGATCCCATCCTGGAGCCTCTGCTGCTCAAGCAGACCTTCAAGCAGGGCGGCAGCATCTGCATCCGCCTGGGAGACTCCACCATCGAATACGCGCCCGACTTCCGCTTCTACATCACCACCAAGCTCAGGAACCCCCACTACCTGCCCGAGACCTCTGTCAAGGTAGGGGAGGTGCTGTGGTGCACAGGGAAAGCACACATGGACAACAGAGTTTCACATTATCATTGCATGCGTCCAAGTATCTGTGCATTTGCATGTTTGGGCACTCAGGTCTCAATGGTCTCATGGCTTGAGTCTAAAAGACTTAAAAGACAGATAGTAAGCTCCCCAGGTTTCATTTCCTCTAGGCTTCAACTTTTACACCAGCAAAACTTTTGATAATTGATTGATTGATTGATTGATTGACTGATTAATTAACTCATTATCTTATATATCTGCTATTAACTGATATCACTCCAGGCTTCACATTCACTATCTTTGTTCTCTTGTATGCATGCTAACCCCACCTCATAGAGCATCTACCATAGCAGCCCCGTAGCCCAAGTAGCACAGACATACTTTTGACATATCTCTCAAATATCATTGTTAATGTTCCTGTCAAATTCCAAACTACCAGCTGGACCGGGCAGGTGTGTGTGTGTGCATGTGTGTGTGAGTGTGTCTGTGTGTCTCTGCGATTTTAATGAGATCTACATCTTCCTAAATTCCCTTCAAACAGCTGTGTAGCCTTTCTGAACAAGCCTTGGAAAACAAATCAAACGCAGTGTACTGTGAGACTCAGTAAAACAGGCATAAAAAGTTTTTTGGAACAAGATGCGCAGAGAGACAAAGGTGAAAGAGAAAGAGAGAGAAAGAGGGGAAACTCGTCCTTTCATTAAACATTAGTATGCAGGAAATCACTGTGTAAATAACTTTTGGTGTGCATATTGAAATGTGGTGGTTCTTTTGCCTAGAAAATTTTGTTGCCATTTGCATTTACATGTTTTCATTAAAGACTGCTCCTCTCAAGGACAAGGGCCAGGTTGAACTTCCTGCTCCGAGCTTCTATCAGCCCCCCTCCCCTCCCCCCCACCCTTTCTCTCAGTGGGGGCTGTGACCCGTTCTTGCGCTGCATTCAAAATCAATGTTGAGACTAATTGAATTCATTTGCATGGTTTAAAAAGGTCAGATATGATGCAGCACACTTGCTTAGCGTAAGAGCCTATTGTTCCAAATTCGCTCGGAAGAAAGGAAACCAACCACCACACACTGCACAACCAACCACCTCTCTGCACAGAAACAGCGCGGTTAAAAAAAAAAAACAATAAAAAAAGGTGATTTGGAGAGAATGGCGCATAAAGGTAAAAAGGTAAATGACAGTATTAAGATGAGGCATTACTGTTGATCATCCCACCAGCAGCCATTTTGCTGGCTGCTGCTTTACAGCCCATCATTAAGGCAATCTGGATGGGTTTTTTTTGCTTTCTCTCTTTTTCGTTTTTTTTTTTTCCAAGCGGTGCAGGGTCTCGCTGACTGCCTCCTGACCTGGTGATTGGGGGGCATTAGAGCTTGTCCGTCCGTCCCCCCCCCCCCCCCCCCCCCGAAAGCAGCACGACCTAGGCGAACCAAAATTAGCTCCAGGAATGAGTTTGACCAACGCAAGTGGTCGCGGTGAATGAACCATTTTGTCATGGGCCATAGTGGATGAGTGTGTGCTTTTGTGGAGCAGTGATTCACAGGTGCGTTAAAGGGGTCCATTAGCAGGGGTGACTCGCAGCAGGATAACGCTGCTATTGCTTTGTTGCCTTTCCTTTTTTTTAACGCCAGCGCCGGTGGTGGTCTGGTGGCTTTAAGAGCATGGAGGGGGGAAAGCAAAGTGCTCGTGTGCCTTTTTTTTTTAAAACGCCCCTTTGTCCCCGTTCATTCTCCAGTGGATCATTCTGACCTCACTTTACTTTTGCTCAATGTGTTAGAAGTGATCGGTATTAAAGTCTGTTAGAAATGAATAGTGGAAAATGTGTGTGGAAATGTCTGTGTAAAAGTGTTAGAAATGTGATGTGTGTTAGAAGGAATGAGGTCAGGTTTACAGGTGGTATTAAAGTGTGTTATTGTGGTCACTTAATGGTGCAGAAGTGTGATAGAAATTAATAGTCTAAATGAGTTGTGTTGAGTTGGCGCAGTCAAGATGAGCTACTCGTAGCCGAATTCAATAAAAACACAATACTACCCAATTAACCCTACTGCTAGCCCTAACTCCAACTTTTCCTGACTGCACTTGCACAGTAGCCCTACTGGACAACTAGCCCAGTTTCGACACAACACCGGCTTGATAGAGAGTTTGTCTTGTGCCCCCAGGTGACCCTGCTGAACTTCATGATCACGCCAGAGGGCATGCAGGACCAGCTGCTGGGCATCGTGGTGGCCAGAGAGAGGCCCGACCTGGAGGAGGAGAAGCAGGCCCTCATTCTGCAGGGGGCAGAGAACAAGAGGTGAGATGAAAGGCTGCCTTTGAAGTTTTGGTTTTCAATGTGTGTGTGTGTGTGTGTGTGTGTGTGTGTGTGTGTGTGTGTGTGTGTGTGTTTGTGTTTGTGTGGGGGGGGTTGGTTGTGCACGTGCATGTGTATACACATGTGAATGGACAATATGTGTATTTGAGTGTGTGTGTGTGTGTGTGTGTGCATGTGTGGATGGTCAATGTGCATGTACCTGAGCTCTGTGTGTATGCATTGGTATGGATGATGTGTCACTTAACTGTGTGGTACATTTAAGAGTGAGGTTTCTTTATTTATTTATTTATTTTAGAGATTTTTTTTTTCCTCTCTCGTCTGGCAGATATGCCTTTGTGTGCAGGCGAACGCATCATTAAGCGTTTAAATCTCTAAAAGCCTGAGCTGACTCACCCTAGCGCCCACCTCATTTCTCATTTGCTTCACACAGCATCTGGCCAGCCACATTTGCAGGAGGGATGCAGTGCAGTTTATTAATTGTGTATGTTGGATGAGAGCACTTTCCAGACACCTGCTTGGAAAAAAGCACGTTTGCATATCATTTGTTGGCTAGCAAATGAGCAGCGCTTCAATTAATAACTGAATTTTACGATTTAATTAACAAGACATACTTGCTGTTAATAATAATGCTGTTGAGATATTTACCGTCTCTGTTTCTCCTTCCTTCCTACTGGTAGCATAATGGGATGTTTTTCCTGATTAATCATGAATTCCTGATTTTTTTACATTAAAATGCACCCCCCCCTTTTTTACCCAATAAATCTATTGCACATGTGGCAAACTCTGTGGGTTTGCATATAGCACATATATATTTGTATACTGCACTTTTAAAAAAAAAAAGTAGGCTATCAAAATGATGTCACTGTCAGTGTACCGGTAAGTGTTGTTGCCACACTGTTCTGTGTGCTCATTATATTTTCCCCACTTTTCTCGTCCTTCAGACAACTGAAAGAAATCGAGGATAAGATCCTGGAGGTGCTCTCCTCCTCCGAGGGCAACATCCTGGAGGACGAGACGGCGGTCAAGATCCTCTCCTCGTCCAAGGTGCTGGCCAACGAGATCTCGGAGAAGCAGGCCATCGCTGAGGTGACGGAGGTGAAGATCGACGAGACGCGCATGGGCTACACCCCCATCGCCGTGCACTCCTCCATCCTCTTCTTCTCCATCGCCGACCTGGCCAACATCGAGCCCATGTACCAGTACTCGCTCACCTGGTTCATCAACCTCTTCATCATGTCCATCGACAACTCCGACAAGAGCGACATCCTGGATCAGAGGTACTGGATTTGGCATAATGCTGTAACTATCATGTCATAATAACATAACATAACATCACATCGCAACGTTTCGCAACAAAACACAATGCAGTGCAACATCATATAGCGTATTATCTGTAGTGAAGTTATTGTATAGGTAGACTAATACTGCCCTTCAAAGCGAGAAGGCAGTAACTACATATTTTTTAGTTTCATAGTGGAAATGGACTTTGTAACAACTCTTTGTCTTTGTGACTAAATCTCTTGCTACTTCCTATTAGGAAAGTAGATAAATGCATCACCACTATTATATTATATCAACATGTCTGTCTGGGCATTATGACAACTTTAAAGGCTTTTTTTTTTTTTTCAGTTTTAATCTTCATGTAGTTACTGCATTCTGCCTTTGTAGGGCAGAATAGGTCATGAATCCTAAATCACACAACCAGTGCATAAAAACATTACATGCAGTGCAGGTAAAGTTAGAGGTAAACCACTGTTGGCTTGAGTGCAAGAGGTGACTTGGGGCACTACCAGATGAAGCCCATACCCTTGAATGTTATTCTGTGAGTGGTCTGACTGAGTGTCTGGCCTTGAAAATGTTCTGACCCAGTCTCGGTTGTGTAGGTAAGGCTGCTGACCTTCATTTGCTCGAAGCCAGGACATACATTTTTGTCTGAGAAGGAGGGCAAAAGGCAAAAAAAAGAAAACAAAATAACAGCTACAGGCAGCAAATGTGTTCACACTTAGCCTTTTCGTTTTGGTGATCATATTGCCTACCCACATGCAGTTTATGTAATAATTGTATATTTTGTGTATAATAAGAAAAAAAACTGGCTATAATAGTCTGGTGGTGATAGATAAGAGTTATCATTGTATTCTATGCACATCATTTATTATGTTTTTCCTCTTCCTTTTCCTGTGCTCACAGTTGCAGGTGCACCTTAACAAGTTCTCTAAGTTCTTTCTGGCTGGCTTCGAGATATTTGTCTTTAGATTAATCAGTCTGTCAGGCCAAATTAAATCTCCAGCCCTGGCAAGTCCTCGGCCTGATGCTGGTATTTATGTTGGGTCAACAGACAATTCCATCTCTGTAAGCGTACCACAGATAATAACATCCTCCTGTTCGTAGCAGGCAGCTCCTAAGTAACGTAAACACGGACCCAAAGGCTCAAACGCAAAGAGGGTTCGCTCACGCTGAACAAACAGCTCAAACATCGACAGGGTTACAAGTGCAACGCATCGCACTAATGGCCCTGACAGCGTGAGCGGGAGGCCTACTGAATCTGATTTCGCCCGTTCGAGCTCCTCCATCAGCGAACATCAATCAGAAGGGCAGGCGAGAAAAAAAACAAGTCTGGTCTCTCTGTAAAAAAAAACTCAACGCGCACGGACAATTAACGTCCGCACGGCACGGGGCAAAGTGCACGTGACCCGAAATACAAGCGAACGACGTCTCGGAATATTTGGCGCAGTGAACCGTAACTGACCTGCTCTAAAGTGTCATGGTTCTGGAAAACCATGAGAGAGATTATGGAGGTGTGCATCCACTCACCTCTGTTTCATTTGAAGGAGTTCAGCAGTAATTGTTCATACTTTGACAGTACTAAAAGCATTCTGCCCCTGTTACTCTAATGATGGTGCTCTGTCAGGCGAATATTAATAATGCTCTGCGTGACACTAGCATGATGACATTTAAATCTGTAAGACGATGGCCTCGATGTGGTTGTATGAAAAATGTGCCTGGTGAATATTTGTTCAGATTGCAGATCCTGCGAGACCACTTCACCTACTCTCTGTATGTCAACGTTTGCCGCTCGCTCTTCGAGAAGGACAAGCTCCTCTTCTCCTTCTGTCTAAACGTCAACCTGCTCAAGCACGAGAAGCTGGTAATTGTGTGTGTCTGTGTGTGTGTGTGTGTGTGTGTGTTTGTGTGTGTGTGTGTGTGTGTGTGTGTGTGTGTGTGTGTGTGTGTGTGTGTGTGTGTGTGTGTGTGAGTGTGTGTGTGTGTGTGTGAGTGTGTGTCTGTGTGTGTGTGTATGTGTATGTGTATGTGTAAGTGTATGTGTGAGTCTGTATGTGTGTGTGTGTGTTTATGTGTGTATGAGGGGGTGGCAGAGGCATACAGTCTTGATACCGTGTGTGCAGTGCCTCTGCTGTGTTATTATCTGTATGCTTAGATCAATTGGTTACTTTGCCTTACCCAGGCATTACTCAAAGGACTTCATTCCTGCTGCCATCTCTCACAAGTGTGTACGCGAGTCAAAAATGGCACAGCTGACCTTTGACCTTAAAGTACACAGTTTTTGCCTTCAAAAGACCAGTTTTGTCACAGGCGTGCACATGTCCCATTGACTGTGTGTCACGGATCTGTTTACTGTGTCTACCAGACATTTCCTTCAGGGAAACATTTGCACAGATGAAAAAATATATATATTCTTGTCATTCTGAGGCACATCTGGATGGGGAAAAAACAAAAGCAGTGTGTAATTTCTACATTTCAACCTATAATATCCTTTGCCTTTTAATGGCAAGCTGTATCTGAGTAATTTATATGGGATAAGAAGATTGCTAATAAGTAATGTAGTTGACATGGCCTCTATGGCCCCCCGTCCCAGAATTCACAGCTGGTTCACCCTTGACCTCTGCCCCCTCTCTGAACCCTCCCCAGGTGGACGAGAGCGAGTGGCGTTTCCTGCTAACGGGGGGTGTGGGGCTGGACAACCCCTACTCCAACCCCTGCACCTGGCTCCCCAAGAAGTCCTGGGACGAGCTGTGCAGGCTGGACGAGATGGAGCGCTTCAGTGGCCTGCGTAAGGACATGGCACGCATGAAGGACGGCTGGAAGACGGTGTACGACAATAAGGTGAGGCAGACAGGCAGTATAGGGGCACACTGGCACATTGGAGTGTGTATTAATATTTATATTATGGCATTATATGATATTACCATTAAATAATAGTATTAATATATTAAAATGACTCTCTCTCTATATATATATATATCGTTTAATTCTCTTTCTCCATCTCTCTCTCTCTCTCTCTCTCTCTCTCTCTCTCTTCTGCTTGCTGCCCTCTTCAGGACCCACATCACACCATGTTTCCTGGGGACTGGCAGGAGAAGCTGGGCAATTTTCAGAGAATGCTTATCATCCGATGCTTGAGGCCAGATAAAGTAAGGCAAATAAAAGCCCAGGGTTAGGGCTAAGCAGAAAATATCTAATCCTCATCAAAATGGACAGGAAGATTACTTTTGGATGAAGAGTTTATTAATTAATTCACTTCTCACAGCACATGATGCTCACACACATTGACCATAAGTTTGGTTGGTAAAATGTGTGATTTCTTCTGTTAATAGACACATGTGGGATTTTCTCCTGTTCTCCACTCACCTCAAACCATTCCTCATGTACCTACTCTTTTTTTTCCACTCTTTTCCTTACCTCCTTTTTCCAATCCACCTCTTCTGACCATCCTCTCCTATCATTCAGCTCATTCCCATGGTCCAGGAATTTGTGTCTGGGAGTTTGGGCCAGCAGTTCATTGAGGCGCCGCCGTTCAACCTGGGCAAGGCCTTCGCAGACAGCCACTGTTGCGCTCCCCTCATCTTCATCCTCTCCCCCGGATCAGACCCCATGGCCGCCCTGCTCAAGTTTGGAGAGGAACAGGTAGGTACCACGAACTAACACAAATTAAGACAAATTTATCACAAATTTATTATTATTATTATTATTACTAGTATTATTATTATTATTATTATTATTATTATTGTTATTATTTTGGTGCCTCATAAGTCGAATGCAACCACTCATTGCTCTGACAGTTTTGTGCCTCTTCGAAAAAAGTGCCGGGTAAATACCATAACCATAACTGTATTAATGTCTTTTCATTCATTTAGCAGATATGTAATAAAAAGCATCTCAAATAATTAATAGTCCAGTTGACAAATGTCACTCAACAAAAAGAGAGAGAGAGAGAAAAAAAGTAATCGATAGATGTGCACCAGCAACAATACATCAGATAGAACATCATCACCATCACCATCACCACACCTTAGACCATATGCGTAACTGTGTGTAACTAATGTCTACATTTTCTAATGTTGTGTCTCACTGTATCTCATCCTAGCCACACAGCCTATGTGTGTGCTCTCTTAGAATACAGTCAGTTCACTGTTGCTAGGGCTGTTCTCAGCTACTCAGCCCCACCATCTCTGTTTTTTTTTCCTGCTGCCCTTCTGCTAGCCTGTGGCATGGCTGGATCTTAACTGTGCAGGTCTGGTCCTGTTGAGGTGTGCTGAAGATG
>CM059269.1:22686069-23006069 GCA_030347295.1 Setipinna tenuifilis
CCCCCCTCTGTCCCCCGTCTTCTCCCGAAGCACAGTGGCTTCTGCGCTCCGCACTTAATAGATAGGAAGGGGGAAAAAAAAGAAAAAAAAACGTCTCCAATTGTGGCAGGGGAGAAGCTTGGGGAGCAGCAGTGAAAAAGGTCCTCGACTGAGTGATTGCAGACAATGCGACACACAAGAAAAAAGGGAGAAGGCATTACTGACATAGTCTCTAGTCTGCGCCCCTGCACCTTGCCCTCCCTCGGCTCCCTGGGCTGCCTCGGCCCCACCATCTTCAAGGGCAGTGGCATTTGCCAGTATCTTCATTAGGCATGCATTAGACATGAAAGCCAGTTTGCATGCAGCAGGCCTATCAATCTGCAGAGAGAAAAGGGGGCGGAAGTGCCCTTGTGTCTCTTTTTATACAGTGCACCCACTCTCTGCGTTTGCATTTTACTGGGACGACATTATCAAGGAAAGATAAAAGGAGACAGTGCCGCCTGCGCCAGAGTGCACTTTAGTTGTCATAACATGCCTGTGATGTTTGTTGTTCTATGTGATGTCAACACACAAACACACACACACACACACACACACACACAGACACACACACTTCTGAGCCAAGGTTCTTTGTTTGTTGCTCTCTGCTTTTCTTGCTCCCCGTCTCCTATCCCAGGAAGTGCCCTTTGCCGCCATCCTCTACATGACGGGCGAGTGTAACTATGGTGGCCGCGTGACGGACGACTGGGACCGGCGGACGCTGCGCACCATCCTCTCCATCTTCTACACGCCCAGCATCATCGACGACCCCGACTACAAGTTCGACCCCAGCGGCCTGTACTACGCTCCAGAAGCCGAAGATGTATGCCACACACTCAGCTACTCTCCACTTTCACTGATACTGATACTTGTTGCTATTAGCGTTATATGACACTGATTTATGATACTGACACTAGCATATGATACTGTTGTTGGTATATTAGTTTACCGTTAAAACAAAGACAAAAAAAAATGTGTGAGTAGCAAAATCTGGGAGATTACAACAGTAGCTGTAAAATATATTGATTTAATTGTTACTAAGGAAGTTTGGACCTTAAAAATTATGGGATGACAAAATTATAGGGGACAAAACAGGACGGGATGGACGATGGAATGGAGTCTGAAACACAACAGAAACCCGGGAAAAATGGGAGAGTTGGCAGCTGAGTTTTAACAACTGACTGACCAATACCTGGTGGCTGCCATTAATTTTAACTTAATTGGGTGATAATCTTCTTGGTCATTGAGTTTAGTGACAAAACAGTGTTGCAGTGAGAGGATTATTCCCTCGGTAGCATATTTGTTATAGGTTGCCATGTAGCCCGTGAGTGTTGTGAGAGGGAGGGGAAAAAAAACATATAGAGTATAATACTTTCATATGAATTTAAATTTCAAGCAGTTTAAAAAGGGGAAATAAATATGATGGAATGGTGGTTAAAACACAGTGATTATCTCCATCAGGAAAAGTTCAACTCCTATAAGTGCATTGCGGTTCATTAGAATCCCATGCATAATATATACTTACCATAAGCTGTGCAGCTCGATCCATAGCAACCTCCAGCACTTGTCTGCAGTTTGAGATGGTCGTGAAGTTTAAGTCACATGCCAGAGAATTGTGAGCCTTTTGCCAAGGCTGCCTCTGACTTTATTTGTGAGCACTCAGCTAATGTATGCACAATTTTATTTGGCATTTTCTCTCTCCACCCGGATCTTTTATTCATGAACATTAATTTGCATAGTCATTATTATAAATGTCAGCAATCTCAGCTATACAGTGTTTTAAGTGAATGTCATTACTTATGCGTTGTACTTTCAGGACATCTGGTGTCACATTAAAATGTGTGCCACATCTCTCCTCCTCCGCTTCCCTACCCCTCTCTCTCTCTTTCTCTCTCTTTCTCTCTCTCTCTCTCTCTCTCTCTCTCACACACACACTTTCTGTGTTTCTCTCTCTATCTGTTTCTTTCCCTCCCTCTCTCTCCCTCCCTTTTCTCTCTCTCTCTCTCTCTCTGTTCTCCTCTCCTATTTCAGTATAATAGCTACATTGAGTACACCAAGTCCCTCCCTCTGTATCCGTCGCCAGAGATCTTTGGCATGAACATGAATGCCGACATCACCAAGGACCAGGTGGAGACGCAGCTCCTTCTTGACAGCATCCTGCTCACTCAGGTATCCCTGCCAGCCATTAAACGCACTTGTACTCGTGCCTTGGCCATTACGCCGTGTGTCCCTTTTGGCATGCCTCAAAGCACACTCACACTCACACACACACACACACAGACACACACACACAGACAAAAATACACAAATACACACACACACAGAAATACACATACACACAAAGACAGACATACACACACATACAGTACACATAAAGACAGACATACACACACAGAAATACACATACACACAGACAGACATACACACACATACACACAAAGACAGACATACACACACAATTACACACAAAAACGCACACACACACGCACACACACACACACACACACACACACACACACACATGCACACTCTGCATCCTCATTAGGACTCCAACTCAGTCAGAGGCACTTAAAAAGTGTCAAGCACTCTTCAAAAGGCCCACAAACCAGAGTTCCGTTCTCCTGCAAGCATGTGAAGATTCACACTGTTGCCTCAGAACAAACAGCGCCTGAACCTGACACAAAACTCCTGTCTGAGCTCAGCATCCTCCCCAACAACTTCAAATATCCAAGAGCCATCTAACATATGCTAAGCCACTTAAAAGTTTTGTATGTATCTGAAGCAAACCACAATCTGCCTGATTTTGGAAAAGCTCATTTCAGCTCCGTTCAGCTACCCAGTCACTTACACGCGCTTATCTCTCAGTCTGAATTATTTACATACGCCATTTTATATTTACTAATTTATGTGGCAGTGGACCAACACATTATAGATATTTAACATACGCCATGTAAGATCCCACGTGTAAAAGCGCACACATTGCCATTCTTTGGCTCATGGCGTAAAAAACAGCCATCAGCATACCAGCATATACATTACCATGAATGTCCAGCAAAGTGCCCTGGTCAGGCCAGCTGCAGGCTCCTTGGCACCGACCTCAACCTGCTAGGGTCACACTGGAACACACTGGCCCTCCTCTCTCTCTCCACCAACCCTCACCGACCCTGGCTGAGAAGCCCTATCTTCCATTGACATTCCTCCAAAACTATCAGAGCGCTGCAGCTGGCATATGGCTCAGGTGTCAAGCTGCCAAAGGAAAATGGATCCCTCATTAGAGTTCTCTCGCCATATCTCAAGCCAGCACACACACTCTGCTACACACAGTCTTGGCTCCCCGTCGTGGAACTCCAAATATATTTCAGCCCAACGAGGAGTCGAGGATGAATATATCAATATTTGATTACTTTCTTTTGAATATTTACGCTGAAACATTAATTAGTATTTTTTTTTTCAGGATGGTGGTGTGTGTGTGTGTGTGTGTTTGGGTTGGGGGGTAGGGTGTGGTGGGGTAGAGGTGTTTAATATTGCATCTCTAAAGTGTCTGTAGAAGTTGTGGAATTAGAGTTCATAGATAATTCCCTATCCTAGAGTGCTGAGAGTCTTTTTGGCTTTTGACAAAAGTTAACGGTGCAGAGCGTGTGTGTGTGTGTATGCACATGTGCACCTATGTGTGTGTGTGTCTGTGTGTGCGTGCTCCCGTGCATTTGTCTGTGTGGGTGCACACATGTGCTCTCATGTATTTGTGTGTGTGTGTGTGTGTGTGTGTGTGTGTGTGTGTGTGTGTGTGTGGGCGCACGCGTGTGGTCCCGTGCATTTGTCTGTGTGTCTGTGTGTGTGTATGTGTGTGGTGTTAACTGCTAGAGATCAGACCTTGCTGATGCTGCGCGTTTCAAGTGTAGCCAGGTTAGCCCACTGTGCTAAGCTTCACAGCTGCCAGCACATCAGCGTGGTGCTATCACCAACAGCAACACCCACACAAAAGAGTAGGAGAACACACAGTGTTACCACGGTGTCAAGGAAAGGTCACCCTTTGAGCAGAGTTGTGCTGCTGTATCAAAAAACACATGGCCACAGATATACAAAGAACTGGTAGTGCAAGAAAATGATGAATTAATCTTTTTTTCTTTGCAAGATAGGGAAAATTAGGAGCAACCAAACAGAACGATGTGTTTTATGTGACTCATTAAAACTGGCCATGAAAGAACATATATTTTTATCTTTTGTTTTTGTTTCATTTTCTATGGCTTAATGTTACACATCAATGAAATTGCTAATAATACTGATAAATGAACATGGCACTAATATGTTAGCCTAGCCAGCATGCTTACATATATATTGCATACATGACCTCTTTAGAAAGATAAATAGTTAGACTACTTCATAACCCAACTGTTGCACTGCGTTCCATTCATTTCTCTAGTCTCTAAACCATAAACTCTCTCAGTGGCTAGTGCAGGTTTCATCTGTCTCCATGATCCAGATCACACAACCGTTTCTTATTCTCACAGCATTCACAAAGGGATTTATAGATTGTAGTTTTTAATTACACCCAAAGGAAAATAATGTACCTCTGATGAAATGCTTAAACGGATAAAGATGTGATGAGAATGGGGTTGATGTGATGAAAGTGTGTAATGAAAAGCCAATTTGGGACACTATAAATAGAGCGCTAATGGTCGAGAAGCAATATGTAATTTGTTTGTTTTTTTTGCTTTTGTCTGCACAACGCTGTCAGAGTGGCAGTCGGGTAAGTTGGCCTAATGTGGAACTCTAACCATTTCTTGACCTCACCATGACACTCTTTTCTTTTCTGTGTGTGTGTGTGTGTGTATGTGTGTGTGTGTGTGTGTGTGTGTGTCTGTACACTTCTCAGGGAACATTAACAGTAAGTGCACCATTTGAGGGACAGTTACTGTATCCATAAGTGCAGCACAGTGTCTAGAGTTGAGGTATCTCTAGCTCACAGTAAGTACTCTTCGGAATAGAAGTCCACATGAGGTACGGAAAGCGTAGGATCTCACTTGAGCTATAAAGGAGAGGTTCACTTGAGAGGTTCCCTTGAAGAGGGGATGTCTTTCTGTAATAATTCTCATTAAGGTGTCAAGCAGTTCATCTCCAGACTGTTTACTCAATGGTACACACTTTTTGGAGGCATACTGCATAAGTACTTTCGATAGAGGTACTGCATTTATCCTGTGTATCGCATTAGGAGTAAATATTGCCACCTATTACATAGCTTTAAAGGGGCTATTTATAGGATTGTGGCCAAAACGTCTATTACAATCAAATTCAAAATACTGTAAAGCGCTGTTCCCCCTCAAAAGGCTTGAATATAATTTGCTGTTATTTAAGTTTTTAAATGTGGTTACACTATATACTGTTGTTGGTTGTCAGTGAGGTCAGTATTTCACTTGGACATCTTTCCATCTCTGGTGATGACAGGACTGTTTTATGATGACGTACCATAAATGTATTACATATAGCACCTTTAAGGGCACGTGAAAACAGCATTTTTAAAAAGAACTGGTAACTTTTGTGGTTACACTTTATTTTACCGTCCCTGTTAAATCAATTAGGTAAATGTGTAACAATATGTAACATTATGTCTTTACACTGTACCTTAGGGTTAGTGTTAGGTATGTACAATGTGAGTACATAATATTACATGTTGTTACATTTAGATACACTGTAAAAAGAGCTGTTAAAATAAAGGTGCTAATCCAAGCATCCCCCTCCCTCCATCTCAGTCCCGCTCGTCTGGAGGAGACGTGAAATCTTCGGACGACATGGTGTACGAGGTGGCGGCGGACATCCTGAGCAAGCTGCCTCCCGACTTCGACACGGAGGCGGCCATGCGCAAGTTCCCCACCAGCTACAACCAGAGCATGAACACGGTGCTGGTGCAGGAGATGGGCCGCTTCAACAAGCTGCTGCAGACCATCCGAGACTCCTGCATCAACATCCAGAAGGCCATCAAGGTAAACAAGAGCTCCTCCCTCCCTCTACAGCTGAGTAAACTTACTCTTGCTAGTACTGGTGCTGGCAGTTGGTGTTGTTTTTTAATACAAGAGGGAGAAGAGTGTTTGTGGACCTTGAGGGATAGACCCGTTTACCCAAACAGAGACTATCGCTTTAAACTCCACAGGGGAGGTGTTCACACCCCTTAGAACAATCTTTCTGACAATCCACTTAAGTGCAGTACACTTCCCAGGGCTTGCGATTGCATAATGTTCTTTGCTTAAGAAAGGTTCCTGAGTGATTGAATCACTTCGGATCATTAAGGATCATTAAGGATAAGAGGTGTTGAGATTATTTAAATGCTAAGGAAAGGTGCTTCTGTGTGGGTCCCAAATCTCTTTTGCCAAAAGGTACACCTGAGCAATCCTTTACTAGCGTAGGAGACAACAGCTCCTCCATGATTCCTGGTGGAAACAATCCATCCGCATGACACACATCATTAACGCCTGACTTTTAATAATTACATTGCCAACTGTACGTGAACGTGGTGGGATTCTCTGCATTTATCTTTTTTTTCCCCCACATTATAATTAGCTGACACTCTTTTCCAGAGTGACTAACAGTAAAATAGGGTATAGCGACAGTCGCTCTGGAGCAATGCGGGTTAGATGGCCAAGCTGAAGGACACCTCAGCCATGGATTAAAGTGCAGGAGAGTGCCGGCTATTCACTACTCCGCCCATATTTTTTTCTTACTGCTAGAGGAATAAAAACCTGTGACCTCCTAATCCAAAAACCAATTCCAAAAAACAGCCAGGACACAGCTTCCCCCATATTTTTTTTACACATCTTTCTTTGAGCGTACGATGCCTTTTATCAAGGTCAAGGAAAAGTGATAAGGAAATAGAAGATAGGACAGGCTGCCTGACCGCAGCCTAGATATAGCCCTGTTATACCCTCTGCGGTGACTTACTGCCCACATGTAGTAGCAGATCATTTTGCAATCCCAAGACTTTCAGCAGTCAGTAAGAAAACTTTGGGGCTGCTGTCTGTTCTGTTCTGTTCTGTCCATGTGTGCCATGGGTGACAAGGGAAGGAAGGGGATGAAGTGGGTTAGCAACAACACCCCAAAAATCTTTCATTAAGCTGGTCTCAATCGCAGCCCCACCACACTCTCAAGAGGCAGATAACTGATAGCTTTTTTTTTATCTCTTTTTTTTTTTTAACTGCAAGACTAGTGAGGCAGTGCTACCCTTCCAAAATAAAAGCTCACCCACCACCAAACCCTCGCCTCCACTGATTTGGGCAGCGAGGAACATCGTCTGTGATGCTTAAAGCCCCCGTGGCAGTCCCCTGCTGTGCCTTTTCCCCCCACGCTGCTCATCTGACTGACAGCCCCAATCTCACCCGGGCGCCAGCATGCGCTCCATTAGCCGAGGCTGGGCATTGGGGGGGCGGGGTGGGGTGGGGGCCGCCCGCTGTGGCGTGATCAGAGAGGAGCCGGCTTTGCCTCTCCACGGCCCCCCTGTACCCAGCTGAGCACCCAAATCCACTAATCTGGTGTGAATTAAGGCCAGGGGGCACCTCGGTTTTTACTTTGCTTTTCTTTCTTTCTTTCTTTCTTTCTTTCTTTTTTTCTTTTTTCCGTTTTTTTATTCTCTCTCCCCCGCTCTGATGTAGAACCATGAGAGAGATAATGATGGTGTCTCTCTCTAATCTGTGCCTATCTTCTTCTTTTTCTCTATACCTTAAACATCATGACTTCTCACATTTGAGGCTCCTCTCTTCACGGCTGACTTATACGCATTCAGTCTGAAAAGCCCAGAGTAGACTGGTGAGAAATTCAACAAAAGGAATGCACGCCTCACTCAAGTGTCTGTCAGTAAAGACAGAAATGTGGGGGCTTTTGGGGTCCCTGAGCTAACAGGATTGTGTGTGTGTGTGTGTGTGTGTCTGTACGTGTGTGGGTGTGTGTTGCAGGGTTTGGTGGTCATGTCAGCCGAACTGGAGGAGGTGGTGAATAGCATCCTGACAGGTAAAATCCCTGGGATGTGGATGAAGAAGTCTTACCCCAGCCTCAAACCCCTGGGAGGCTACGTCAATGACTTTTTGGAAAGACTCAAGTTTTTGCAGGTAAGCTCTTGGGATACATGAAGAAAAAAAAAGATGGTAGTTCACACTGTTGCAAGCAACAAAATCTCTTTTCATCATAGAATTGTGTAGTGTTTGTGTGTGTGTGTGTGTGTGTGTGTGTGTGTGTGTGTGTGTGTGTGTGTGTGTCCATGTGCCACTTAGAAACATAAACAGGTGTCCCAAGCAACACATTAACTAATCTCTCTGACTTACAGTTACATAAAAAATCTTTACAATCTCTCCCACTGTCAGTTCTAATTCCATTCTGCTGAAATTCAGCTGAAAAATGTCACTGCAACTGCGTTGCACTATGCAAAAAGCAGCTCTCAAATTTCGAATGGCCTTGTTTATGATTCCTCTTCCTCTCCTCTTGCAAGACTCTTGCAATCCTTTGATGAAGGACTGGAAATGAAACCTCCCTGGTGGCTAAAGCAAGGGCCCACATGAAGGCCAATACGGCATGGAAAACCAACGTTGCGAGAGAGCGAACATGAACATTAGTGCGTAGAACTAAACACTTTCAACGTGACCCCGCTCATCACATGGGCATCACGTTCTCATGCCCGCTTCATGTCTGACCATGACCCCCTGCCCCAGACAGTCAACCCTGTTAGTGTACAGTACTGCAAAGACAAAAGACCATCAATTCAATTTTGGGCAAAAATTAGTAATTAGATCAACAAAACATCAGTTTTATCATTTGGCCAAATATCTTCAGTCAATTTTGTTGTTGTTTGGAAAAAAAATAAACGTAACACTGAAAACATTTGAAAGCGAAAGATTTTTAAAGTCATTTTTTTCTTTCGTTTCACACTCTGTTGAGTTAAGGTCTTTGGCCTTTATAGGGGCGGAGTACGTCTGGGAGTCACGGGAACCCACATGCTCACCCATCTCACCAACTGGTACCGACCATGTGACACGCTGTAGCACAGTATGCGTCTCTAATCCCATCAGATATAATATTACTGTACGGGATCACACGCTCCCATGTACAGTATTGTAGTGCAGGACAGAGAGGAGGGCAGCTAAAAAAAACTAAATCTCTCCTCCTAAAACAAAATGCCCTTTCTTTTGCCTCATGAGAAATGAATCATATGTTATTGACATCGCAATGGTTTCTCCCGAGTGACCATAATAAGGCAATGTTGTGAGATGAGAACAGCCTTGAGAAGAAAGTTGTAATATTTTGGGATTTTGAGTGGAGCTTAACTTGGAGCAGGACTTACTAAATAGCTCTCCTATTGCTTCATTTAAAATCAAACGCTGCAATCGTTTTAAAATCCCCCCCCCCCCCCCCCCCCCCCGCAACACTTCAAAGAAAGTTGGTCGCAAATGTTTTCATTGAACATGCTTACATTCTGTTGTGCTTACATATTTGTTACTATGCAGACTACATTTGCACAAAGACTCTCTCTCACACACACACACACAGACACACACACACTTGCACACACACAGAGTTTCGACGGAAACGTAAGCATCTTCGCTTGTTTTTTGCACAAAAAGCCATGATACACACACTCACACACACACACACACAGAGTTTCGACGGAGATATGAGCACCTTCGCTGTGTGTGTGTTTTTTTTGGCAGGACTGGTACGATGACGGCACCCCGGTGGTGTTCTGGATGTCGGGCTTCTTCTTCACCCAGGCCTTCCTGACAGGCGGCCAGCAGAACTACGCCCGCAAGCACAGCATCCCCATCGACCTGCTGAGCTTCGACTACGAGGTCATGGACGACAAGGAGTACAAGAGGCCTCCAGAGGATGGTGAGAGAGGGAGAGAGAGAGAGAGAGAGAGAGAGAGAAAGAGAAATAGAGAGAGTGAAAGAGAAATAGAGAGAGTGAAAGAGAGAGAGGGGGGAAGTGTATATGTCTGTGTGTGTGTGTGTCTGTGTGTGAAAGAGAGAAAAAGAGAGAGAGAAAGAGAAATAGAGAGAGTGAAAGAGAGAGAGGGGGGAAGTGTACTGTATATGTCTCTGTGTGTGTGTCTGTGTGTGAAAGAGAGGGAGAGGGAGAAAGAAAGAGAAATAGAGAGAGTGAACGAGAGAGAGGGGGGAAGTGTACTGTATATGTCTGTGTGTGTGAGTCTGTGTGTGAAAGAGAGGGAGAGGGAGAAAGAAAGAGAAATAGAGAGAGTGAAAGAGAGAGAGGGGGGAAGTGTATATGTGTATGTGTGTGTCTGTGTGTGAAAGAGAGAAAAAGAGACAGAAAGAGAAAAAGTGACAGACAGACAGACAGGTGGCAGGGGCGTGAGGTGGCCTGTTAAGATGCATCTACTGTGAATACTGAACAGTAGACAGAAACTGATCAAGCAATTCATGCAGCATAAGCACACAGAGGCACCAAGGCAATAAATAAATGAGTATATTTCAGAAAAAGATATATATGGGAGAGAGATAGAGGACAGAAAGAGACACAAAAGACAGAGAGAGGAAGACAGAAAGAGGGAAAGAATGTGAGATATAAAAAACTAACAGAGAGAGAGAGAGAGCAAGGAAAGAAGGAGAGACAAAATGACAGAGAGAGAAAGCGAGAGAGAGAAAAGACCAGAAAGAAATATATGCATCTGTGCATCAACCCCTGACCGTGCCCCTTCAGACAATCAATCAGCAGTGGCATTAGAGGCTGGCGCTGGAACAGAAGCCCCGCTGGCCTCTCAGCGGCCTCTGATGAGGTGATGAGGCAGGGGGGCGTCCTCTCCAGCCTCAACAGGCACGCCTGCACCGCACCGCACCGCACCGTACCATGCCACGCTTGGCCATGCCGCGCCACGCCACGTCTCCACACACCTGACTGTCACACAGAGAGAGAGAAGGTGGCACAGCAGAGACTGTGAAGATGTGGAGTGTGGGTTTTATGTGGGAGAAGTGTGTGTGTGGAAGTGAGTGGGTATGTGTGTGTGTGTGTGTGTGTTTGTGGAAAAGTGAGTGTGTATGTGGAAGTGAGTGTGTGTGTGTTTGTGGAAAAGTGAGTGTGTGTGTGGAAGTGAGTGTGTGTGTGTGTGTGTGTGTGTGTGTGTGTGTGCGTGTGTGTGCGCGTGTGTGCGCGTGTGTTTGTGGGGAAGTGAGTGTGTGTAAGGAAGTGAGTATATATGTGTGTCTTCTTGTGTGCGTGTGTTTGTCAGAAGTGAGTATGTGTGGAAGTAAGTGTGTATGTGTGCGTCTGCTTGTGTGTGTGTGTGTGTGCATGTGTGTTTGTGGGAAAGTGAGTGTGTGTAAGGAAGTGAGTGTGTATGTGTGTCTTCTTGTGTGCGTGTTCGTCTGCGTGTGTTTGTCGGAAGTGAGTGTGTATGGAAGTAAGTGTGTATGTGTGCGTCTGCTTGTGTGTGTGTGTGTGTGTGTGTGTGTGTGTGTGTGTGTGTGTGTATGTGTGTGTATGACAGGAAAAAGGGAAAGAGGGGAGAGAAGGACAGTTGACAGGTAGTTGGATGAGAAGCTACATGAGAGCATATAAAAGAGAATAGTCTCAGGCAGTGTGATGGAGCCGCACGGCAAGCGGTTCGTGGGTATGTCAAGGTGCATTTATGTGCGTGTGTGTGTGTGTGTGTGTGTGTGTGTGTGTGTGTGTGTGTGTGTGTGTGTGAATGTCAAAGTGCATTGGTGTGTGTCTGTGTGCGTTGGAGTATAAGGTGGAGGAAAAAGCCCTCTTTGCAAGAAGAATATCTAGTGTGTGTGTGTGTGTGACATCTTACATCTTTCTCAGGTGTCTACATCCGGGGATTGTTTCTGGACGGGGCTCGCTGGGACCGGAAAAGGAAGCTTCTGGCAGAGTCATACCCTAAAGTGCTTCATGACACCATGCCTGTGGTAAGTACACACACACACACACACACACACACACGCACACACGCACACACATACACACACTCATACATATACACACACACCCACACACACTCTCACAACCCTTGTTAATTACAGCCCATGACCATCTATGGGGAAACAAAACAAACAAAAAAAAGACTCGTCCCTCCCTCCAACAAACGAGTCTTTCACCCCGTTGCACAATACCTTCGCCCTGGCAAGTCTGGGCAATCATGTTCACATAGAGGGAAAAAAAAAAAAAGAAACATGGATGATGGTAGAAAACAAGATGACTTACACAACGGCCTTGGCCCGTAAAGTTATTGTTCCCTATGGTAATTGTAACTGAAGTACAAATGATTGTTGCACAGTAGAAGCCGTCTCAGTGGAACATATTAATGCTATTGCACAGTGTTACATGCAAGTTGCTGTCTAAAGACACGGCTTGTCATCAGCTTCGCAACCCTGTGGAGATGGGGGTGGAGATGGAGAGCCTGATGTGGCTCTCAGGTCCTGAAAGAGAAAGAGACATCTCATCGAGCTCTGGGAGAGCAAACATAACATGTTCAGGTCCATGGCAGCCATTTTAAGAAAGACCAGAGATTTCATTTCAGCAAAACACGATGTGTGCAGTCACATGGCATGATTGTGGGATGATGGGATTTTTAGCGTCAACCGAGCCCGCTCTCGCTGCCACCATCACCACCAGAGCTATGAGGTTTGTGGTTGAAGGTTTTCATGTATGTGGGAGATTCTAACTTGACAGTACAGTCAGAGGGGCTGTCCCTGTACCTAATTTACTGTGAGTCACTCTGGAAAAAATGTGTCAGCTAAATGATATGTAATGAAGTCAGACTAGTCAACTTCCTGAAATGTCTACCTGTTAGTCTAGTTTAGGACCATTACCAGTTTCTCTGTGCTTTACCAAGCAACAGTCACAAATGCAACCAGAGACGTTGACCAAAATGCCTGTTCAAAGCATGGCACGATTGTTAAAATCATTCAGAGAGTTCTCACCCTCCCTCTGTTAAAAAGTGAACTTGTACTTCTCACGACTCCCATTCATGGAGTCTGAGTCCCACTCTCTGGATCCTGCACCTGCACTTTTAGGTTCTACTCGCTGTGTGTGTGTGCGTGTGTGTGTGTGTGTGTGTGTGTGTGTGTGTGTGTGTGTGTGTGTGTGTGTGTGTGTGTGTGTGTGTGCGCGCGCGCGACTGCAGACAGCACACGCAGGCAAAACAGCTGACTGGCCACAAAAATGTTTGCATCCCGTCTCTCTCCTACGGCAACACGGTCCTTTTCATCTATGCACAATGCCTGGAAAAGACCCAGAATACAATCCATGCAACAGCACACACACACACACACACACACACACTAATAATAATAATAACACCACAGCAGCTTTGCACCTAGGAGACTGGTCACATGCGAGGCTTTTCCCTGTTCAAAGTGTTGTCTCAAGGCCTTTTGGATTATTTTTTTTATTCTTCCTGTCTTGGCTTCGGCACAAACATTTTTTTTTTCCCCCCCCCCCCCCCCCCCCCCCCTTTCGACAACAACACAATGAGTCGAGAAAACAGTTGTTGTTTTTGTGCCTCATCTCCTCCGGTTTATCAGAACCTTCTAATTACTGTTCGTCGTGCCGCATGAATTGTGCATTAGATACCGAGTGTAGTGAGATATTGAAATAGATTGCCGTTGGCAGATTCATATGAAAGTCGCAGACAAAATATAACTGATTGCCTCGCCTTGCCTCCGCCTCAGCTTTACAGTGCATGCCAGGACTATGAATTATGCAGAATCCATCTTTAATATTCCGACATTTCAGAGCGACTTATAACCAAAATCCATTTTTGACAAGAGCAGAACTTAATTAAAATTGTGTTTATTATTTTTGTGAGAAGGAACATAACACAACTTTGAAATGCAAATTCCTTTGCCAGGCTTTGCTGTCATTAAATTTCAGCAGGGCTGTGACTCGTGTCTCACGCTCAAACTCTGCAGCTATTGATCTAAACTGGGAAATGAAGTATAATGAAAAAGTTGAGTTTTTTTTTTTTTTGTACTATCTCTTGTTTCTGATTTGTACATGTCATACCCCCTGAGGTGTTAGACCCTACTGATGTAGTCCATTCTTTGGTACATCAAATCCTAAATGATCCTCTTACCCTTTTTCCCCCCTTCTTCAAATGCCTCCTCTTTTTTCTTCCCTTTTTCATGTTCCCCCTGCACTGTACTCTCTGGACTTCTGTAATCCCCCCCCCCCCCCCCAATCTCCTTCTGTTCTGTTTTTTTTCAGAGGACAAATACAATATGTAGGAATATATTAAACCAGTTCACTCAGGTGTGCAAAGCTTCAGAGAGTGCATGACAATGTATTGGTATGTGGGTCTGCTGTGTGGTTCTGCCCCCTTGCTGGCACTAAACTGTGAGGTCATATTTCTCCTCCCCCTTGTGCCTTCCACCCCATCTCATCCCATCCCATCTGACCCACCACCACCCCCGCCCCAGATCTGGCTGAAGCCCCTGAAGAAGCAGGACATCCCTGAGCGCATGACCTACCTGTCCCCCGTCTACAAGACCAGTGAGCGGCGCGGCACCCTCTCCACCACGGGACACTCCACCAACTATGTCATCGCCATGACGCTCAACACCGACGTGCCCGCCGACCACTGGGTCTGCCGAGGAGTGGCGCTGCTGTGCCAGCTCAACGCCTAGAGCCAGTAAACAGCCACACACACACGCACACACAGAAAACAAGCCCATTTATTATTATTATAATTCTTATTAAAAATCACCTATTTATGCCAAGGCGTCTGGTGAAGGTCTTGTTTTCAACAGGAGCTAGGTTTTACCTGCTAGCTTATGAATGGAAGCTTGACACATTTACTAGGTTATGCATGGCTCTTTTCAAGTCAAATAAATGCAAGCGCAGCAAAAAAAAGCACCAACTTGAGATGCATCCTGAAGTAAGTCGTATATATGGTTCATCAAAACTCATAAATCATCCCTTATTTCTTGAGGTTGTGCAAAGGGGTAAGAATAGGATGAGCCTTGCCCTGGAACAGGATCTTTTCCGGTTTAACTTGCCAGAGTTGCACTTCCCGTAAGTTTTTGAAGGTCCTTATTTCGTTGGTGTCAGACAGACCTGAGGCACAGTGGGGACCCACACCCTAACCCACTAATCCAAATAACAAAAGCAGCTGCACATGGGGACGATTCATTTGGTGGGAGATGGGAGTTCAGACACTAAAAAGTCGCACCAACTATTTGTTCCAGACATGCAGTAAACCAGCTGATCCTAATTAGCAGAACTGTTGAGCCAGGTACATGAGCTAATAAGTTAAATCATCTGTTATACTGATGAAAACCAATGCATGGTGGTACGACTTTAACTGTATAAGTAGTGTAGATGACCAGGAAGTAAGAAATCCATCTTGTGAGATCTAACAGAATTGCTCAGACATGGGCTGCTTTTTGCAAATCTTTATTTGCTCTTCTTAATCGGGAGGTGCACAGACAATCAGCAAGTATGGTGAATGCGGTGAACACATTTACACACTCAGGCTTGTAAACAGTCTATCAAAGTAAAAATCAGACCAGACAGTGAGGGACTTCTATTTTTTTTTTGGCTATTTTCTCTCTCATCTTCTCTTTAATTGTAAAGGGGTGAGGTAGTCTTTGGGAACACATCAACTCAGGTAGGTGTCCTGATAATAGCCTCCATATCCTCAGGTTTTAGGCCATGTCTACAGAGACAGAGGGGAAAATAAGTGCATAGGTTCATATCCTTCACAAATAGCACTGGCCGGATTGATACACTTCTGAAAAGTATGCTTTACAAGGTGGGACTGACCTGTGATATTTTGCTTAAATGCCAATTTATTATGAAATGATAGGGACAACATGTTTTTTGTGTTTTTAACCTTGTCATACAATCGCACTGTTGTTTTTTTGGGGGGGTAGCGGCGTTAAGTGGGACACCTTCAGGTTATCTATGTCAGACTTCATTAAAAACAGATCTTTTTACATTAATGTCCCCCAAAGTATACCTCAGTGACTTTACATCCAATTTAAATAAATTACATGACACAAAACAAAAAAAGAAACCAACAGAATGTTCTAAATACACACCATGTTTCTTTTATTTCTTCTTCATTTTAATAAACAGAAATAAAAAAAACACAGCCCCTCCCAAAAAAAAAACATTGTTTTGATCCATTTAAACTCATGCCTCACATGCATGATTCTGATCCAACCAAGTACATCAGCAATTGTGATCCACAATGATTTCACAGCCAAGACTAAGGAGACAATGGATGTCACATGGTGACAGGAGCAATGGGAATCGCACACATATGGTGCTCTTCCGGGCTACAACCCACAAAGCACTTGAGCAGCGAAGACAGCCAATGGAATGTTTTGAAAGCAGCCACTTTTGAAAATTTTAACCCCACAGCCCATTTTCTTTTTTGTTTGTTTGTTTGTTAATTTGGCACAGTCAGGGTGGTTTCTGTCACAAATACCCCTAAGAATCGAGACCAAAAAAAAAAAAAACATGAAAAAATAAAAAAATTCACGGTAATAAAAGTGTTCATTGTCTAGAGCACATAATTTCAAACAGATACTCCATGGTTTGATTAAGAAAATGTGAATGATCACTACAAGTGCAAATTAGGCTAGTAAATCAACAAAACTATACAACAAATACACTTATTAATATCAGGAGGGTTCATCCACGCACAGGCTTGAGATTGTCAATGTATAAATTTGGATAAATTTCACATTGAGACATGGTCTTCATTTGAGTAACCTTTAGCACTGACAGTTGATTAACACAATGAACACAAAAGTAACATTTCAAATGGCAGTCGAAACATTAAAACCTAATTTGATTTTTTAAATACATTTTGCTTTACGTCCTTTAATGTTCTAATGCGGACAGTAACAAGGACTCAGTGGACACTGTCACAACTTAAAAATCCAGTGTGCTACTGTGGTCATAGATTAAGCCCCACACTTCAAGAGGTGTCACATTTTCTTTGGAGGGACAGAAAACACTTCGTGGCAGAATTTGTTTTGCAAGTCAATTCAACGACAAAGGGAAGTGTATAAGGAAAATCATATTACCTTCGACCGTCAAAACTTTGTCTTAAATTGATATCTCACATTCTTCACACATAAGCTGTGACTACTTTGCTCCCATCGCTAGAAATAACAACTATGTTATTAGATTAAGCCTTCTGAACAAAGTGTTGTGCGCTGCTGATATGATTAACTAAACTACTGTCTTTCTCTTTAAAGCCTCTATCACAGTGCTATTTATCTATTTCTTGTTGTTGGGGATTTGGGAATATAAACAATCAAAAAGCAGTCCATGGGAATGGGGGAAAATCGTTTCTGGTCGATGTATAATAATACTGAACTTGTTTGTATGTAAAGACAACCTCTCCTAAACACACTTTCACATTATGATATTTTTTTAAAAAACGAAAAAGGCAGTAGTGCCATCGCTGGCAGTACTTAAGACTCCGCTAAACTGTGTCGACTGAAACCTGCTGCCATTTCCACAAGCCTTGGTCACCAGTGGGCTCTAAAGCACGTTTGGATTGTCTCGACCGGATGAGCTGCCCAGTTAAATCTGTGCTTGGCACAGCAATGGAAGGACAACATTGAACACCGCACAATGAGACACGCACCGTGGCTAAATCACAAGAATGGCCCGTGACGGAGCACCACTACTATACACACACAGACAGAAAGACACAAAGGACGATACAGATGGTCGGGAATAGCTGCTGAGAGGACAAAGACTCCAGGTAATGAGACTGGCAAGGGGGGGGCGGGGCGGGGGGGGTTATCTGACCATGATGAGCTGCCTCCGAGTGTGTTGAATCCAATCCTCCTCTGCCATCAACTGGCACTGCATCCTCATGTCAAACCCATCTGTCTCTCCCTCTCTCTTTCAGCTTACTGATGGACAATTTGGGCATTTTAGGGTGGTGTAAAGCAAGACTGGCTGATATGAAAACTAAAGCAACTATGCTTTATTTTGGTACGCACTAACACCTATTTCTGGATGCATGATGCAGACATATGACGAGCAGAAGAGAGCTTCTGTCATCTACACAGGAGCAGCTGCTATAGGCTAACGCAACACTACTAGCAGTTGGGGGGGGGGGGCACTGGCTACCGCATGTTGTGGGCGATGTTATGAAATCCACTTTGAACGCATGTGCCAACTGTTTTGTCAGATGGAGTGGGGGGCAGAGTAAGGAGGGTGGGGTGGGCAGGTTGGGACAGAGACACAACAGTGGTGAAGTTGGGATCAAGAGCAAACTAAAAAAAAAAAAAAAGGTAAAAATGTAAACAAACATCCTCATGGTCAGTTGTGCTGCAAGCCGGCTGCTGCGGATGCAGGTTTTTTTGACTGAGACATCATGGGTGTGAACAAGCGCTGTGTTGTGTACCATGCTTGCAGAACTGAAACGCCATACACTGGAAGCTACGTGAAGGTGAAGCCCCATGTACCTTTAAGCTCTGCCCCTCCCTCCCTCCCTCCCTCCCCTCATCCCACCTCCCCATCCACCCCACCCCCTACTGACCACCCCACCACCCCAACTTGTTCCCCCACAATCTTAGAGGTCGAATTCGAATCTGATGCGATCTTCGAAGATGGCGATGAGCAGCATGATGGCGAACCCGGTGAGCATGCCCAGGTTCTGCAGGAAGAAGTGGCCCAGCTGGCAGCGCTTGTGCTCCTCGCTGTCGCCGTGAAGCATCTCTGGCAACTGCAACACATGAAAGTGAAAGTGAAGTGATTCCCATTTGTCATTGTGATCACACAGCACACCACAGCACACAGTGCACCCAACGAAATTCAGCCTCTGCTTTTAACCCATCACACACAGGTGAGCAGGGGAGCAGCCCGACAAGCGCCACAGGGAGCAGTGTGTGGGCACGGTACCATGCTCAGGGTACCTCAGTCACAGGGCAGGATGGAGGAGAGTGCTGGTCATTCACTCCCTGACAATACATATGTGGTGATTCATTCATTGAATGCTGGCTGCATAGGATAGTCTGCATGGCCATACATGTAAAACATCAGAGTCTTAATTTTTTCCAACACAAGGGATCACAAGGCAGTCTTGTTATGGGTGGACGTCAGGAAGTCATTCACTCAACCTTTCATTTTACTGCAATTCTGCATTATAAACAACACTTGTAAAAAAAAGACTTCTGAATCACAAACGCACTGATCTTTTTGCCAAAGCAGTTTAGGTACCAATAAACGTGTTTTTGATACAGCATGTAATTACAGAACAGCCCAGTTATTGGGAAAGTCAATGACTCTTTCATTCTACAATACTTCTAAATTACATTGTAAAAACGCTTTGCAATCATGGGGCCTGGACATTCTGTCCAGAACAGTAAGTTAACAATGTTAATGTTTTTTTTCCCCCCACTCCTACTAAAATAGCTATGCAAGTTTTAAAGCATCGCAAAACCTTTAGCACCAAGTATCTTAAAATAATGGAGAATGTTTCTAATACAACAGAAGTGTAGCTCTGTGTAAAAAATACTCCCTAAGGCTCTGAACTTACCATGTCCACCAGAGCCACATAGAGGAACATGCCAGCAGTGACGGCAAAGATCCAGCTGGTGACGCTGTGTGTGTACTGGCCGACGGCTGTGCCGATCAGCATGCCCACGTACGCCATGAGAGCCGAGAGCCCGTTGTACACGATGGCCTGTTTGACAGACATGCCCGCTTTGAGCAGCACCGCAAAGTCACCTGGAACAGACCGTACCCAAAGCATCAGCAGGTCATCCAATAAAACATTCTGAGAAAAGAATAAATGCAAAAAAAAAAAAAATGTGCCAGGTTTTGGCACACAACAGACACCTCAGGATCTTAAGCGCTCAGGAGACAACGTATGGAAATGTATTTCATGTGTCTGACAAGTAGAGAAAAAGCATTCATTCATTTTTCGCCCAATTCCTGTTCCCCAGCCATCCCTTGTTAATGATGAGGGCACGTCATTGCGCTGCCATCCCATCCATCACTCGAGGGGGAGCCGGCAGACACCACCCTTTTAATTACACTCTGTCTCTGCTACACTCGCTGAATTTCCCTTCTATACCCAAGTCCCCGCACCCGTTTTGGTGTCGCCGAGCACAATTAACACACCCGTCAACCGCAATTAGCCGCACGGCGGGGCGGTAAAGACCCTCCATCAACGGGCGCCGCCTGCGCCTGCCTGTGGCGCGAGGGGCCTCTGTTGTTGTGGCGTTGAGAGATGCGTCTGTCAGGTGGTGGCGGCACCACCACAGCTGCAGGGCTCCCCTGAGGCCGGACAAATTTAGCCCTGGAGGCTGAGTCGCTTTGCGAACGTATATATGGAGGACTTGTATGGATGGAGGAACTTGCGGTTGCTTACTGTGGTTTCTGTTTATTGTTGCTGTTTTATTTTTTTGTCATACTGTTATGTCTGTAGCTTGACCATGTTTTTTTTTTTAGTACAGGGTTTGTCCCCACTAGGAGTGTTTTACACCAGACTACTTCAGGTTGCCAAAGCTTAAGGAGGCAGTCGGTTGATAAATGGAAAGTTCTCTCCTTTTGTGAAGTCTTGTCTGATGAGACACTGCTGATCGATAAGTCATTTTGCTCTGTCTGGAGATGAAAAGCCTGTTCCTTCTCACACCACTAAATAAATGGGATAAAACTGACATGCACCCACATACCAAGTACCAAAGTTCTTCTCACTGAACACCAAAGAGGAGTCTCCATCCTCATGAATAATGATCTAATGAATAAAACACAGGTTTTGATTGTTTGCTAACTGCTTATAAGGCTTCACATACCGAGTTCATGAGGCAGTTCATGACAGAATACTGCAACAGACGTGCTGATGCCTCCTGTGATATTGGCACTGAACGCCGCACCTGAGGAGAGAAGACATGATGGGTTACCATTGGCTACTATTATTGGTAAGCATTTCTAAACTAACTCAGTTCTATACTTTTCATAGCTGATTTATTAAATGTTTAATTGAAAGAAATCCGTTAACTTAGTAGGAGTTTGTCTAACTCAGCCAGTCCTACCTATGGCAAGTCCATCGCTGAAGTTGTGCATGCCATCGCCCATGATGACCATCCAGGCGATGCTGGCTATCCCCGCATCCTTCATCTCCTGGTCAGAGTGGCAGTTGCCGTGAGAGTGGCCATGGCCATGAGAGTGCCCGTGTTTCTTTGTCTTGGCCTTCCTGCCGTTCTCCTTCGCCTGCTGCTCGGACTCCTGCTGGCCATCCTGGCTGTCTGTGAGGGCCAGCGTGGGCAGGCACGGGGAGTCCGGGGGCTGCAGCTCAGACAGCTGGGTGTCGTTGTGGCCCACTTCACCAGACAACACTGTGCTTTCTTGACCTACAAGAAAATGGTCAATGTGAGCATACTGATAAAGGCATGAACTAACAGGCTGACCCCAACACTCTGGATCCCTGTGACAGTTCAGGTATCATCATGTAAGCTTGTGAACTTAAAATTGTATAGAGAAATGTTGACAAAAAAAAAACTTTTAATGCTAGAAAGTTAACAAAAAAAACAGTGTTCATATAGAGAAAATTACAGTACAAATTGGAACATTTCTAAGAGTGCTTGTGCCTTTTCAGTGTCAAGACCCCAAAGAAAGTGCCTGTTCACTTGAGCATAAAAAACTAGGCCGACAACAAGCATGCTACATGACAGGAACAGATGCTTTTTACCCTCAGTAAGTGGCTTCAGGTGCAACCACTCAGCGTCTGAGCGCCGATTCAGCTTGTGGTCCGACAGCTTCCTGCCGATCTTCGCCTCCTCGTTCCTCTTCTTCCTCCGACACAAGGTGCCCTGCGTTTGCAGGCCAAAGCAGGTGTTTGAGACAAGTGAAGCGGCTCAGGGGGCCCTCCCTCCCTCCTGCCCTAAGCTCAGTTGCTTTCTTTTCATTATTTAGTCAGAAAGTCATGCTCCCATCCCATGGGCTATTTCTGCTACCCTTCCTTCCCTCCCTCCTGGTCCATGTAAGTTCCACCCCTGAGTCTTTGTACTTTCTACTCTCCTGCTGTCTCTGAGCTACGGGTCCGTGCTTTGCCATCAGACCCCCCTGCCGTTTGGTCAATACAAGCTGTTAATCCACATGTCTTTTGTAATGCCTTACCCCTTGGTCTTTGTAGTGTTTGAACATTCCAAGGCAATGTTCAATGATGAAGAGAAGATAGATCCCTGCCAAAGCCGTCAGGCTCTTCCACACAGCGTCAAACTCCTCCAGCAGGCTCACATTTTCGTCCATGTGCTTTTCATGGCCATGCTCATGATCGTGAGTCCCTTGAGACTTAGGGTGGACAAAAATAAAAAAAATATATAAATTTCAAGTGTTAGGTTTGCTGGTCATGTGATGTGTAAATGATCAAGAAGGATTCTTTTTGCATGGAGTACTGTTCTTGTCAGTGAGTACTGGGTGTCACCTAATTTAACAGAATGACAGGTTATGTTTGTGTGGAATGAGTCATTGTAAAAGTGTGTGTGTGAGTGAGTGTGTGTGTGTGCGCGTGCCTTAGACACTCACATGGGGCAGCAGGTGGAGCAGGGCGTCGCCACTCAGAGTTCCCACGGCCAGTGCCACCAGGAAGGTGAGCAGGAACTTGAAGCAGGCCTGGTTAAGGATGGGCACCAGCACCACACCCAACAGGGACAGCAGGCTGATGATGGTGATGGAGACGAAGCCCCACACCCAAACCATAGCTGTAATCAGAGAGCAGGTGCTGTTAGTGTGGCGCCTTACTGGCAAGGCAACGGTTCTGGTAAAAGTGAGAGAGTGTGCCAACTTAAAAGTAATCTTACAGGTGCCAAACTAAAGCGACAAACTACACCTGGCGAAGACCCTGTCATTGCCTTGTCTTTTGTCTATTAAAAAATAAAAAATAAAAAAAAAATTTTGGAGCATGAACAATGTGCAGACCTCCTCCATCGTCTAGAAAATGGATCTGGGCCAGGGACATGCACGCAGCTCTGGCAGAGATGAATAGTTCAGATGAAGCCTGGAAAAATGCTAAAAGAACAGCTGCCACTTAACCCGACAGCCACATGATATTGCTAAATGTATATGATTGATAGTTATGTTTGCTTCCTGCATCATTAAAGCTATGCCATCTTTGGGTTTCTACTGATTTGGTACATTAGTGCTCTTGGCACATTAGGGGGGGGAGAGTTGAGGCAAAGTAATATGCAAGTGCCATCTGGACCTAACCCAAAATGTCTGGCGGGATATTTCTTTCCTGTACAACAGGAAACCCTATGTCTCTTTGCAAAGAACGGTTAAAACCACACATTTGCAAGAACAGGTTACACCAAAAAAAATGCAGTCAGGTTAGGGCTCTTTTCTGAGGAACTGTCAGGATGTACATGTAAAACAGGTTGAACATCACTCGATAAAGACTACCAGTATAATAACAACAAGATTGTATTAAACTATATACATACACAAAATCAGGATATGCTGGATATTTTCTTCAATAGTCATACACAAGCACACGTACACCCACACACAACAACAACCTTCAGCCAAATACAAAGTGACAGTGATGGTGTAAATCTTAAGTAACAGGCAACTCAATGAAGTAGTGTAGGAGATAACGAAACCTAAATGGCTCTCTACTAAATGGAACTTTTTCCAGGCAAAGGAATATTGTGCCAGTAATTATGAGGCAGACATGTGAAACTGGGAGACCCTGACAAATTACCAGGAGTACAACCATTTCAAGTCTACTTCTTCAGTAATGTGCATTCATGTGATAAGTTTTAATTATGTTTTTGTTTTGTTTTTTTACTTACTGGTACCATATTTTGACTCGCACATTTTTTTGTACTTACTAATTATAATCTTTATGTCTGTATGTTTCCCATCCAAAAATATTTGGGCAAGGCAGTTAATAATCAGAAGTAGCCAATTTCTGGAGGTAAAAATAGACGTCTACAAAAATTTTGCCACACACCACTGTCTGTCTGACTTCATATTGTCATTTTTATCTGCCCAAAACAGACCTTCAGAGCTGGGACACCGAGGCAGAAGCCATTAACAGCCAGAGTGGCAATAGTACACGTCAAAGCCAAGAGGCGCTCCCAATAGGGGGAAAAAAGCTATCAGAGAAGCCGAGATGACCACAAAGCACTCATTAACTGGCAATAAGCCCCCTCAGACCTAGCTCCTTTGCAGTGTTAGAAAAAATCTTATCATTCTTCCTCCCTCTTCAGCTCCTGCCTTCTGTCCAGGTCTTAAGAGTACTCCAGGAGGTTACTAGGGGTAATGATTAATGAAGAAGGGTTAAAAGCTCTTTAACATGACAGAGGTGGGCCAGTAACCCCCCCCCCCCCCCCCCCCCTAACACACTCTGACTGTGACAATAAAAAAAATCCAATTGCTTAGTGATCAGGTGATGACCAATCACTGTTTTAATGTGCACCACATAGGTATTCCAATCTTTCCTGATTGAAAGGTTTGGACGTTTCAAAGAGATTTTACATTGCCACCACTAGTCAAGGCAATTGAAGTAATTACATTATTAGTGATAAGGATTAAAAAGTTCCCATGTTGCCGTTTTTGGATGGGGGTGGGGTGGGGGTGCTCTCCAGGAATCCAAAATACACTGATATGGGCAAAAAAAAGGAAAACAACAATTTCATCCTTACTCACATAAACTGCCGAGTTGGCACAAACAGCATAATTTATGCTTTATATATATTAAAAAAACAGCCTTCTTTCTTCCCTACCAAAGTCACTTCTCAGCCCTATGGGAAATATGGTGTGTTTGGCAGTGCAGACTTGACATGGCTCCAGATCCAGTCGTCCTCCACTCAAAGTCTCAGGTGTTTACAACTTAATTACTGCCGGTTATTACTTTGATAAGAGCAGTCAGTCAAAGAGTGCAGTTTGTGAATAACTTGCGAAAAGGAAAAACAACTTTTATGGGAGAGAGACCCTTCTGCTGCATCTGCATTGTTGGAAAAACACAGACAACCATTGTGTGCGGTTTGGGCTTGTCATGTGTGGCCAGACGCTATAATATCGCGGCGGGAATGATATGTGAATTAGGTTTGGCAGAACACCACAACTTGGCTTGGGTAAATTGTTAACGAGGTTTTTGGTGAATACATCCAATGACTTAATGCCAGAACCTAATTGGTCAAATGAAACCCAGTGCCATTCACTGGACTCACATGACCAATTCTCAGCAAAACAAAAAGGTTAACTGGTTCGTCAAGTCATAAAGTCACATAAAAATATTGCAGCTCTCAAGATTTTACCATTACTTGGCCTTTTCTGTGTCCAGTTATGCAAATACATCACTGTTCTCTAAAATACCTTGAAAATACACTGCGTACATGTCCTTTTCCCCATGAAGATTTGACTGTTGTTCAATGAATTTCTGAATGTAATCAAGAGCTCATGGCTACGTCATATTGAGTAAGCTTTTCGGCAGCAGTCTGCATAAAAGCACAACATTTTGAAATTCCTCAGCAAGAAACGGTAGTGTAAAATGATGAAATACTGTGAAATGATTTAAACTAGACTCTTTCTGTGAACAAAAAGGTAAAGGAGAAGTGCACACTGGCACAAAAACATGAATACTTTGTGAAAGCTCACAATTTCATTCAAATGAACGCGAAGACACTTAACTTTAAAAAAAAAAACCTAAACCTGATGATAATGTTAGCAGAACGTTGCTCATCAAATATTAAACTGCTAAAGATTACCGCCAGTTGGTTCTCTTTGGACCCCCTCAAACTCCTGCTGGTGTCGTATGCACAGGCGGCTGTCGATCTGGTAGACCAGGGCTGGGCACAGGTAGGTGAACTGCTGGGGGGAGATGTTGGCCTGAGGGTTTATTCCATAATGGAGTAGGAGCTGGGTCAGGTTCAAACACTGGGGGAGAGAGAGAGAGAGACAGAGAGCCACATGGATGTCATTGGCAAAGGATAAAAGGACAAAAAAATAGAAAAATATAAGAAGCACAGAGAGCAGCAGCTATTACACAGTCACAGTGACATTATTTTAATTGCCTACTTTTAACAAGAAATGCAGTATGCAAATATATTAGTGCAATATGCAAATTCAGATTTGGGGGGGGGGGGGGGGGGCACTTAAGGGTAGGACTGGGCAGTATGGAAAAAAAAAATTGATCATGATATATTTTTCCATACTGACCGATATCAATTTTTATCACGATTAATGATGAGTATGACAACACAGTGAATGCACACTGGTGACTATTACTCCTAAGCAACCCATGTTTAGAAACATCCTGTGCAGACAGTATCAAAGGTCCTACCTCCTCATGCTGATGCAGCTGACTGTCTAAGTGTCTCTTTACGAGTGAGCTTTTTCTGTCTTTGCTCGGCACCTCTCTCTTCTGCTTCCAGGAGCCCCCATGGCTGTGCCCATGTCCGTGCCCATGCCCGTGCCCATGGCTGTGGTCATGATGGTCATGGCTGTGGTCATGATGATCGTGGGTGTGATCATGAGACTGATGGTCATCGTGATCATGCTCGTGATTGTGTCCGTGGTTGTGTCCTGCTACTGTGGAGGGGGCAACGGTGGTGGCTGGCCTGTTACGGTTGCGCTGCCCCCCCCTGCCTCTCGGAGGCTTTCTGGGCCTTTTGGCACTTGTCACCGGGGCCTGGGTGGGCGCCGCTGAGGGTCCCGTCTCCCTTACGCCCTGGTCCCCAACGCCAGAGGAGGTCAGTTGCGGGCCCTGAGGGCCCCGCGTTGGCCTGGCGCGGGGAGTGGGAGCAGGGTGGGTGTCTGTGCTGTTGGCTGGGGCATTGTGGTCATGATCATGATCATGGTTGTGATTATGAGGGTGTGGTTGCTTGTGATGATGATGATGGTCGTGGTGGTGATGGCGAGGCTGCGACTGGTCAGGTGTTTGCCTGAACTCGTTGCTGTCGGTCAAAGGGTCAACGCCCGCAGCAGTGGAGGCGCGATCATGATCATGATCATGATCGTGATCGTCATGGGTGTGCACGTGTTCATTGTCCTGATCATGCTCATGCCCGTGATCATGCGCCGTGGCACCACTGTCCACAGTGGGCCCAGCGCTGCTGGGACTGCAGGGGTGGGTGCCCTGCCCTGCTGTGGTCTGCACCACCCCTGCCTCTGAGTGGGGAGGGTGGTGGTGGTGGGAATGTGTGGTGTGTTTGTCGCCATGGCTGTGATGGTGGTGGTGGTGATGGTGGTGTAGATGGTGATCATGGTTATCCTCCAGCAGGTCCAGGTGGGCCACGTGGTCGTGCTCGCTGTGCTTCAGGTCCAACACCTTCACCTCGCCCAGGCCCAGGCTCAGCAGGAGGTTCTTGAAGCCGTCAAAGCTGAGCCGGTCGTCCTGGCCGTAGCGGTGGAAGAGCTGCTGGATGTAGTAGCGTTGTTCCTTCTCTGCCTCGCTGGTGCTGCCACCGCCCGTCATGGGCGGGGCCGATGGGTCCACGTATGGCGCCTGGGATATCTGCAAGTCGCTGTGGACGTGGTCGTGGTCGTTGTCGTGATCGTGGCCGCTGTGACTGTGACCGTGCCCATGGCCGTGGTCGCCTCCTCCTCCGTGGCCGTGGTGATGGTGCCCGTCGCTGTGGCAATGACTGCACTGGTGAAACAGGAAGGTGAGCACACACAGGAAGCAGAACTTGGTGTGTGCATGGACCCTCATCTTCTCCTCACTTCTGGACGCCTTCATTTCAAAAAAGGGAAAAGAGGGAAAAAGGGGAAAAAAAATTAGTCACGCACTTACCGCCTACTGTATATCTCAGGAGTCACAAGCACAAACCAACAAAGAGAGGGAAATAAAATCCTCTTATCTAATATTTTAATCACATTAACAACAATTTTTCTTTGTAACAGGCTTTCCCTTTAGATGCTGCCATCAATAAAACCCCCCATTGTACAGTGCGGAGTAGGTATGAAAAATGTTTTTCATGTGTGTAGCCAGGAGCAGATGTAATTCCAGTCAAGTGATCACCATGAGGCTGTGTGGAGAAACCTGCAGGCAGGGGGTGGGGGAGTTGAGGGGAGGGAAGAGGGGCAGGTTGAGGGGAGTCTCTGGAGGGTCCTGGGCCTTTAAGCACACACCGTTTCCTGGGTCAGAACAGCTGAGCACATGGCCCCGACACAGCTGGGCCAGAATAGCCCCTGGGGCCAGACACAACCCCACACAGCTCATGACCTTGCCTTGCCTGCAAACGAGACGCGACCCGTGCGGTTACGAGGGGCTGCTAAGCGGCATCTAGCAGGGGAGCTAATCCACGGCAAACGGATGAGGCAGGCATGGGTTAGCATTCCCGCCGCCACCGCACTCCACTAGAGAGGCTCACCAGCGCAGGACCCCACCAAGTGCGATAGATTACCGCGGGGGAGTTTAATGACTTACAGTAGAGAGCCTGGAGATTAGGGAAGAGATTTTCCTAAAGATCCGTAATGACCAAAAATCTGTTCCCGAGTGCCCCGCAGAGCCAAGAAACCCTTCAAAGTGATTAGCTAAGCACAATGGAAATGGACAGATGCTTAACTCCCATAATTCCCAGTCTGACACATCTCCTACTGTACAACAACTGTAGTCAAGTACTTTACCCTGAATCACCTCAGACGTGTCTGCCTTTCCACACCGCAGACAGAATGATTAAAACATGGTGAAGCATTAGGAAAATAACAAAGAGCTCATACGTTGCATACAGTACACTTTCATTTGCACAATCAATTGCAGCCTTGTTACTTTCCTACTACAAATGGTCCAGCACTCTCAGAATATGGCAAATAAAGACTGAGTAAAGCCTGAGTCTGAGTGTGCTGGTCAAACGTTACACACTCCATGGGACGCACGTGCTTCACACTTATCGTCTGGCAAAGGCTGGACAGGTATATCAACAACTGTACAGGCTAAGGACTGTATATGGGCTGCAGGTTATCTGCTATGAACCTGCAGTTTTCCCATCAGCCAGCCCTGTATCTGTGTGTATGAACAGATATGCATTACAAATACCACAAACCGTGGCAGTGAGTTTTCTCATGGGACTGCGTTAGAAAAATAGCTGACACTAGGGGAAATATTTCAGGGAGCTCTTGTGTACATACAAGACTGGATTAGTGTGGATAGGTCTGCATCTGTCTCAGGAACTAAACAATGACATCACCAAAACTGGAGCATTAAGACAGCAAAGCCAGAGAACTGAAACCTCAACATAAGCCACGATACACCATTCTGAGAAAACAAATAATGCAACGGTATACCCTGTGGCCCTACACAACGCAACCATTGACAGCCATGACAGATTTTTAAATTGGGCTAAATTGGGACCAGAGGGGGGAAAATAAAAACAACTAATAAAAGGAGATAGCATTGTAAGTGTTTGATATGAACAGAGCCAGTGTGTAATATATCAAAATGCCATGAGCCAAAAACATCAGGACAAGGAGACACATGACTGATTTGGATTGTTTCAAACATGTTACTTTGTTAAATGCTGAAACCCCCACAATCTGTTCAGCGCTGGCCCCTTCATCACTTCGAAGGAAATGACCAACCAAGAACAAACATTTGAATTTCGATTGGTACTTTTCTTCCTATAGATTTCCTTACATCCTCTGTAAACCTTAGCATTTAAATGCCATTTAACTAATCTTGTCATGGTCAAATAAGCCAATAAGCCATGCTTGATAACTCATCCTCTTCTGTCACTGACTGACTGACTGACTGACTGGCCAATCAATTACTCAGGTGTAGATCGGGCAAATACAAGTCAGGATTAAATCAGGCATTTCCAGCAATGTTCAAAGGTACTCGGCAAATCCCCTAACTCGAATTCATAACAGCTTTTGAATGCAATTTACTAAAGACTGACAGTATCAACCAAAAATGAATGCCTGAGCTGTAGGAATTGGGTGGATAGTGAAAGCAGTACTCAAGGTGGTTACTGAAGTCACAGCGGTTGTGTTTACTTATGCTCCTTACTCTATTTTACTCCATTAGACAACTGGAAATTTCATATAAAGATTTAAAGGCAACATACATGCCAAACCTGATTGCTAAGACATTGCCGTGTTATATACTTGCCTCTACATATTGACACTGCAATTACAAATCAACACCTTATGATACTAACTCTGCCCAGTGACAAGTTTCTTTCCACTTAAATGTCTTGCATAAATTAGTGAACTTGACTTGCACAGATCAATGCTGAACCAACAATGGCTTTGACACCAGTATAAATATGTCACCGATTAGCACAGTTAAAATAAGGAGTGGCATTATTATCTGTACTGAAAAGAAAAACCACTGCAGAAAGAAAAAAAAAAGAAACGCAAACTCATGCCAAATAACTAAATCAGTGCATAGCACTTCAGCCTACTTACGACTTTCCCCCGCACAGTAGTCCCAGCCTGAGCGGCGTGCAGAATCGAATTAGGCAGCTGTGACTGTGTGACGGACGGTGGCCTGCGTTTTTGGTTTCAAACATTAACGTGATTACAACCCCTCTTCAATGCACTGCCCGACTACACACACACTGTTTATAAACATGAGACTGCGGTGACCTCTGAACCTTTAGGGAAGGAGATAGGATGAGGCAAGACGGGAACCTATTTAAAGGTCCACCAGTCTGACAAACAAGCTCCAGTGTGGTTCCTGAATAGGCTCTTTGTTGCACATATGACATTATGTGGAATCATCTTGGGGAAAAAAAGGAGTCATGCGTTACAGCATTATCAACGCGATTAATAATAAAAAGGCTTGGCTTCCATTGACTGTGAGAAAAGATCCCTCAGGGTGAAAAAAAAGAAACACCTAAGAGCTGACTTGTGCACAGTGGGTAGCTATGTGATCTTAAGAGGAGGCTTGTGTACAATCTCAATACTGTGAGAATATGACACATGATTCCCCATGCATGCAACAGATCCATGTGATGATGCTAACCACATTGCAACACTTTTTTATTTTGTTTACACTTTCGAGGAAAAGACGAAACTGATATTGCAATCTGAGGGGGAAAAAAGGACAGGTGTATCCATGCTTGGGTAAAGCTGTTAAAATGGCTGACTCCTTACACAATGGCTTGTTTATTCCTGAGCTGAGAGTGTTATGACTGAGGACTGAGGTGCATGTTGTCTGTGTGTGAGTTTGTTGTCTGTGTGTGTGTGTTGGGCTGTTTGTGTTTTGTCTTGTAGTGTGTGTGTTTAGGCATGCGCAACAGGATTATTAGGTTTGTTTTGAGGGCAGGTTTTTCGTAGGGCATGGTCCCTGATGGCTTACTCACCATATCTGAGGGCTTCTTCTTCAACACCACTGTAAACAAAAAGACTAGTTTAGAGATTGGTGGGAGAATACTTAATTGGCTATGCCTTACTGAGCAAACACACAGACTGACGTAAGACACACTAACACAGACGGCTTCAACACAGACTCACTAAGCAGCGTTTATACAGCACAGCCTGCAGGCCTAGTATCTAGCATCTAGACACATACAGCTGAAAGCCACACAGAGCCTACAAAATCCCAGGGACCAGTTTTTAGCAGCTAAAGCCAATAGTTCAAGCGGTTAGTTAGCACACATCACACCTTTTTTAGAAACAATGCTCACACACCAAGCCCTGAAAGTAAACAGTTAATCGCTGACATGAGACGACATCACAAATTAGTGCATGAACACAACACAGAGATGGAAGAGCTGCCTGGAGACCAGCATACCGTAATGATAAGCCGCGCCACTTTGGCTCTCGATTCTGATCCAGTGCGCTTTATATTTCCACTTTCCCAACCAGATTTGTTTTATTATTTTGCTGAGAACAGAAGACAATCAAATGATTAAAAGGGGTGTAAATTGGCACTGTCAGTTAAACGCAGAAGAACAGGGCTATTCATCATTTAAAAGACAGCTGTCAGAAGTACTGTTAGGGAGATGGGGTATGTGACAGAGCCTTGTCTTCTTGTGCTATAATCTTTTAAAGTTCACATTAATTACCACTGCCACTGCTCAAATTCCATCTGAATGTGAGTTTTAAAGTTGACTTTTCATTACTGGATATGACTCCACTCATTGTGAGCTAATGTTGGTTGTCCGCAGTGATCAGCTGCTTAATTGTCTGGCCACAAGACAGCAGAAAGCAGAAATCTGCCTGTCATTCTGACAACGCAGCGTTTACAGAGCAGTAGTCGAAACTGGCGTCAGTGGCATCCACGTTTGCGTGATGGCAAAACAGACAGAAGAAAAGAGATGAACAGCAGGTGTAGGGGGAACAAGCGCACCCGCCAGGCATCCGAGCAGGGGGTCACATTCCTGACATGCAGCGAGGCAGAGGCTGCAAATTCAATATCGCTCATCTTCAGACTCCAGACAAAAAGGGGAAGTCAGGAGTGTGTGAGAGTGTGAGTGTGTGAGTTTGTGTGTGTGTGGGGGGAAGGATAAGAAAAAGAGAAGAGACAAGAGACGAGGGGAAAGGGATAGATGAGGAAGCCCTTAAGCTGCCTCATATGACTCTCACAAGGCCCCCGCCGTCCCAGTGCCCATCTCTGGCAGTCATGCGTGAGCCCCTGCACAGACGTCTGGGCCGCCCCACCCCGAGCATTCCTCCGCAGCCGCGCCACCCCACGATCATCAGGAGCCCTTACTCTAATATAGACTACGAGCACTGGGAGAGGCAGTGGATTAACTCTTACAGGCCTGGGGCACACACCTCTCCCCCATTGTCCCTTCTCATTTGGGCTAAAACTCCTCCATTGTCTCACCACAGTTGTAAGCTGCCCTATTCTTTACTCATGTTCATTTTCTGCCAAATGTATTTATTTTTTTCCCCCAAACGGCATAACCAAATGAGATGTAAACTAAATAACATAAAAGATATGCTGACATTGCTCAAGGCACAGACATGAAAAGTCTGACCTGTATGATATTTAAGTCCCTCATCCTACAAGACAGCCTCACAGATTACTATCTGCTAAGGGTTTGTCAAACCAGTCTTGCCATTCTGATAACCAAAAGAAGAAGCCACAGTGTCTCACATCACAAAGCCACAAGTCACAAAGACAGTAAATTTGACTACTCACACAAGCCACACTAAGACTTCCTACCTCAGGTTACCATTACCAAACACCACCACTTCCAGCAATGTGCATCAGCTTACCTGACAGAGTCACATCTCCATGGGCCATGGAGCCATTTCTGTGTATTAAATGCAAACCCTTTTACTCACAATCCACTAAGGATGTGGAGAGCATAGCCAGAACTGAGTGACGCATTAGAGAAAAAGAGTTCCTTTTTTTTTGTGTGAATGTGATTTCCTATAAATATGTCAGTGGAGGACCTGAGGCATACGAGAGGAGCAGATGTCTGATAACACATGGGGTCTCAATGCAGCAGATGGTCTAAGGGGACTGCAAGCACTTGGGTAAAGACTTGAGCAAATGGGAAAACATGCCACGCAGAATCTCAGCTGATGAAGGTGCAGGCATTGGAACTGACAGTCTTATGCCCACTGCCTCAAAACACAACATAATGTGCGACAAATGACGCCAGGCCCAAAATTTCACCCAAATTATACACCAACAACCTGGGTCTGACAAGACTCAAAGTAGCAAGCAACATTCAAGGAATTCAACAACTAGTTTATAGTTTTTTTCCCCCTATGTCAAGACACATCTGTGAGATGGAGGCAAATAAAAGCAAGTCAGATGGAACATACATACTTCCATAAGGCTGCCTAGCTCCATATGGTACTATCCCTGAAAGTCACTTCTGTACAGTCGGTGAACTTTCTTGTTTGAATGACATGGAATATGAATGAAACATCAGTAACGCAAAGAGGTAAGGTCGGATTTTACAGACTTACACCAGACACAGAATCCAAAACATATGAACATAACATATCAATTAGGCTACCATATGGTCCATTATTCTAACAGTACCTTTCTCTGTTCTCACCATAGTAAATTCCAAACCAGACCAAAAACAAATAACGTTAAGCTGCCACCTGCCAACACAAGAGCCACAGTGGTAGGCCTAATCGTACTCATTAAAGAATGGAGGGAGGGTATGAAGGCCCCACCACAACAACGCAAATAACTGAAAACTTACTCTGATTACTGACAAAGGACCCGTCAACACTACTCCACTCTACTAATGAGCTGTTGATTTTAACAAAAGCTGGATTGTCCCACTGTATTCTGTAATCAGCACACCTTAGCAAGTCAGAGCATATGATCATGGAATTTTCAGCTTTGGTTTGCAGGTGTTCTGTGCTGTCAGCATGAGAAAGCGTCCAAGGTGGCTGTCAGGACGCTCATTATCCAAGACTCAGTAAGTAATACCCCATAAGCCATCCCTTTCCTGCATGGGCCTTCAAGTCATGACTTACCTCCTAATCCTGACCAAAACCAGACCCCCTCTACTCCTTTCTGGCACTGATGTTCATCTGGAAAAGCATGGCACTAGGTCTAGATGTTTTGAGCCCCTCAGATCAGGTGACTATCGTTTGGTGGGTGGGGATGGGGGTGTGTGAGCGTGTGAGTGTGTTTCTGTTGGTGGGTGGGTGTGGAGGATTTCAGTTAATCAGCCACTAAAGTGGCGACTTACTGCAGGGGGAAAAAGTCCAGCAGATTTGCTGTGTGTGAGTGAGCATCTGGACAGGTCAGCCAGAGAGTCAAGTCATGCCGGCAATTATGCAACACTGATATCTTCCCTGTCTCTAAACAATGACTGAATGAAGAAGTGAGGAGGGATAGGAGCAAAGCGACCCATCTTGTGTGCAAATAAAACACAGCCACCCAGTGGTTGAACAAACGGACAAGACAAGGGCACCCTCGTCACCCAAAGACTTATTTTTTCTCTTTTTCGGTGTGACAGAGTCCAGGAATGCACAAGGGCAGTAGGGAGGGAGAGGGCTAATCAGGGAGATTTTCAACGCCTGTCAGATCCATTCTCACTTTACGTCTCCAAAAAGCACAGTGAAGGGCCAGAGATGCTGTTCATTCATTCAGATGCACACATTTACTCAATCACACCACCACACAGCCTGAAGACTACCTTCTTTAAAAAAAAGCAGACTACCCACCTAAAGAATGCTTTTGAGAAGGCTTTAAACTCAAGGGGTTAAATGACATTGCAGCTAAGCTTAATCTGTCCGACAAACAAGTGAGGCACTGGAGGTTTACAATATACATATGTCTAAAATAACTCTGATCCTTTTTTAGTACTTAAACATAGGGCTGGGTGATTCATGTATCGTGATCAGTGAGTGTAATGAAATTTAGGTCAATAACAATGATCAGCCATATATTTAACCGGACATGACTTGAAGTTATTCCCTGAAGCTGATGTGCAAGAACAGGTCTCAAAAAAAGGTCCTACAATGTAATTTGTGTGGCAATGTTTTGGTTATGGCCAGTGATGTGGAGCAAATAAAGCCGGTATGTAAGGTGTTCTTTTAGTCTGTGCCTTAAACTGGCAGTATCAGAGAAAAAAATCATGGCAAACTCGATATCAGACAATACAAGAAAATATATCGTTATCTTTTTTCCATATTGCTGAGCCTTACTTGAACATTAGTATAGTTTTACAATTGTAGGCCTCCTCTGGGTTTAAACACTGACACTGTTCTACTCGCATCTCAAGAGTGCAGGGAGTGTCACCATTGCCTTCCAGTCCAGTTATAACAAAAAAAATGGCATGTCAAGCCAAAGCAACTTTGGTTAAATGTAATAATGTCCTTGCACAAAAAGGAAAGAAAATACAGGAATGTGAAGATGACGCTCCATTCTGCATTTTTATTAACCATCATTAACATAAATTATTCAATCATTAACACCACTTATTTCTATTTGCATCACAGGGTGTAAAGAGTGATCCATCAAGAGCATTTCTTAGAGAAACACAGGTAATCTTATTTGGTACAATAAAAACCGAATACATGGGTTTGGATTATTTCCCCATCGACTGAAATCGGAACATGTTGTCCTGTATTACTAACCAACCGGATTTCAAATAGGCCCTAGACGATTGATGACATCAAAACTGTTCACAGCTCAGTGATCATGACGCAGTGTTGGCGCGAAACCCCGTTTACACCGATACATTTTGTCTCGACGCTGCAGTGGCTGTACTAGTCATTAAAATATTTTTGTGGCAACGCGAATTGTACAACATTAATGTGAACTGTTCCTCTCTATTGACACACACTTTTAGGTATTTCCATACTGAATCATTGCGTGGTTGCGTTGCAGCTCTGTAGCAAAATGACTCAATATCCTGGGAGACAACGTTCTAGACCTGCATCACCAGGTCCTGTTTGGGACCAGACGCTTTGCGAACACTGATGACGGGATAGCCGAAGCTACAAGACTCTATAATGACAATATGTTCATTTTTAGCTTTCTGCACAAAGAGGATCGCTTGTCAAGAGTAGTCATGACTTGTCACGATAACATTAGCTTACCGCTTTCTTTAGAACCTATACAGTGGGCTCGTGGCGTGAGCCTGTCCGGCCACGAGCAAGGCTTAATTAGCAAGCTGCCCCACATGATACAAAGTAGCCCGTGTAAAGCACAGTAATCACAAGCACAACACTGACGGTAGGCATAACCAGTCGCCGTATGGCTGAAAGGTCAGAGGACAAAGTTCTACACGTGGCGTGCATAACTGATAAAGGTAGGCGGATGAACGACTTATTACAAACCCACTGCATTTGTGGGTGGCCAGCTAATGTGCAATGACATGAACGCTACGTCGCACATTTGCAAAGTACAGAACCACACAGTAAATAAACATTTCAGGCTGTCGGAGACGAAGATTGCTACAGTGGTAAATGTTGCGCGTTTTAAGTCACACTCCACTGAAGACTGTAGCCACAACTCTAATCGTAGCAAGTAGGAGGCTAGCTAAAACAGAACTGCTAATCTTCGCTGATGTGACTATACAAAAGGCTGTCTCTCTCGCTAGCTGCACTAGCCAAGCAGGCTGGAGCGTATTACCCTGAAGATTCGAAAAAGCCCCAGAATCGTTTTGACACGACGCATTAGCAAGACGTTTTCGAAGCTAATAAACTGTACCACAACCGAGAACTTAAAATAGATAACGGACACCCTAGCTATCCCCGGAGACCATTATTACCCGACAACTTAATCCCACAGCACTAGCTGGCTAAAGTTAGCTTTCCTCTTGACTCCAAACCACAGCACACTTTGCAGGAAATAGTCTGATTAGCCTGAGACGCTAAGACACAACGCTGTAAAAACACAAAACTATACTTTTATTAATCCTTCCTAACTTCTGATTACAGTCGGCACTAGCGACACCTTGTTAACACTGCTCGGGTCCATGTTGTGGGAGTGTATGAAACCAAATCGGGTTTTTTATATAGTTACCTCACTCGAGTGCCGTGTGCATCTCCTCTCCGCTCGGTACCAAAAAAATCCACTCCGTAAGACAACCACGCACAAAAGGCCAACGGGTATGCGGAAGTGGTATTCACTAATGGATGGTACGCCTTCGTAGGGTTGAATGTACGCAGTGATGAGCTATTTTGCGGAAGATAGAACACGTTTTACATCGTGCATAAGCAAAAAGTTAACTTATACATTATTACTTATACCTATTTAATTTATGGAAACTTAGATTAGTCTGTACCTTTCTATGGATGTCTACATTTTATCGATACAGTTTGTCAGACCTTAGCTTCCTGTAGATTCTGTACACTTTATCTTTTGCATGCCTTACCATGCTGCAGTGTCCTAACTTTGTAGGCCTATACTATTTCAAGGCTACATATAATATGTAATATTTTTTTACTATCCCCTGTAGTCTGTAGGGCACAGCCTATAGACCTACTAGGCCTACAAATAATACCATTAATAATAATTTGTAGTGTTTTGCCCTTTTTGTGATGTTATACAATATACATACACACACATAACATCCATAACATCCATATGGTACTTTGTTGGCTACTTACAAGTAAACATTCCTGTATAAGGGTTTAGAGTTTGTTGAATGCTTTCTCTGTCTTCCTATGCAATGGCTCTTTCATGATTATATGCACCATTTGTAACTGTGCACGTCTTTTAGAGAAAGTGTGTGGTGTGACCAAGAATTCCGTTAATTTAACCAAAACTATAACTCACAGACAGACAAACAGACATTCAACAGTGTCAATGTTGCACTAAGCCATGCAAAATGAAAAAGTAAAGTTTCTGGGGCAGCTTCCGACCAGCTGTGTGATTACATGTTTGTGCATGCTTTCATTCTTGCATAGTTCTTATTTGCTTGTTTATTGTCTTCATTTCCTGCTTGCATTTTGTGTTCAGCAGATGCTAGAAAAGTCACTGTCTGCTCGTGTCCTTCTGCTTTTCATGGAGATTAATACAACGTTTTTGGCAGCTCTACAGTCCCATAATGCTTGTGTTGTGGAGCCTAGGTGTCTAGGCTAGCAGTTGTAAAGCATGGACAGCTGTGCTATTTTGGGTCTCAGTGTCATTCAGTTTGGAGCCGGGGAATGAAAGATGCTTAACGACGAGTGGAGCTTTGGCTTACATGGATCTGACTCAACCCTCATCAAATTTACAGCATGGTGTGGTCTCCTTCCATGTTCTACAGTCCCTGTGCACTGCAATCCTATTGCCTTTTCATTGCCAGAATGCCTGTATTAATAGGCACGTAAACATTTAAGAAACATTTAATAAAATATGCAAAGTGCAACCTCTTTGTTTTTTTTTTCCTAGTACAAATAATTTGATGGCTCAACAATTATAATATGGCAAGACTGAGTGACACCTGCTCCAAATCCTGTGATTCACTGTGGTTTACACTGTGCTGCAAAGTGGTTGATTCCGCTTTTTCTTCAACCGCAGAACATTGTTAGACGTAAAACAATAGCCTGACATGGACAAGTCATCAAATTGGTAACACTGATTTCTGGGGGACATCTGGTAAATATTTATGCTTAGAATTATTGCCTATATGTCATGTCAAAGATATACATGATAATTACACACAAGATTATGGTTTTATAAGGAAGCAGGGGATTCAGGGGATGTTTTTATGTACTGTTTGTGAAGATATAACACAGTACAGCTGACATGTGTAAAACATGAAAAAAAAAAACACTTACATGAATGTGGTCAACTGAATAGGTTGTGAAAGTGCCTATGTCCCTTTTGTCCTCTTGCTTCTGCTGTCAAACTTTCTGCTTGAAACACCAAATCTTTGAAATATGCCTCCATCAGCAAACACTTTGTTTGGACTTTATTACCTTGGTCAGCATCTATTAAAATTCCCTTGTCACAAGTTTCAGCCAACACCACTCTCGTATTGGCTTTTGTAGCATTTTCAAACATCTGATTTAATACTACACTTTCATAGAGATGCACAAAGTTAATGGTGTGGTTTCATGATCTGGACACAGCTGTTGCTCAGACTAATGCTGTATTGTCGGTAGGTTGGAGCACGGCCAACTAGGTAGTGGAGGAGAAGGTGACAGAGTGAATCATTTTAGATATCACATCATTAGCCACCCATAAATGGATCTAATGAGGAGCAATGGATTTTTCATTTCTTGTAATTGTGTTGAGGATGTTTAAAACATGACTCTGTGCCTTGTATTCTCCAAGCATTGTGTTTGCAGCAAAATTGCTACCTCCCAGATCAATACTTGTAGGAAGAGAGAAGACAAAGTGATTCCTTTAAAATGTGCATCTCTCCAGTAGCCTTGACAAACCTCATACTTTATTCTTTTTTATTGCCACCTGTTTGTGTCTGTGTATTCAACTAAATCATTTTAGGCCAATGCCATTTTTACTGTTCCCAAGCGTGTGAAATGCCACCTTTTCTAAATTTATTTTAAAATTTAATGCTGTAGGGTACTCACATATGATATCAGGCATATTTATTGCTTGTTGATTACGCTAAATAAACATTGTTTTTTTCCTTTATCATAAGGAGAGTAGCCAAGTTCATGCAGGGTTGTGGACAGCTTTTTGCAGTCTTCAAAAGTGTAGTTGACAAGAGTAGTATGTGTTACAGACAAGAGTAGCACCGTATGCATTATAGGACATGGCAGGTTATTTCATAATTGTATTACTGTTTGCTTATGTGCAATAACTTGGAAACACAACTCTGTTTGACCAAGCTACTAAGTTTACAAATTTTGGGGATCTGTTGAGAAGATATATGCAAGTATTTGGGGAGATCTGTGTCAGTCCTGTAACAGTTGTGTCAACCCTTTAAAAAACACCTCTGCAGCCCACTGCAGTCACAGAAAACATGTCAGCTTTTAAAGTAGTTTGCAGATGAGACCCCATTAACATCCAAGACGTATCTATAGGGACAGATACTTTCATCAGCATAGATGTGCACATTGCCTAAAAAAATGTAAACAGAAGAGATAATGTGGAAAGAGCTACTATAAAAATCGGAGCTGGGATCTGACTGTCATGGAGCAAAGATGTTTGCCGCTTGATTACTGGACTGCAAAGGAGACTTTGGTGTCCAGTCCTTCTCAGGTATCACTGCCAGACTCAGGCACAGAGCAATGTAATATTGCTGCAAAAGCAGGTGGTGACGCCTGCTGTTCTTTGAAGAGAAAACAGAATGGGACCTCTATGATCTCTGACTCAGTGACACAGGGTACCATAATGCATATTACCGCTACAGAAATCAAACTTCAAAGGGTTGGGGAAGGCAAGAAGCATAAGAAGAACTCCAGAGTCACTCCACCAAATGACAAGCAGAATATGTGATGATGTGTAGTGAAGTAACCCACTTCTACCATGCAAATAATGTTTTATGTAGGCTACCATTCACCCCTTGAGATCTGCTTTTGTAATATGTTGAAGAAAAGAAAAGCATAGATTTATTTTGCTTGTTTGTATTGTCATCTTGCTGTGTGTATTCACACTTCCAAATATAAATAAAAAATTGTTCATGTTTTGATATGAGATTTAAGTTCTCTCTTCAACTACTAGTGGCTTTTAAGAACTTATAGGACTTATAGCCATACATGTCACTTTGGTGATAGAACTGATATGGTACTTTTTGGGGGTTATTGCTAACCACAAAGTGCACAATGATACTTTAATCTCAACAGACCATGTAAATCACATTTAATAGCCACCAATATAATGTAAGTCAATCCATCAGGGTATAAGGTTATAAACCCACCACATTTAGAAATCTGTGAGTTGAAAAGAAGAGAGAGCATTCAGGAAACGCATTGAAGGTTAAGGGGTTAAGAGGTTAAGGTAGGGTTTATTGTGTTAGGGTGAGGGAGTTCTTTTTTTTTTTTTACCGTTTTGTGTGTGTGTGTGTGTGTGTGTGTGTTTGTATGTGTGTGTGTGTGTGTGTGTGTGTGTGTGTGTGTGTGTTATGGGTGGGGGTGTTAGTGGTGTGTGTGTGATGTTCTAAGAGAAAAACATCAGTGTGGACAACATTTCTTTCTGAATACATGCTAAAAGAGTCCTGTGTGAAGTATATCGATGGCAGAAGTTAGTCGTGCTCCTCTGAAATCGACCTCAGCGCACATTCCTGAAACAAAGTAAAACAAAATGTATATGACCGTGATATTTTATCTAGGAAATTCAGGAGGAAATTGTTTGGTAACATCGTGGTGTCTTGTAATAAATCCCTCGTTACCTGTGCTGGCATTTATTAATGATATCCTTGATGACGTGTTGGTCTGCCAGGGGTGCAAATTTGTCCACCATCCTGGTGATGTTGGTATGGGAAGCCAGGAGGGCCAGGGTGTTACGGGCGTGGGTCCTGTTTCAGACATAGACCACAGATCACTCAGAAATCACCATCTGTTAATATGCAATTGTAGCCTGATAAACCAGCCCCTCGGCTAATGCACCAGTCTAATGCAGTAGGGCTCTAGACCAAAATGCAAATACTGTGTATTTCCTGAATATCAAATCCACCATCACTTCCAAGCTGTCTATTAACAGTGATACACACACATGGTTAGATTAAAATGTCATTAATGAAGAATGACATTCTGTATTGCTATATATATATATATATATATGTGTGTGTGTGTGGGTGTGCCTCTGTGGCTGATGATGTAGAAACAAGATGTGTGTTCTACACACCTGACTTCGTATGCCGAATCGACCGCGAAACAGCTGACGGCGTGGATGAAGCGCTCCGTCAGCTCACTCCTGCTGGACAGCAGGCGGGAGGATCCCACGCTCTTGGCCAGCTCCCCCAGATGCTGAGCAGCGCTCACTCTCACGCCCGCACAGCGGTGACTGAGGAGCAGAGAGTCGGTCAGAGACCCGAGGGAGAGACAGTGGACCCAACAAGACCAGAACACCAGACATAGAAATAGAGAATCAAGTGAAGCCATATAAAAACAAAGCCATGGGAGACAAAGGACCCAACAAGACCACAGGACCATTCATAGAACCACAGAATCAGAACCAGAAAGACATCCAGAGATATATGGACAGAGAAACAGAGGCAGGTGAGAATCCCTAGGTTAGACACAGAAGCAGTTTAGAAGCCATTTACTAAACAAAGACAACTAGAGAACCAGAGGAGAAAAAGACCCAAGTGAGACAGTATTCCAGAAAGAAAAACCTCTCCCATCCTCGTTTTTTTTTTCTCTTTCCCACTCTCTCCTAGCCTGGTAAACCAGCCCAGCCCATTTAGTTTTGTACAGAGGGTCTGACTGTGCTGTATTGAAAAAAGTTTTTCTTCCTGGAGGTGTGGACTCTGGGGGCTGGTTTACCAGGCTAACTCTCTCCCCCCTCATTCCTTCTTCTTCTACCTGCCCCTCTCCTCACTTGAGGCTTGTGTTGATCAGAGCGGCGAGGCTGCGGCATGGGGAAACGCTGAGCACCATTTGGCTCAGTGCCATCTTTGCGTCCTCCTTGACAAAGCCGCTCGCCTCTCCCGCCTTCTGTAGCAGTACCCGGGCCGTACCCTCCACCTCTGTGTCCATGTCCTGTCCCAGGTTGGTGTAGAGGTGAGCCAGTGTCACCATGGCAGAGCGGGACACCACAGAGCTCAGGTTCTTCACCTGGTCAATGGTAAAGTAGAACTTTGTATCACTTTATATCACTTTGACATACATACATACTAAACACTTTGACATACATACATACTGAACACTTTGACATAGTACATACATACTGAACTCCTCCTTTTGTAAGTCGCTTTGGGTAAAAGTGTCTGCTAAGTGTAATGTAATATAATGTAATAATGAACACAAACACAGGTCATTACTGCTGTTTAACAAATGTCATAGGCTATTAACGTTACACTTCATAAAAGCACTGAAAGGTGTGATCTCAAAGAGACCCATGTATCATTATGAAGCCCCCCCCCCCCCCCCCCCCCCCCCCCCCCCCCCCCCACCCACACACACACAAATATTGTCAGCTCTGGAACAATAAACCCAGCATGGGCTCCCCATGGTTTACAGTTCACAGCAGAGAGGCTCTGACCTCTTGGGTGACGGCCAGACACAGGTCATGCAGCCTGGGCAGCAGCACCTTCGTGTGGTGCTCACATAGACACCTAATGGAGGTCAGGGCCTTCACCTTGTTCTCCCTGCAGCACCACCACCAACAACAACAGCACAGTAAACAACAGACATTTTTTGTCATTTAAATGAAGTACATATGTTTGCATAGCTTAGCGTTGTTATATATAATCTCATCATTGGGATGAAGTTATCGTGTTTGCATAATCTAGCATTCTTGATTAAAGCCTTCATGGTTTGAATGAATGTAGCTTAGTGTGTGTCTGAGGCTGCCTGTCTTCCCACCATTCCTCAGTGCTGAGGAGCCTGAAGGCCTGCAGGAGGGTCTGCTCTGGGTGGGGCACGGCGGTCAGTCTGTCCGGCTCTGGCAGCTCCTTAGCCTGCTGCCTCTCCCTCTCCCTCTCCTTCTCCATCCTCTGCTTCACCTCTCTCCCTCTCTTCTTCTCCTCCTTTATCTCCTCCATCTTCCTCCCTTCCTCCTTAAGGCACTCCACAGACTTTTGCTCTGGGAGGTCAGAGGTCATTTTGTTGTTCATTTCTGACTACCTGTCTGTATTGCCTTTGTAAACTGTTGTTACTTTTATGAATCATTGCACTGCACTTGTGTTTAGCTAGACAATGTCATGCCTTTCTTCTGATGCCTACTGCCTACTTAATGTTTAGGTAGGTTTCATGTGCTGTAAACAAGGTTTTAAATGTAAGACAGTGCAGTTGATGCATGGTCTACCTTTTACAGAAGTGGCTACAAAAGATCATAGGCATTTTGAAATTTGATTTAGGACATACATATCTCTCATCCAGATCCCCATCACTACATACCCCAGTTTGTGTGTGTGTGTGTGTGTGTGTGTGTGTGTGTGTGTGTGTGTGTGTTTGTGTGTGTGTGTACAGTATGTGTGTGTATGTGTACAGTATGTGTGTGTATGTCTGTGTGTGTGTGTGTATATTATACCATATTTCTTTACTACTCACCTTCCACGGCAGTGGTCACACTGACCGTTGAAGTCTTACTGAGGCGGGGCAGCCTGCTGCGGAACTGTCCGGTATTGGTCATCTGCGGTTTGCTTGCCTTGGGGGGGGCGGGGACAGTGGGGACAGTGGCCGGAGGAGAGGTCCCGAGTGAGGGCAGAGTGCACAGCTCCAGTGAGCGGTCTGATGTGACACAGGACTCAGGGTTGATGCTGGTCACTCTTATCTCCTCAGCAACACGTGACTTCTCCTGTCCGAGCCACTGCTTTATCTCCTGCAAGATTTTTAGGTTCTTCAGCGAATCACCATCCTCTTGCTCCAGCTTGAAGTCTGTTTGGCAGCTCTTGTCATGCCGTTTACCAGGGCTGTTTGTGTTGTCCACGTGACTGCTCAGTGTCAGTACGACATCATGGGCAACTTTATAACAGCGCCTGGCCTTCACCTGCTTTGCGTTTGTTGCACACTCACTGGTCGCCTTGACAACAGCAGGTGGAGCTGGCGCAATGGAGCTGCTGCTGGTACTGTTTGGAGCATCCCTGTAAGCTTGTGTAGGGACCAGTGGCTTCAGCGGGTGAGCATGGTCAAGTCCAGTCCTGTTCTTCCTGCACAGAGGACGCGGGGCACCTAGTTTGATGGTCCGAGAGGGCACTCTATCACCCAGAAACAGCTCCAGGTCAACGGCTGTGGGCGGTGAGGAGGAAAGGCAGACAGCTCCTAGGAGCCCAGACTGCCGTGACTGCTGCTGCTGCTGCTGCTGCTGCTGCTGCTGCAGGGGTGCGGAGCCTATGGGAGGCAGCACCCTCGGTCCAGCCTGGAATTTACTCCGGCCTTCTTTAGTCCTTGACTCCATAGAGTCTTTAATTAGCGGATAAACAGATGGCTGTAGTACCGCGGAAGAAAAGCTATGGACTTCAAATACAAAAAAAAAAATCTAATTTACATTAAAATGTAAATACATGTATACACAAAATAGAGTAAGCTGCTGTGTCTTAATAACAATTTCCAACAAGTGATGTTACATAGAATGTTTGTCAGGGGACACCGAGGGTGCCCTTATGACCTCATCATTATGACGTCAAACAGGCGGCTTTGATACCTCTCGTCCTTACAGACGTTCCGAGCCAAGCTTTTACAGGGCTGCACACCGCAGGGTCCGCGTCAGAGTGGATCTACTGGGCTGGCATTTGACTGACTGTGCCGGGGGCACTATCAATTGTAAAGTAGGCACTTCCTAATGCGCGTTCACATCCAGGAAGCTTTTTGAAGATGCGCTGTGTCAGATTGGTGCTTCATCATATCCATAAGAGAACATGCACTGCTCACAACAAAAAACAGGTGTTCGGGTGCCATAGTATGCACAAGCATTCCTAAACGTGTGCACGCGGAACATTCTAATCATAACAGTTTCCTTTTATTGATAACCTAATCTAAACTTGACTTTGAAATCAACTGACACGGAGAAATAGTGTGGAGCGTCATATGTTATAGCTTTCTGGAACACAACTAGTCAAATCTAGCCTACATAAAAAACATCCTATAATACCAGAGTCGTGTCCAGATAGTTTACATCTACATGTTTCATATCTTTACCACGGCAAAACAACAAGTTGTTGTATCATATCATTTCTTATATATAGCCTAATTGATTTGTCTTTCCAACTGATGATCATTACAGTTTAGATACAATGCCATTTTGTTCTGCTTCCGAAACTATTAAACTTTAACTAGGCTAGCTCAAGGATGCGCGTTGATGACTGCCATGTCCGACCCCCTGAATGAGAGCGTAGTTGTTTCATTCCATGACAGTTAACGGAATGATAGGGAACTCAGAATCGGGACTGTTCCGACAAACGGAGGCGTTTGGCCAGCCTACCCTATGTATACATTAAATACTTGTTTATTTTGCTGGGTTGTAGCCATGAACAGAAACACAAATGGGTTTTCGGTTGGAGGCTTAAAGTCCAAGGCTACAAGCCTCAAGAGATAGCCTCAAGATAATCGTGAAAATGGTGTCCTACTCATTATAACAAGTTGACTGTATCTTTAACTTCAGAGTGAATACACACCATGAAGATATAGATGACAGTTTTTGCATAATAATTTCTGCTTCATTAACAACAAAAACAAATCTGAGTCATTTTGAGTACAAATAAAGTGCTTTGCCATTTAACTTGCTTTATATTCAAGGACCTGGAATAGACCCCATCATGTCCTTATGATTGGTGTTTTGGGGGCACAGACAACAGAAGCTTTGGCCTAAATAATGTTATTTAAGTTACAGTATGTATGACTTGATGGCAGAGGATAGAGGATGGCCCACTGTAAAGGGCTTATTTTAAATCAACAAAAATGTGATAGTATATATGGGAAGTATGACTCCGTCTACATATTACTATGTTTTTATTTGTGACATTGGACTCTTTCACCTGTGTACTACCTTCAACATGTTATCCAGTTGCATTGATCTCCACAATACTGAACACTGGTATTGGTATATCCACACAGTCCATAGGTCGCGTGCACCCAGGCACCTTTTCTAACAGCCTCTAGTTTTCCCAGGAAGTGATCAATCCAGGCACTGGCCAGCCCCAAATCTGATTATCTTAAGAGGATTTCCAGCTGTGCAGAACAGCTTGCAATAGCTGCGTGTGGCTCAACACAGCCTTGTCCTTAACGGGGTGAACAAGTGCTCGACTTTATTGTTAACTGTAATTACTGTTACAGTTAGGGGGCTGCAAATGTAAGTTAGCCAGTGCTTAACTCCGGGGCAGTAATCAAATAGTAAAATGTGGCTGCTGAATAAAATGAAATTGTAATTGTTAGGTAATATTACTGATTTATACAATTTTAATATATTGATATGAGAGGGGAAGATAACAAACATGATAATTTGTGATTACATGCAAAGCTGTAGATATGAAAGACCGGGTTGTTACTTTGGCATAAAGTGTTTTGCTTGTGTCACTCTTGCTTGTGACTTACTCCAACACTTTTGCTTTTGTTGTCCTACAGTTGTTTTGTTGCTTGTGTGGAGTGCCTGGTTCCTATTTCCACTTATTTCTACATTTGTATATTGGGATAAGATTGGGATATTTTCATTTAATTCCGTCTGAAGTGCTAAATATGCCATCACGTCCATGTCAGAGTAATGGGCTATATAATATAAACACAAATAATAATTGTTCAAAAAATCTTTTATTGCAGTTACAATTTTTGTACAGACCATTGATGCAAGGATGGTAAGACAGCAATAGAGTGGTTTGTTATTGTGTTCAGATATGACAATGAGGAGGCAACATCTGTTAACTAATGAAGTAAATATTTCATAAGCGGACACTGGCTGAGATTTAAATAAGCAGTTCTATTCACTGGTAATAAGAAGGCTGGTTGAAAGTCAAGCTTGCATAGCAATTCCTTGGACACAGTCCATGAGTAGACCATCATATTGTCATATTGTACCACAGAAAGCAAAGAGCTGCCAATTCCAGTTGGCACTCAGAATTGTATGCATTTATTAAGATTTATGCCATGTATTTGGAGCAAATGTGTGCTGGTCTTCTGCTTACAAAGATCTAAAAACAGAAGAATCCTATGTACCGAGCATCAGCTAATTCTCTTATCATCTCTGTGGGAGGTACAAAGGCAGTTTTTGGCAGATTGAAACCAACATCAGCAAAGGTGTGTGCGTTTGTGTCTGTGCCTCTCTTTGTGTGTGTGTGTGTGTGTGTGTGTGTGTGTGTGTGTGTGTGTGTGTGTGTGTGTGTGTCTGTGTGTCTGTCTGTCTGTCTGTGTATGTGCCTGTGTCTGTGTGTCTGTGTACGCGTGTGTGTGTGTGTATTTCGTGTACGCGGGTGCGTATGTCATAGTGATGAAAGGAGAATCTATTCTTGCCCACTGAATCCCAGGCTTCTGACTTCAACAATGGCAGTGGCACAGCGAGCCTTTTGATTTCAGACAGCCCTGTCAGTGGTTTTATTCTGTAAATGGGCTCTGTGTTATATACGAGAGCCATGTCAAAGGCAGCCATGTCATCACTCCAGCTTCTTTTGTACTTTTAAAAGGAGAAAGTCACAAGTTTAAAGACCCTGCAGACTCTCACAATGTCAAAGAGGCGGGGGAAAAGCAGCCTTCGCTGAGGATCAAGCGGGACATTAATGCCACAAAGTTTCGGGGGGGTGTTGCACGGGGCGGGACTTTTGCGGTCGCTGGCTCTAACAGCCCTTTTCCCTCGGAGACCAGAGATCAGTGGTTGTTGTTGTCGCATCGCATTGTGGCGCGGGGAGGAGGGCGCCCGGTGCCAACTGGCATCAATCCTGGTCAGCCCCTCCACGCCTCCGCCACAGCTCATGCCGCCAGACAGACAACGTCAGGGTCGCATCCTTCACGGATTAATCACCTGTCAATCTCCTCGAGTCCTTGACTCCCCCCTGACAAGTGCAAGTCATTTGAAAAATGTAAAATGGCTGCCCCCCCCTTTTTTTTCCTCCCTTCCCTCCACTTATTTTTCTGTAAGACACCTGCAAAGCTGCTCTGCACCCAGGAGATGGCACGGAATTATTTATGAGGCCTGTCACTCAGCATTGGCGTACACCCCAGTGTCATTCTTCATCTGGCCTCTGCTTGCATCATACACACATACATCCTCTCATCCATCCTCTCTCTCCCTCTCTTTCTCTCTCTCGTCTCTCTGCGGAGTTCTCATTGTTTCGTCCCTCCCGCAAACAACGCAACAAAAAAAACAATGTGCATTTGCATCTTCCTTCTCATTATAAGGCCACTTAGTGAATATTAGCACCTAAACACCTGTGCTCAATACACATCTGTTCCTCCTTTGTGCCTCTCGGGCGCTCCCTCCTTATTATTAAATGTTTCCTGCAGCCATCGGAGCTCCCTTCTCATGAGTGTGCCAAGCGTTGTTGATATTTTTTGTTTTTTGCAGGCTGATGGAAAACAATATGAGGAGAGTAATAGCCCATTCAGAGGTCATCCTCAGTAGCACGCTGAGCCCTGGGCCACCTCGGAGAAAGCAGAGAGACGCACTATATGGGCCCACGCAGCTGCACACACACACGTGCGAGCATGTGTGTGTGTGTGTGTGTGTGTGTGTGTGTGTGTGTGTGTGTGCGTGGTGCGTGCGTGTGCGTGTGCATGTGCATGTGTGTGTGTGTGAGTGTGTGTGCGCCTGTGTGCGCCTGTGTGTGCCTGTGTGTGCCTGATTTGATAGATGCTGATTTTATTACCCTACAATCATTACCATAACTTTTTGGCACCCACGGTGACATTTGTTATCAAAACTACATTTCAGGCGGTGCCAGCGCATTCCTCACGCACGGGCAAATCTGTTTTGCCACGTGCAGTCGCGATCCATCAGCCTAATTTAAAAGAGCTCAAGTGGGCCTTTGCCACCAGCGACAGCCTGTTATTGAATTAGAGGACGATGCCTCATCTCCACCTGTCAGAGACACAGCTAATGGCCTTGAGAGAGGAAGTGGAGGGGAGCGCTGTGGCGGCAAAGGCTCAGACGGTGGCAGCTCAAAAATGAGTGGCAGGCGGAGCAGAGAGGGAGTGGGAGAGGAGCGGAGAGGAGAGGAGAGGAGAGAGAGCAGCGGAGTCAGGTATCGCCAACTTTCAGAATTGAACTTTGAGTTCTTCCAAATTATAACCGGGGCTCCGTAATTGGCGATAGCTGAAGGAATGGCAGGCTGCATTGTGATGGCTACTCATGGGAAAGGAACACAGCAAAAAAAAAAAAAAAAAAATCCTCTCAACGGAAAAAAAATCCTCTCAACTTGTGGCTCAGCTGGCACAGGTTGTGAGTCACCAAGCCTATATCAGCTTCAACAAGAAAAGAGCTTTTGTGGCTCCCAGACAATACCTGTGACATAGTGAACAGTCTTCATAGCAGCAGCACAATTTCAGGCTGCAGGAGCGGCAGGTTGTCAGACAGTCCAGGAGATATTACTTTAATAAGCGTTATGATTTTTTTTGCGGGTCCTTCTCTTTTACTAACTCGGTCACATACATAAGGACACACTCACACATGCCCACACACGCAGAGACTGACACACACACACACACACACACACACACACACACACACACACACACACACACACACACACACACACACACACACACACACAGTTATACACACACTGAATTACTTGGGAGTGGGAGCAGCAGAGGCAGTTATCTCTGCTCTATTCCCACAGCTCCCTGGGCTTTTGTTCATATTCTCCCTGGTGGATCGAGTGAGGCCGGAACTTGTCAGACGGCACGTCAGGCAGATTCTGTAAGACAGGATAAGTGGTGGGTCAGTCAGCACACTGCTCCTTACACTTAGGCACCCGCTGGAAGTCCCTGAACAGGCCTGGATCAGTGCATCCTGTTTCTCTCTCTCTCTCTCTCTGTCACACACACACACACACACACACACACACACACACACACACAAACATATTAGAGTGAATGTATGCCAGTGCTGTAACAAAGCATACGAGCAAGACAATCCGCACAAGTATGAGTAGCTCATTTGCTTGTGGACGTGTACATTTGCTGTCACAGTCACCACTGTGACCACCAATGTTACCTTACAGCTGAACTGTGACCATGAAATATAATAGATTAGTTATTATATAATGGATGTGTCATTACATTAGACACAGACAAAATAAGAGAGAAAGAGAGAGAGAGGGTGTGTGTGTATGTTGTTGTATATACCACAAGTTCCAGTTTGCTTTACCTAAATCCATTGAGTGACAGTTTAAATTAGAGTCTATTAAAGACTATTTTGGTGGTAAACAAACTTTTACAGAAAGGGTTAAATACATAAAGCCACCATTTTCTCCTAATCTATCAACTATTCTCCACATACACACAGACACATACACATACAATTGCAAATGCCCATATGCACAATATCACAAACATACAGACAATCACACACACATACACATATAATAATAGTACCAACTGGTTTGTAAAAAGAGTGACTCAAGTAGGCCCCTTGTGGCTAATAAGTATACAGGTCTTGGTCTTAATAAGTCAGTTGGTGCTGTGTGTGTGTTTGTATTTTCAGAGCACTAAGCTTAGGGCACAGCTGAGTCAGACATCTGTTTTTAGAAGAGCCTAAAATGTGTAACTAAGAGCTATATGTGAGAATGTCGTGGCCCAGTACAGTGTATTCCAAAATTAAACACAGGCTTTTCCGCACTGAGGGGCACTTGTGAATGAACACACTTAGGGATCATTTGGAATAAATACAGTACATCTAGTTACTGGTCTTTCTTTAATACTTATAATTACTGTTGTTATTGTTGTTGCCATTAGTAAGTGTTTGTTTTCTGCTTTGTTTTCTATTTTAATCTTGAAGATAAGATCACATCTCCAAAGATTGTATCTCTCCTAACATCCATTTAGGGCAAATAATATGCAATTGTTCACCTTAAAGGATTAAACGGAGGTTTTCTCACCAAATTATGCAGCCACCACAATGACAACAATGGAACTGGTAATAGCACTAAAAGGAGTTAATTCATTTCTACAGGGCAGCTAAATGGTGTCCCATAAGTCGCAAGGGTACTGGCCATGAGACCGTACGAAAATTACCAGCGTAATGGCACATTTATTCACAAACCTCATTAATAGTCAAAAGCAAAGGACTGCATACAATTACAAACCTCTTCCATCAACCATAATAAGGGCTGTCATCAATATTTAGCTGGGAAAAGCCACTGTTTTATATGCTAAGCATGGCATCGCAATGACTTTGCAAGTTCCCATGCCTAGCACTAATGGCTCCCAGTAATCTAATGAATGATGTATTAACCAAAAGCACAACCTCAGAGACTACACAACAAACTGAGGGAGAGACAAACAAAAAGCACAGTGAGGGATTTCTGTTACTGTTATGATTCTTCCTCCTTACTTTGGAGATATTGAAAGTGGGGTTGTGGTCCCGCTGGTCATTTCTGTGGGCTGCACTGAAATATGTTTTTCCATTAAAGGGACCAATATTTGTAAACATGTCTTTGAAAATTCTCATTCATCCAGGTCACGGTAGTCACAAGTAGCCTGGTAAACCAGCCCCTGGTACTACACTGCATTTCATACAAAGTGTCTGGCTGGGGTTTGATTGACATGGTTGTCTTAGGCAGCATCTTGCCTAATCAATCAGTGAACAATTTCTTCCTGGAGGTGTAGACTGCTAAAGTTTAAAATGTCTTAGGTGAGTATCTTGATTGTGTTTTGACAATTTCTAATACGAGTACAGTACAAATACCAATACAATTACTAATTTCAATGCTTAATTTCTGACTTATTACTGTCAAAAGCATCAATAATTCCACTGCCTGTAAGGTGACTACTCAACCAGAAAGACCCTGAGAATAAAGTAAGATAAGGAAACATTTTTTGACGACAATAACATGGCACAACAAACTTTGGCGTAGGTCCTGTCCTCTGTCCCACTCGATACAAATTAACAGTACAGATCCTGACAGTAGTAAAGGTAGGGCATATAAACCCACTGGACAGAAGGACAGGAACCAATTGGTGGTGCTCATGATTGACATTGAAGGCACATGGCACAGATGATAAAAGAAAGCACAAACATGAATGAAAAAACACAGAGAAAATATAAACAGAATCAGGGGACTTTAATATATAGCCCGGGTTCCACCTGGAGCACTGGGGCAAGGAAAAACATTTTAATAAGGAAGAAACCTTGGGCAGAACCACATCCCTAGGGGAAGGCCGAACAGCCTAAACAGAGTCCAGATGAGCACGAGAGTCCATGATGCCATGCAATAGCAGAAAATCCAGGATCCAAGGATGGACAGAGCAGTGTCTGCCCGTAGGACAGGAGCTGAGCTGATGTTTGTGGGAAACAGTCTAGGACTTGAATGAGTGGAGTGGAAAAATCCAGAAGATCTTGGAGAACCAAGGTAATCCGGGGCTGGCCACTGAAGAGAACAGAGTAGCACTACGCAGCATCGGCAGCAGGACCCTCTGGACAAGGACAGGAACCTGGACGGTTGCTGGGGAGGGAGGAGGGTGAACGCAGAATACACCTGTGAGCAGAAAAGCAAGTAGCTGAAGTGACAAAATAAAATGGTTTTGTTCTTCAGACACATTCTGGTGAATGTTTCAGAGGCTGCAGCGTTGTTATGGATTGCTCCACTTACCAGCTTGTTAGTCCTAACTTGTTCAGGGACGGTGGTGGCAGGAGGCTGTTCAAGCTCCGTCTAACCATTCTGTGTGGTGCAGGGGCTGAAAGGCAATCCACTGCCGTATAATACAAGGTGACAGTTTTGTTGCAGCTTGTCCAACCCAAGCGATTTGGTGGGTACCTCAAGACTCACAGAATTTACCTCTGGATTTGAAACCAATTCTGGTGATGTACTATGGTGACACATTTTCTAAATAATACTTCCCTTGTTAGTAATTTCAGTAAATGTAGACCAAACCAATACAGTATATTTGGCAGGTGTCTGTAACTGTATTGGTTTTATATACAAACAAAACTGAATTAACTAATTTATGTCACTGTAACCAGACACCTTTAGCGATATGCTTTTAGACTCCTGTGACCACCCCTGCTTTTCATGCCCTTAAGGCAACCTCTGTACTCTTCAGCACAGCCGTTTAATGACATGTTAATTCTGTGACATGTCAATCAACGCATACTGTGTAATTTAATATAACTGTGCATCTATGTCTTCTAGCTGACGATAAAATATGGGTATAGTAAGTTAAGCTAAATGTGGATGAAATGAAATATAATAAATAAAGTTATCACCTGAAACCACGGTGGTTTGATTATTAGTCTGTAATGAGCAACATGAATTCCTGATTAATCTATGCCTTACTTTATAATGACTCATACATAAGTGGAGCATTAGTTAGACTATCCTGATGCAGGCTTTGCAAAGTAAGTGCGTTGAGGACATGGAGACTGTGTTATTCAGAGGATGGCTATATGCATATAGTATGCAGAAGTGTCTGACTACAGAACACTCAAAGTGCTTTAACCTTAAGTGCTCAGTTTAGTTAACTAGATGCACCACACATGGTATGACCACTGCATTGTGCAGTGAAGTTCAGCACAAAAGGAATTACAGTTCCTCTATAGAATAAATGTCTGTTCTGTAGTTATAAGCCAAAAGCTTTTTTTTTTTTTTTTTAATTATAGCGCCTCCTATGGAACAAATGTTTTAATATGTTTACAAAGGTTGGAGTAGTGATCCAATAGTGATTTTCTCCTCCCAGGAAACTGTCAATTCAGGTTTTCTAAGAATTTCTGAGAATGTTTAAGAATTTTTCAAGGCATGGTCTGCAGATGACATACACCAAATACCCTAACAACCGGATGACGTACACCGATCACCTTGACAACGTTCACGGAGAAGTCACCTTCAGTTTGTTTGAAAATTGCATGGCCAACAGAAATTGTAGTCATTAACCAAAATGTATTTTTTGGGAATTACAGTACCCCCTATGGAACAAAGTTTATGAAACATGATGTGGTTCAAGACTAGCAGAGTAGTGGTCCTACGGGGCACATTTGATGTGATAATGACTTTGTCCAGCCAAGATACTGGCAAATCAAAACCTCCATTTTGACAATTTTCAATTTTCTCTAGGTGGTGCTACAAGCCAAATCACCATTTATGGACTGAGTTTATACACCTTGCCGAGCCCAAGGTATAAAACATTATTAGTGTTCTTGGTTGCAATGGTTGGCGAGTTATTTAAAAAAAAACAAAAAAACAAAAAAAAAAACAGATTTTATATGCACATTTCAAAGACAACGACGCACATTACACATGAAATTTTACAAAATGTGGTGTGGTCTTGAATGTTGTGAATTGAATGTTGTGCCAATTCAGTATGTGAGGTTTCATGAAATTTGGACAATTACAAATCAAGATATTATGTATAGTGTAATTACAAGATATTGCTTTAAATATTGATTAGTATGTAACTTTGTAACTTTAAAAAAGTTTTGCAAGATTTTCTCAAGGTGCTATCCGCAGTTGACAGCAGTTACATATACTGCTCTACGCAGTCACACAATGGACAAACCCGAAGGGCTAGTTACTTTCAGAGGAAAGCAGCCTGCACGAGATCATTCCCATGCTTTTGAGCTCTGCATTAAAGCCCATGTAGACCTACAGCAGGACTGAGGTCATTAGATTACTTGCACTGAGAACTTTTCAGTGAGACCAAACATGACAAAGAAAAACAAATCAGAAACTGTCTTGCAAATTCTATGTAGTGCTTAAAAGCCTTAAATTCCACACCCTTGCCTTCACCCTGTAGAAATGGCAATGGGGAGAAAGAGAGTGGCAGAGGGTAGAGATTTCAAAGCAGAACAGGGCAACCCTGAAGTAGTTGTAAAGGTGTGCTCTATAAACACCTATTTGCTTATTCCTGCATAGTAATTGAGACTAAAAGTCCATCACAGCCTTTCAAGATTAAGGTCATCGGCCCAGAACTTTCAGCGGTGCAGGGTACAGACCTCATACTTGCCAGTAGAGATGAATGTTGGAAAGCTCCTTAGCTGTGGCCTCATTAAAACAGTGTTAAGAAGTGTTTACTGCCTGATCAGTCATGCATGATATGTAATGAAATAGATGGGAAAAAAAGCCACAGTCAGCACGATCAGCTGAGATGGCCCAAAACAAACAAGACTATCAACACTGCAACACTGCAAATGATGGCTATGATGTTCACAATTGTAACATTTGTTCACATTCTGATTTTAAGAAATATTCTGTTTTCAAGAATTTTGAATCTGTCTGTTTAGTTTTGGTTGCTGATGCTGTGCATATGTCAGCACATGTGTTGTAATGATATAACTAAACTAATATGGTAACCTAGACCTATAAGTGCAAAATGTAAACAAAATGTTACACTGGTTTTGTAATAGTGTGTGCTGGATCCTGCTTGCTGTTGGACGTCATGAAATCATTAGAATAACAATAGCTGGTTTTCACTGTGGTACTTTTGTGAAATTCTAGACACTAGTCTCTCCTATTTCAAACCTGCAGGATGTTAATCACTGCTACCAACACAGTCAACATTATAAATAGCACAGGAGAATCAGTGCTGAATGCACGGCTAAATGTCGTTAGCTGTGGCTAATCTGTTTGCCATAATTTGATATTTTCTGCAGAGTAAATGGCAAAGGATGACATATTGAGACAGGTTGGCACTGCATTATACACCGCCCTGGGTGGCGATTTGTTGTCTAATGAAGCCATTAACCTTATGACACTAAACTTGATACAGGCGTGAATTAGGTTCGTAGGAGATAGTGTAGAGTTATGAGAAAAAAATGCAATTTTTGTTGCTTCGAGAACTCTCACTCTAGTGAGGGAGAAACTAAACTGAGGTTTGTGAAACAACAACTACTTAAGAAAAGCAAAATCCACTTGTCAAATTAGTATATAATTGATGTTAATAATGATGTTACAGTTGATGTTAATGTGTCTGCCTAATCCTACAACATGGTGCATGTATATCTGGTTTTACCAGTCTCTGCATTATTCCCCGGTGCCAAATAATGTTTGTATTGCTTGATAGTTCTCTTGTAGGACACATGAGTGTAGGTATCATCATACAAGCTGGCATGATACAAACTGCATTAAAAGCATCTCATCTCACATGAGATGGGTTTTGAACTGTGAAAAACAGCTGGACATTATTGCATGCTTCATTAATAATTGACTGGTGTGCCCACTTTGAAAGCTTAAACCAAGGAATATATTGAATACGTTTACTCATTCCTCTTCCATTTCCTCTGCAGTTCCTACACCATACACTGTTGCTACATTTTTTCCCCCTTTCCCGCTCACCCATCTCCTTGTGGAAGTCATGGGATATGGCCCAAAGTAAGGTGTGATGTGATCTGACATGCTGGTGGTAAATTAGGAGACTCTAGCCTTTATCTCCATCCATGTTGTGTGCAGCAGAGCATTGCAAAAAAATAAAATAAATATATATATATATATATTTTGCCAAACATCCCTCTGTCACCTGCTCCGTGTTTGGCTCCCATGTTTAATTCATGGCTGCAATGTACTCCCCCTGATGGAAAGCAAGCCTGGCTGATCACGGGGTGTTGCAGTGCTGATGAAATTCTGTGGCCTCCCAAAGCATGATGTGAGCTGAAAAATGTTTTGAGCGATAGGGGAAGGAGTTGGACGAGTGCCTAATGGTCTCACTTTAAGTTTCGGGGCGTATCCTTTTCATATTGTGTTTGACACCCAGTGAAACATGTGATATTCATAATGGCAAATGATGGTGGTTGTCATGCTGATGGATATTGTTTTGATAGTCCCTCCACCAGTGTTGGAGTACGTCAGAGAGAATATGTTTGCCATTTCCGTGTGAAGGTCTCTGTGTTAAACTACTACAGAGAGTGATGTAGGGGAGGGGCAAACACAGATAAACAGTTCACATACGGTACCTTTAAAAATTACATAACATTTAAAACAAAGAAAAAACAAAAAAAATATTGTTTACAATCCTCTGTGTGTACAATTTACCAACCTTTCTTATTATGACCTCTCACCACGGAAACAAGTCATAGATCCGGGTCTGAGTTTGTTGCCTAACCACAATGTGGCCACCCACCCATCCCAGTCACCCAACCCCAAACCCAATGCACCCCCCCACCCGCTATGATTCACATCACATTTTTTAATACACAAGTCTGAGACGTACAGTCTCCCGTGGCTACTCCCACCTTTAAAAAAAACATCAGCGCTTCTTTTGTGAGGGACAGCTCTCCTTTCACAGCCAGTGCTTCACAGTTAGTTCTGGGTTTATATTTCAAGCTAAACGTAAGGGCCTGGCTAACAGAGGAAAGGCCAGGTCCTGGAGCTGAGGCCAGCTGTGTTGAAAATCACCCCTGCAGCCCTGTGAGGCACAAAATTGCTTTAGCACCATTTCAGGGAAGAACACTTTTATCATTCACACCTAAAATGGCTGAGTATAAAATTATTGAAATCACAAACATGCATCTTCATAATTGGCCTTTATTGTCGTTTTCCTCTCTGAAGACTGCGGCGGGGTGCAATAGGGTAACAGGCATTGTGGGTAATGGCTGGCATCAATATGACCCTAATGCGATTGGGTGACGCATCCCAGTCGTTCGAGGGCTGCCGGAGAGTGGTCCCCTCTCTCTCTGTAATGGCTAAGATGTCAAGGAAACAAACATTATTACCAGCACATTAAATATGGCAGTCAGTTTATGGCAGAAGTGGCGAAATGGGCTCAGTGCACCCTCGTGAAATAGGGCAAAGGGACGGGCAAGGTCACAGCACACTTGGGATGAGTTTGTGAAACAGCAAGGTTGACATGTTTAACAGTTTCCCTGAGATGTAAAAAATAACTTTCTTGTCAGTGCATGGTAAAACTAATATGGCATGACTTCAACTTTGTGAAAAAGACTTAATTTAACAGGGTTTCTGTTTGTTTTTTAGTCTTCCATTCATACTTGTTTCACAGAAAATGAAACTCAGAATCAATCAGAGATCAAAATCTGAGATGACAAAATCGAATTATCCTGTCAAACCAAGCAACCATTTACAACATATTCCTGTACATGATGTGTATAATGTATACCTATGTTTTATTACTTGTGGTTGTTCAGAAAGTTGTGTCATTGGAAATTTGTGATGAAAAATAAAAATGGTACAATTGCCGAAATGTTTATGTTTCAGTGCTGCAAGCAAGTGCCTGAGTACATCAGGTGAATAGGTTAGCTGAGCAAATGCAGGGGCATTACAGTATGTGAGGAAGCATACTGATTCATGCAGAACAATCATGTGATTCTATAATTGCATGTTTTACTGTAATATGGATTTACTTGATTAATATTTGATAGCATGTAATTGGAGTCTATGCTGGTACATGTGTATGTGTATGTGTGTATGTGTGTATGTAAAAGTGTTATTGTATCATCATTATACTGCATTAGCATTTTTGTACTTTAGCAATGACATCCACAATACCCATGTGTTCGGTCAGGGTAACAGCTTTGATGTATTCTGGCCCCACAGTGACAGAAGCTTCATTTCTGAAAGAGAGCCAGCAGACTTCTTTGCACTCCTCACTTGGTTAATCTCCTGGAAATGCATGTGCTCTATCACATGTATAATTTCTCAGTCTTGTGCCTGAATTTGTCTCCACTCATATTTCATACACTACTGGATTGATGGTTCCATGCTCAGTGTCAGCTAAACACGAGAACATTTGCATAAAAGATTTCGTCCCAATCTCGGTGGAACGCAGCCTGTGACTTTGGTCTAGCGGTTCTAATTTACAGGCAATCAGAAATGTACTTTCATGTCAGACCCTTGAGGAGCTTAGATAACAGCTCTGCAGTGTAAGGTCTTATCATCTGTCTTATATCAAAATGGGTGTAGCTCTGTTTTACTAAATTGATTAAAATTGGAGAAACATTTTGAGACTGGGGCTCTCTCCCAGCCTACATCCCACATTGACCCTTACCCTCACATCCCGGTATCCATAGCAACAACCTCCCAAGGAAGGCTGAGGCACAGATGCATCATTAGGGTTTGCATGTGTGTGTGTGTGTGTGTGTGTGTGTGTGTGTGTGTGTGTGTGTGTGTGTGTTCACGCGCAAGTGCCGTCTTCAAAACATCCTGTCTACTGCAGTTCTCTAGTCGTCTGACTGTGTTCACTAATGAGCCACCTGTCAGTGTGGAAGCATTCTAATGTACAATTACGCCATCAGTCCTGAAAGAAACTGTAGGCTTGGCTTTGCCGAAAAATAGGAGAACACTTTTAAGGAACAAAGAAACAAAAGCTACAGCAAAACCTTGTACTGATCCGAATAAAAAAAAAAAAGAAGAAATAAACAAATAATAATTGCATCCGCCAGACACAACTCTCTTCTTGTCTAACCTTATCTCACTGACTGCACACCCCTGTGCGTCGAGGAGGTTCCATATCTTTTCACACTACCAGGCAATCCCCCCTACACACACACACACACACACACACACACACACACACGCCCTTTCCCAGCAAGATCTGGAACAAGAGGAAGCCGGTGTGTTGTGCCTCAACATGATGCAAATGTGGCTTTAAATCTCCTTTTCAGGAGCCAGAGAGGAGAGTCACCGATCAACAGTTGTTGGCCATCTAATGAGACACTTATCTCCATCCAGCAGCCTGATAATTAGGCAGCGCCCAGGAGCCAGCGCGCTGGCTGGATGCCTTAACAAACACCCAGGTGAGAGTGAGAGGGAGAGAATACTGTTACTATTCAGCGGGTGCTCCAGGAGATGATATGACCCTCGTCTCACCCACACACAATATACTGACTTATCAGATAATGTGTTGTGGCGGCAGCAGCACTGACATGCCGCATGCGATGCAGTCAGGTCAGACAGCTCACGTGGCGAAATGAGTTAATGAAATGAATGACTGAATAAATAACTACAGTTATGAAGAAATACACAAACAAGTGAAAAAGTAAAAAAAGAATGTAATAATTCAAATAAATACACAGAAAGATGTATCTAAAATCAGCCATAAACCCAATTTCTAATGCATGAATTTTCCACAGCAGGATTCCAGGTGTTTAACTTTACTCTTACTAACTAGTTTGTTTTTCTAATGATGTACTGATGTACAGGTGTGTTTTAATGGCAGTAAATGTTTGCATGGTAGCTTAAATTAGTGTTTGATACAAATGTAGCACTTAACACAGGCATTTAATATACATATGTGTATTTTTTAAGTGCGTCATTGACCTCTCCTATTTTAAAGAATGAGTGATCGCTCTGTTGGCTCTCGGCATGGCCTCAATTAAGTGCGTTTCATTTCCGGAAATACTGAGCAGATTGCAGTGCATGTCACACGTCTAGACTTAACAGTTAAAATGGGGTTTCGGTCGTCTGCAGAAATGCACCAGCCAAATGAAATCTGACCTCTTATTTCCCAACAATCACCCTGTTAAAACGTGCTGCCTTCTGCTGACATTTCCATTAGTGTCCTTGCGATGGCTCGATGCATTGGGCCGTTGGGCTTGTTGAAGTGCCTCTCTCCAGAGGTTGTCATTGCTCTCCAGTCTGACTCAAGCTGTGTATGTGTGTGGAGCTTGATTTCCCTGTGCCTATCCACAAAAGCAAAAGGAGGAATGTGATGCATAAATGTCAGCATAACTAAGAATAGTCTTGTTGTGTTGGTTGTCTTTGTAGGCTGTCTGGCTTTGTCTATTTAGTCACTGGCACTGCAGATTCTAAAATGACTAAATAAACAGGCATTTTTGTTCACATGGTAAGTTTTTGGGCGAATGTTTTTGGTCTTTGTTGTCAGCAGTGATTCAATGTTTGGTGACAAGAGTTCTTCTGTACAGTCCAAAAACACTGTTTAGAGAGGAGACCTGCAAACTTGGATGACCTGCAAACTTGTTGTATGTTTTGAGCCAAGTAGTATGCTAAATAATATTATTTCTATGTGGATTTGGGTAAAAGAGAATTGTACAATCAAAATTGAGCTTTTGTACTGTATGTACTGTCAAAACATATTTTCTTTCTACGACTTTTTGAATTGGAGGCCAAGTCCCACTTTGCCTTTCCTGAAGGTGAAAAAAATACTCACCTTCCTTATTGACAAGCAGAGTAAATGCCAGTGTTTCTTCAGGATGTTGCCCTCCTCGCCACACAGAAAGCTGTTGTTTGCCATCATTTTGCCAAGGTTTTCCACGTGTGCGCGCGCACGCACACACACACACACACACACACACATACACACACACACACACACACATACGCACACGCACACACACGCACACACACACACACACACACACACACACGCACACACACACACACACACACACAATGGCCGCCTTCACACAGGTGGGAGTCAGACTAACCATCTATAACAGGATTAACCCACTGCCTCAGCTGGTGAGGAGGATGCTGCAGATAAAAATTCAATTAGAACGCTTTCCTCTTTTCCACCCCAAAAAAAGAAAGGAGAAGAAACCCCTCCATCATTCCCATCAGCAAAAAGGCTTTGATTTATCTATCAGTGGAAATCCGACACAAAAGGAAACACCTTGTTGAGGTGGAAGCCTGCTTGTCAGACTACTTTTATTGTTGTACAGCTTACTGAGTTGTTAGTGTTGGACTAATTAATTTAAAAAGATGTTGCTCACTGAGATCTAATCAGAAACTCTAGGCAGTTCATTCATGCATGAAGGCTACACAGTTGCCACAGTCTCTATGATAAATTTGTAAAATTTTCACCTCATACTGAAAGGGAAAATTGTATAATTTCTGCCTTTGATGAAATTTGCATGCTTTGAGACATTAATTAACACCGGCTATGATCAGAATCTGAAATAAATGCTAAAAAGTAAACAGGCCATTTAGCTTAGGGCAGCATTTAAAATGTGCTAATTTCTCCCCCATGATTACATTTGAATATCAATACCTAATTAGTGCCATTTTTGTCTGTAGATTTGTCCGTAGAGCATTCCTTTGTGATTTGATTGCACATCCAGCTGGCTTGGTGGCACTTGAAACACAATTTAAAAAATGTCTCATCTGGTTTTATTAAAGGCCCTTTGTTATATAAAAATTAGATCGCACCTTAGCAGCCTTTGAAACTTCTTTATCACACACAATGTATCCTCAGTCCTGCAGTCCTACCAAAGACTCCATCCCTTGGCCACTTTGAAGAAAAATTACCCTGATAGCACTTGTGATATGTGCACAGTATTATTTGGTGTTCTGGAAGTGATGTCCCACAAATCAGGGCTGCAGAATCCCCAACTGTATGGTAGATATTTCTGCATATGGCTGAAAGGCTGAAAGAGAGCATATTAGTAGGTACTCGTCCAAAGGAGACATAGCCCCCGTGTGCTGTTATCCATCAGTATGTGTCATCTTCCGGGGGGGAAGGGGATGCAGGCAGGCCCCCACCTCTCTTTCATATCGGGTGGTGGGGGGGGGGGAGATAAAACACCAGACTGTCGGGCAGGGACCTCCATCCTGCCCCCTCATCGATCAGACAGAGACATCAGCTGAGAACAGCCAAAGCATTCCCACAGAGAGAAGACTGAGGTTGGCCAGGGTCAGAAATTGCTAGTGACCATAAATAGCAAAAAAAGAACTCTTTTTCTCTTTCTCTTTCTCTTTCTCTTTCTCTTTCTCTCTCTCTCTCTGTTTCTCTCTCTCTGTGTGGTTGGGTGTGCCTATGTCAAAACATGCAAAAATCCTCCATTCACCTCATTGCCTGCTCTCAAATCTTCCACTTCTGCTTTGTCTGCACACCAAATATGTTTCCCTTCTCCCATACAGCCAAGAAACTAGTGACATCACGGTTCTTTTTTTGTACCCTGCAACTGGCCAGTGGGGGTCCCAGCATCTTTGGCGCCCAGGGAGAACAATCTCCATGTGGCTCATATTAGAAACCACTACTTACTAGCAGTAGCTGGGGTTTATTCACCCTCTCCATCCACACCACCCCCTCTTAACCTAAAGAAGTCACTGCCTAGGTGTGTGTACATTTCATTAATATGCACCTCCTTACTTTGAAGCTGTAACCATATCTTTGGTCTTCCCTTTTTTGGGAACAGCAGCACATGTCTCCTGTAACTTCCTTCTGAACTGCTCCAGCGCCAACGTTCACCAAGCCCCAAAAATAATAAATAAAAAACATGACAGTGTAAACATCTCACATTCCAACATTCTTCAAAGTCAGGGATGCGCAGCGCTCCCCTACTCATCTCCTCAGATCAAAACCAGAGTTCCTGCGGTGCAGCTTGAAGTCGGCAGTGGCATAAATCGGAGAGAAGGGAGAGCAAAGGAGTTATTGACTCTGACATGTTCCCTGATTTTTTTTTTTTGCCAAGAGCTCTGCTATCCTTGCCTTAGCCATTGAATCCGAATGAGGCTAAGGTGATTTTTTGTATTTGTATGTGTATTACTGGCGATGATGATGGTTGTATGCGAGTGAAAAGTTCACATGTCGGTATACATGCAGCTACAAATGTATTCAGTGCAGATGTGTTGCACCGTATTATCAGAGGATATTACATCTTTTAAATGACAGTAGTTGTAGTTGCTAATGTATTTGGAGAAATCAATGTTAGCTTGATAGTTGCTTTAAAAAGCAAAGCATGTCAGTGTAACCCGCACGACGAGGGAAAAGGCCTGTGCTTGTGCGGGAACAGTCTAATTTTACTTCTGGGTTCTAAGGAGACTGGTTTAGGTTATGGCTAGACCACAGTCAATTACTCACCCCAAACAACACACAGCACTCACTGATATCAGGATAATAATAAATATTTATTTACACAATATATATATATTAGTTCTATTTAATATCTAGTCCTATTTATTATCATATGTTATCATGTAATACTAAGTTAACGGATTATATAATCAAGTGTTTAATGTGTATGTGTGTGCACGTGTATGTAGACAGACCAAATCAATATACTGTTCACATTCAAAATATCAGAGTCAATATGCCTATTAAGTGCCGGCACTATTTATCTAGATAGAAATTACAAGAAATTAACAAAAATGATAAACAAAATATTAAAGAAAAACCCTCTATGAGATCTCAAAATAAACTAAATAAACTAAATAAAATAAGTCCAAATGAAACGAGTGCACTCAAAAAAAAGGAATTAATTTAAAAGGAATGGTGATGCCGGATTCCAAGTCAGTCAAGGAAGTTCAGTCCTACCACAGTAGCAGGGGCAGTGGAACGGTGATGATGGGAAATGATGACTGACTGGGGGAGTGTGAGATCGCAGGGCTCCAGGAGTTCCAAGTGAAGATGAAGATGCAGGGGGGCGTTTCCCAGGTACAAAAAAAACCAGTCTGCACAGAATCATACAGGCTATTCAATTACTATTAAATTCTACTTCATTTAATCACTACAGTAACCTTTCCTTATCCGTGTTATTGCTGTCATTACAGCAACATACAAAACAAAACAAATAAAACTTATTCTTACAGTAGACTACGTAAATTCAGTTACCGGAGACTGCTGCGTTGCTAGACCTACATGGTTGCTTAGGAACCATGCTAGCCAGAGAGCTAACTGTCCAGCAACGTAACTATCACTGACCCATACTAATAAAGGATATAAGACACTCAAAAAAAACCCTAAAATACACACAAAAACCTACTAGACCATAAGGTTGAAGTCCATTCAGGGTATCCTGACTGGTTTTAAAACTATTGTCATGTCAAATGAACATGTAGGAAGCTTATAAGGCTCATCGGGATCTATTAACAATAATCTAGTTTAGCTGAGCGTATTAGTAGCAGTTACAAACATTAATAATTTGCTCACCAGGATGTCGGGTATAAATCAAGCTCACCGACGATCTCGGGACTTGATTGCAGTCAGACAGAGATCTATATTAAAATAAGGAGTTTAATCTATTTGGGCTAATTCGTTGTATTATATATGGGAATATTATTAGGGCAGTGACTCACCAAAAGGAAAGGAATCGAGTAAAAGAAAGTTATCGAAGACGGGGATCAAGTATTTCTCGTATCAAATTCAAGTGTCGTAGCCAAAAGGAAAGGAATCAAGTAAAAGAAAGTTATCGAAGACAGGAATCAAGTATCTCTCGTATCAAATTGAAACGTCGCTGATCTACCGCATCTGATTTCATTCAAAAACATTCAACTGAAAACATTCCATTGCACGCTCTAGGGGTCACCAAGGAATTCTCCGCACAGCTGATTTCTCAGCACAGCTGATCTAGGGACTGTCTGAAAATGACATGGGTTACATTCTCCCCCTCTAAACCGCATGAGTCTCTGCATGCGTGTTAAGACTACTTAGTGTGCCCTCTAGAGGACTCAGACATTTCTGCCTAGACTCTCGAAGAAGGAGGCAAGAGCTAGTACCAAGGGTCTTCCCAGTTCTCCATAACACAGTGTTTCAGGTGGACGTCTTTCTCTGGTGGATCTTCGAACTTCAGCAGATTCTCTCTCAAGCGAGTCAACAGGTTTAACATGGGGTATCTCATCCATGGGTAGCACAGTCTCTGTCTCTTCTTCATCAGGTGAGTTTCTCTGAAAAGGTCTAGTCTGTGGCACTGCATTGGTGTGTGGAGATGGCCCATTAACAGGTTCCCTTGCAGGTGAGCATCCATCAACAGGTTCACTTGCAAGTACTGTATCGTTGACTGGAATTCTCATATTCTCAACTGTCTCTCTCTCAGGTGAGTATATAACAGGATCAGTGAAGGGCACTACATCGCTGAGTGGACTTTTGAACTGACGGACCTTGGTTGGACACGGGTTCAATCCAGCTGAAGTGGAGGGTTCTGGAGGATACTGTTCTGGGATGTTCGGTGTTGTTTCTCTGGCACCTTCCATTCTGATGAAGGCCGTTGTGGAGATCTGAGGGAGCTGTGATGGGTAGCATTCTTCTTCATCACTGCTGAGTTCATCACTGCTGCCACCAACACAGTCATCATCTCTGTTCTGCTGAGCTGTCCTTATCCTGGATCGTAACCTCCTTGTCGGCAGGTTGACTGCAGGTTCAGGTCCAGTCTCGTCAACAGGCAGGAAACCACAGGGCAGGAGGAGATCTCTGTGGAGGGTGCGGTGCGGAGTGTCACCCCTTTCCTGTCTGATGACATAGACTGGACCGTCACCTATTCTCTTCACCACAACATGGACTTCTCTCTCCCACCTGTCTGCGAGCTTATGTTTTCCTCGAAGATTCATGTTCCTCACAAGGACTCTGTCTCCAGCAACGAGTTCTGCTGCTCTGACTTTGCTGTCAAATCTGGCCTTGTTCTTTTCGCCCATCTTCCTTGAGCTCTCAGAAGCGAGGGCATAACTGTCTTGCAGGCGTTGACGAAGGCCCTTCACATAGTCTGAGTGCGACTTGAACCCATCTTGGCTTGGCTGAAGACCAAGGAGAAGATCAATGGGGAGTCTCGGCTGCCTGCCAAACATCAGCTCATATGGTGAGTATCCAGTGGTGTCGTTCCTGGTGCAATTGTATGCATGGACTAACGGCTTGACAAAGTCCCTCCAGTGATATTTGTCCTTTTCTTCCAGAGTACCAAGCATGCTTAGGAGGGTCCTGTTAAACCTTTCGACGGGGTTGCCGCGTGGATGGTATGGCGTCGTCCTCACCTTCTCTGTGCCAATGAGTAAACACAGTTCTTTTATGGTACGGGATTCAAAGTCCCTTCCCTGGTCACTAAGTAAACGGCTTGGAAATCCATAATTTACAATGAAGTTGTCCCATAACGCCTTGGCAACTGTGTTGGCCTTCTGATCTTTTGTTGGAACTGCAATGGCATACTTTGTAAAGTGATCTGTGATGACAAGGATGTTTCTGATGTCTCTGTTGTCAGGTTCAATACTAAGGAAATCCATGCATACAAGCTCAAGGGGGTAACTAGTGTGGATGCTTTCCATGGGAGCAGCATTCTGAGCATGGGCTTTCCGCCTCACACACCTCTCACACGTCTGGCACTTCTGTTCAACAGACTGGAACATCTTCGGCCAGTAAAACCTAGCACGAGCAAGGTGGAGAAGACGCTCAGTGCCAAGGTGGCCGAGTTCATCATGGAGACCATGCAGTGCTCTGGCCCGATGCTTACTGGGTAGAACCAGTTGATGGATCTCAGTGCCTCTATCCAAACATCTCCGGAACAGCACTCCATCTCGAAGCTCAAGCCTTTTCCATTCTCTGAGGAGTAACTTCGTTTCCAATGACTCAGAAGATGTCCCTTTGAAGGTGGGTTTCCGCTTGCTCTGGACAAATCTGATCACACATCTGATGGAGGGGTCTTCCCTTTGGGCCTGATACCAGTCACTATGAGTCATTCCAGGGATAGTGCCTTGTCCTGAAGACTCAAAGCAATCTGGAACGGCAGAAGCATCAACGGCCAAGGACTCAGCAAGGATGGGGAGTTCTGGCAGCAAACATCTGTCAGCTGGGACGATCATGGAGTGGCGCTGGCATACAGCAGAGAGCATTTCACCAGAGATCAACTTGCTTTCCTCGTTTAAGATCCGTTGCTTCATCTCCTCAATCCTTGCTTTCTCTTCCCTGAACGCCTCATCTTCTTCAGATGGACTCTGCGGCCTCCTGGACAACCCATCAGCATCTTGGTTGCTGATCCCCGCCCTATACTTGATGGTGAAGCGGTACGTGGACAAAGCAGCCAACCAGCGATGACCTGCTGCATCAAGCTTTGCTGATGTCAAGACATAAGTTAATGGGTTGTTGTCAGTAAGAACTTGAAAGTCAGTGCCATAAAGATAATCGTGGAATTTCTCACAGATGGCCCACTTTAAAGCCAGATACTCTTGCTTATGGGCAGGGTAATTCTGTTCACTTCTGGACAGCCCTCGGCTGGCATAGGCAACGACTCGGAGCGTTCCATCTTGTTCTTGGTAGAGGGCAGCCCCAAGACCATCACGGCTGGCATCAGTGTGGAGGACATAGGGAAGGTTGGGATTGGCAAAGGCCAGGATAGGTGCTGAGGTCAATTTGTCTATCAGACTTCTGAAGGCAACTTCACATTCTCGCGTCCATTCATCTCCAAAAGGCAGGGTGGGATTAATGAGGGATTTTGTCTTTTCTCTTTTGTAGAGCTTTCCTCTCTTCCTCGGTGGCACATATCCTGCTGTTAGGCTATTCAGTGGCTTTGCTATTTTAGAGTATCCTTCCACGAATCGTCGGTAATATCCAGCAAATCCTAAGAAACATTTGAGCTCCTTTCTGTTGGTGGGACGGGGCCATTCTTTTAGTGCAGCAACTTTACTTGGATCTGTATGGACTCCTTCAGCATCAACAATGTGACCAAGGTATTTGACAGAGGTCTTGAAAAAGTGGCACTTGTCTGGGGACAATTTCAGACCATATTCTTTGAGGCGATTCAACACTTTCATCAATCTGGACTCATGCTCTTCTAGTGTCTCTGAAAAGACGATAAGATCGTCCAAAAATACTAAAACTTCGTTCAGGTGCAGGTCCCCGACACACTTCTCCATAAGTCTCTGGAAGGTACTTGGTGCGTTTGTCACACCTTGAGGCATCCGGTTGAACTCCCAGAAGCCTAGAGGGCAGACAAATGCGGTCTTATGCTTGTCCTCCTCCGCAACCTCAACTTGGTAATAGCCCGACTTCAGGTCCATCACAGAAAACCATTTTGCACCGCTGAGTGCAGAGAAGGTGTCTTCGATGTTGGGAAGAGCATAAGCATCTTTCACTGTTCGCATGTTCAATTTTCTGTAATCTACACAAAGTCGTATCTTCCCATTTTTCTTTTTGACAACAACAATGGGTGATGCATATGGACTCTCTGACTCTCTGATGATCCCAGCATCTAGCAGTTCTCGGAGGTGTTGCTTTACAGCTTCTCTGTCGGAGGGGTGAATGGGCCTGGGTCTCTCTCTGAAGGGAGTGTCGTCTTGAAGGCGGATGTGATGCTTGACGGCAGAGGTATGGCCATGGGACAAGTCATCAACAGCAAAGACCTCTGGCATGTTGTTCAGCTTTTCTGTGACTCGTCTTTTCCACTCCTCTGGAATAGGGGAATCTTCAAGGTCGAATTTCAATCTGTTCTGAGACTGAGAGGCATCAGGTGTTAACTGTTGTGGTACAGAAGGCATCACATACTGTGCAGCCATCAATTGAGCTATCACTTGCCTTGGACGCAGCGTGACACCCCGGTCAGTCACATTCCTCAGGATGATGGGAATCTTGTTTGAAGATCTGTGTGGAATCTCTTGAAGGGCACTCTCAACAAACACACCACCTGGTAATGACAACCCTTCTGGGGACTCAATCACACATAGGGGGTGTGAAGGGTTCTTTGTCATTCTGACATTACCAAAAACGGACACTTTTCCTCCTGCGGGGATGGAGATGGAATGGCGCCCATGCAGCCTGATGTTACAGGCTGAATTCTCTTCCTGATGACTTAGGGCAACATGCTGAAACAGCAGGACACAGTCACTATTAAGGTCGGATCCTTGCAAGAACTCTGGCCCATGCTTCTCCATACCTTCTTTGTACAATCTATCTAAGACATTGGTTCCAACCAACAGGGGAATCTGGGTGTTGAAGTGACAGTCTGGAACAATGAGGACTAAAGAGGAGACCTGCTCAGCAACGCCAGTAATATTGCTCGGAAAGGAGATGAGGGCTTGGATGTAGCCTTTATAGGGGACATGTTGACCACCTGCACCTTCTATCTGGAACAAGGCTTGGATGGGCTGGATGGGGATGAAGGACAAGTTGTTCATGTAGAATGTCTCCGAAATGGTGGTGACTTGGGATCCAGTGTCGAGGATGGAGTCACACTTTATTCCTTCAATAAAAACAGAGGCAGTGCATCGCGGCCCTACAAGTCCATGGGGGAGGAACTGATCATTCTGACATTGATGTTGATGGTGATTTTCCTTCCGGTGTGTTCTCTTCACAATGGCACTGAGAGGTTTGGGACTCATATTCTGGCACTGAGCTCCTGAACGTCCCGAAACAGGAGCTGTGACTCGTTTAAAGGCAGGGAGGAAACTGTGTGCAATCTTCTCTGAGCTTCACGTTTTCTTTTCAGCTCCTCATTCTTCTGGTGGACCAAAACAGGGTTGGGGGCACTCGAACAGCGAGCAGCAATGTGGCCATCTTCACCACATTTAAAACAAAACCAAGGCTTTGGGAAGCGAGGAGTTTCACGACGAGGCATGGATGCATTTGTGATCATACAGCTGGCTTCAACTGGGCTCATGCTTGGCTGTGGCCTCACATTATCTCTGGTGGACAGAGTGGCAACCTGTTTGCGCAGCTCTGATATCTCATTGCGCAATTTCTGTGTATCATCATGCTTTTCTTCAACAGGTGTTTCAATGCTGTTGTAACAGGTGGGTAAGCCATATACTGTGTGGGCGTGTGCCATAGCTTTTGAGCTTCCCATGTGTTTCTTCATTCTGTCCATCTTTGCTGAACGGCGGTCTTCCTCAGTCCTAAGCGAAAGCAGCAGCTCAGGAAAAGATGGTGGATTGCTCCTTTTCTGTTCTAGCTGGAGTCCAATCAGCAAGGAGTGGTCCCAGCACCCTCTGCAAAACTGCCTGAGTAACTGTCTGTCCGACTCTTCAAGAAGGACTCCCCCTCTAGAAATGACCTTTGTGAGAAGAGTCTGAAGTCTGAACAGGTAGTCTGATGGCTTCTCTCCAGCATTTTGGCTTGAATTCAAAAACTTAGCAAACAACTCTTCTCCATCTTCCACCACACCGAAAGCCGATTCAAGATGATTCACATATGCGTGGGGGGCTGAAATGGTCCCAAGTGGCTTGACCATATCAGCAGCTGGGCCAACCAAGCTTTCCAAAATCTTTCTCACTTTTTGTGAGTCAGTGACATGGGCATCACTCAGAAGCAGCTCAACTTGACTCTTCCAGGCATCATAATCTACTTCGCCATTGGGCTTTGGAAGTCTTCCTGAGAAGGTGCGGACTTTGCTCTGGCCTGTGTACAAGGGTGCTGAATCATTCCTGATGACATGCTCTACAACAACTCTCTGGACACTGGGAGGATTTAAGACGTCACTGCCAAGGCTCAGTGGACTATGCACAGTTGAGTGATTACTTGAAGGGAGGACTGAAGGAGGCCGACTGTTGCATTGCGAGCCCATACTATGAGCAGCTTCAACATTTATGCCACTCTCAGTGTGTGACATGGGGCTGCATCTTGGGGAGGGACTGCTGAGCATCTTCTCTGAAGTTTGTGACTGAATGCGCCTCAGTTCTCTTTCCAGGATGCTGGCATATCCCGAGGTGGCACTACCACCTATGGCACCTAATTCTTCAAGGTACTGCTGTGCTAGCTCTTTGCCTAAATTTTCTTGGCATATGTCTCTAACTGTTCTAACATGCCATAAAGTGGCTGGATCATTGGGACTGGGTATATGACCAAGGGTATCTGGGTTAATCTTAGTTATTGAGTTTTCCGAAGCATAGACTATTAGTGCTCTACCATTGGGTTGACCAGGCTCATCAGGAACTCTAATGCACTTTGAAATCTTGCCATTTTGCTCAAAGAAGCTAATTATCATTTCTTCAGTGCTTATTTTATCTATACCTACTACTACCAGACAGCATTGTCCATGTACTTCATAACGGTTGCAAAGATCCATATTAGACTAAGGTGAGCTCTTATTTCAAGTAGCTAAATAAAAAACTTAATGAGGTGTGGTTAAGGGGTGTGGTATGTGGTCTTAAACGCTAGTTAACCAATCTCCTGGCTGGCTCGCCAACTTTCTGTAACCCGCACGACGAGGGAAAAGGCCTGTGCTTGTGCGGGAACAGTCTAATTTTACTTCTGGGTTCTAAGGAGACTGGTTTAGGTTATGGCTAGACCACAGTCAATTACTCACCCCAAACAACACACAGCACTCACTGATATCAGGATAATAATAAATATTTATTTACACAATATATATATATTAGTTCTATTTAATATCTAGTCCTATTTATTATCATATGTTATCATGTAATACTAAGTTAACGGATTATATAATCAAGTGTTTAATGTGTATGTGTGTGCACGTGTATGTAGACAGACCAAATCAATATACTGTTCACATTCAAAATATCAGAGTCAATATGCCTATTAAGTGCCGGCACTATTTATCTAGATAGAAATTACAAGAAATTAACAAAAATGATAAACAAAATATTAAAGAAAAACCCTCTATGAGATCTCAAAATAAACTAAATAAACTAAATAAAATAAGTCCAAATGAAACGAGTGCACTCAAAAAAAAGGAATTAATTTAAAAGGAATGGTGATGCCGGATTCCAAGTCAGTCAAGGAAGTTCAGTCCTACCACAGTAGCAGGGGCAGTGGAACGGTGATGATGGGAAATGATGACTGACTGGGGGAGTGTGAGATCGCAGGGCTCCAGGAGTTCCAAGTGAAGATGAAGATGCAGGGGGGCGTTTCCCAGGTACAAAAAAAACCAGTCTGCACAGAATCATACAGGCTATTCAATTACTATTAAATTCTACTTCATTTAATCACTACAGTAACCTTTCCTTATCCGTGTTATTGCTGTCATTACAGCAACATACAAAACAAAACAAATAAAACTTATTCTTACAGTAGACTACGTAAATTCAGTTACCGGAGACTGCTGCGTTGCTAGACCTACATGGTTGCTTAGGAACCATGCTAGCCAGAGAGCTAACTGTCCAGCAACGTAACTATCACTGACCCATACTAATAAAGGATATAAGACACTCAAAAAAAACCCTAAAATACACACAAAAACCTACTAGACCATAAGGTTGAAGTCCATTCAGGGTATCCTGACTGGTTTTAAAACTATTGTCATGTCAAATGAACATGTAGGAAGCTTATAAGGCTCATCGGGATCTATTAACAATAATCTAGTTTAGCTGAGCGTATTAGTAGCAGTTACAAACATTAATAATTTGCTCACCAGGATGTCGGGTATAAATCAAGCTCACCGACGATCTCGGGACTTGATTGCAGTCAGACAGAGATCTATATTAAAATAAGGAGTTTAATCTATTTGGGCTAATTCGTTGTATTATATATGGGAATATTATTAGGGCAGTGACTCACCAAAAGGAAAGGAATCGAGTAAAAGAAAGTTATCGAAGACGGGGATCAAGTATTTCTCGTATCAAATTCAAGTGTCGTAGCCAAAAGGAAAGGAATCAAGTAAAAGAAAGTTATCGAAGACAGGAATCAAGTATCTCTCGTATCTAATTGAAACGTCGCTGATCTACCGCATCTGATTTCATTCAAAAACATTCAACTGAAAACATTCCATTGCACGCTCTAGGGGTCACCAAGGAATTCTCCGCACAGCTGATTTCTCAGCACAGCTGATCTAGGGACTGTCTGAAAATGACATGGGTTACATCAGCATAACACAAAAGGCACATTTTTTAATAAAAATTGCATGCTTAGTTTCACTATTTCACTTTTTGGGGTGTACTAATATAAGATGCTTTCCTTAGACTATCAAAGACACAGCCTCTAATATCTCAATGCATTGCTGCAGTTTGTAGGGTAGCACTTTAGAACACCTACTTCCTAATAAGCATTTATTTTGCATTTGTTAAATCTTTTTTTAACACTTTCTTCATCGTTAACCATTGCTTTTACACTATTTCTTATCAGTAAATCATTTCTAAACATATTAACATACATCTGTCTGGATGTGGGTCGGCTATCTGTCTGTCTGTTGCTACCTGCTATCTATCTCTCAGCCTGCTGCCTTTCTGTCTGTCTATTACATTCTTTGTCTGCTTTAACATTTGTAGATACGTTTATAAATGATTTACTAATGATAAATAGTGTAAAAGCAATTCTTACCAAATGATGAACAAAGTGTTAAGAGTTCAAAATAGCAAAATAAATGCTTATTAGGAAGTACTTAATATAAGGTGCTACTGTTTTGTAATGGTATAACCTGCATATATATTCAGGCTCTTGTTGGTCAGCTAGTCCACTCTGTTCTGATCCGTTGTGCATGCAGTAGCATCCTTCTGCTACAAGATTAACAACAAAAAGCTTTAGATCGATCAGACTTGAAACAGGCATGCTTTACCTCAGGCGAAACGTCTTCGATGCTGTACCTTTGACAGCTAAAAGTCATTTTAATTAGTTTTCACACAGTGCAAGTATTACGGTGTAAGGTGATAACAGAAAAACATCTCTGGAATTGCAGTGGCATGTCTCAAGGCAAGGGAGAAAAATGGCTTCTGCAGAATACAGTTAATCCCTCTTGTGTACTGCTTAGGTTTCACATACCATTCACACATACAAACACAACATCACACAGTAAAGGAATGGGAAAGAAAATGTGAATCCATCCAATTCTCAGAAACGGATCCTTTGTTTTAAATATCAAGCCATAAGGCTTAACTTTGTGTGTTTGTTTGGGCCAAAGATGTCAGCTTCATTCTCAAGGACCTTGAAATACATCCTCAGTGATTTTCATATGGGACTATTATTAGGTGGATAGATGAAGTACCAGAGTTGGTCTGCAGCCTACTGCCTTTCAGACCACTGGCACTGTGTTGTTTTTGTTACCAACTAGCCAAATATATCAATATTTTAATGGTAGTTGGTAGCTGGTTTACATCTGTGCAATGGTTTAAGACATATCGTAAGACAATCTTTGATTTAAAAAAGTCTCAAAATGTACTCCATATTTTCCATTTCTCAGGCTTTACTTTCATTTAAGATGTCACAAAACGCTTACTGATACTTAGCTAAAAAAAACAAGGTGTGCAATGTGAGAAGGAACACACATGGTAAAATGATAGTGAGACAAGTCTTTTTTTATTATCTCAAAAAAGCAGTAAACTTATTTTTATGATGGCCAGATGTGAAAAAAAAAAACCTGGACGAAGTTAGGGCCCAGAGAAAAACACGATGCAGATATAATGACCATATATCAGGACTGTCTACCATTCAGGCTGTTTATACAAATACTTTGCTATATTTATTGTCAAAATGACTGATGGCAACATGGGTCAGAGACTGAGTGGCTAGACACCGAGCTGCTTAGCAGAAGGTTTATGAAAATCTTTTTTTTTTTTGCACAAACAACACTGGGTCACTTATCTGCTTGCCAGTGCTATGCTGCCAGACTCAACTCGGGCAATACATCCAGCTGTTGTTGTCTCCCCTGGCCCCCTCTCTCCTCCATAAACCCCTCACACCACACCACCCTTCTCTGCCAGAGCAGCCCCGTCACTGGTGCACTGTATCAGCCTGCCTGCAGAGGGCGGCGTGGTACTTTAGAGCACTCATCCCCTTGGTATTCACACACGCCATCTCTCTCTGTCTGTCTGTCTGTCTCTCTCTCTCTCTCTCCCTCCCTCCTTCTCCCTCTCTCTCTCTCCTCTCTCTCTCTCTCTCTCTCTCTCTCTCTCTCACACACACACACACGCACACACACACACACACACACACACACACACACACACACGACAACCTTTTCATGTCTGCGGTGACAATTACATCTCCCGGGCTCTGGCTCTGACAGTGAAATGGTGGTGAAAGGGCACAAGTGGATACAAAGGTGCACCAGGGACAGCACTTTGAATCAAATAATGAGATTACATCCACCATAGATTAAAAGCATATTTGTCATGTCCGCTTGTGATTGGGGAGGGGGGGGTAATTCACTTTCCTTCCAGCCCAGTGATAGTACCATGGATTGCTCTGACAGGTTCATAAGCAATCTGTCTGCCTAGTAGTTAACAAAGTAGTTTTATACACGGATAAACTTTGGTGTGTGTGTGTGTGTCTGTGTGTGTGTGTGTCTGTGCGTGTGTGTGTGTGTGTCTGTGTGTGTGTGTGTGTGTGTGTGTGTGTGTCTGTGCGTGTGTGTGTGTGTGTGTGTGTGTGTGTGTGTGTGTAAATGGGGTGTGTGTGGGGGGGTCCTTTCACAAATACATTAACATGATTATTTCACAGCAGGTACCTCTGGTCAAAACATGGTGACACTTCATGCTAATTATTTGTGGTACGTGTTGTCTCTTCATACTCACTGCGTCTCCACTGACTATTTCTACTCAGATGGGTCCGCCACAGGTGTTCAATTCCGCTACACCTCTTGAATGTATAGTACGTTTCAGAAGTAAAACTAAGTTTTGAAAATCACATTTTTTAAGTGATTGCTGGAATCACAGAGCAACTCATCTTTTTTAAGCTGGCTAAGGAATATCCTATTAAATGAACACAGCAGTAGCAAAAATATTAACTGATCTCTCTCTCTCTCTCTTTCTCTGCCTCTCTCTCCCTCTCTCTCTCTAGCCATTTTTATTCCTTGTATTTATTTATTGAAATGTTTTTTCTTTAAAAAGCTGTTTTTGAAGTTGTATTTTTATTAGTTTTGATGAACTTGTAATAACAGCTTTTTGAAAGTCAAAGTCTCTCTCTCTCTCTCTCTCTCTCTCTCTGTCTCTCTGTCTGTCTCTCTCTTTTGATTATTTCTATGCAATTCTATTAATCACCCTGACACAGAGAGGGGACACAGCAAATTCATAAATCCCATACACCCCATCTCCTGTTGTCAATCAGATAGTCTGAATCAGAGTTAATAAGACGCAACTTAATCCATCTTTTGACCAAGGCAACAGTCTCTCCTCAACATTATTCATTGTTCATTGTTCAACATTGTTGAGGAGAGACTGTTGCCTTGGTCAAAAGATGGATTATACACAGGGTGAGCCAAAACAAACTGGGCCATTTTTTTAAAAGGATTACATCTCCTCAATCATTGAGGCTGTTGAAAGGGATGGAGGACATTGAATGCCACGTTTATCACCATAACAAGTTTAAAGCAGGATCTGAACTTGTCCCCTTTGAAAACTGGACGATTAAAATGTAAATGTGAGAAAGCATGTGGCAACTTTTTTTTAGGGGTAGTTTAATCCAAATGGCCATGGTGGTCATTTGCTTGCATGGTCATAAGCCATGATATCACTGGTAAGAGAACTGAATGAGCTTTTACTTTTTAATTGTGGTAGCCTTAATGATTAAGGAGACATAGTCAGTTAGTAAATATATTTGTGAGGTCTAGCCTCAGTGCCTCTCTGTGGTACTAATACCCTGGTGGCTTCCTCGTGTTTCTCAAGAAGCGTGTACAGTATACTTCACATGCCAGACAGCTTGTGGCCATTACCAGGACTCTAGCCAAAAAAAAACCCACTGAATGTTTGCAGAAGATGTTTTTTAATTGAAGCCCAAATTAATCTCTTTAATTTATTTCAGTCATGGACTGAAAACATAAAAAAGCAAAAAATATATGCTTGGACTTATTTATGTGTGTGTGTGTGTGTGTGTGTGTGTGTGTGTGTGTGTGTGTGTGTGTGGGGCATAAACATGCATTGCCAGCCTTCTCAAAAAACTCCAAGCTGATGCTAATTATTGGTGGTTAACTGAACCACCAAAAAAAATCAATAAACTGTTGTCATTCCTGGCAAGTTTTCTCTGTCTTTAGCCCGTTGACAGGTGGCCTTTGTTTCTTAGCCACCGCTCCTTTTCCTCTTGCCTTTCATGATGGAAGGTCAGGTGAAGGTAGCTGAATGGGATTATGGGAGCTCAGCGCCTGCCCCACACCCAACAATAAAGAGGAGTTAATGGCTCGGAGTGGAGTGGGAGGTCTCCACTGTCGCCAGGGCCGTGAAAACGGATGCCTTTTATTGGCGATTGACCTCCCCTGGCTAAAGCCCACGCATTGTCTCTTCCCACCCGCGGGGGTGCGGTCTCCGGTCCTCCTCAGGACGTGCGGTTAATGTACCGGCCGTAATGAAGCCGCCATGGTCCGCTAGCGACCCCACTGCCCACACGAGTGGCGTCAACCACCTCTTCCCTTCGTGTTGTCCGCCTGCTTCCTCTCTCCCTCTCTCTGTCTCTCTCTCTCTCTCTCTTTGTCTCTCTCTCTCGCAGCGTGGCCATAAAAAGACACCCTCTCCTCCGCAGGAGCGGCGTTCCATTCAGTGATGAGGGATGACCGACGCCCCTGATGCTAAGCACACTCAGCGGGCAGGAATGAGTGTGGGTTACTGCTCAATGTCACTTTGACAATAGGGAGTGAGGGATTAAGAGAGGGAAAGAGGTGCTAGTCCCTGCACACACACTCACACACACACACACACACATATACACATGCACACACACACACAGCATACACACACACACACACATATACACATGCACACACACACACACACACACACACACAGACACACACACATATACACACACACACACACACACACACACACACACACACACACACACTTGCGCCAACTTGGAGGTCAGTAGGAAGAAAGTGCCACGGGGCATGCTGGGGTCTAGATTTTAGGAGAAAAATATGAAATGGTCCCAAAGAGCTGGTTTACTAGCAGGGCGCGCCGTTATCGGGGTGAGCACTGCTGTGCTGTGGTGGTATGTCAAATCTAATTTAACTGCTATCTCGCCGCTCAAGAAACCAGGAGATTCGGTTGATGGATGAGGAAATACATAGGCAAGAGTAAGTCAGTACAGAGAACAGGTGATTTGCCCTTTGGAGAATGACTGCGTCAGACGAAACTCAAAGGATAAGGTACAAGTTGAGGGGAACTTTTTGTCTCAGTGTGTTGTGGAAAAAAGGTCAAATACATCAGCCTGTGGGAAGACTTGGGAGGGCTTATTTAAAGCTCATCTCCACACAAAAATAGACACAGCATGAACTACAAACGAATATAAACTACCTATGGAATCAGTGTCGGCACTGCCTAGATTATAAATACTTAAGACAGAAGAGCGTGTTTTATATAGCTCCAGGTAAGCACATTATTGCCAGCCAGATGATCATGATGATATGCTATAATATGCCATAGGCCTACAGTACATAATAGCAAGTGTGTCTATTAGTTAATGGCTTCAGCAGAAGAACACAGCTGGCAGCTGTGAACACAGAGTTGCTAGTGGAGTTGTCCTGAATAGAAGCATAAGACCTTATCTCCTTTATCTTTCCCAGGGTTGATTTATAATCAGAGACAAATTCAGAAACAAACCAATAAAGACATTTATTTGGAACAGTGCAAACTAATGAAGTACTTTACAAGGAAGCACAAATAATTAATTCATTTGATTTAAAGTGAAAAATCACTACACCATTGAGGATGCCCCAATCTATAAAGCTGTGTGGAGACAAGCACACACTCCCTTTAACAAGTGGAGTCAGTCATAGGTGAGCATGTTTGTTTGTTCAGTCATTAAACTACATGTCTGCATGAACTGCATTACTGCCATTCTGTCAGTGAGTGTTTTAGAATGTAAAATGTTTAATTCTGTTGTCCTTTGGGACTACCTAAAAACATAGCATTTCACCTGCTTGGGCGAGACTTTAGGTCTTTTTACAAGGTCTTTGTTACGTCCCACATCACCCATGATGTGCCCGATACGTAACGGTTAACGTTGTTAGACATTCTGATGTGTTAAGCATTCTAAGCCAATAACCATAACCCTAACCCTTGCCCTAACTATAACCTGATAAGTTTTAATATTGGCTGACGTTTAAGGTAAGGGTAAGGTTAAGGTTAAGGTTAGGGTTAGGGTTATGATAAGGGTTATATGAGTGACACAGGATGTAACAAAAACGTCAGATTCTAAAGTCCCGCCCATCTGGTGTTTTTAGGAAGTCCCATTATCCCTCAGCCAGTGTAGTGCCACAGTGACAGACAGAGCGTTATAGTGTAGTCTACAGTAACACTGTTGAGATGAGGCAGAGGAGTCAGACTTCAAATTGCACTTCAAACATGAGTTTAATGACAAACTGGTTGATATCAGGAGTGCACGCCATTCTCTCGAGAAATGTCTGCTAAATGTTATGCTACCCACACACACACATTACAGTTGACATTATTTTTTAGATCATAGTCACTGAAATGACAAATTTGCATGCTTGTCAGTAAATTCACAGCCTATTGCCATTTGGACACAGATATTGCATTGTCTTTGTGCTCCAATAGGTAGCACAACATTTATAAAGAAGAGATAGCATTACAAAGAAAAAAAAAAACCTGAGTTTCTACAACAATGCAAAAAATGCCCAGTCATCTAGGAGCTTGGACATAGCTGTTTCTGTGTTTGACTCATCATCATGTGGTTCTTGTTATGAAAAATAGCCTGAGGAGGGCAAGGCTCCTCTGTGATAAAACGGGACAGCACTCATTACCCACCGTAAACAATCTCCCTGTGCTCTTAAAAAAGAAAAAAAGTGCTGGTGCCTACTGTAAGTATTGATCAATGAGAAGGCCAAGGTTGCATCAGGATCTGAGATTGATCCCGTGTAAGCTACCTTTCACTTCCAGAAGTTTTCTTATATACACATTTGTCTTTCCCAAAAGTGTATTGTAAAATAAATCCATTCACAAATAGATGAATCACAACACTTCATACTGATTTCTCTAAAGTTCATGTTGCGTTCATTAATAACACATGGTCCACAAATAGAACCGACATCCTAACCCAGGATAAGACTCTTAAGTTGACTGATCGTTAACTCTCGTACACCTCTGTCCATGCCATGGTAATCTTGGTCAGGTTCCACTCAGTGATGCATGGAGTGGAAGCTGACACGATGGCTCTGAATGTTTCTCCAGTCTGGGACTAGAGTGACCAGATGTCATGCCTTACATTGTTATGCACAATATTTTGACCTTTTATCCCACATCCCACATGTTCAGAGATTTAATTGGCCATTTGGATTTTAATTATCAGCGATAAGAACACAAGAACTCTGTTTCTTTATTGTCTGCCCAGGACACGGGCCGCTAATGCTGTTGTAGCATAATTTCAGCACGATTTAATTGCACTGCATCAAAAGCAGTGCCCTGGCTAATATAAATGCAACATAGCCAAGCTTCTCTAAAAGCCTGGCTAGCATCCAGAGTCTGCGAGAGGAGAGCAGGGAATGGACAGTCATCAAGACGCTGCTGCAATTGTCATTGACAATGCAGACTTGGGGCCAGTAAACTCTGCTACATCAGAAGCAAAAAAAAAACTTACACAGATGCTAATGAGCCAAAAGAAAAAAAATGTTTCTAATTACATTAGACAGATATTATACTGAAACAATGAGTTGTAACAAGATAGATACTATATTATGGTGATGAGCCATACCAAGGCTTTGTTTTGAAGATACACCTTTTACTATGCACTCATAACTCCAGATAACAAAGCGGCAGGGCTAAGTGGAAAGGGATCTCATATGGTCACGATAGTAAGGATGCCATGTATGATGAGAACTACACTAGTGCAGTTACACGTAATAGCCTAATTAAATAGCAACAGACGACACATGGACATGAGCATTTGGTTCTTGCATAATATAGAACTAGACATAAATAGTAACATTAATGGCTCTAACCACAAGTCTCACAGCATATAAAAGTGAACTATGCCAAGATGCTGTAAGAAATGTACAACCACTTGTCACAATATCGTGAATATGTGAAACTTTCAGGTTACCTTCCCACATAACCCCCTGTGCAGCATAGTGGCCACTGCCAGCTGTTCTGTATGCACTTGTAAAGGCCACTGTTGGCTGTTATATTAAACTGGATGTAAACAAGGGGATACCATTAGTTGATGGTATTTACATGCTATTTTTTATATTTCCATCTTTTTACAAGTTGTAAACTATTTATCCTAATTTTGGGAAGGTTTGCACTTTTTTAGTGTTACTTTTCACTTAAGCATTTCTGTGTTCTCCTAATGAGCATCTACAGTGTTGCTGTTTTGCTGAAGCTGAGAAAAATGTCCATTCTACACAAAATGTGTTGTGAACTTGTATGTCAACTTTTGAGATTTAAGATGTTTTTTGTGGTAATGTGCATGGCTAGCTTTGTAACACATTAGTAGTCTTGCTCTAGGACGACAAGTGTTCCTAAACTGCATTCAAAGATTGCTGTATGTGGGACACTTTTAAGAACTGCTGGCAGCTTGTTCCAGTGGCCTACAACATAATGGCTCAGTGATGCTTCACCCTGTTTGGATTGGCCTCCACTAGCTGGCCTGAGGCCATAGATTTAAGTCTTTCTCACTGTATATTCCTCAAATATATCTGATATGTATTCAGGGCCTAAACTGCTAAGTGATTTATGGAAGGGACAATGTTTTGTGAGGGGGTCATTCTCATGGAATAAGCCCCGACAGAGTGATGCAGGACCACATTATACCACTTATTATATGGCTACTTGCAACAAAAAAAAAATTAGAAATAGAAGGTTGACATGACATATCTAAAATATTTTGTTGCAGCTTCATGGCTTCTGCTGCTAAAATATTTTACCTAAAAAATAGGATGTTTAAGTGTTACGTAGCAACATGTCCAGCTGCTAAATAACTCGTTGCAGCTTATATTCTTGAAATTCCATTACGATAAGTGAACGGACTACTTGAAGAGTGATATAAAAGTTGCCTCTGACAATGGTCATTATACAGAAATATTTGCTCTTGGAACATTGTTGTGGCCCATTCAAAGTCAATGGGACTTTTGTCAGCATTCTAAAGAGCTATAAAAGAATGACTAATATCAGCACTTTAACCCTTAGATACATAATTGGGGTCAAAAATGACCCAGAGGGTTGGATTTTTGCCATATCATTGTAATTAAGTTTTTTATGATTTAATCTGCCAAGTATTCCTCATAAAACCGTTTTGACATAAGGCTATCTGCATTTTGTATTTTAAATTGATATATTTTAAGTCATTGCAGTTTTCTGTATCACTACCCCACTTTTCCATAAATGGGGTCAAAAATGACCCCAAGCATTTGCTATGCAATCTCTAGGAACCTTTGATTCTTATCAACTCTGACTGTCAGGTAATACATTAACTGTTACTTTACACATCCAATGCCAGCAGCCTCATCATCCATTAAGTAACATTTACAAAGCAACATACACATGAATACTATCTTATTTTTATGAACTTCAAATACATATGACAGTCGCGAATGCACAATGTGCCGCGGCATGATAGGGCCCTATGTCTATATATGGACGTATTTTTCACATCTATGACTTTTGTGTGATGAAGTATAGTTTTATTAAATAGGCCTTGTAGTAAGTACTGTTTGATGGCATATCCTCATGCAACGTGTTTTTGGTATCAAATTAACTTACTTCATAAAAAGCTAACAGTGTCAGTGGAAGGATATTGTTGATAAGGATTGAAGATATTGTCAGATGAAGGTTCTAAGCAACAGGTGCATAAAAACAGTAATCAAGAGGTGAGAGAACATGGTTTTGCACACAGCACAACTTGAAGATAAAAGTCTTTGCAAAAAATAGTAGACTTATTGACATGAACTGGGCAAGAAGAGAGAAATAAAAACCATAGTGGACCAAGCTAGCTAACATTACTGCATTTGTTTTTTTAGAGATGCAAACCCTTACTATACAGCTTCCTTTGCAATCCTTGCAAAATCTAACCCTTTAGGCAGCCTGTCTTACTATTATCAACATTTGATGTCAACAGCCAGTCAACAGCCAGTATTGTTTTATGACATATTATTCATCGTCTCATAAATTGTGTGTGTGTCTACATTTACTTATACAGCTAAATATTGATTCACAGTTTTATGTGGCATCGAAAACATTAGCTTTTTAATGTTTTTTTTGTCTAGAGTATCAAGGCTGCTAGGATTCCTATTCAGTCATTTTGTGATAAAATGTTAATAAATAGTGAACAATGAACATGTCAAACATAAAATCGTGTTTGTGTTAACCAACATATGAGAAACGCATCATCATTAATCAACATGAAAAAATTACTTTAGTTTGTTGCATAAAACACAATGGTCTCTTGGTCCTGTGTAAAACTCCAGCAAAGGCATTGTGTATGAACTCCTGTTGTCTAATACACTTACTCTTACCCTTACAGTAGTCTAAAACCATAAATGAGCTTTTTTAATCATAAAAAGGCGGTTTTGGTGATCTGGTGATCATTCTGAGAATGAAAGTGTCTACAAATGCTGACTCTATTTGCTTTGCGACAAAAACAGTTAAAGACAAAAGTATTGGGTTGCTCTATATTTTACTGTCCCTGTTACATCAATAAGGTACAGTGTAACAAAGTGTTAAACAACATGTAGCATTATGTACTTACACTATACCAAGGGGTTAAGATTAGGGCTAGGTATGTACAGTGTAAGTACATAATATTACACGTGGTTACATGTAGATACACCTAAAAATGAACTGCAAAATATAGTGTTACCAAGTATTGTTCCAAGCCTGCTATCAAGAACACACAAAACAGGCTAAGCAAAAAAAAAAACTAATGAGGACTGATTTCAGTGAGAATATTTATAGCCTCTCTTTTTTTAGCTGGAGAAAATAGAATACAGTCATTGTATACTGTGCAGACTTTCAGGTAAAGCAGTGAAAAAAATCCTAAATTTCCAGGGGTAGCACCCCTATACTTCCTGCCAAATTTATGTTCCCTCTACTTTCCAAGTCAGACCTAGAGCCTTTGCATATTGTGCTAACTGGCGGCTGCAGGAAAGGGCCCTACATTATATGGAGGCAAAGCTTGTCATCTCCACTGTTACGCATGGTCGAACATGAAATATGGAGGGACTTATACTTCACTGGTTTAAAAGGGTGACAATGGGACTGGGGGACTCCTTTGAGAGCCTACTGTCAGGGGCGCTGAAAGGATAGAACAGAGTTTGCAGAGTAAAAATGCATTATTGACCAGCTTGTCCATATAAATGATAAGCCCCCTAGATGTGTGCAGGGGAAATCGGGGGCAAACCAGGGTGCTTGGCCACCAAATCCACCTCGTGAGTGGCCCAGTTCTGAACAGTAATGAATGCCCACATTTTAGTTTCCATAGTATGTGTGGAGCCTAGCTAAACTTTTCAAATAAAGAATGGCCAGTTTGTCTACTCTGGATGAACACAATATAACACGCAAAGCATTCGATTATTGTGATTACATACAATGACATTCTCCCACTGTCACTTCTTATGTTGTTAAAAGCTTCAGTGATGAAACTGCATTCAGCCATAAGACCTAGTTGTCACACATTAAAGTGGCTACAAGTATTCATTTGAAGAAAACCAGTCAATAAAATTGTTAATGTATGTAATCATGTTTCTTTTCATGCCACATAAACCTGTAATTGTTGTCGTAATAATCATCTGTGCATTGCACAAAGGCCTGTTTGCTCCTGTCACAAACAAATGGTACATTTGCTATGTTTTGGTCAGTGATTTTTATAGCACTGGATACTAGATTGTAAAAATGTGTTCATAATTAATAGCTGTATTACATATACGGTTATGTGCAGATATGCTACCTAGTGGACTAACTCCCAGTTTACTAAAATGTGCAGAAATAGACAAAGCATAAACATTATCAGTAAAACATCCCGTTGCTGTGGTCACAGACAAGAACACATATTGCTCGGCTACACTCGAGTCTTACCATATGAAAAGATAATATTGAAAGATATCAAAAGTTATCATAACTTTTAATAACTGTGGGAAAGTGGTGAAGACTTTATCGTCTCTCTCCGGCCTGACTAATGTCTTATCTGAGTCAGTGAAATGACATTTTTGCATGGGCGGCCACGAGGCAGCCTCATCCCTTTGAGCCCACCCGCACATGCATATTTAATATCTCTGATATGCATCAGCTTTCTTTAAGATCTTACAGACGACAGAGCAGCCCTCTTGTCAAATAACCCATCCTAGCCAGATAACAAAAAAACAAATGAAGACAGAGCCAGTCAAAATGACTTAACCTTTCTCTTGGAGCAGAATTACCCTTTTGAGACACAAGTATAAATACATCTTCAGATACGAGGAGCAGAGGAGGAAATGACTTTACTGTTTTGCATGTCAGAGAAGTGAAAGGACAGGGCACTCACAATGAATGTAAATCTGTAGGACGGCTCAGATGCACAGTGTATGCTCAGGCTCCATCACACAGTGCTAAATTAAATTGACCCTGACAGGTTTATCTAAAGTGTGTAAAGATATAACACAGTTATTTACTACTGTCCTTGAGTTCAATCTTTTTTTTGTTGTTGTTGTTGTGTATGTGCCAGAACCAAGCACTTTGCCAAGCAAGTCAGGCCTATTTACTTTAATTGGCTGGATTTGCATGCACAGATTGTGCTCTATGGTAACTATCATCAAGTACTTGGGTAAATGAAGCATTGATAAATAAGCAATAGAATTACAGCCTAACTCCTTTTTGTTTGATTTTTCCAATGTGCCTAAAAGGCAGGCTTTTCTTTGAGAAAAATGTACCCATATGAATAAGAAATATATAAACTTACAAAAGGATTTATACAAAAGTCTTATAGTAAAAAAAACTATAGTATAGTAAAAGTCTTTACTGTCAGCAACATATTTGGCTATACAAGTCTTAAATGGCACATACTACGGCAGTGGCCCATTTCTCATTTTCCTCATCTATAAGTAAAGCACACAACCACATGTTGAGTATAAGGTAACATATACTTTCAGTACATGAGGCATGTATTGTTTAGAATATATTACATCATATTTTTGTGTTTTTCCTATATGAGAAAACACCATTACATAGAGAGATTTGTGTATGCAATACACATGCAATAAATGTAAAATGTATGCAATCTTTATATGATTTTGAAAATACTTTAATATGGTAAAAAGACTGCATTATATAGCACATTCCTACACCCAGCAGTGTTTCTGAAGTACTTTACATTGAATGCCCCACATTCATATCTCTATATACTACATATGAGGTTCTAATATAGCATATTAAAACATTGTAAATTTTATGTAGATTATTTCCACATAGGTAGTTGCTTTTAGAAAACACAGATCGTTGCCAACATCTAATTTGTTGTGCCCTAATGGCAACCACATGATTATGTGGTAACAATTAATCTCAGGAACAGCATGCTGATGACTGACCTCTCCTGCTCAGTCACTGTACAAATGTTATTAATAGTAGTAGTAATAGTAGTAATAGTTATAGTACATCAGTGATGTATCTCATAGAAATGCATGGTCAAATTATGGCAAATGTAATATTGTATAAGTATATTGGATGCAAATATTATTCGCCTTTAAAAGTCTGTGCCATACATAGAATTGAATTTGAGGTAACAACCCCTCTTGTTTGCCAACATGTAAAGTGTCTTGACTCAGCACTTTAGCCAACTCTCGTCCATCCAGCCTTACCTTTTGTGCGATCGGTTTGATCTGTAGCACTGTAAAGGTTGAAAAATAATTGCCTTTTACAAGCTTCTTTGCTGGGGGGTAAGGCCAGCCGTGGGTGCAGTGGCTTCTCTCCTTCCTGTCGACTCAGCATGAATTCCCCCCAACACACACACACACACACACACACACACACACACACACACACACACACACACACACACTCTCTCTCTCTCTCTCTCTCTCTCTCACACACACACCAACCTATGCTCTCTCTCTCTCTCTCTCTCACTCACTCACTCACACACACACCCACACACACACACACACACACACACACACACACACACACAGACTCACACAAATGTGTTTATGCATCTACAATCTTAGGGTAGCACAATTAATGACAGTTTGGTTATGTCTCTTTTACAAACCAGAACTGCACTCTAAAATGTCATCAAGACAGCTTGTATCAGTGAAGGAGGAGCCAAAAGAAGAAGAATTTGATAACTTCCTACATTGCTATCTGCTTGCAAATGAAACAGTGGATGAAAAGCTAAAATTGAAACACGACTTGAAAACGGAAATGAATAGATCACCTATATTTAATGATGAAGATTTCTTTTGACCTATGGACCTTGAAAAAGAACAAGAAGAAGCAGCAGTAAAAGAAAAAGAGGCTGGTCTGAAACAGTATGGTAGAAATGACCGTTCTACAAGTACATTGACTGGATATTATAAATCTCCAAAAATCTGTCATATGTTTACAAACACCAAGTATAAGTAACAGTCTTTCTTTTGCATTTACACGGCGGTACGCTTTCAAGAGTGAGTTACAATCAAATAATTATGCAGAAAAACAAGTATCTATTTAAAGTAACTAGTGGGGTGAAAACAAAAATCAACAGGGATTATGGGAAGGGATTCTATTCAGAACCACTATTATTGGTCTAATGGTCAACACAGAATGCTGGGTGAAGATGGGGTGGATGTGTGAAGTAAGAGTTGAGCAGGAGTGGGTGAGGGGTTAGATGAGTGACATTTCAAAACCTGCAGTTTTCTTTAAGACTTTCCATACCATACATTTTTATGTGTCTTAATGTGGCAATAAATGTGTGCCTACATATATGTATGAACATATACCATATGTATGACATTCTATAATCCTCTGAATGTGATGTTCCTGCTTCTCTGCTTCATGGCTAGTGCTGCCTACAGCAAGAGCTCCTAACATTTTAAACCTGCTATGTGTTTCACTCTTTATTTGTCTACCTTCTTAGAGCCTTTACCTTGCTCCTTTGCCACACGGTGTCCAACTCAGGGGCTGGGTGGGGTATGGGGTACAGTATGGTGTGTGTGAAAAAATAGGTGTTTAAAGTAAGTGCATGACAAAATGGCCATTGTGTGACTCCCAATCTGATTGTGTAGCAGCTGGCATCCCAACAAACTAAAAGTAAATATTTCCAAGTTATATTTATAAAGGTCAGTCTCTCTGTAATCTAACAAAAGTGTGGGAAAAAGGTTCTTCCTGATCTTTCTGATGTGGAATTCAAGATTTTGTGATGTTGCATACTAATTGTCAAAAGTCTACATAAGACACAAAAGACAGAGCTGAAAAGAAAGCTAAGAAAAGCATACAAAAAAGTTTGCAAAAGCTTACAATGTCTCAGAATGTCTCTTAAAAGGTTTTGCATGTGTATCCATGCTTTGAATAAATAGAATATATTTATTCTAGGTTTACCTGACAGAAATCATATCTCTATACTTAAGGTCTTCTAACTCTTAAAAAGAACAAATGTTATTTTCTTGGTGGCAAATACAAAGACAGAGGCATGTTAGCATCACAGTTGTAAATATTCGGTTCAGTAAATGCTAGTTGTATGTATGGAAAAGTACTTATTTTTGTAAGATTTCTCATGTGGGTCATGGTGAAATATCTTGCTCAGTAAGAATGACTACACTGTGTTTCTATGACTAAGCACCGGAAATAAAGAACACAACTAAATCAAGTGAAATAACTAAAGAGGCTGCGTAAAGAGGTTCTTCTGGACAGACCACTGCAATAATGCTGTATAAGGCTTGTCATGTAGACCTCATAAACTCAAGATTGATTTCACTGAAAGTTTCAACATCATTTTGTTTACATAGCCACTCCAACTATGACCAGGTCCTACACCTATGATCCTACACCTACTCTCCCAACTCCCCATGACTGCGCCCACCTGACTACCATCCAATGTGTGAATGGTGTCAATAAACATGAATTTCCTTCCCATAGTCTTTTTGTATAATTTCCTTTTTCCTTGAAACAAGGAGGCCACTGGGCCGTGATATTAACACCACAGAGTGGAATAAGATTGCTGAGAACTTGCTAGAAGTTGCAAGAAATGTGTTCTAGAAAAATTTCACAATGAATTTCACAGTACAGTTCAATACTGTAGTTTTTGTGATCATAATGACTCTCACTCCAAGTTACACATTGAATTATGTTAATGATGGCCCATGTGACCCTTTTGTTACATAATGAGGGGTGCAGTTTACAGCTCACAGCTCCACCTCCAGTGGTCTAGCAATATAGCTCCTGGTTCTCCATCATCAGGTTAGAACTGAAGAAGCATTTTGGATGAAAGGTAAAACATCTTCAAGCTCAAAGTCTGAGTTAAATCTTCAAATTCTGATTTAATAGTCAAACAACACTAATTTTGTTGTTTGTAGATACTATTTACATCTTCTTCCTCTTAAGGACAGCTTAGTTGTATTTGTTTTACACACCAGAAAAGGCAGCCTAAAATGTCAGTGAAAACGGAGACAGAAGTAGATTTTGATGACTTTCTATACGATTATATTCTTGCAAATCCGACAATGGATGAAAAGCCTGAATTTGAACAAGATTTTAAAACTAAAATGAATAAATCACCAACCATCCCTGACAAAGATTTTGTAATACCCATGGATATTAAAAAAGAAGAAGAAGAAGAAGAAGAAGAAGAAGAAGAAGAGGCTGATCCAAGAGAGTATGTTAAAGATGACTCTTCTGCAACAAGTAAGTTGATTGACTTGTTTGTTTCATAAATCTTCAAAGCTAATTTCACTGCAAAGTATGATTACAAAACTTATGTTTAGTTATTGGTTTTAAACTTTGTTTCATATATTAAAATCTTTCATGTATTAAAAAAGTGTCAGGGATGGGACAGGGGTGCTGTATAGAACAGAAATGTAATTTCCAAACTTTATTTATCTAGGAAATCTGGGTATCTGTCATGACCTCTGTAACTGTGTGCTAATCTCTGTTTACCTGTATATTTCAAACCTTAATGATAAATGGTATCTTAATGTAAATGTATTGCAGACAGAAGTGCAAGTGTTTTGTACAGAACTTAAAATTACAAACAGACATGCTGACGGTGTAATGAAATGTAGTGACAAATTACCCATAATCATCTTCAGAGCTTTAGTCTCCCCTCATGTGACTACAAGAGGGGAAGTGTCCGTCACCTTTTGTTTCTCCTGTGTCTTTATTTAAGTATCTGTATTTGGTTAGATATATGTTTGCCTCTATGGAAACTTCCAGCTTAGATCAAAAATTCAAAGAAATATTTGGTCCACACTAAAACATATTGTGCTGTGTTATAGGACAGTCACAACAGACAAAGAAAAAAACACGAAATGTTGTTTTAAAAATTGTCTTATTTATATTATAGGATACGATCAAAGGACCCAGTCTAATGGAAGACAGAACACTGAGGAAAAAAGAAACACAGAGGGACACTCACCACTCTTCCTGTCCAGAAAGAGTTCATTGAGGAAGAAGATATATGAATGCACTGAGTGTTCCAAAATCTTTGCCACGTCTTCACGGCTTGTGCATCATCAACTGATACACACAGACAAAAGACCTTATGAGTGTAGTGTATGCAGGAAGAGTTTCAGGCAGAATTCACATCTCACCAAACATCTGATCACACATACAGGGGAAAAGCCATTTCAGTGTTCTCACTGTGGAAAACGCTTTGGTCTAAAGGCCAATCTCAAGACACACCAAATGATCCATTCTGGAGAAAAGCTATTTAAGTGTTCTCACTGTGAAAAGAGTTTTGGTCAAATGATCCAACTGAAGAGACACCAGGTGGTCCATTCAGGGGAAAAGCCATTTCAGTGTTCACACTGTGGAAAGCGTTTTGGTCGAAAGGCCAATCTCAAATCACACCAAATGATCCATTCAGAAGAAAAACTATTTAAGTGTTCTCAATGTGAAAAGAGCTTTGTTCAAAAGGGCAATCTCAAGACACACCAAATGATCCATTTGGAAGAAAAGCTATTTAAGTGTTCTCACTGTGAAAAGAGTTTTGGTCAAATGATCTATCTCAAGAAACACCAGATTATCCATTCAGAGGAAAAGCCATTTCAGTGCTCTCACTGCGAAAAACGTTTTCATTTTATTGGTGATCTCCGTAGACACGAGAGGATCCATTCAGGGGAAAAGCCATTTCAGTGTTCTCATTGTGGAAAGAGCTTTGGTCAAATGTCTCATCTCAAGAGACACCACAAGATTCATACAGGGGAGAAATCATATGAATGTTCTCAGTGTTGAAAGGCATGTAATCAAGAGTATTGTAAAACAACACCACAGAATTCATACTAGTGGAAAGCCATTTAAGTGATTTCAATGTAGACAGACATTTAAAGTCCACAGTTGTAGATATTCGGTACAGTAAATTCTGGTTGTATGGAAAAATACTTATTTTTGTAAGATATTTCATGGGAGTGGTGGTGAAATATCTTGCTCAGTAAGAATGAGTACATAGATATTATGTAAGGGATGGTCATTCTAAAATATGCCCCAACAGAGAGATGCAGGGCCTGTGAGTCACTCTGAAGGAGATTATTTTTTGATGATGACAATTTCACTAAAGCTTACTATCTGACATAGAGAAATTGTATTTTCTGGTTTGTCTAACGTTTGTAAAGAATGCTGGTGTGATGCTGTGATTTGGCATCATGACACCATGTGGCTTAAAGGAAACCTGAATTGTGTTGAAATGTTTGTCTGTGTTTGTAAATGAATGACTGCATTTACCAATAAAATACCATTGTTGTACAACTTACTAAATCATGTCTACATGTACACCTGCATTTATGGTCTAAATCACCCTCTGAATTGTTATGACTTTGGTGAGTGCATGTGGCAACAGTGTAGTAATGCATTTCTCTAGGTTTAAACAGTGTATCAACTTCGACAGAACCAGTTACAGGCATGATTACAGTTCAAAATGGGTAATCTTCATTGGGTTGCAACTTGCAAATGAAACTTGAAAATATTCTGTAAATTTACAGAAGCTTTCCATAGAAAAAACAACCTTTGCTTTTAAACCAATTAAAAGTGAAAGTAAACCAAGTCCTTCAAGGGCATTTATCTGATTGTCAAAAAAACTTAGTGTATCTGTAGACCATGCCTTGAAACATTCCTAAAAATTCTCATAGATACTTAGAAAACTTGAATTGCCAGTGTTTTAGGTGGAGAAAGTCATTATCCCATCACATTTTTCATGTAGGATTACTACTCCAACCTATGTAAGCACATTTGTTTTATAAAATGTGTTGCATTTTGGGCCATCATAATTAAGAAAAATGTATATATACACAATATAAATAACTATCAACTATGAATCAATATAATAACTTTTACTTGTTGCAACCTATATGCAACATTGTGTTCAAAACTGGTACTGTAATCAAATTCGAAGAACTGTGGTGAACGGGTGACACCAGGACAGGGGGTGCTGCCCATTTGTAATGGCTGACTGGCTGATCAGTGCACTCACCTGCTTGAGCATTGATATGCAGGTGCAGATGGACAATGAGAGGGAGAGAGAGCTGACAACATGGTGCGCTGTATGCCAGGCTGGATGTTGGGCAAAAAGGGATGCGAATTGTGTCGGTCGTGATCAATAGGAGCACGGCCGGTGAAGATAGAATTTTGGGGAAAAAACTAGATTAGGTTTGTCGGAATAATTAGGTCTGCCACTGCAGTGTGTGTGCCCCAGATTGCTGAGACCGAAGTGCCCTCCTGACCTGGAGAAGCCTGTCCTTCACAGTGTGCATGTGTTGTGGTTTAGGCCAGTGCAATATAACTTAATGGGACAAGGGGCTGTTAGGAGCTTTTGTGTGGTGTGGTGTGGTGGGGGGCCTGTTTTACTTGAGATTTTTATTTACTGTGTCTTACTACTATTTACTTACTATTAGATTGCTCAGGACCTGCGCAGAGGAATTAGCTGAGCCTCTCCAACACCTCTTCAACAGGAGTCTGCAGACAGGCAAGGTCCCCACACTGTGGAAAACTTCTTGCCTGATACCTGTACCAAAGAAAGCACACCCGAAAGAACTCAATGACTACAGACCGGTTGCCCTAACCTCACACTTAATGAAGGCCCTTGAGCGGCTGCTGCTGCTCAACCATCTGAAACCCCAGGTTCGCCATGCACTGGACCCCCTGCAGTTTGCCTATCGGGAGAGTGTGGGAGTAGAGGACGCTATCCTGTACCTGCTGCACAGGGTACACTCTCACCTGGACAAAGGAGGCAGTGCTGTGAGAATCATGTTCTTTGATTTCTCCAGCGCTTTCAACACCATCCAGCCACTTTTGTTAAAGGACAAACTGCTGCGGATGGGAGTGGAGCCTAGTCTGGTAACCTGGATCACAGATTACCTCACTGAACGGCCCCAGGTTGTCAGACTGGGGAACTGCTCATCTGAGACTGTGATCAGCAGCACAGGGGCGCCACAGGGAACGGTGCTCTCCCCAGTGCTGTTTACTCTGTACACCACTGATTTCAGCTACAACTCAGAGACTTGTCATATCGTTAGCTTGATAGCATAATTGCCTAAGTCATTTTTTGGTCAAATTGAGATTTTTGCACAACTTTACTCCCCTACCACTTCTGCATCATCCTGTCTGTCTGTCTATGTCATTGGACAATCACAACACTCATAAAAGTAAAAAAAAACATAGCTGCCTAAGTCATTCATTTGACTTAGGCAGTTTTACCATTGGACTTAGGCAGTTTTTATACAATCAATTTGACTTAGGCAGATTATGCCTATGACTTAGGCAGTTTTACCATTGGACTTAGGCAGTTTCTATACAATCAATTTGACTTAGGCAGATTATGCCTATGACTTAGGCAGTTTTTCTGAGAATATAAAATAAACAGTACATCTTCTCAGCCATTTTGCATACATCAAAACTGCCTAAGTCACTTTTATTTGATAAAAAAAATGATGTTCGGTTTTGTTCTTTTTCCAAACTTTTTCTCACATCTACATGAATGTTCTGTGAAAATATCAATAAAAAATATGCATGTGATTTTTAGAAAATGTGTTTTTTCTTGTTTTCCAAAAACACAAAAAAATGACTTAGGCAATTATGCTATCAAGCTAACGATATGCAGAAGTTCTCTGATGACACTGCAATTGTGGGGTGTATCAGGGATGGACAGGAGGGGGAGTACAGGGACCTCGTGGAGGAATTTGTTGGGTGGTGTCGGACTAATCAACTGCAGCTGAACACCACCAAAACCAAGGAAATGGTGATGGACTTTAGGAGAACCACCCCACCACTGGAACCTGTCTCAATTGATGGGGTAAATGTTGAGGCAGTCTGCACATACAAGTACTTGGGGGTACTCCTTGACAATAAACTGGACTGGTCTGCTAATTCAGATGCCCTATACAGGAAGGGGCAAAGCAGGCTGTACTTCCTGAGGCGACTGAGGTCCTTCAATGTCTGCAACAGACTGCTGCTGATGTTCTACCAGTCTGTTATGGCCAGTGTGCTCTTCTATGCTGTGGCATGTTGGGGTGGTTGCACTAAGAAGCGGGATACTGGTCGTCTGGACAGACTGGTGAGGAAGGCAGGGTCTGTGGTGGGCACGGAGCTGGATGCTCTCTCTACCATAGCTGAAAGGAGGACCCTGAGCAGGCTGCACTCCATATTGGACAATGACTGTCACCCCCTGCACACCATCTTCATTAATCAGAGGAGTTTGATCAGTGACAGACTCCGGTCCCTCCCCTGCAGGACTGACAGGCTTCGGAGGTCCTTTGTTCACAGGGCCATACAGCTTTACAACACCACACAGAGGGAGCTGGGCATAATTGACTGGACTGCTTGAGCTGCACCCCACACACACTCACACACCACGCTGTGCTGGTGACCCCTACACCTTCCTGGACATACATTGCACTGCACTACCCGGATTACATCCTCCACTACATGACTATTCCATGGTCAACCTACACTATCCTACACTACCCTGGACAACGTGTACTGCACTGTTTGCATTGCCACTTTGTTTTTACTTGCACTAAGGACCATTCCCCAACTCAAACTTAACCTGTTCACTTGAATTACGGCAATGCACCTTATATAGACACGTCTTAGTACCCCCCCCCCCCTCCTAACCCATTTCAGTGAATGTTGTATGTATGTTGATGTGTGCAATATGGTGATTCGTCTTGATTCGTTTTGTAATGTGTATTTATTATGGGTAATGTGTATTATGTGTATGCTACAAGACACCTTAATTTCCTTCGGGATTAATAAAGTTACTCTACTCTACTCTACTATTTGCTGTGTCTAGTCATTGCCTTGCTCGTTTGCATGTGTTTTGTACTCTAACTACTGTTGTATTGGTACCTGTTTTCATAAACTGTGACTAAAGAAAGATATATCTTTTGTGCTTAAGTGATGACTCATACTGACTATGTTTATGTCGTCTTTTAAAAAATCCCCTTTGTTATCGCTAATCATTATTACAATACTGTAAAGTGTTGATGCCCTTCATAGGCAAGTTGTAGAACACGTTGCAGGAAAGTTAAAAACATAAATGGAATTTGCATGCTGCAAATTTAAGATGCCAATAATGTGGCCGTACTGTTTCTATCAATGAAATCAGTATTTTAATTCAAGATGTTTTCCTTAAAGGCAACGGTGTGGGCCACAACTGATTCTACTGACCAGCCTCCTCTATTTGAAGGACCACCAGCTGCCATTGGATCACACATACAGGAGAAAAGCCATTTCAGTGTTCTTACTGTGGAAAGGGCTTCGGTAAAAAGTGCAATCTCAAGACACCCCAGAAGATCTATTCACAAGAAAAGCTATTACAGTGCTCTCACTGTGAAGACATTTGTTAACTAATTGGCAATTGACACCAGATCATCCATTCAGGGGAAAAGCCATTCAAGTGCTTTCAATGTGGAAAATGTTTTTGACTACTGGGCCATCTCAACAGACACCAGATGATCCATTCAGGGGAAAAACCATTTCAGTGCTCTCACTGTGGAAAAAGTTTTCGACTACTGGGCCATCTCAACAGACACCAGAAGATCCATTCAGGGGAAAAACCATTTAAGTGCTCTCACTGTGAAAGGAGCTTTGGTGAAATGGCTAATCTCAAGAGACACAAGATTATTCATAGAGGGGAAAAGCCATTTAAGTCCTCTCACTGTGAAAAGGTTTTTGTGTAATGGACAATCTCAGAAGTCACGAGGTGATCCATTTAGCAGAAAAACCATTTCAGTGCTCTCACTGTGGAAAGAGCGTTGGTCAAATGGCTAATCTTAAAAGACATGAGAATATTCTTACAGGGAAAAGCTATTTAAGTGCTCTCACTGTGGAAAAAAGTTTTCTCTAATGGGTGATCTCAAGATCTCAAGATCACCCATTATACAGGTAAAAAATTATATGGATGTTCTCAGTGTGGCAAAAAAACTGTCTGAGGATTTCAGAAATGTAATTATTTGCTTTACACAACGATGGCCTATTTATAAAAGATCAGCAACACCATGAAACTGAGCTACATTATCATGGTGAAGGAATGATGGTGATTTTGATTACATGTTTTGTTTTATCCCATTATAGATAACATTTAAGACGTCAGATTTTGTTTGTGTCACTACAAAATCTGTTTTCTGATGAATTATCCTTGAGTATATTTGTGCAAAAGGTTTGTCTTTCCATAACCTCTTTGTGTTCTTTTAGAACAGATGAGCTTGTTTTATTCCTCTCAAGCAGAGTGAATTAAGGAGACTTAAAAACCACTGAAGAAAGAGTCCTGCTAAACCTAGTTGTTATGCTAATCAATTGCCATTTGGTCACCTAGAGTCTGAAACTTCTCTGCAGAGAGCATACATGTTAATGTTTTTTAAGTTATGCTGTTCATTTTGCCTTATATACTCAATGCAGTGATTCATTTATTTATTTTGTTTGCAGTTATCCCATCGTTTGTTTGTTTTAATTCACTAATGAGACTTATTGGTTGTCCTGTTTTTAGCATTGTCATCTCTATGTCTATAAGTTCACATTGATATGAGGAGTTTGTCTGTAGTATATACTATGTTTACAATGCAAGCCCAGGACACTTAAAATTAATGGCTAAAGTGCAGTTGGGTCTCAACCTCCATGACCATCCTCTAGTTATCCTGAACAGTTTTAAATTTTTCAGAAAACAAACAATTGTGTGCCATGACCAAAGCAAAGCAAAACACTAATGGAAGACACCATTGACAGGCGTTGACTGCTACACACACCACAACCCCCATCAGATCTAAGCTGTTCTTTGTCCATTGTTGGGTGAGAGATGCTTCTTGGGAAAGCATGCAGCCCAGGTATTGGTGAGTGAAAAACTCACAGGTCACTATAGCCCCAACAGGTCCTGTTCTCTAAACTGATATGTGTGTGAAGCCACTTTAACGAAATGTGGCGGGGACTGATTGGGTTGGTTAAAGTGATAAATGTTGGGGCTTAGTAAGCTGAGATCTTGAATAAAGGAGAAAGGGCAAGGTGGTAGTGTCACATCACGTGTTAAGCTTTGGTACACTGTTGGCAGTATGTCATCTCTCCTTTTCTAATTTAGAGTGAAAAGTTTAATTCATGACGTAAGCTAATAGTGGAAATCAAAAGGTGCTTCGCGTCAGCGTTATTTAAACTTATGGCGCAATTTAATTGTGGACACTAAATGGTTTTTCTCCGTCAAAGTTAGACATAAAGGATAGTGGTGCAATTGAAGCAAGGTTAAACTTGTGTTGTGCTTGTTACAAAGGACGCTGATCTGCTTAAGCTGTTAACAGCTATCACAGACCAGAAAAGGGGACATTGGTTCATAGACTATAGGCTATTAAGTTTCAATGGAGGATGGGGGGTGAAGCCTAACTATATACCATGTAATCATGAATGGTTTTGACGGTATTGACAATGAAGTGGCTAATTGAATAATGAGATCATGTCTGGGGTGTGACAAGGGGGTGGCTAGGTGGCTGATGGTTCTAGGATCACCTCCTGATGGGTCTAGGATCATCTCCTTTTTTCAGACATGTTAATTCATCGTCAAACAAAGGTGGTCCTGTCTGAGCTACCCTGGTTCCCCCATTATAACAATCATATACAAGTATTGTTGGATTAGGATGTCTTTGTGTCTTTGTTTTAGGTCAGACTTAGGGAAATGACTGACTCCTACAGCCCAACTAGACCTGTGTAGTCTAATCAGACTTATGAATCAAATCGGTTTCAATGAAGGATGGGGGGGTGAAGGGGGTTGTTGATTCTGACTGTACTCATGCCCACACTGCTGATACTACCTAGATGGACCCTAGAAAGCTAACTGAAACATCTTGCTTCCTCTCTATAGGAATGGAGAACACCGATGGGCTCACAAGTTAAACCGTTTCCATAACTAACTACATTTAAGATTTGTTTGAGATTTGCAGGTAACCGACGCCTTGCCTTTCACCATCGAAGGACAGGGATTCTACTGAAACGGCATCCACACGGTTTCAAAAGGGGGGCATTAGAAAGACCCCTGTGCCATTAAATCCCATTTTATTGGAGGAAGACCTTCTCATTACTGAGAAAGTTGGAGTGAATTGGAGAAACCACCCAATAAAGAAGTCACACACATTCTAGAATAGTGGACCTACTGTGGGCAGAACAATCCCTACAAACAGTATGGATCCAAAGGCACAGGTAGTCAACCCTGACCTTTAGTGTAGGTGCATCAAGATTAAAGAAGACGAAGAGGAGCACTCTGTTTGCGTGTGGTCCAGGGATGGAAATTTGCACCAGCCACCAGCCAAAGGTTGGTAAAATTTTGGAAACAAATTTATAATTTACTATTGAGTGGCGGGTGTATTTTATCATTTTTATGTCAGTGGCTGCTAAAGGTTGACATTTTGCAATGTTAATTTCACCCTTGGTGTGGTCATACACCCAGGCACGCTTTACACACCACATGAAGAGGAGTCAAACATCAAATGCGTCATCCCTGCACCTTTTGTTTCTATTACAAGAATTCTACAGCTACCAAAATGATCACCATACTTTTCATATGTCTGTTTACCATGGTCGGTTGTTGTTGCTTTTCATATGTCTGTTTAGCATGTCGGTTGTTGTTGCTTTTCATATGATTGTTTAGCATGGTCTATTGTTGTTGCTACTTCTTTCCAACATTCTATAGTATCCTGTCACAGCCCAAACATTAGACTGAGTTTCAACAGATCACAAAATAGGAGAACTAAGATGATACAATTGTTTAGGCATTCTAATGCATGTTTTGTTCGCTTCCGGCTGACCATGGGTGGCACCGAAAAGGAATTTGGTCCCAAACCCCCCATTGGTTTCCAAATAATTGGCAATGATAGTGGTTTTGTTTTGGGTAACATGGGTTTCGCCTTTCCCCGAGAGCGTGACTGATAAAGGGAAGAGAGACTGGCAGCTCTCTCATTCATGGAAACTGTAAATGTATTTGTTTAGGTCAGCTTGTCAGAGCTTAAATAAGACAACCTGGTCTGCATGATCATCCTCTGAGGGGAAAGCCTCTTGTAAAGCTTGATCACAAAAAAAGCCTGGAAACTGTTTGCTGAAGACATAGTCTAAAAGCATGAATTCCTGAAACCATGTCCTGTGGTCTGGCTTAAATGGTGTCAGGCATGTGTAGCAGCCACCTGTTAAACAGTACTATTAGAAGTGTGCCTTGCCTAGAATCAAGCCCAGTGGTGGTAGTATCATGGTTTGGGGCTGGTTCAATGCTGCCAGGACTGAGGAACTGCAGTTCATTAAAAGAATCATGGATACTGTGACATTCTGAAGCAGAACATGACACCCCTGTTTGGAAAGTGGGATATACGACAGTTTTTTTTCATTATGATAACAAGACCTAACACATTTCCAAGATGACTACTGCCTTCCTGTAGACGTTGAAAGTGAAGATAATGGAAGTATGTCTCCAGACCAGAATCCTATTGATCACCCATGGGGCATCCTTAAGCAGGAGGTGGAAAAGTATCAGTGTCTAACATCTGCCAAATCAGTAATGCCATCATGGAGGAATGGGAAAGGATTACAAAAACAACCTGTACAGCTCTGGTGAATTTCATATTAAGGCAGTGCTAGATAACAATGGTGCTCACACAAAATATTAATGATTTTGACACATTTGGGCATGTTCACTTTGGGGTGTACTCACTTTTGAGGCCTGCTATGTTTAAAAAAATGGTTGTGTCTCAAGTTATTTTCAGAGGACAGAAAATCTATACTGCTACACAAGCTTTATACTAACTACTCAAAAACATATCCAAGTTTCATTTGTGTAGTATTGCCCCTTGAAAAGATATAGCACATTTTTGCTGAAATGTGAAGGGTGTACTCACTTTTGAGAGATACTGTCAATAGGCCACTCCGATATAACTTAATAGGAAAATGGGCTGTAAGGAGCATTTGTGCGGTGTGGTGAACACTAGCGTGGGGTGCTGTAGTCTATTTTGCTAGAGACTTTTCTTTGTTGTGTCTTACTGTTCTCAAGTCTGCTAACTAAAAATCTTTAAGAGCTGCCACTAATTCTTAACAATGGTCTTGACACTGGATTAAATGTTCTTAAATGAAAAAAAAAATTGTCACTAATTAATAATCTGACAGGGGAACAGAAGGAACCAAAACTCGATGCCTAGAGACCCAAAGTTGATGACTTTTGAAATGAAGGGGGCATCCTGTCTCATTTTATTGACCCTACAGATGCCCTGTAGATGGAAAGAACCAACCCTTAACAGATTTTCCATGGGGGTGGTGGTGAAATATCTTGCTTAGTGAGAATAGGTATACTGTGCTCCTATGACTAAGCACCTAAAGTGAAGAACACAATTGAAATAACTAAAGAGGTTGCGTAAAGTGATTCTCCTGGACAGACCACTGCAATAATGCTGTATAATGCTTATCATGTAGACCTCATAAACTCAAGATTGATTTCACTGAAAGTTTCAATATCATTTTGTTTACATAGCCACTTCAACTATGGCCAGGTGGATCGTACACCTACTCCCCCAACTCCCCATGACTGCGCCCACCTGGCTACCATCCAATGTGTGAATGGTGTCAATAAACACAAATTTCCTTCCCATAATCTTTTTTTATAGTTTCCCTTTTCCTTGAATTAAGGAGGCCACTGGGCCGTGATATTAACACCACAGAGTGGAATCAGTTTGCTGAACTCTTGCTAGAAGTTGCAAGAAATGTGATCTAGAAGAATTTCACAGTACAGTTCAATACTGTAGTTTTTGTGATCATAATGACTCTCACTCCAAGTCACACATTGAATTATGTTACTGATGACCCATGTGACCCTTTTGTTACATAATGAGGGGTGCGGTTTACAGCTCACAGCTCCACCTCCAGTGGTGTAGCAATATAGCTCCTGGTTCTCCATCATCAGGTTAGAACTGAAGAAGCATTTTGGATGAAAGGTAAAACATCTTCAAGCTCAAAGTCTGAGTTAAATCTTCAAATTCTGATTTAATAGTCAAACAACACTCATTTTGTTGTTTGTAGATGCTATTTACATCTTCTTTCTCTTAAGGACAGTTTAGTTGCATTTGTTTTGCACACCAGAAAAGGCAGCCTAAAATGTCATCACAACTGCTCATGTCAGTGAAAACGGAGACAGAAGTAGATTTTGATGACTTTCTATACTATTATCTTCTTGCAAATCCGACAATGGATGAAAAGCCTGAATTTGAACAAGATTTTAAAACTAAAATGAATAAATCACCAACCATCCCTAACAAAGATTTTGTAATACCTATGGATATTAAAAAAGAAGAAGAAGAAGAGGCTGATCCAAGAGAGTATGTTAAAGATGACTCTTCTGCAACAAGTAAGTTGATTGACTAGTTTGTTTCATAAATCTTCAAAGCTAATTTCACTGCAAAGTATGATTACAAAACTTATGTTTTGAACTTAAAATTACAAACAGACATGCTGACGGTGTAATGAAATGTAGTGACAAATTACCCATAATCATCTTCAGAGCCTTAGTCTTTTGTCATGTGACTACAAGAGGGGAAGTGTCCGTCACCTTTTGTTTCTCCTGTGTCTTTATTTAAGTATCTGTATTTGGTTAGATATATGTTTGCCTCTATGGAAACTTCCAGCTTAGATAAAAAATTCAAAGAAATATTTGGTCCACACTAAAACATATTGTGCTGTGTTATAGGACAGTCACAACAGACAAAGAAAAAAACACGAAATGTTGTTTTGAAAATCGCCTTATTTATATTATAGGAGACGATCAAAGGACCCAGTCTAATGGCAGACAGAACACTGAGGAAAAAAGAAACACAGAGAAACACTCACCACTCTTCCTGTCCAGGAAGAGTTCATTGAGCAAGAAGATATATGAATGCACTGAGTGTTCCAAAATCTTTCCCACATCTTCACAGCTTGTGTATCATCAACTGATACACACAGACAAAAGGCCTTATGAGTGTAGTGTATGCAGGAAGAGTTTCAGGCAGAATTCACATCTCACCACACATCTGATCACACATACAGGAGAAAAGCCATTTCAGTGTTCTCACTGTGGAAAGCGCTTTGGTCAAAAGGTCAATCTCAAGACACACCAGATGATCCATTCTGGAGAAAAGCTATTTAAGTGTTCCCACTGTGGAAAGAACTTTGGTCAAATGATCGATCTTAAGAGACACCAGATGATCCATTCAGGGGAAAAGCCATTTCAGTGCTCTCACTGCGGAAAGCGTTTCAGTCGAAAGGGCAGTCTCAAATCACACCAAATGATCCATTCCGGAGAAAAGCTATTTAAGTGTTCCCACTGTGAAAAGAGCTTTGGTCGAAAGGGCGATCTCAAATCACACGAGATGATCCATTCAGGGGAAAAGCCATTTCAGTGTTCTCACTGTGAAAAGAGCTTTGGTCGAAATTGTGATCTCAAATCACACGAAATGATCCATTCAGAAGAAAAACTATTTAAGTGTTCTCACTGTGAAAAGAGCTTTGGTCGAAAGGGCAATCTCAAATCACACGAAATGATCCATTCAGAGGAAAAGCCATTTCAGTGTTCACACTGTGGAAAGCGTTTTGGTCGAAAGGGCGATCTCAAGACACACCAGATGATTCATTCAGGGGAAAAGCCATTTCAGTGTTCTCATTGTGGAAAGAGCTTTGGTCAAATGTCTTATCTCAAGAGACACCACAAGATTCATACGGGGGAGAAATCATATGAATGTTCTCAGTGTTGAAAGGCATGTAATCAAGAGTATTGTAAAACAACACCAAAGAATTCGTACTAGTGGAAAGCCATTTCAGTGATTTCAATGTAGACAGACATTTAAAGTCCACAGTTGTAGATATTCGGTACAGTAAATTCTGGTTGTATGGAAAAATACTTATTTTTGTAAGATATTTCATGGGAGTGGTGGTGAGATATCTTGCTCAGTAAGAATGAGTACATAGATATTATGTAAGGGATGGTCATTCTAAAATATGCCCCAACAGAGTGATGCAGGGCCTGTGAGTCACTCTGAAGGAGATTATTTCATGATGATGACCATTTCACCAAAGCTTACTATCTGACATAGAGAAATTGTATTTTCTGGTTTGTCTAACGTTTGTAAAGAAAGGTGTGATGCTGTGATTTGGCATCATGACACCATGTGGCTTAAAGGAAACCTGAATTGTGTTGAAATGTTTGTCTGTGTTTGTAAATGAATGACTGCATTTACAATAAAATACCATTGTTGTACAACTTACCAAATCATGTCTACATGTACACCTGCATTTATGGTCTAAATCACCCTCTGAATTGTTATGACTTTGGTGAGTGCATGTGGCAACAGTGTAGTAATGCATTTCTCTAGGTTTAAACAGTGTATCAACTTCAACAGAACCAGTTACAGGCATGATTACAGTTCAAAATGGGTAATCTTTATTGGGTTGCAACTTGCAAATGAAACTTGAAAATATTCTGTAAATTTACAGAAGCTTTCCATAGAAAAAATAACCTTTGCTTTTAAACCAGTTGAAAGCGAAAGTAAACCAAGTCCTTCAAGGGCATTTATCTGATTGTCAAAAAAACTTAGTGTATCTGTAGACCATGCCTTGAAACATTCCTAAAAATTCTCATAGATACTTAGAAAACTTGAATTGCCAGTGTTTTAGGTGGAGAAAGTCATTATCCCATCATTTGTCATGTAGGATTACTACTCCAACCTATGTAAGCATATTTGTTTTATAAAATTTGTTGCATTTTGGGCCATCATAATTAAGAAAAATTAATGGACATTCATTCCATAGGGACACTATAATTCCCTTTGTGCTGAACTTTACAGCACAATGTGGCGGTCATACCATGTACCACTATGTGGTGCATACAGTCAAATTTTAATAGGCTGCAAATAATAGGTTTTCAGTCAGATAGCCTACAAGTTAGGGCTGTTCGTTAGCGGTAAGTCATATAGAGTATATATACACAATATAAATAAATATAAATATATAATAACAATATAATAACTTTCACTTGTTGAATTGAATTAGGCCTATATGCAACATTGTGTCCAAAACTGGTACTGCAATCAAATTCGAAAAACTGTGGTGAACGGGTGACACCAGGAGAGGGGGTGCTGGCCATTTGTAATGGCTGACTGGCTGATCAGTGCACTCACCTGCTTGAGCATTGATATGCAGGTGCAGATGGACAATGAGAGGGAGAAAGAGCTGACAACATGGTGCGCTGTATGCCAGGCTGGATGTTGGGCAAAAAGGGATCCGAATTGTGTTGGTCATGATCAATAGGAGCACTGAAGATAGAATTTTGGGGAAAAAACTAGATTAGGTTTGTCGGAATAATTAGGTCTGCCACTGCAGTGTGTGTGCCCCAGATTGCTGAGACCGAAGTGCCCTCCTGACCTGGAGAAGCCTGTCCTTCACAGTGTGCATGTGTTGTGGTTTAGGCCAGTGCAATATAACTTAATGGGACAAGGCTGTTAGGAGCTTTTGTGTGGTGTGGTGTGGGGCCTGTTTTACTTGAGATTTTTATTTACTGTGTCTTACTACTATTTGCTGTGTCTATTCATTGCTTTGCTCGTTTGCATGTGTTTTGTACTCTAACTACTGTTGTATTGGTACCGGTTTTCATAAACTGTGACTAAAGAAAGATATATCTTTTGTGCTTAAGTGATGACTTATACTGACTATGTTTATGTCGTCTTTTAAAAAATCCCCTTTGTCATCGCTAATCATTATTACAATACTGTAAAATGTTGATGCCCTTCATAGGCAAGTTGTAGAACACGTTGCAGAAAAGTTAAAAACATAAATGGAATTTGCATGCTGCAAACTTAAGATGCCAATAATGTGGCTGTACTGTTTCTATCAATTAAATCAGTATTTTAATTCAAGATGTTTTCCTTAAAGACAACAGTGTGGGCCACAACTGATTCTACTGACCAGCCTCCTCTATTTGAAAGACCACCAGCTGCCATTGGATCACACATACAGGAGACATCTCAAGACACCCCAGAAGATCTATTCAAAGCTATTACAGTGCTCTCACTGTGAAGACATTTTTTAACTAATTGGCAATTGACACCAGATGATCCATTCAGGGGAAAAGCCATTCAAGTGCTTTCAATGTGGAAAATGTTTTTGACTACTGGGCCATCTCGACAGACACCAGATGATCTCACTGTTTAAGTGCTCTCACTGTTTTTGTGTAATGGACAATCTCAGAAGTCACGAGATGATCCATTTAGCAGAAAAACCATTTCAGTGCTCTCACTGTCGAAAGAGCGTTGGTCAAATGGCTAATCTTAAAAGACATGAGAATATTCATACAGGGAAAAGCTATTTAAGTGCTCTCACTGTGGAAAAAAGTTTTCTCTAATGGGTGATCTCAAGAGAGACCACAGAGGTCATAGAAGTGAAAAATTATATGGATGTTCTCAGTGTGGCAAAAAAAACTGTCTGAGGATTTCAGAAATGTAATTATTTGCTTTACACAACGATGGCCTATTTATAAAAGATCAGCAACACCATGAAACTGAGCTACATTATCATGGTGAAGGAATGGTGGTGATTTTGATTACATGTTTTGTTTTATCCCATTCTAGATAACATTTAAGACGTCAGATTTTGTTTGTGTCACTGCGAAATCTGTTTTCTGATGAATCATCCTTGAGTATATTTGTGCAAAACGTTTGTCTTTCCATAACCTCTTTGTGTTCTTTTGGAAAAGATGAGCTTGTTTTATTCCTCTCAAGCAGAGTGAAGTAAGGAGACTTAAGAGTCCTGCTAAACCTAGTTGTTATGCTAATCAATTGGCATTTGGTCACGTAGAGTCTGAAACTTCTCTGCAGAGAGCATAGAAGTACATACATGTTAATGCAGGGGTGCTCAATACGCCGATCTACCAGTCGATCGCGAGGCCAATAGTGGTAGATCGCATACAACTTTGAAAAAAAAAAGTTCCCTGTTCGTCCTGCACATGCTAGTTAGCTGATGGCCCATCACTCATCCACCGGCAGACAGCGATCACCCAGCCATTAGCGGGCTATCTCCAAACATTTGGACCCATCAACCTTTGCGCTGGAGCCAGTTGATGGGCCAGGTCTCACTGCAGTTGGACGAATCCACGGACGTGAGAGACACAGCACAGGTGTACATTTACATTCGTATGGTGTTCAGTGATACGACTGCAAAGGAGGAGCTATTGACAGTGATTCCCTTGAATTCCCCAGTGATTCCCTTGAGTGAATTTTCAATAAATTTAAAAATAACATACGCTTTCATGGGTCGGTAGATCTTTGTGACTTGGTCATTTTAAAAGTAGCTCGCACACTGCAAACAGACTTTTAAGGCCGCCGTCATTTGCAATCTCCAGCAGTTTATCTTCTTCTTGCACAGACATGCTGAGTTCACCCGGTTTGTTGACGAATGGGTCGCGGATCCATTCCTTGCCAGTTCGTGGGTCTTTTGTGGTTGGGAAGTAGCGCTCGAACTCCTTTAACAGCAAAGACAGGTGATCGTGCACCAGTTGGGTGAATGAAGGCTCAGGCTCAGTTTCACCCAAAATCCCTGCTAATATTTAAAACATGTCAAATATGCCTCTGTTCACGCGCCGTCCCCACAAATCTACTACTTTATCTGCCAACTTGAAGACAGTTGTCATTTCTCCTTGAAGTGACAAATTGAGTTCATTGAGCAGGTTGAATATGTCGCACAGGTAAGCCAGTTTTGCGACCCAATTCTCGTCACTGAAATGCGCTGTCAGCGCTGACTTCTTTTCTGAGAGAAATCTTTGCAGTGGCTCTCGTAATTTAAACACTCTGACCAGCGATTTCCCTCGGGACAACCATGTTATTTCTGTGTATAGGAGAAGACGTCTGTGCTCCGCATCCATCTCCTCACAAAGCTGCTCAAACAGGCGCGAGTTAAGGGCTTGTGCTTTGACATGGTTAATAACTTTAAAAACATCATTCAATACACTGTTCAATTCTGGTGGCATTTTCTGGCTTGCCAGCATTTCCCTGTGAATGATGCGATGTGTAGATTCACATTCAGGCGCAACTTCCTTAATGCTCGCAGTTAAACCAGACAGCCGTCCGGTCATGGCAGCAGCTCCGTCTGTGGGTGATAGCCCGCTAATGGTCGAGTGATCACTATTTGCCGGTGGATGCGTGATGGGCCATCATCGTCATTTTGGAATAGTTTTCCACTAATTGATATGGTACAGCTTTTGTTTAGCGGGTTGAGTTGTAGTGTCTGCTTTTTTTGTTTCATGACGAAACGTTCCATATTGATTATTTGTTGTGCGGCCCGGTACCAATTGCTCCACGGCCCGGTACCGGGCCGCGGCCCGGTGGTTGGGGACCACTGGTCTAATGCATAATAATTTAGGGTTGGTCTAAGGGGTTACAGCCCTGTTGACCTAAGGTATTTACTCTTGTACATCCCTGATTAAGTTAGAGATTCGATTGATCTACACCTTGAAACTTGTTTCTGTCCATTGGTACCAATGTAAAATAAAACCTTGTCCTGATTCTCCAACCACCGTGCTGAATGAGCCTTCAGAGTCATCTGTGGTACAACAAAAATTACCATCAGTGGCCAGATTCATTTAGTGGTTTTCCAAAACAGGTTCCACTCCAAACAGGCATTGACAGGCTCAATCAAAGAAGTAAGGTACACACACTTAGTGTCAAATGCAGAAGTTGGCTGTAAAAAATAACTGCAGCCAGCATTGCTGCAGAGGTTGCAGAAGTGGGAGGTCAGCTTATCAGAGCTCAAATAAGATGCTGCACAGTGCAACAACCCGGTCTGCATGATCATCCTCTGAGAGGAAGGCCTCTTGTAAAGCTTGATCACAAAAAAGCCTGAAAACTGTTTGCTGAAGACATAGTCTAAAAGCATGAATTCCTGAAACCATGTTTTGTGGTCCGACTAGAAAAAGATAAACTTGTTTGGCTTAAATGGTGTCAGGCATGTGTAGCAGCAACCTGTTAAACAGTACCATTAGAAGTGTGCCTTGCCTAGAATCAAGCCCAGTGGTGGTAGCATCATGGTTTGGGGCTGGTTTAATGCTGCCAGGACTGAGGAACTGCAGTTCATTAAAAGAATCATGGATACTGTGACATTCTGAAGCAGAACATGACACCCCCTTTGGAAAGTGGGATATACAACAGTTTTTTTCATTATGATAACAACACCTAACACATTTCCAAGATGACCACTGCCTTCCTGAAGACATAGTAAAGATAATGGAAGTATGTCTCCAGACCAGAATCCTATTGATTACCCATGGGGCATCCTTAAGCAGGAGGTGGAAAAGTACCAGTGTCTAACATCTGACAAATCGGTAATGCCATCATGGAGGAATGGGAAAGGATTACAAAAACAACCTGTACAGCTCTGGTGAATTTCATATTAAGGCAGTGCTAGATAACAATGGTGCTCACACAAAATATTGATGATTTTGACACATGTGGACATGTTCACTTTGGGGTGTACTCACTTTTGAGGCCTGCTATGTTTACAAAAATGGTTGTGTCTTAAGTTATTTTCAGAGGACAGAAAATCTATACTGCTACACAAGCTTTATATTACCTACTCAAAAACATCCAAGTTTCATTTGTGTAGTATTGCCCCTTGAAAAGATATAGCACATTTTTTTTGCTGAAATGGGTGTACTCACTTTTGAGAGATACTGTCAATAGGCCAGTCCGATGTAACTTAATAGGAAAATGGGCTGTAAGGAGCATTTGTGCGGTGTGGTGAACACTAGCGTGGGGTGCTGTAGTCTATTTTGCTGGAGACTTTTCTTTGCTGTGTCTTACTGTTCTCAAGTCTGCTAACTAAAAATCTTTAAGAGCTGCCACTAATTCTTAACAATGGTCTTGACACTGGATTAAATGTTCTTAAATGAAAAAAAAAGTTGTCACTAATTAATAATCTGACAGGGGAACAGAAGGAACCAAAACTCGATGCCTAGAGACCCAAAGTTGATGACTTTTGAAATGAAGGGGGCATCCTGTCTCATTTTATTGACCCTACAGATGCCCTGTAGATGGAAAGAACCAACCCTTAACAGATTTTCCATGGGGGTGGTGGTGAAATATCTTGCTTAGTGAGAATAGGTATACTGTGCTCCTATGACTAAGCACCTAAAGTGAAGAACACAATTGAAATAACTAAAGAGGTTGCGTAAAGTGATTCTCCTGGACAGACCACTGCAATAATGCTGTATAATGCTTATCATGTAGACCTCATAAACTCAAGATTGATTTCACTGAAAGTTTCAATATCATTTTGTTTACATAGCCACTTCAACTATGGCCAGGTGGATCGTACACCTACTCCCCCAACTCCCCATGACTGCGCCCACCTGGCTACCATCCAATGTGTGAATGGTGTCAATAAACACAAATTTCCTTCCCATAATCTTTTTTTATAGTTTCCCTTTTCCTTGAATTAAGGAGGCCACTGGGCCGTGGTATTAACACCACAGAGTGGAATCAGTTTGCTGAACTCTTGTGATCATAATGACTCTCACTCCAAGTCACACATTGAATTATGTTACTGATGACCCATGTGACCCTTTTGTTACATAATGAGGGGTGCGGTTTACAGCTCACAGCTCCACCTCCAGTGGTGTAGCAATATAGCTCCTGGTTCTCCATCATCAGGTTAGAACTGAAGAAGCATTTTGGATGAAAGGTAAAACATCTTCAAGCTCAAAGTCTGAGTTAAATCTTCAAAGTCTGATTTAATAGTCAAACAACACTCATTTTGTTGTTTGTAGATGCTATTTACATCTTCTTTCTCTTAAGGACAGTTTAGTTGCATTTGTTTTGCACACCAGAAAAGGCAGCCTAAAATGTCATCACAACTGCTCATGTCAGTGAAAACGGAGACAGAAGTAGATTTTGATGACTTTCTATACTATTATCTTCTTGCAAATCCGACAATGGATGAAAAGCCTGAATTTGAACAAGATTTTAAAACTAAAATGAATAAATCACCAACCATCCCTGACAAAGATTTTGTAATACCTATGGATATTAAAAAAGAAGAAGAAGAAGAAGAAGAGGCTGATCCAAGAGAGTATGTTAAAGATGACTCTTCTGCAACAAGTAAGTTGATTGACTAGTTTGTTTCATAAATCTTCAAAGCTAATTTCACTGCAAAGTATGATTACAAAACTTATGTTTTGAACTTAAAATTACAAACAGACATGCTGACGGTGTAATGAAATGTAGTGACAAATTACCCATAATCATCTTCAGAGCCTTAGTCTTTTGTCATGTGACTACAAGAGGGGAAGTGTCCGTCACCTTTTGTTTCTCCTGTGTCTTTATTTAAGTATCTGTATTTGGTTAGATATATGTTTGCCTCTATGGAAACTTCCAGCTTAGATCAAAAATTCAAAGAAATATTTGGTCCACACTAAAACATATTGTGCTGTGTTATAGGACAGTCACAACAGACAAAGAAAAAAACACGAAATGTTGTTTTAAAAATCGCCTTATTTATATTATAGGAGACGATCAAAGGACCCAGTCTAATGGCAGACAGAACACTGAGGAAAAAAGAAACACAGAGAAACACTCACCACTCTTCCTGTCCAGGAAGAGTTCATTGAGCAAGAAGATATATGAATGCACTGAGTGTTCCAAAATCTTTCCCACATCTTCACAGCTTGTGTATCATCAACTGATACACACAGACAAAAGGCCTTATGAGTGTAGTGTATGCAGGAAGAGTTTCAGGCAGAATTCACATCTCACCACACATCTGATCACACATACAGGAGAAAAGCCATTTCAGTGTTCTCACTGTGGAAAGCGCTTTGGTCAAAAGGTCAATCTCAAGACACACCAGATGATCCATTCTGGAGAAAAGCTATTTAAGTGTTCCCACTGTGGAAAGAACTTTGGTCAAATGATCAATCTTAAGAGACACCAGATGATCCATTCAGGGGAAAAGCCATTTCAGTGCTCTCACTGCGGAAAGCGTTTTAGTCGAAAGGGCAATCTCAAATCACACCAAATGATCCATTCCGGAGAAAAGCTATTTAAGTGTTCCCACTGTGGAAAGAGCTTTGGTCAAATGACCGATCTTAAGAGACACCAGATGATCCATTCAGGGAAAAAGCCATTTCAGTGCTCTCACTGTGGAAAGCGTTTTAGTCGAAAGGGCAATCTCAAATCACACCAAATGATCCATTCCGGAGAAAAGCTATTTAAGTGTTCCCACTGTGAAAAGAGCTTTGGTCAAATGATCGATCTTAAGAGACACCAGATTATCCATTCAGAGGAAAAGCCATTTCAGTGCTCTCACTGCGGAAAACATTTTCATTTTATGCGTGATCTCCGTAGACACGAGATGATCCATTCAGGGGAAAAGCCATTTCAGTGTTCTCATTGTGGAAAGAGCTTTGGTCAAATGTTATATCTCAAGAGACACCACAAGATTCATACAGGGGAGAAATCATATGAATGTTCTCAGTGTTGAAAGGCATGTAATCAAGAGTATTGTAAAACAACACCAAAGAAGTCATACTAGAGGAAAGCTATTTCAGTGTTTTCAATGTGGACAGACCACAGTTGTAGATATTCGGTACAGTAAATTCTGGTTGTATGGAAAAATACTTATTTTTGTAAGATATTTCATGGTGGTGGTGGTGAAATATCTTGCTCAGTGAGAATGAGTACATAGATATTATGTAAGGGATGGTCATTCTAAAACATGCCCCAACAGAGTGATTCAGGACCCTGACATGATGCAGAGGGCCTGTGAGTCACTCTGAAGGAGATTATTTCATGATGATGACACTTTCACTAAAGCTTACTCTCTGACATAGAGAAATTGTATTTTCTGGTTTGTCTAACGTTTGTAAAGAAAGGTGTGATGCTGTGATTTGGCATCATGACACCATGTGGCTTAAAGGAAACCTGAATTGTGTTGAAATGTTTGTCTGTGTTTGTAAATGAATGACTGCATTTACCAATTGTAGGCGCCAAATGCCTATTTTATGCCTAGTTTTGAATTTGCCCCATTACATGTGTATTAGAAATTCATATTTAAAATAATAATTTAATATTGATAATGTATTTGATAATTAAGGTGATTCATGATTGATATAATTCATACTTTAGGTTAAAAACATATGTACAAGGTTAAAAATGTGGATTTAGAATAATTTCTGTTATTTACGTAGTTTCTACGTTATTACGTAGTGGGCCTTTAATTACTTGGAACTGCCGTGCGATATGCTCAGACGAGCCATTCTTGAACCGACACGGGAAGAAGGAGGATGGAGCCTCACGGTTTTCTGACCGTGTCGTGGGCTTCGTAGGCATAATTGTGTGTGGACTTTATAATTTACATTTATGGAAGATTAGGAAGCACATTTTCGTTTGTATATATTTTTGTTATCCTGTTAGTGCGTTAATAAATGTACAAAACGTGAAGATTGCTTCATCTTTCGTTTCTTTTGGATCCTGGAACACGCGTCAGCCACAAAGCTCCAACTTCTCTTAAGATTTTAGTTTGGTTTTTCGAATATACCCTACAACTTTAGTCAGAAAACCTTCTGCTTCGTGTGGAAAAGGAATTGGAAAGAAGAAAAGGACTCGTGGAAAACGGTGGAAACAGTGGACAACGTCTTTCAAGGTCAGAAGATTAGCCGTGCATATTGGATGTGAGGTAACTAGCCACGAGAGGAGTGGATGGTCATTCTGGTAAGCTGCAACTCGTTTTGTTATTTCGGAAGTTTGCCATTATGCATGAAGTTACTGAACAATTAACTAGTGAAAAAAGAGAGTCGAAAATGACAGAGAAAGCTGCTGAAGAAAAGCTACACCGTTTAACCCAGTCAAGGAAAGCTAAGCTAGGCCATCTAACTAGCCAAATCAACCAGATTGAAACGCTGATGGAATTCGATGATAACGTGGAGACGGTTAAACAGAAATTGAATGTGGAATTTAATGATTCATTAGGAGAATGGTGCAAGATAAATGATAGTCTACAACCATTAATAAATGAGGAGGACTTTGAGAAGGACCAAAATTCGTGGTTTAAGCCACATTCCAAACGAATGTATGGATTCATTAACCATGTGGAACAGTGGATTAAAGCAGCCGAGGCTCGCGCTGAACAAGCTAGACGCTTGGACGCCGAGATTAACCCTTCAGACAGTGCATCTGGTGTATCGTTTGCATTGAGTAGTAAAAGTAAAGGGCGTGAAACAGTAGTTGGAAGTAGAGTGTCCAAAACGTCCTCTGTTCGCCTAAAGCTTAAAGCAGAGATGGAAAGAGCAAAATTGCTCACAGAGGCAACTGCCCTGCAACACAAGCTGGATCTTGAACGTCAAGAGGCTGATTTAAAAAGGCAAGAAGCCGATTTAAAAGCTGATTTAAAACGTCAGGAAGTTGAATTGAAAGCAAAAAAGGAACAATTGGTTATGCAAACAGCTATTGCAGCTTCAGAAGCAAAAATTAAAATTTTGGAAAATTATGAAAATGAACGCTCTTCACGTGTGAGCCATGGATCACGCCATTCAATGGCAATTGAGTCTGGAAATATTCTACCGACTGCAAGTCAGAATCCAGTCACTGACAATGCAAGTGCACGTGGTCAATTCATGCCCCTTCAGCCTCAGCCTATTGGTGCACAGCAGCATACTGGCACAAGACAACCTACAGTAAGCCCTGTAGCAGATGACCATGCAGTTGAAACACTCTGCAGTGTTATGACTCGTCAAAATACAATAACCGAGTTGATGGTGCAGCAACAAAAAATGATGACTCTGCCACCATTAGACATTCCCACCTTTAGTGGTGACCCCCTTGATTACAACACATTTGTAAGGGCATTTGAACATGGCGTAGAATCACGCACTGAAAACCCCAAGGATCGTCTCTATTTCTTAGAGCAATTTACGAGTGGACAACCTAAAGAGTTGATAAAGAGCTGTCTTCATATGAAGCCAGATGAAGGCTACAAGAAAGCAAAGCAGTTACTGAAAGAGCATTTCGGCAACGATTACAAGATTGCTGTAGCCTACACGAATAAGGTGGTAAACTGGACGCCTATCAAGCCAGAGGATGCTGAATCATTGAATGCTTTCTCACTGTTTCTGACAGCATGCCTCAACACCATGTCAGAGGTGAGTTACATGGAGGAGCTTGATAACGTTGCAAATTTGAAGGCCATTGTTTCAAAGCTTCCCTACAAGCTACGTGAAAGATGGAGAAGTGTTGCATTTGGTGTGCAAGAGCAACCAGACAAGCGAGTCAAATTTAAGGATTTGGTAGAGTTTATTAATAAACAAGCCAAAATTGCACTGCACCCAGTCTTTGGAGACATAAAAGACAACACAACAGTTAAAGCACATACAGCTAACCAAAACAGTAGCAAAGACCAGAAGAAAAGTGCAATTAAGAAATCATTCACTACAAGTGCTAAACAGTTGGACAAACAGGAGGCAAACATAAAGCCAAAAGAAAACACAAGTTCAGAGAAAACTGCAACAAAGACATGTCTGTTCTGCGACGGTGAGCACAATCTGGACTCTTGTAATAAGCTTAAGGGCAAGCCACACAACGAGAAAATAGATTTCCTAAAGAGCAAAGGATGCTGCTTTGGCTGCTTAAAGCAAGGACACATGAATAATTCCTGCAAGTCAAAGGCCAGCTGTCATGTGTGTTCGCTAACACATCCTACGTTGCTACATATCAAGAAAAAAGACACCGTTGCTACAACAGAAAAGGAGAGCAAGACCTGTGAGACGCAGACAATCCTCAGTGCCTTCATTGCCGCAGAGTCCGAGGGTGGTGAGCTGACTGGGGCCGGGGAAGACGACTGTACGCTGGCGATCGTCCCTGTGCAGGTCAAAGCCAAGAGGGGAAGTGCTGTGGTGCAGACGTACGCCTTCCTGGACCAGGGCAGCTCAGCCACATTCTGCACCCAGGCGTTGATGGATGAGTTGAAGCTCACTGGAAGAAAGACAGACATACTGCTGAGAACCATGAATGAAGAGAAACCTGTCTGTACTTACGTGGTGTCGGGCCTGGAAGTAAGCAGCTTGTCTGGCCAGGAATTCATCGATCTTCCAGATGTTTATGCGCAGAAGTCTATACCTGTGGGAAAAGAAAACATACCAAAACAAAAGGACCTGGAAAGGTGGACCTATCTTAAAGACATACACCTACCTCATATTGAAGCTGACATTGGATTGCTCATAGGAGCAAATGTGCCTAAAGCCATGGAGCCGTGGGAGGTGGTGAGCAGTGTCGGTAATGGTCCGTACGCCGTGCGAACCACACTAGGCTGGACTGTGAATGGGCCTTTGAGGGAAACCTGCGGTCATGGAAAGAAGGGAAGACCAATGAGGACAACGGCAAACCGCATATCAGTCAGCAGCTTGGAGAATCTGTGGTTGCAACAGTTCAAAGTGGATTTCCCAGAAAGTGGAAAACATGAAGAAGTGGAGATGTCCAGGGAGGACCACCAGTTCATGGACATGGTCACAGAATCTGCTGCACTGATTGATGGTCACTACTCCCTATGTCTGCCCCTTAAGAACAAATTATTCCATATGCCAAACAATCGGCAAGTTGCTGAACAGCGAATACAAAACCTGAAGCGCAAGTTCCTGAGAAATGACAATTTCAAAGAAGAGTACACAGTGTTTATGGAAGACCTGATAAGCAAGGGCTACGCCGAGCAACTCTCGGAAGACAAACTGATGCACAAGGAAGGCAATGTATGGTATATACCTCATCACGCTGTATACCACCCTGTCAAGCAGAAATTAAGAGTTGTGTTCGACTGTGCAGCATCGTATCAAGGCACATCCCTGAACGACCAGCTTCTTCAGGGTCCAGACTTAACCAGCAGTCTAATTGGTGTTTTGATTCGATTCAGACAAGAGCCTGTTGCGATCATGGCGGACGTGGAAGCGATGTTCCACCAAGTTAAGGTGTCCGAGGAAGATTCTGATCTGCTCAGATTCCTGTGGTGAACAGGCGGTGACTGCAACCAGGCGTTGACTGAGCACAAGATGACAGTGCATCTATTTGGGGCCACATCCTCACCGAGTTGCGCCAGCTTCGCTTTGAGGAGGTGCGCTGAAGATCAGAGTGGGCAGTTCAGACCTGAAGTGGTTCAGACCGTCCTACAAAACTTTTACGTAGACGACTGCCTCAAGTCTGTCGCTACAGAGGAGGCAGCTGTATCAATGTGTCAAGACCTCATGAAGATCTGTGCCAAAGGAGGCTTCCGTCTCACTAAATGGGTGAGCAACCGACGGAAAGTGCTTGACTCCATTCCCAAGTCTGAATTGGCAACAGAAATGAAAACTTTGGATCTGGATCAGGATGAACTCCCTCTGGAGAGGGCTCTCGGTCTCAACTGGTGTGTTGAGTCGGACATGTTCAAATTCAAGATCACCATTCGAGATCGCCCATTCACCAGGAGAGGGCTTCTCTCAGTCATTGGATCAGTCTACGATCCATTAGGGATTTTGTCACCGGTAGTCTTGCCAGCGAAAGCTATCCTGCAAGAACTATGCAGGTTGAAGATGGGATGGGACGATGACTTACCTGAGCATGTGAGGAAGCGGTGGACCGACTGGCTAGCTAGTCTTCCTGCTTTGGAGCACTTCTCAATAGCCAGATGTCTCAAGCCTGAGGATTTTGGAAGTTGCGTATTCGCGCAATTACATCACTTCGCGGACGCAAGTGAGGATGCGTATGGGTCAGTCAGCTACCTTCTCCTACGCAATGCAGACAATGAGACCAACTGCACATTAATGATGGGCAAGTCCAGAGTAGCGCCTCTCAGGCCTCCTACCATTCCCCGCATGGAATTGATCGCGGCTACAGTGGCCATCAAGATGGATGGAATCCTAAGAAGAGAGCTACAACTGGATCTTGCAGAGTCAATTTTTTGGACCGACAGTACAGTAGTGCTTCGGTATCTACAGAACAAGACCACACGTTTTCGTACATTTGTCGCGAACAGAGTTTCGCTTATCCTGAAGAGCTCTAACATGGAGCAATGGAGACATGTCAGCACTGATTTGAATCCAGCTGACTGCGCCTCTAGAGGGCAAAGAGTGGACCAATTCATGAAGAACACCATGTGGGTGTCTGGACCGGAGTTTCTCCATGAACCCGAAGAGTGTTGGCCCAACACTCCATTGAGACAAACCGAGCTTGCGTCAGATGATCCTGAGATCAAAAAGATCACTGTGAGTCTGATCAAAGTGGAAGAAAAGGCCACTCCATTCAGGAAACTGATTAACCACTTCTCATCCTGGATTAAACTGAAAAGATGCGTGGCATGGTTCCGGAAGTTGAAGGTCTTATTACAGAGCCTCTGTCAAAAACGCAAAGAGCTGCGTGCAGCCGACACTGACAGTGCAGTTCAAAGTGAGCAGCTGATCCAAGGCCAGATTGACAGCTTCAAGGCGAGCTTAACACCTACTAAACTTTCAACGAAAGACCTAGAACTAGCAGAACATGACATAATCAAATTCTGTCAGAAGGAGAGATACCCTGAAGAAATTGCAGCGTTGCACAAGGGTGAGAGCGTGAAGCGCAATAGTCACTTGTACAAGCTGAACCCAGTACTTCAGGATGATCTGTTGAGAGTTGGCGGGAGACTAAGTCGGGCAGCTATGCCAGAAAGTAGCAAGAGGCCAATCATCCTGTCTCGAGACTTCCACATAGCAGACTTAATCCTCCAACAGATCCACTTAAAGACTGGGCATGGAGGGCGCAATCACATGCTTTCTGAGCTCCGCCAACGATTTTGGATTCCGAGTGCAAACACGGCCATCAGGAAAGTGATTTCAAAGTGTGTTATGTGTCGTCGCTTGCATGGGAAAGTTGGAAACCAACTTATGGCTGACTTGCCTCAAGAGCGTGTGATCCCAGATGACCCACCTTTCACACGTGTTGGCGTGGATTATTTCGGACCGCTGGAGGTCAAGCGTGGAAGAGCCATCTTAAAGAAATATGGAGTCATATTCACTTGTTTAGCCATTCGCGCAGTGCATATTGAATTGGCCTCATCATTGGACACTGATTCGTGCATAAACACGATTCGGCGCTTCATAGCACGCAGAGGACAAGTGAAGGAGATTCGCTCGGACAACGGGACAAATTTCGTCGCTGCTAACCGTGAGCTGAAGGCGGCCATAGCTGATTGGAACTCCTCGCAGTTTCAGCATCTGTTCCACCAGCATGGAATCAGGTGGACGTTCAACCCTCCCACCGCGTCACATCACGGAGGAGCATGGGAGAGGTTGATACGATCGATCCGAAAGGTGCTGAATTCAACTGCAAGAGAACAAATTCTCGATGAGGAAGGCCTTCATACTGTCCTGTGTGAGGCAGAGTCGATCATCAACAGCCGTCCAATCACAAGGGCATCTAATGATCCGAATGATTTAGAGGCTCTAACGCCAAATCATTTGCTGTTGCTGAAGACTACCCCGTCATTGCCTCCAGGATTGTTTGACCAGGACGACCTCTACTCACGGCGCAGGTGGAAACAGGTGCAATACCTGTCCAACTTATTTTGGAAGAGATGGACTAAGGAGTACCTGCCTCAATTGCAGGAGCGCCAGCGCTGGGCCACAGCATCCAGGAACTTCGCAGAAGGAGACGTCGTTCTTCTCGTGGATGACTGTGCGCCAAGAAACTCTTGGATTATGGGCAAGATCATCGAAACAGTTCCAGACAAGAACGGTCTGGTCCGCAGAGTCAAGATAAAGACAAAGACAAATGTCTTGGACAGACCCATTACGAAGATCTGTCTACTTGTGGAGTCTGACCGGGCTAGTGGTAAAGACTAAGCCCCTACAAGGAGCCATGTGCTAGCAACCTCTGGCTCTATTTTCTCTCTTTAGTCTCTACCTCTTTTCTCTCTTTCGTTTCTTTCTTCATTTCAGATGGACCGATTGGTGATGGACATTATATCCTTGAAAGTGGACATTTAAGTGTGCTTTATTAATAGCATCTTCGTCATGTAATTGAAACTTGCATATTTCTTGATTTGAATATGATTGGTAGTATACTTAGTTGGAAGAAATTTAGTAATTGTTCTTTGCCACTTTGTTATTAGAACAATTAGGGGCCGGTAATGTAGGCGCCAAATGCCTATTTTATGCCTAGTTTTGAATTTGCCCCATTACATGTGTATTAGAAATTCATATTTAAAATAATAATTTAATATTGATAATGTATTTGATAATTAAGGTGATTCATGATTGATATAATTCATACTTTAGGTTAAAAACATATGTACAAGGTTAAAAATGTGGATTTAGAATAATTTCTGTTATTTACGTAGTTTCTACGTTATTACGTAGTGGGCCTTTAATTACTTGGAACTGCCGTGCGATATGCTCAGACGAGCCATTCTTGAACCGACACGGGAAGAAGGAGGATGGAGCCTCACGGTTTTCTGACCGTGTCGTGGGCTTCGTAGGCATAATTGTGTGTGGACTTTATAATTTACATTTATGGAAGATTAGGAAGCACATTTTCGTTTGTATATATTTTTGTTATCCTGTTAGTGCGTTAATAAATGTACAAAACGTGAAGATTGCTTCATCTTTCGTTTCTTTTGGATCCTGGAACACGCGTCAGCCACAAAGCTCCAACTTCTCTTAAGATTTTAGTTTGGTTTTTCGAATATACCCTACACCAATAAAATACCATTGTTGTACAACTTACTAAATCATGTCTACATGTACACCTGCATTTATGGTCTAAATCACCCTCTGAATTGTTACGACTTTGGTGAGAGCATGTGGCAACAGTGTAGTAATGCATTTCTCTAGGTTTAAACAGTGTATCAACTTCGACAGAACCAGTTAACAGGCATGATTACAGTTCAAAATGGGTAATCTTTATTGGGTTGCAACTTGCAAATGAAACTTGAAAATATTCTGTAAATTTACAGAAGCTTTCCATAGAAAAAACGACCTTTGCTTTTAAACCAATTGAAAGCAAAAGTAAACCAAGTCCTTCAAGGGCATTTATCTTATTGTCAAAAAACTTAGTGTATCTGTAGACCATGCCTTGAAACATTCCTAAACATTCTCATAGATACTTAAAAAAAACTTGAATTGCCAGTGTTTTAGGTGGAGAAAGTCATTATCCCATCACATTTTTCATGTAGGATTACTACTCCAACCTATGTAAGCACATTTGTTTTATAAAATGTGTTGCATTTTGGGCCATCATAATTAAGGAAATTTAAGAAAAAGTAATTTTGGCTTATAACTAAAGAATGGACATTCATTCCATAGGGATACTAGAATTCCCTTTGTGCTGAACTTTACAGCACACTGTGGCAGTCATACCAAACTGTGGTGGCAGTCATACCAAACTGTGGTGCATACAGTCAAATTTATTAATAGTTTGCAAATAATAGGTTTTCAGTCTGATAGGCTACAAATTAGGGCTTTTCGTTAGCTGTAATATATATATATATACAATATAAATAACTATGAACTATGAATCAATATAATAACTTTTACTTGTTGAATTGAATTAGGCCTATATGCAACATTGTATTCAAAACTGGTACTGCAATCAAATTCGAAGAACTGTGGTGAACGGGTGACACCAGGAGAGGGGGTGCTGCCCATTTGTAATGGCTGACTGGCTGATCAGTGCACTCACCTGCTTGAGCATTGATATGCAGGTGCAGATGGACAATAAAAGAGAGAGAGAGCTGACAACATGGTGCGCTGTATGCCAGGCTGGATGTTGGGCAAAAAGGGATCCGATTTGTGTCGGTCGTGATCAATAGGAGCACTGCCGGTGAAGATAGAATTTTGGGGAAAAAACTAGATTAGGTTTGTCTTGACCTGCCTGACCTGCAACTGTACCAGAATTGCATTGGCACTGGTACACTGTGCCTCACAGCGTCCCTGGCATAGACAGTAGAAGAAAGGTCCCTGGACTCCTGTGAATAACTCCCAGAACGTGCTATTAGACCGCAAGGGAGAGTCCTGGGGGAACAGGGAAGTTTAACCTCCTAATCAGTTTATGCTTTGTGTGTTTGAGCGGATCGCAACGCACTGGATGGGACGTGAGCCTTTAGTAAGACATTGAGATAGGTGGGGGGAGATCCTGAAATGACTTTGTAGGCTAGTGTCATAGCCTTATGTTTAATTCTGGCAGCTACCGGCAGCCAGTGCAGGTCCCTGAAAAATGGAGTGACGTGTCCTTTTGGGTTGTTTGAAAACCAATCACGCTGCTACGTTCTGGACCATTTGCAATGGTTTAATCGCACAAGCATGTAAGCCGGCTTGGAGGGAATTGCAGTCATCAAGGTGACTGTAGCCTGTATTAGGAGTTGAGCGCCATATTGGTACAGGTTTATTTTTGTTATTTCAGCTTTCAGTATATTGTTTTTCACTGTGCACTCTAAATAAACCATCACTTGTTGGTCACTTTAAATTTGAGTTGCTTACTCCTTCGTTTTATTCACTCTTTGGATGTGGCCAGTCCTGCTGTGACATTGGGGGTGGAGAAGCCTGTCCTTCACAGTGTGCATGTGTTGTGGTTTAGGCCAGTGCAATATAACTTAATGGGACAAGGGGCTGTTAGGAGCTTTTGTGTGGTGTGGTGGGGGGCCTGTTTTACTTGAGATTTTTATTTACTGTATCTTACTACTATTTGCTGTGTCTAGTCATTGCCTTGCTCGTTTGCATGTGTTTTGTACTCTAACTACTGTTGTATTGGTACCGGTTTTCATAAACTGTGACTAAAGAAAGATATATCTTTTGTGCTTAAGTGATGACTTATACTGACTATGTTTATGTCGTCTTTTAAAAAATCCCCTTTGTCATCGCTAATCATTATTACAATACTGTAAAATGTTGATGCCCTTCATAGGCAAGTTGTAGAACACGTTGCAGAAAAGTTAAAAACATAAATGGAATTTGCATGCTGCAAACTTAAGATGCCAATAATGTGGCTGTACTGTTTCTATCAATGAAATCAGTATTTTAATTCAAGATGTTTTCCTTAAAGGCAACGGTGTGGGCCACAACTGATGCCACAACTGATTCTACTGACCAGCCTCCTCTATTTGAAGGACCACCCGCTGCCATTGGATCACACATACAGGAGAAAAGCCATTTCAGTGTTCTTACTGTGGAAAGGGCTTCGGTAAAAAGTGCAATCTCAAGACACCCCAGAAGATCTATTCACAAGAAAAGCTATTACAGTGCTCTCACTGTGAAGACATTTGTTAACTAATTGGCAATTGACACCAGATCATCCATTCAGGGGAAAAGCCATTCAAGTGCTTTCAATGTGGAAAATGTTTTTGACTACTGGGCCATCTCAACAGACACCAGAAGATCCATTCAGGGGAAAAACCATTTAAGTGCTCTCACTGTGAAAGGAGCTTTGGTGAAATGGCTAATCTCAAGAGACACAAGATTATTCATAGAGCGGAAAAGCCATTTAAGTGCTCTCACTGTGAAAAGGTTTTTGTGTAATGGACAATCTCAGAAGTCACGAGATGATCCATTTAGCAGAAAAACCATTTCAGTGCTCTCACTGTGGAAAGAGCGTTGGTCAAATGGCTAATCTTAAAAGACATGAGAATATTCATACAGGGAAAAGCTATTTAAGTGCTCTCACTGTGGAAAAAAGTTTTCTCTAATGGGTGATCTCAAGAGAGACCACAGAGGTCATACAGGTGAAAAATTATATGGATGTTCTCAGTGTGGCAAAAAAACTGTCTGAGGATTTCAGAAGTGTAATTATTTGCTTTACACAACAATGGCCTATTTATAAAAGATCAGCAACACCATGAAACTGAGCTACATTATCATGGTGAAGAAATGGTGGTGATTTTGATTACATGTTTTGTTTTATCCCATTCTAGATAACATTTAAGACGTCAGCTTTAGTTTGTGTCACTGCAAAATCTATTTTCTGATTAATCATCCTTGAGTATATTTGTGCAAAAGGTTTGTCTTTCCATAACCTCTGTGTTCTTTTAGAACAGATGAGCTTGTTTTATTCCTCTCAAGCAGAGTGAAGTAAGGACTGAAATAAGGACCACTAAAGAAAGAGTCCTCCCAAACCTAGTTGTTATGCTAATCAATTGCCATTTGGTCACCTAGAGTCTGAAACTTCTCTGCAAAGAGCATAGAAGTACATACATGTTAATGCTTTTAAGTTATGCTGTTCATTTTGCCTTAGTTATGCAGTGATTCATTTATTTATTTTGTTTGCAGTTATCCCATCGTTTGTTTTAATCCACTAATGAGACTTATTGGTTGTCCTGTCTTTGGCATTGTCATCTCTATGCCTATAAGTTCACATTGATATGAGGAGTTTGTCTGTAGTATATACTATGTTTACAATGCAAGCCCAGGACACTTAAAATGAATGGCTAAAGTGCAGTTGGGTCTCAACCTCCACGACCATCCTCTAGTTGTGTATTATTTCAATTCTGTCTGTGTTATCTAAACAGTTTTAAGTTTTTCAGAAAACAAAGAATTGTGTGCCATGGCCAAAGCAAAGCACAACACTGAAGGAAGACACCATTGACAGGCGTTGACTGCTACACACACCACAACCCCCATCAGATCTAAGCTGTTCTTTGTCCATTGTTGGGTGAGAGATGCTTCTTGGGAAAGCATGCAGCCTAGGTATTGGTGAGTGAAAAACTCACAGGTCACTATAGCCCCAACAGGTCCTGTTCTCTAAACTGATATGTGTGTGAAGCCACTTTAACGAAATGTGGCGGGGACTGATTGGGTTGGTTAAAGTGATAAATGTTGGGACTTAGTAAGCTGAGATCTTGAGTAAAGGAGAAAGGGCAAGGTGGTAGAGTCACATCACGTGTTAAGCTTTGGTACACTGTTAGCAGTATGCCATCTCTCCTTTGCTAATTTAGAGTGAAAAGTTTAATAGTGGAAATCTAAAGGTGCTTCCCCGTCAGAGTTATTTAAACTTATGGTGCAATTTAATTGTGGACACTAAATGTTTTTTCTCCGTCAAAGTTAGACATAAAGGATAGTGGTGCAATTGAAGCAAGGTTAAACTTGTGTTGTGCTTGTTACAAAGGACGCTGATCTGCTTAAGCTGTTAACAGCTATCACAGACCAGAAAGGGGGACATTGGTTCATAGACTATAGGCTATTAAGTTTCAATGGAGGATGGGGGGTGAAGCCTAACTATATACCATGTAATCATGGATGGTTTTTCGGTATTGAAAATGAAGTGGCTAATTGAATAATGAGATCATGTCTGGGGTGTGACAAGGGGGTAGCTAGGTAGCTGATGGTTCTAGGATCACCTCCTGATGGGTCTAGGATCACCTCCTTTTTTCAGACATGTTAATTCATCGTTAAACAAAGGTGGTCCTCTCTGAGCTACCCTGGTTCCCCCATAATAACAAAATATATGTAAGTACTGTTGGATTAGGGTGTCTTTGTGTCTTTGTTTTAGGTCAGACTTAAGAAAATGACTGACTCCTACAGCCCAACTAGACCTGTGTAGTCTAATCAGACTTGTGAATCAAATCAGTTTCAATGAAGGAGGGGGGGGGTGAAGGGGGTTGTTGATTCTGACTGAACTCATGCCCACACTGCTGATACTACCTAGATTGACCCTAGAAAGCTAACTGAAACAACTTGCTTCCTCCTGTTTACCATGGTCGGTTGTTGTTGCTTTTCATATGTCTGTTTAGCATACGATACGATACGATACGGTATTACTTTATTGTCAGTTTGCACTGAAATTCAGTTTGCATCCCTGAAACATGACTCGCTTGAGGACAAACACACATATAACATCACAGTAACAGTACAATAACCCACCACCATTGTCAAGGGTAAAGGCAAGATGGAGGACACAGACCTTCATACAGACATACATAAAACAGCCATACATAACATGAGGGACATTGATAAGATTGCATGTTGCAAATTCAGTAAGAGAATTGATTGGTGTATAAAAGGATGTTTAAGTTTGTTGTGGTTGAAGAAGGGGACTCTGAAGCGCCTATTTGAAGGTAGTAGTTGATATTGTTGGTGTAGGATGTGCGTAGTATCATTGGAGATGCATGTGGCCAGTCTGAGCATACTTTTGTTGTGAGCTTCCTGGAATAGGTGTGCTATGGGTTGGCCAATGATCTTAGAGCAGATTTTTATTTGGTGCTGGACTTAAGCTTTATCCTTGACAGAGAGGCTGCTATACCAAGCTGTACTGCAGTAAAGCATAACGCTCTGGATCACAGATATAAAAAACAAAAAAATTATTTGGGCGCTGGCACCAAAAGATCTTAGTCTTCGTAGGAAATATATACGTTGTTGTATTTTTTTACCAGTGAATTCTATGTGGTCAGTCCATGTCAGATTTTGGTCAATCATGACGGTTGTTGTTGCTTTTCATATGTCTGTTTAGCATGGTCTATTGTTGTTGCTACTTCTTGCCAACGTTCTATAGTATCCTGTCACAGCCCAAACATTAGACTGAGTTTTAACAGATTACAAAATAGGAGAACTAAGATGATACAATTGTTTAGGAATTCTAATGCATGTTTTGTCCGCTCCCGGCTGACCATGGGTGGCCATTTTGAAATGGCACTGAAAAAGAATCTGGTCCCAAACCTCTCATTGGTTTCCACATAATTGGCAATGATAGTGGTTTTGCTTTGGGTAACATGGGTTTTGCCAGTGGCGGCTGGCCCATAGGGGGCGATTGGGCGCCGCCCTCCCAAAGAGGAGAGGAAAAATATAAAATGTATAATACTAAAAATAAATGTTTTTTTGTAATCAATGTCGGTTTTAATTATTTGTGTGTCTCTACATGTAATCTGAATTATTCAAACAACATTTCCACTAAATGACTCTTATTCAACAGTGAATTTCCACCGACATAGTCGTACTGTTTCCGTTCTTGGGGCGATTTTTCTAGCGCCCCTGAAGTGTAGCGAAATAGCCAATCCTGTGTGGTTGCTAGGGAAAGATTTTACAAATATTATTCCTATCAGCCTATCAGCATCGCCGAATAAAATGGTCTTGGGGCGCTAGAAAAATCGCCCCTAGGACAGAAAGTTTTCTGTCACGATGGTGATTGGCTAAACGTAACGTCTTACGTCAGTTAACGTTAGATCAACCTTAGATCAGTTACAGACTGAGAGACGATGGTGGCGATGACGACGACTGAGCAGCTTCCACCAAATTCGGTGAGACCTTTGTTAAACTACCCTTTTCCAAGAAGCACTATGGCCGAAAAAGTCCATGTTAAGGAGCTGGGACCCGACAGGCCCGAAATAAACATCACCCAGACAACTAAAGAAAAAGATAAATCCTACAATAGGACTTTTAGCAGGAGTTGGTTCGAATGAAAATCGTGGCTAACAGGCTGTGGGATAGCCAAAGCACTTTTCTGTTTCCCCTGCATCCTGTTTAAAAGTGACAAGTGTGATTCGACGTGGACACAGTCTGTGCAAACCGGCTTAAAACACCTGTCCGAACGCATGAAGAAACATGAAGGATCAAGAATTCACATGGAAAACTGTGTCAAGCTAGCTATGGTCGGAGGGATTAGCATAGCAATGCAGCTAGATGATGGCCATCGAATTGCTGTAAGGGGGCACAACGAAGAGGTGGACAAAAACCGGCACATTTTATGTAAGATTATTGATTGTGTAAAGTTCTGTGTTGCTTTTGAACTCGCAATGAGGGGACAACTTATATAGTTTATCGTTGCCAAGGCAACGGAGTAGTTCATGGCTAGTGACGTCACATGTAAACAAGAATGAATGAATGGGGGAGCCTAATGTAACGTAGTCGGAGGTGTTCTTGCTCATCGGATATTGACGGTGTGTTTTTATGAATTCAAGATGATAGAATATAACATTGGTGTTTCTTTTAGGCTTAATATAGCCGACGGTATTTATTGCTGTTACCATTAGCCTGGTTCAAGATGGTTTTGTAACAATTCTGCATCTCCTCTGCAGTTTGGACAGAGGAGATGCAAGGACTAAATCTGTTTTGTTTTTGTTATTGTTAGTTTAGTAACTGTAGTAAACACACATGCACAGTTGATCTGTATAAAAATTGTATTGTATTTGTATTTGCACTATATTTAAATGTGTGAAAAACGATTTGTATTTGCTGTCCAAAGCATACATGGAGCCTAACTGGACTTAACCTGGAATTAAAGTATTATTGTGGAATTGTACTCATTTTCAGATTATTTATTTATTTTGAGTGCTTACACTGGACTAGGCAGGGAAATCTATTGGCACATCAGCCCCACCAATTTTTTTTTTCACCAGCCGCCACTGGGTTTTGCCTTTCCCCGAGAGCGTGACTGATAAAGGGAAGAGAGACTGGCAGCTCTCTCATTCATGGAAACTGTAAATGTATTTGTTTAGTTCTTCCTGGATTATTGGTAATTGTAATAGTCAAGTCAGTTAGACCTATAGTCATAATATCATGCTGTTTACGGTATTTAATTTGCTCATCTAACCATCTTTCTTTCTGTCCAGACTCTCTACTGTCAATTTCCATTTAGGCTAAAGTTCAGAATGTTTATGCACATGTTAAGGTTGTTTTTAATTTATTTTATGATTTAGTGTCAAGCCAGTTAGACTTGAAAAGGGAGACTGAAGAAATCTGAATAATAACAAGGACGTTGTACATAACATTTTTAATGTTACATTTTGATGACACATTTCTTTACTATTATTTTATATTCCTAAGTTATTTTGTATTCTTGTAACTCTTACTATCCAAATCAGAGCTTTGTAAGACACCTAAGTACTGGCCAATGTGTGTGTCTGGCTTAAGAGGTGACGTGTTAGCTGTGTATTGTGAGCTTAATTGCTTGTCCCATTCACTTGGCCGTCTCAAGATAGATGTTTCACACCTGGAAGGAACCCCTCACCGCAGCCAGGCTAGAACAAAGGACCCTTTCCACATAGTGTTGTGTAATGCATATTCATTTCGGGTTGGTCTAAGGGGTTACACCCCTGTTGACCTAAGGTATTTACTCTTGTAAATCCCTGATTAAGTTAGAGATTCGATTGATCTACACCTTGAAACTTGTTTCTGTCCATTGGTACCCATGTAAAATAAAACCTTGTCCTGATTCTCCAACCACCGTGCTGACTGAGCCTTCAGAGTCATCTGTGGTACAACAAGAATTACCATCAGTGGCCAGATTCATTAAGTGGTTTTCCAAAACAGGTTCCACTCCGAACAAGCATTGACAGGATCAATCAAAGAAATAAGGTACACACACTCAGTATCAAATGCAGAAGTTGGCTGTAAAAAATAAATGCATGACTGCAGCCAGCATTGCTGCAGAGGTTGCAGAAGTGGGAGGTCAGCTTGTCAGAGCTCAAATAAGATGCTGCACAGTGCAACAACCCGGTCTGCATGATCATCCTCTGAGAGGAAAGCCTCTTGTAAAGCTTGATCACAAAAAAGCCTGAAAACTGTTTGCTGAAGACATAGTCTAAAAGCATGAATTCCTGAAACCATGTCTTGTGGTCTGACTAGAAAAAGATAAACTTGTTTGGCTTAAATGGTGTCAGGCATGTGTAGCAGCAACCTGTTAAACAGTACCATTAGAAGTGTGCCTTGCCTAGAATCAAGCCCAGTGGTGGTAGCATCATGGTTTGGGGCTGGTTCAATGCTGCCAGGACTGAGGAACTGCAGTTCATTAAAAGAATCATGGATACTGTGACATTCTGAAGCAGAACATGACACCCCTGTTTGGAAAGTGGGATATACGACAGTTTTTTTTCATTATGATAACAAGACCTAACACATTTCCAAGATGACTACTGCCTTCCTGTAGACGTTGAAAGTGAAGATAATGGAAGTATGTCTTCAGACCAGAATCCTATTGATCACCCATGGGGCATCCTTAAGCAGGAGGTGGAAAAGTATCAGTGTCTAACATCTGCCAAATCAGTAATGCCATCATGGAGGAATGGGAAAGGATTACAAAAACAACCTGTACAGCTCTGGTGAATTTCATATTAAGGAAGTGCTAGATAACAATGGTGCTCACACAAAATATTAATGATTTTGACACATTTGGGCATGTTCACTTTGGGGTGTACTCACTTTTGAGGCCTGCTATGTTTAAAAAAATGGTTGTGTCTTAAGTTATTTTCAGAGGACAGAAAATCTATACTGCTACACAAGCTTTATACTAACTTCTCAAAAACATATCCAAGTTTCATTTGTGTAGTATTGCCCCTTGAAAAGATATAGCACATTTTTGCTGAAATGTGAAGGGTGTACTCACTTTTGAGAGATACTGTAGATAGGCCAGTCCGATGTAACTTAATAGGAAAATGGGCTGTAAGGAGCATTTGTGCGGTGTGGTGAACACTAGCGTGGGGTGCTGTAGTCTATTTTGCTGGAGACTTTTCTTTGCTGTGTCTTACTGTTCTCAAGTCTGCTAACTAAAAATCTTTAAGAGCTGCCACTAATTCTTAACAATGGTCTTGACACTGGATTAAATGTTCTTAAATGAAAAAAAAAGTTGTCACTAATTAATAATCTGACAGGGGAACAGAAGGAACCAAAACTCGATGCCTAGAGACCCAAAGTTGATGACTTTTGAAATGAAGGGGGCATCCTGCCGCATTTTATTGACCCTACAGATGCCCTGTAGATGGAAAGAACCAACCCTCAACAGATTTTCCATGGGGGTGGTGGAGAAATATCTTGCTTAGTGAGAATAGGTATACTGTGCTCCTATGACTAAGCACCTAAAGTGAAGAACACAATTGAAATAACTAAAGAGGTTGCGTAAAGTGATTCTCCTGGACAGACCACTGCAATAATGCTATATAATGCTTGTCATGTAGACCTTATAAACTCAAGATTGATTTCACTCAAAGTTTCAATATCATTTTGTTTACATAGCCACTTCAACTATGGCCAGGTGGATCGTACACCTACTCCCCCAACTCCCCATGACTGCGCCCACCTGGCTACCATCCAATGTGTGAATGGTGTCAATAAACACAAATTCTTCCCATAGTCTTTTTTTTATAGTTTCCCTTTTCCTTGAATTAAGGAGGCCACTGGGCCGTGATATTAACACCACAGAGTGGAATCAGTTTGCTGAACTCTTGCTAGAAGTTGCAAGAAATGTGTTCTAGAAGAATTTCACAGTACAGTTCAATACTGTAGTTTTTGTGGTCATAATGACTCTCACTCCAAGTCACACATTGAATTATGTTAATGATGACCCATGTGACCCTTTTGTTACATAATGAGGGGTGCGGTTTACAGCTCACAGCTCCACCTCCAGTGGTCTAGCAATATAGCTCCTGGTTCTCCATCATCAGGTTAGAACTGAAGAAGCATTTTGGATGAAAGGTAAAACATCTTCAAGCTCAAAGTCTGAGTTAAATCTTCAAACTCTGATTTAATAGTTAAACAACACTCATTTTGTTGTTTGTAGGTGCTATTTACATCTTCTTTCTCTTAAGGACAGTTTAGTTGCATTTGTTTTGCACACCAGAAAAGGCAGCCTAAAATGTCATCACAACTGCTCATGTCAGTGAAAACGGAGACAGAAGTAGAGTTTGATGACTTTCTATACGATTATCTTCTTGCAAATCCGACAATGGATGAAAAGCCTGAATTTGAACAAGATTTTGAAACTAAAATGAATAAATCACCAACCATCCCTGACAAAGATTTTGTAATTCCTATGGATATTAAAAAAGAAGAAGAAGAAGAAGAAGAGGCTGATCCAAGAGAGTATGTTAAAGATGACTCTTCTGCAACAAGTAAGTTGATTGACTAGTTTGTTTCATAAATCTTGAAACCTAATTTCACTGCAAAGTATGATTACAAAACTTATGTTTAGTTATTGGTTTTACACTTTGTTTCATATATTAAAATCTTTCATGTATTAAAAAGTGTCAGGGATGGGACAGGGGTGCTGTATAGAACAGAAATGTAATTTCCTAACTTTATTTATTTAGGAAATCTGGGTATCTGTCATGACCTCTGTAACTGTGTGCTAATCTCTGTTTACCTGTATATTTCACACCTTAATGATAAATAGTATCTTAATGTAAATGTATTGCAGACAGAAGTGCAAGTGTTTTGTACAGAACTTAAAATTACAAATAGACATGCTGACGGTGTAATAAAATATAGTGACAAATTACCTATAATCATCTTCAGAGATTTAGTCTTTTGTCATGTGACTACAAGAGGGGAAGTGTCCGTCACCTTTTGTTTCTCCTGTGTCTTTATTTAAGTATCTGTATTTGGTTAGATATATGTTTGCCTCTATGGAAACTTCCAGCTTAGATCAAAAATTCAAAGAAATATTTGGTCCACACTAAAACATATTGTGCTGTGTTATAGGACAGTCAGAACAGACAAAGAAAAAAACACGAAATGTTGTTTTAAAAATTGTCTTATTTATATTATAGGATACGATCAAAGGACCCAGTCTAATGGAAGACAGAACACTGAGGAAAAAAGAAACACAGAGGGACACTCACCACTCTTCCTGTCCAGAAAGAGTTCATTGAGGAAGAAGATATATGAATGCACTGAGTGTTCCAAAATCTTTGCCACGTCTTCACGGCTTGTGCATCATCAACTGATACACACAGACAAAAGACCTTATGAGTGTAGTGTATGCAGGAAGAGTTTCAGGCAGAATTCACATCTCACCAAACATCTGATCACACATACAGGGGAAAAGCCATTTCAGTGTTCTCACTGTGGAAAACGCTTTGGTCTAAAGGCCAATCTCAAGACACACCAAATGATCCATTCTGGAGAAAAGCTATTTAAGTGTTCTCACTGTGAAAAGAGTTTTGGTCAAATGATCCAACTGAAGAGACACCAGGTGGTCCATTCAGGGGAAAAGCCATTTCAGTGTTCACACTGTGGAAAGCGTTTTGGTCGAAAGGCCAATCTCAAATCACACCAAATGATCCATTCAGAAGAAAAACTATTTAAGTGTTCTCAATGTGAAAAGAGCTTTGTTCAAAAGGGCAATCTCAAGACACACCAAATGATCCATTTGGAAGAAAAGCTATTTAAGTGTTCTCACTGTGAAAAGAGCTTTGGTCAAATGATCTATCTCAAGAAACACCAGATTATCCATTCAGAGGAAAAGCCATTTCAGTGCTCTCACTGCGAAAAACGTTTTCATTTTATTGGTGATCTCCGTAGACACGAGAGGATCCATTCAGGGGAAAAGCCATTTCAGTGTTCTCATTGTGGAAAGAGCTTTGGTCAAATGTCTCATCTCAAGAGACACCACAAGATTCATACAGGGGAGAAATCATATGAATGTTCTCAGTGTTGAAAGGCATGTAATCAAGAGTATTGTAAAACAACACCACAGAATTCATACTAGTGGAAAGCCATTTCAGTGATTTCAATGTAGACAGACATTTAAAGTCCACAGTTGTAGATATTCGGTACAGTAAATTCTGGTTGTATGGAAAAATACTTATTTTTGTAAGATATTTCATGGGAGTGGTGGTGAAATATCTTGCTCAGTAAGAATGAGTACATAGATATTATGTAAGGGATGGTCATTCTAAAATATGCCCCAACAGAGAGATGCAGGGCCTGTGAGTCACTCTGAAGGAGATTATTTTTTGATGATGACAATTTCACTAAAGCTTACTATCTGACATAGAGAAATTGTATTTTCTGGTTTGTCTAACGTTTGTAAAGAATGCTGGTGTGATGCTGTGATTTGGCATCATGACACCATGTGGCTTAAAGGAAACCTGAATTGTGTTGAAATGTTTGTCTGTGTTTGTAAATGAATGACTGCATTTACCAATAAAATACCATTGTTGTACAACTTACTAAATCATGTCTACATGTACACCTGCATTTATGGTCTAAATCACCCTCTGAATTGTTATGACTTTGGTGAGTGCATGTGGCAACAGTGTAGTAATGCATTTCTCTAGGTTTAAACAGTGTATCAACTTCGACAGAACCAGTTACAGGCATGATTACAGTTCAAAATGGGTAATCTTTATTGGGTTGCAACTTGCAAATGAAACTTGAAAATATTCTGTAAATTTACAGAAGCTTTCCATAGAAAAAACAACCTTTGCTTTTAAACCAATTGAAAGTGAAAGTAAACCAAGTCCTTCAAGGGCATTTATCTGATTGTCAAAAAAACTTAGTGTATCTGTAGACCATGCCTTGAAACATTCCTAAAAATTCTCATAGATACTTAGAAAACTTGAATTGCCAGTGTTTTAGGTGGAGAAAGTCATTATCCCATCACATTTTTCATGTAGGATTACTACTCCAACCTATGTAAGCACATTTGTTTTATAAAATGTGTTGCATTTTGGGCCATCATAATTAAGAAAAATGTATATATACACAATATAAATAACTATCAACTATGAATCAATATAATAACTTTTACTTGTTGCAACCTATATGCAACATTGTGTTCAAAACTGGTACTGTAATCAAATTCGAAGAACTGTGGTGAACGGGTGACACCAGGAGAGGGGGTGCTGCCCATTTGTAATGGCTGACTGGCTGATCAGTGCACTCACCTGCTTGAGCATTGATATGCAGGTGCAGATGGACAATGAGAGGGAGAGAGAGCTGACGACATGGTGCGCAGTATGCCAGGCTGGATGTTGGGCAAAAAGGGATGCGAATTGTGTCGGTCGTGATCAATAGGAGCACGGCCGGTGAAGATAGAATTTTGGGGAAAAAACTAGATTAGGTTTGTCGGAATAATTAGGTCTGCCACTGCAGTGTGTGTGCCCCAGATTGCTGAGACCGAAGTGCCCTCCTGACCTGGAGAAGCCTGTCCTTCACAGTGTGCATGTGTTGTGGTTTAGGCCAGTGCAATATAACTTAATGGGACAAGGGGCTGTTAGGAGCTTTTGTGTGGTGTGGTGTGGTGGGGGGCCTGTTTTACTTGAGATTTTTATTTACTGTGTCTTACTACTATTTACTTACTATTAGATTGCTCAGGACCTGCGCAGAGGAATTAGCTGAGCCTCTCCAACACCTCTTCAACAGGAGTCTGCAGACAGGCAAGGTCCCCACACTGTGGAAAACTTCTTGCCTGATACCTGTACCAAAGAAAGCACACCCGAAAGAACTCAATGACTACAGACCGGTTGCCCTAACCTCACACTTAATGAAGGCCCTTGAGCGGCTGCTGCTGCTCAACCATCTGAAACCCCAGGTTCGCCATGCACTGGACCCCCTGCAGTTTGCCTATCGGGAGAGTGTGGGAGTAGAGGACGCTATCCTGTACCTGCTGCACAGGGTACACTCTCACCTGGACAAAGGAGGCAGTGCTGTGAGAATCATGTTCTTTGATTTCTCCAGCGCTTTCAACACCATCCAGCCACTTTTGTTAAAGGACAAACTGCTGCGGATGGGAGTGGAGCCTAGTCTGGTAACCTGGATCACAGATTACCTCACTGAACGGCCCCAGGTTGTCAGACTGGGGAACTGCTCATCTGAGACTGTGATCAGCAGCACAGGGGCGCCACAGGGAACGGTGCTCTCCCCAGTGCTGTTTACTCTGTACACCACTGATTTCAGCTACAACTCAGAGACTTGTCATATCGTTAGCTTGATAGCATAATTGCCTAAGTCATTTTTTGGTCAAATTGAGATTTTTGCACAACTTTACTCCCCTACCACTTCTGCATCATCCTGTCTGTCTGTCTATGTCTATTCTGTCCTCTAGCGTGCGTGTGTAGGTGGGCACGATTCGACAGATAGGTAAACAGTCAATATTCAGTGTGGAAATGATGAGCCAGACGCAGGAATAAAGTTGTCTCCTTTACTTTGAATCTTTGTCTTGACAGGTTCCTAAATATTGAGTCTGTGAAACTAATCACAAAAATAAAGCTTGCTTTAGTCTAAATACACGGTATAAATCATGGAATTCTCATACAGAGACGGTGTAAATCATCTAAATAAAGTTCAAACATAAAGATACATATTTCTTATGAGTGAGACTGATTGTTTTACTGCATACTACAACATTAAACTGGAAACACCACACGGTGAGCTGCTTATGTTACACAGCGTCACAACACGTGCAAAGTGCACCAAACTGCTAAATACACAAATATATAGTATCCTTAACCTTATCTTAACGATGTTACTTACAAGCAATGCTTTCCAAGGCTTTAAATAACTAGATGGCGAAAGAATACGATATCGGTGCATCAATGTGCTCCCGTGTACGCTATACTCAACAAATGGCTGAACAGGAAATAGAGAAACTATCACATGACTATTCTAAACCAATGAACTAGCGGCCTTTACCAACCAAGAAGAACCAGCTATTCTGCCATATTAGAAATGGCCAGCGGGTGTCGCTAAGGACACAAACAATTTCTAAACATAACATGACACTCCCCGTCTGATATTGAACACAATATCACTACACACATTTTTTTTTTTTTAAAGCAGGGAGAACAGTGTCATAGCATACTTATGAATCTAAGCAGACATAAGAGGTATGACTTCCACGATAGGTCTAAGGAATGTTTTCACACTACCACCCCTAGTTACCCTCAGTTCTAATTTTCTGACTTTCCCATCAGTGCCAGGGATAGCTTTGGTCACGAGAGCCATAGGCCACTCATTTCTTGTCACCTGATTGTCCTTTAACAGGACAAGGTCGCCCTCCTTAATATTCGGCCTACATTCTTGCCATTTGTTGCGAGTCTGTAGTGTGGCCAAATATTCTCGCCTCCATCTCTCCCAGAAAGTGTTGGCAAGATGTTGCACTCTTTTCCACTGCTGACCGTACAAGTCAGTCTTTTCAAAGGATACAGGTGGAGGCTGAGGAGTGGATGTCTTCTGCGTGAGGATCATTGCTGGTGTCAAGAGGAAGGGAGACTCTGGATCAGTAGAGATGGGTGTCAGAGGTCTTGCATTAATGATGGCACATACTTCGGCCATAAAGGTGGACAACACTTCGTGAGTGAGGCATGAGGGAGTGACTTGGGAGAGCATGGAGTCCAGTATCCGTCTCGAAATCCCAATCATCCTTTCCCATGCTCCTCCCATGTGAGAGGAGTGGGGCGGATTAAAAGTCCATGTGCACCCCTCTTCACTGAGGAATCTTGACACGCTTGGTTCCGTTGTATTGTCCATAAGCATTTTCAGCTCCTTGCATGCCCCTCTGAAATTAGTTCCACAGTCAGAACGTATTCGCTTCAGGGGGCCACGCAGGGAAATGAAGCGGCGTAAGGCATTTATGAACGATGAGCTGTCCATTGACTCTATCAGTTCAATATGCACAGCTCGCACACTTAGACATGTGAACATCACCGCCCACCTTTTACTGTTGGCCTGGCCTCCACGGGTACGGCGCGTGGACACGTCCCATGGGCCAAACACATCCAGGCCCACATTGGTGAAAGGTGGCTCGGTGCTGAGGCGATCAGAGGGAAGATTCGCCATTCTCTGCTCTGCTGACCTTCCTCTGAGCTTCTTGCATATGACACACCTACGGAGGGCACTATTGACACATCTTTTCGCTCCAACTATCCAGAAGCCCTCTGAGCGGATGGAGGCCTCCGTGAAAACACGGCCTTGGTGTTTCACTCTCTCGTGAAAGTGGTTCGTGAGGAGAGTGGCGACATGGCTGCGTCCCGGGATAATGAGCGGATGTTTCTCCATTGTGTCGAGTGTGGCATGCTCAAGCCGACCCCCTATTCTCAGCAGACCATTCACAAGAACAGGGGAGAGCTTTCTGAGTGGACTGTTCTTAGGAATTTCTTTTCCCTTATCTAGACATGCAAATTCAGCTTGGTAGGCCTCTCTTTGCACACATCCAATAACAATGTCTCTTGCTTGTGCCAGCAGGTCGGCTGTGTGAGACCCCACACAGCGATGCCATCCCTTACAAGTCTCTTTCCTTTTAAAGGACTGGACAATGTGCATGAGAGACGCTATGCCTCTAATGAGAGACTTCCATGAGGAGAATCTCTCGAAGCGGTGAGAGCCAAGTGTCGTGCTTGCTTTTGTGCATGTGGTGACATGGGCTCTTACCTCCACGTCAGACTCTGGAAGAACAAGGTCAAAGGGCGTCTCCTCTGTAGCATGTGAGGAGTCGGGATGCTGAAGGAAAGCTGGACCGGTGAGCCAGATGGTTTCAAGGAGATGGGCTGCAGGCACTGATCTGGTAGCCACATCCGCCGGATTCAGTGAAGTGGGCACATAGTGCCATTGCTCGGGGTGTGTGAACCTTCTGATCTTTTGCACTCTGTTGCTGACGTACACGTAAAATCTTCGGGTTTCATTGCTGATATACCCCAGCACCACTTTACTATCCGTGTAGAATTCTGTGGCATCTGGCTTACAGTCCAACTCTTGCACAATCAGCTCTGCTAGTTCAACTGCAAGAACAGCAGCGCACAGTTCAAGTCTGGGCACAGTGTGATTTGACAGAGGGGCTAATTTGGCTTTGCCCATGATAAAGCCCACATGACATGTGTCATCACTCTCTGTAACCTTTAAATACGCTACAGCTGCTATGGCTTCTACAGATGCATCAGCAAACACATGAATTTCTCTTTTCACTGCATTTGAGAGAGAGGCTACAGTGTATGCTCGTGGGGTTTCAAACCTTGTGAGATCTTGTAGCGAGTCTCTCCAGGCATTCCATTCTGCCTCCTTTTCTGGGGGGAGAGGAGCATCCCAGTCTACAGTCGTGCTTGTCAGCTCTCTGAGCAGGAGTTTGCCTCGGACGGTGATGGGAGCCACGAGACCAAGAGGGTCGAACAGGCTATTGACTGTAGCTAGAACGCCTCTGCGGGTGAATGGTTTGTCAGAGCTGGCAACACGGAATGTAAATGTGTCACTTTGCAGGTTCCAGCTCAGTCCAAGGCTGCGTTGAACTGGTGGAGAGTCTATCTCCAAATCCAGGTCTTTCAGATCCTTCGCGTAGTCAGTTGAAGGGAATGCTTGCATGACCTCTGGGCTGTTGGACGCTATCTTATGAAGCCTCAGGTTCGAGATAGCGAGCATGTCCTGTGTAGCCTTGAGCAGGTCGATGGCTTCAGTGACAGAGGGAAGGGACTTGAGCCCATCGTCGACATAAAAGTCCCTTTGCACAAAGCCCTTTGCGTCTGCACCAAACTCAGCCTCTCCATGCAGAGCAGCGCGCCTGAGTCCGTACATTGCAACGGCAGGGGAAGGGCTATTGCCAAATACATGAACTCTCATTCTGTATTCAACGATGTCTTTGGATGTGTCATTGTCTCTGAACCAGTGGAATCGAAGGTAGTTCCTGTGGTCCTCTCGGACAATGAAACTGTGGAACATTTGTTCTATATCTGCAGTGATGGCTACTGGCTCACGTCTAAAGCGTAACAGGACCCCCAGCAGGCTGTTGTTTAAATCTGGGCCTGTCAGCAGCACATCGTTCAGTGACACTCCATGATGACGAGCGCTGGAGTCAAACACCACCCTAATCTGCTCAGGCTTGCGTGGATGGTACACGCCGAATGTAGGCAAGTACCAGCATTCTTCCTTTTCCTGCAGGGGCGGGGCCAGTTCAGCATGGTGGTGATCGAAGATTTTCTGCATAAATGCCACAAAGTGCTCTTTCATCTGAGGCTTTTTGTCAAGCGTACGACAGAGAGAAGTGAGACGGCACAAAGCTTGTTCTTTGTTGTTAGGCAGGCGTGCTCTTGGGAAACGGAAAGGAAGTGGCGCTACCCAGCTGTTTGTGTCGTCCATGAACATCTCTTTGTCCATTATCTGCATGAACAGTCTGTCTTCAATTGACGGGGCTACTTTGTCGTCATCTGACGTTCTTTCAAAGATGGAGCTGTCTTCTGAGCTGTCACAGCAGGAGCTCCACCTGGGAGAGAGGTGAGTGTCTGGAGCAGACTGAGAGGAAAGAGAGAGCTTTGACATGTTATCTTCATTCAGTGTCTCTTTCAGTAAAATGCGGTTGGGACATGGACTGAAATAGGAAGGACGTCCATTGCTTAAAATGTGTGTGCGATAACTGTTCACAGTTGTGGGCTTGTGAGCAGTGCCTAAGCAAACCTCACCAACTACAACCCAACCAAGGTCAAGTCTCTGAGCGTAGGGTGCATTTTTAGGCCCGTTGCGTTGATCCCTGACCTTGTGAACTTGCAGGACATCACGGCCAAGCAGGAGGAGGATCTGCGCATCTGGATTGAGTGGGGGAATGAGGTGAGCGACAGAGCTTAGATGTGAATGGTGTTTCGCTGCTTCAGGCGTAGGTATCTCTGACCTGTCATCTGGCATGTGATTGCACTCAATGAGCGTGGGAAGGGACACTTTGCAGGTTCTATCATGAGACTGTGCGATGAAGCCTGCGGCTCTCCTACCAAGCATCTCTGTGACTCCAGCGCATGTGCGAAGAGTGTAGGGAGACTCTGTGCTCTTGAGGCGGAAGATGTCGAAGAACTCTGATCTAGCGAGCGACCGGTTGCTCTGATCGTCGAGTATTGCATAAACTTTCACGGCTTGGTCTGGTTTGCTTTTGTGATAGACTTCAATCAGACAAATCTTAGAGCATGAGCGGGAACTCAATGAATCGCCACAAACATCAGTGCATTTGTTGTTAACTGCGGGAGAGGCGCTCTCCTCTGCCTCCCCGCCGTGCTCTGCACTAGGGGGCTTAGCAGTCCATGGGGGTGGCCCTGGGTGGAGGGCTGTGGTGTGTGCGTTGCTGTTACATTCGAAACACTGCACTGTAACTTTGCAGTCCTTTGCTAGGTGCGTGCTTGAAGAACAGCATCTGTAACAGACGTTATTTTCCTTTAAGAATGTTTTGCGTTCCTCAATGCTTTTAGCTCGAAAGCTTCTACAGCGTTTGAGGGGGTGGGGTTTTTTGTGAATGGGACAATGTTCATCAATGTCTAGCTTGCTGTTTGCAATGTCAGCGGTGTCTGCAGTCTGTGTGTGTGAGATCTCAGTCTTGTTGGCAGACACCAGGCTTTTAGGCTGTCCCTGTCTTTTCCCTGTGTGTGCCTCGCGACAGACAAAGTCAGCAAAATATGAGAAAGGGGGGAAGACTACCTGGTGATCGGCTTTATACCTGGAACCCAACGACATCCATTTCTCTTGGAGGTTGTAAGGGAGCTTGTTGGCAATGGGGGTCACACCTCGTGCCGTGTCCAGATAAGAAAGCCCTGGCAGGTAGCCCTCTAACTTTGCAGACTCGATTTCTTTCAGCAGGTCTCCGAGCTCTCTAAGCTTCAGAGGTTCCTTAATGTTGATTTTCGGAAAACTTTCTAACTTGTCAAAAAGAGCCTTTTCAATGATCTCTGCACTGCCGTAGCAGTCTTCAAGACGTATCCACGCCATTCTGAGGCCAATGGTGGGGTCAGTAATGTGAACAGCTCTCAGCCTCCTGACATGATCTGAAGACTTTGGCCCTAACCATTTAACTAAAAGATCAAGCTCTTCATTAGCGGTCAGTCTTAGCCCTTCTATGGCACTGGCAAATGAGGACTTCCAAGCCCAGTAGTTTTCAGGGTGGTCGTCAAACTTGCTAAGCCCTGAATTAACAAGCTCGCGGCGCACTAAGTACCTGGCTATGTCACTCATGCCTGCATGGCCTGTGTTACCTGGCGGGTGCACTTCCCTCTTAACAGGAGGAGAGGGTGGCCGGTGTGCTATGCTATGGCCATGGGTCTGACCGTGGGCTGGTTGGTAAGGAGGACGGAGATGCGGGTGCATGTCTGTGTGCTCCGTGTTGCGTGGCTGGTGCATGGGTTTAACAGGAGGAGAGGTGTGGGGCTGATGTGCTCTGATCTGAGCTAGGTTATGGTGTAGAGGGGGGCATGACTGCACATCAACCTGCTCTGCTACGAATGTCTGATGGACTTCCCTGCTGGGAAGGGAATCAAGTGGCTGGGCCTGATAGGGAGAGAGTTGGCTATTGCGTGTGGCAGAAATACAGTCAACATAGTCACTGGTCCGCTTTTCAGCGGGTTCATGGGGCAATACCTCAATGTCACTTCGCCTTTCATCTGACTCCAACTCCGCTGCCGCTATCTCTAGAACTTCGGCTTCCGCATTTGCGGCTGCAACTTGCTTTTCATGCTGCAGCGTGCGCAGCTCTGCTTCCAATCTGGCCTTTTCCAGTATTACCTCAGTCTCTCTCTGAACGAGTGTGGTGCACGCTTTTGCAGCTTCCGCCTTTGCGCGTGCTCTAGCTGCTTCCATGCTCGCAGAGGTCTTTCTTGAGCTTGACGTAGTGTTGGACACGACCGACCTGGTCTCCAGATGACTAGAGGAGTTGGTGGGTCTCACCTCTGTATTCCCTTCCATCTTCAATTTGTCACACAGGGACGCAATGCAGACTGAAGAGGGGAGAGGATGAGAAGTAGTCGTCTTCTTTCACAGATCTGTTGTTCGTAGCCCGCTGTGCTGCTGCTTTTTCACTATTCTGTCCTCTAGCGTGCGTGTGTAGGTGGGCACGATTCGACAGATAGGTAAACAGTCAATATTCAGTGTGGAAATGATGAGCCAGACGCAGGAATAAAGTTGTCTCCTTTACTTTGAATCTTTGTCTTGACAGGTTCCTAAATATTGAGTCTGTGAAACTAATCACAAAAATAAAGCTTGCTTTAGTCTAAATACACGGTATAAATCATGGAATTCTCATACAGAGACGGTGTAAATCATCTAAATAAAGTTCAAACATAAAGATACATATTTCTTATGAGTGAGACTGATTGTTTTACTGCATACTACAACATTAAACTGGAAACACCACACGGTGAGCTGCTTATGTTACACAGCGTCACAACACGTGCAAAGTGCACCAAACTGCTAAATACACAAATATATAGTATCCTTAACCTTATCTTAACGATGTTACTTACAAGCAATGCTTTCCAAGGCTTTAAATAACTAGATGGCGAAAGAATACGATATCGGTGCATCAATGTGCTCCCGTGTACGCTATACTCAACAAATGGCTGAACAGGAAATAGAGAAACTATCACATGACTATTCTAAACCAATGAACTAGCGGCCTTTACCAACCAAGAAGAACCAGCTATTCTGCCATATTAGAAATGGCCAGCGGGTGTCGCTAAGGACACAAACAATTTCTAAACATAACATGACAATGTCATTGGACAATCACAACACTCATAAAAGTAAAAAAAAACATAGCTGCCTAAGTCATTCATTTGACTTAGGCAGTTTTACCATTGGACTTAGGCAGTTTTTATACAATCAATTTGACTTAGGCAGATTATGCCTATGACTTAGGCAGTTTTACCATTGGACTTAGGCAGTTTCTATACAATCAATTTGACTTAGGCAGATTATGCCTATGACTTAGGCAGTTTTTCTGAGAATATAAAATAAACAGTACATCTTCTCAGCCATTTTGCATACATCAAAACTGCCTAAGTCACTTTTATTTGATAAAAAAAATGATGTTCGGTTTTGTTCTTTTTCCAAACTTTTTCTCACATCTACATGAATGTTCTGTGAAAATATCAATAAAAAATATGCATGTGATTTTTAGAAAATGTGTTTTTTCTTGTTTTCCAAAAACACAAAAAAATGACTTAGGCAATTATGCTATCAAGCTAACGATATGCAGAAGTTCTCTGATGACACTGCAATTGTGGGGTGTATCAGGGATGGACAGGAGGGGGAGTACAGGGACCTCGTGGAGGAATTTGTTGGGTGGTGTCGGACTAATCAACTGCAGCTGAACACCACCAAAACCAAGGAAATGGTGGTGGACTTTAGGAGAACCACCCCACCACTGGAACCTGTCTCAATTGATGGGGTAAATGTTGAGGCAGTCTGCACATACAAGTACTTGGGGGTACTCCTTGACAATAAACTGGACTGGTCTGCTAATTCAGATGCCCTATACAGGAAGGGGCAAAGCAGGCTGTACTTCCTGAGGCGACTGAGGTCCTTCAATGTCTGCAACAGACTGCTGCTGATGTTCTACCAGTCTGTTATGGCCAGTGTGCTCTTCTATGCTGTGGCATGTTGGGGTGGTTGCACTAAGAAGCGGGATACTGGTCGTCTGGACAGACTGGTGAGGAAGGCAGGGTCTGTGGTGGGCACGGAGCTGGATGCTCTCTCTACCATAGCTGAAAGGAGGACCCTGAGCAGGCTGCACTCCATATTGGACAATGACTGTCACCCCCTGCACACCATCTTCATTAATCAGAGGAGTTTGATCAGTGACAGACTCCGGTCCCTCCCCTGCAGGACTGACAGGCTTCGGAGGTCCTTTGTTCACAGGGCCATACAGCTTTACAACACCACACAGAGGGAGCTGGGCATAATTGACTGGACTGCTTGAGCTGCACCCCACACACACACACACACACACACACACACACACACACACTCACACACCACGCTGTGCTGGTGACCCCTACACCTTCCTGGACATACATTGCACTGCACTACCCGGATTACATCCTCCACTACATGACTATTCCATGGTCAACCTACACTATCCTACACTACCCTGGACAACGTGTACTGCACTGTTTGCATTGCCACTTTGTTTTTACTTGCACTAAGGACCATTCCCCAACTCAAACTTAACCTGTTCACTTGAATTACGGCAATGCACCTTATATAGACACGTCTTAGTACCCCCCCCCCCCTCCTAACCCATTTCAGTGAATGTTGTATGTATGTTGATGTGTGCAATATGGTGATTCGTCTTGATTCGTTTTGTAATGTGTATTTATTATGGGTAATGTGTATTATGTGTATGCTACAAGACACCTTAATTTCCTTCGGGATTAATAAAGTTACTCTACTCTACTCTACTATTTGCTGTGTCTAGTCATTGCCTTGCTCGTTTGCATGTGTTTTGTACTCTAACTACTGTTGTATTGGTACCTGTTTTCATAAACTGTGACTAAAGAAAGATATATCTTTTGTGCTTAAGTGATGACTCATACTGACTATGTTTATGTCGTCTTTTAAAAAATCCCCTTTGTTATCGCTAATCATTATTACAATACTGTAAAGTGTTGATGCCCTTCATAGGCAAGTTGTAGAACACGTTGCAGGAAAGTTAAAAACATAAATGGAATTTGCATGCTGCAAATTTAAGATGCCAATAATGTGGCCGTACTGTTTCTATCAATGAAATCAGTATTTTAATTCAAGATGTTTTCCTTAAAGGCAACGGTGTGGGCCACAACTGATTCTACTGACCAGCCTCCTCTATTTGAAGGACCACCAGCTGCCATTGGATCACACATACAGGAGAAAAGCCATTTCAGTGTTCTTACTGTGGAAAGGGCTTCGGTAAAAAGTGCAATCTCAAGACACCCCAGAAGATCTATTCACAAGAAAAGCTATTACAGTGCTCTCACTGTGAAGACATTTGTTAACTAATTGGCAATTGACACCAGATCATCCATTCAGGGGAAAAGCCATTCAAGTGCTTTCAATGTGGAAAATGTTTTTGACTACTGGGCCATCTCAACAGACACCAGATGATCCATTCAGGGGAAAAACCATTTCAGTGCTCTCACTGTGGAAAAAGTTTTCGACTACTGGGCCATCTCAACAGACACCAGAAGATCCATTCAGGGGAAAAACCATTTAAGTGCTCTCACTGTGAAAGGAGCTTTGGTGAAATGGCTAATCTCAAGAGACACAAGATTATTCATAGAGGGGAAAAGCCATTTAAGTCCTCTCACTGTGAAAAGGTTTTTGTGTAATGGACAATCTCAGAAGTCACGAGGTGATCCATTTAGCAGAAAAACCATTTCAGTGCTCTCACTGTGGAAAGAGCGTTGGTCAAATGGCTAATCTTAAAAGACATGAGAATATTCTTACAGGGAAAAGCTATTTAAGTGCTCTCACTGTGGAAAAAAGTTTTCTCTAATGGGTGATCTCAAGATCTCAAGATCACCCATTATACAGGTGAGAAATTATATGGATGTTCTCAGTGTGGCAAAAAAAACTGTCTGAGGATTTCAGAAATGTAATTATTTGCTTTACACAACGATGGCCTATTTATAAAAGATCAGCAACACCATGAAACTGAGCTACATTATCATGGTGAAGGAATGATGGTGATTTTGATTACATGTTTTGTTTTATCCCATTATAGATAACATTTAAGACGTCAGATTTTGTTTGTGTCACTACAAAATCTGTTTTCTGATGAATTATCCTTGAGTATATTTGTGCAAAAGGTTTGTCTTTCCATAACCTCTTTGTGTTCTTTTAGAACAGATGAGCTTGTTTTATTCCTCTCAAGCAGAGTGAATTAAGGAGACTTAAAAACCACTGAAGAAAGAGTCCTGCTAAACCTAGTTGTTATGCTAATCAATTGCCATTTGGTCACCTAGAGTCTGAAACTTCTCTGCAGAGAGCATACATGTTAATGTTTTTTAAGTTATGCTGTTCATTTTGCCTTATATACTCAATGCAGTGATTCATTTATTTATTTTGTTTGCAGTTATCCCATCGTTTGTTTGTTTTAATCCACTAATGAGACTTATTGGTTGTCCTGTTTTTAGCATTGTCATCTCTATGTCTATAAGTTCACATTGATATGAGGAGTTTGTCTGTAGTATATACTATGTTTACAATGCAAGCCCAGGACACTTAAAATTAATGGCTAAAGTGCAGTTGGGTCTCAACCTCCATGACCATCCTCTAGTTATCCTGAACAGTTTTAAGTTTTTCAGAAAACAAACAATTGTGTGCCATGACCAAAGCAAAGCAAAACACTAATGGAAGACACCATTGACAGGCGTTGACTGCTACACACACCACAACCCCCATCAGATCTAAGCTGTTCTTTGTCCATTGTTGGGTGAGAGATGCTTCTTGGGAAAGCATGCAGCCCAGGTATTGGTGAGTGAAAAACTCACAGGTCACTATAGCCCCAACAGGTCCTGTTCTCTAAACTGATATGTGTGTGAAGCCACTTTAACGAAATGTGGCGGGGACTGATTGGGTTGGTTAAAGTGATAAATGTTGGGGCTTAGTAAGCTGAGATCTTGAGTAAAGGAGAAAGGGCAAGGTGGTAGTGTCACATCACGTGTTAAGCTTTGGTACACTGTTGGCAGTATGTCATCTCTCCTTTTCTAATTTAGAGTGAAAAGTTTAATTCATGACGTAAGCTAATAGTGGAAATCAAAAGGTGCTTCGCGTCAGCGTTATTTAAACTTATGGCGCAATTTAATTGTGGACACTAAATGGTTTTTCTCCGTCAAAGTTAGACATAAAGGATAGTGGTGCAATTGAAGCAAGGTTAAACTTGTGTTGTGCTTGTTACAAAGGACGCTGATCTGCTTAAGCTGTTAACAGCTATCACAGACCAGAAAAGGGGACATTGGTTCATAGACTATAGGCTATTAAGTTTCAATGGAGGATGGGGGGTGAAGCCTAACTATATACCATGTAATCATGAATGGTTTTGACGGTATTGACAATGAAGTGGCTAATTGAATAATGAGATCATGTCTGGGGTGTGACAAGGGGGTGGCTAGGTGGCTGATGGTTCTAGGATCACCTCCTGATGGGTCTAGGATCATCTCCTTTTTTCAGACATGTTAATTCATCGTCAAACAAAGGTGGTCCTGTCTGAGCTACCCTGGTTCCCCCATTATAACAATCATATACAAGTACTGTTGGATTAGGATGTCTTTGTTTTAGGTCAGACTTAGGGAAATGACTGACTCCTACAGCCCAACTAGACCTGTGTAGTCTAATCAGACTTATGAATCAAATCGGTTTCAATGAAGGATGGGGGGGTGAAGGGGGTTGTTGATTCTGACTGTACTCATGCCCACACTGCTGATACTACCTAGATGGACCCTAGAAAGCTAACTGAAACATCTTGCTTCCTCTCTATAGGAATGGAGAACACCGATGGGCTCACAAGTTAAACCGTTTCCATAACTAACTACATTTAAGATTTGTTTGAGATTTGCAGGTAACCGACGCCTTGCCTTTCACCATCGAAGGACAGGGATTCTACTGAAACGGCATCCACACGGTTTCAAAAGGGGGGCATTAGAAAGACCCCTGTGCCATTAAATCCCATTTTATTGGAGGAAGACCTTCTCATTACTGAGAAAGTTGGAGTGAATTGGAGAAACCACCCAATAAAGAAGTCACACACATTCTAGAATAGTGGACCTACTGTGGGCAGAACAATCCCTACAAACAGTATGGATCCAAAGGCACAGGTAGTCAACCCTGACCTTTAGTGTAGGTGCATCAAGATTAAAGAAGACGAAGAGGAGCACTCTGTTTGCGTGTGGTCCAGGGATGGAAATTTGCACCAGCCACCAGCCAAAGGTTGGTAAAATTTTGGACACAAATTTATAATTTACTATTGAGTGGCGGGTGTATTTTATCATTTTTATGTCAGTGGCTGCTAAAGGTTGACATTTTGCAATGTTAATTTCACCCTTGGTGTGGTCATACACCCAGGCACGCTTTACACACCACATGAAGAGGAGTCAAACATCAAATGCGTCATCCCTGCACCTTTTGTTTCTATTACAAGAATTCTACAGCTACCAAAATGATCACCATACTTTTCATATGTCTGTTTACCATGGTCGGTTGTTGTTGCTTTTCATATGTCTGTTTAGCATGTCGGTTGTTGTTGCTTTTCATATGATTGTTTAGCATGGTCTATTGTTGTTGCTACTTCTTTCCAACATTCTATAGTATCCTGTCACAGCCCAAACATTAGACTGAGTTTCAACAGATCACAAAATAGGAGAACTAAGATGATACAATTGTTTAGGCATTCTAATGCATGTTTTGTTCGCTTCCGGCTGACCATGGGTGGCACCGAAAGGGAATTTGGTCCCAAACCCCCCATTGGTTTCCAAATAATTGGCAATGATAGTGGTTTTGTTTTGGGTAACATGGGTTTCGCCTTTCCCCGAGAGCGTGACTGATAAAGGGAAGAGAGACTGGCAGCTCTCTCATTCATGGAAACTGTAAATGTATTTGTTTAGGTCAGCTTGTCAGAGCTTAAATAAGACAACCTGGTCTGCATGATCATCCTCTGAGGGGAAAGCCTCTTGTAAAGCTTGATCACAAAAAAAGCCTGGAAACTGTTTGCTGAAGACATAGTCTAAAAGCATGAATTCCTGAAACCATGTCCTGTGGTCTGGCTTAAATGGTGTCAGGCATGTGTAGCAGCCACCTGTTAAACAGTACTATTAGAAGTGTGCCTTGCCTAGAATCAAGCCCAGTGGTGGTAGTATCATGGTTTGGGGCTGGTTCAATGTTGCCAGGACTGAGGAACTGCAGTTCATTAAAAGAATCATGGATACTGTGACATTCTGAAGCAGAACATGACACCCCTGTTTGGAAAGTGGGATATACGACAGTTTTTTTTTCATTATGATAACAAGACCTAACACATTTCCAAGATGACTACTGCCTTCCTGTAGACGTTGAAAGTGAAGATAATGGAAGTATGTCTCCAGACCAGAATCCTATTGATCACCCATGGGGCATCCTTAAGCAGGAGGTGGAAAAGTATCAGTGTCTAACATCTGCCAAATCAGTAATGCCATCATGGAGGAATGGGAAAGGATTACAAAAACAACCTGTACAGCTCTGGTGAATTTCATATTAAGGCAGTGCTAGATAACAATGGTGCTCACACAAAATATTAATGATTTTGACACATTTGGGCATGTTCACTTTGGGGTGTACTCACTTTTGAGGCCTGCTATGTTTAAAAAAATGGTTGTGTCTCAAGTTATTTTCAGAGGACAGAAAATCTATACTGCTACACAAGCTTTATACTAACTACTCAAAAACATATCCAAGTTTCATTTGTGTAGTATTGCCCCTTGAAAAGATATAGCACATTTTTGCTGAAATGTGAAGGGTGTACTCACTTTTGAGAGATACTGTCAATAGGCCACTCCGATATAACTTAATAGGAAAATGGGCTGTAAGGAGCATTTGTGCGGTGTGGTGAACACTAGCGTGGGGTGCTGTAGTCTATTTTGCTAGAGACTTTTCTTTGTTGTGTCTTACTGTTCTCAAGTCTGCTAACTAAAAATCTTTAAGAGCTGCCACTAATTCTTAACAATGGTCTTGACACTGGATTAAATGTTCTTAAATGAAAAAAAAAATTGTCACTAATTAATAATCTGACAGGGGAACAGAAGGAACCAAAACTCGATGCCTAGAGACCCAAAGTTGATGACTTTTGAAATGAAGGGGGCATCCTGTCTCATTTTATTGACCCTACAGATGCCCTGTAGATGGAAAGAACCAACCCTTAACAGATTTTCCATGGGGGTGGTGGTGAAATATCTTGCTTAGTGAGAATAGGTATACTGTGCTCCTATGACTAAGCACCTAAAGTGAAGAACACAATTGAAATAACTAAAGAGGTTGCGTAAAGTGATTCTCCTGGACAGACCACTGCAATAATGCTGTATAATGCTTATCATGTAGACCTCATAAACTCAAGATTGATTTCACTGAAAGTTTCAATATCATTTTGTTTACATAGCCACTTCAACTATGGCCAGGTGGATCGTACACCTACTCCCCCAACTCCCCATGACTGCGCCCACCTGGCTACCATCCAATGTGTGAATGGTGTCAATAAACACAAATTTCCTTCCCATAATCTTTTTTTATAGTTTCCCTTTTCCTTGAATTAAGGAGGCCACTGGGCCGTGATATTAACACCACAGAGTGGAATCAGTTTGCTGAACTCTTGCTAGAAGTTGCAAGAAATGTGATCTAGAAGAATTTCACAGTACAGTTCAATACTGTAGTTTTTGTGATCATAATGACTCTCACTCCAAGTCACACATTGAATTATGTTACTGATGACCCATGTGACCCTTTTGTTACATAATGAGGGGTGCGGTTTACAGCTCACAGCTCCACCTCCAGTGGTGTAGCAATATAGCTCCTGGTTCTCCATCATCAGGTTAGAACTGAAGAAGCATTTTGGATGAAAGGTAAAACATCTTCAAGCTCAAAGTCTGAGTTAAATCTTCAAAGTCTGATTTAATAGTCAAACAACACTCATTTTGTTGTTTGTAGATGCTATTTACATCTTCTTTCTCTTAAGGACAGTTTAGTTGCATTTGTTTTGCACACCAGAAAAGGCAGCCTAAAATGTCATCACAACTGCTCATGTCAGTGAAAACGGAGACAGAAGTAGATTTTGATGACTTTCTATACTATTATCTTCTTGCAAATCCGACAATGGATGAAAAGCCTGAATTTGAACAAGATTTTAAAACTAAAATGAATAAATCACCAACCATCCCTAACAAAGATTTTGTAATACCTATGGATATTAAAAAAAAAGAAGAAGAAGAGGCTGATCCAAGAGAGTATGTTAAAGATGACTCTTCTGCAACAAGTAAGTTGATTGACTAGTTTGTTTCATAAATCTTCAAAGCTAATTTCACTGCAAAGTATGATTACAAAACTTATGTTTTGAACTTAAAATTACAAACAGACATGCTGACGGTGTAATGAAATGTAGTGACAAATTACCCATAATCATCTTCAGAGCCTTAGTCTTTTGTCATGTGACTACAAGAGGGGAAGTGTCCGTCACCTTTTGTTTCTCCTGTGTCTTTATTTAAGTATCTGTATTTGGTTAGATATATGTTTGCCTCTATGGAAACTTCCAGCTTAGATAAAAAATTCAAAGAAATATTTGGTCCACACTAAAACATATTTTGCTGTGTTATAGGACAGTCACAACAGACAAAGAAAAAAACACGAAATGTTGTTTTGAAAATCGCCTTATTTATATTATAGGAGACGATCAAAGGACCCAGTCTAATGGCAGACAGAACACTGAGGAAAAAAGAAACACAGAGAAACACTCACCACTCGTCCTGTCCAGGAAGAGTTCATTGAGCAAGAAGATATATGAATGCACTGAGTGTTCCAAAATCTTTCCCACATCTTCACAGCTTGTGTATCATCAACTGATACACACAGACAAAAGGCCTTATGAGTGTAGTGTATGCAGGAAGAGTTTCAGGCAGAATTCACATCTCACCACACATCTGATCACACATACAGGAGAAAAGCCATTTCAGTGTTCTCACTGTGGAAAGCGCTTTGGTCAAAAGGTCAATCTCAAGACACACCAGATGATCCATTCTGGAGAAAAGCTATTTAAGTGTTCCCACTGTGGAAAGAACTTTGGTCAAATGATCGATCTTAAGAGACACCAGATGATCCATTCAGGGGAAAAGCCATTTCAGTGCTCTCACTGCGGAAAGCGTTTCAGTCGAAAGGGCAGTCTCAAATCACACCAAATGATCCATTCCGGAGAAAAGCTATTTAAGTGTTCCCACTGTGAAAAGAGCTTTGGTCGAAAGGGCGATCTCAAATCACACGAGATGATCCATTCAGGGGAAAAGCCATTTCAGTGTTCTCACTGTGAAAAGAGCTTTGGTCGAAATTGTGATCTCAAATCACACGAAATGATCCATTCAGAAGAAAAACTATTTAAGTGTTCTCACTGTGAAAAGAGCTTTGGTCGAAAGGGCAATCTCAAATCACACGAAATGATCCATTCAGAGGAAAAGCCATTTCAGTGTTCACACTGTGGAAAGCGTTTTGGTCGAAAGGGCGATCTCAAGACACACCAGATGATTCATTCAGGGGAAAAGCCATTTCAGTGTTCTCATTGTGGAAAGAGCTTTGGTCAAATGTCTTATCTCAAGAGACACCACAAGATTCATACGGGGGAGAAATCATATGAATGTTCTCAGTGTTGAAAGGCATGTAATCAAGAGTATTGTAAAACAACACCAAAGAATTCGTACTAGTGGAAAGCCATTTCAGTGATTTCAATGTAGACAGACATTTAAAGTCCACAGTTGTAGATATTCGGTACAGTAAATTCTGGTTGTATGGAAAAATACTTATTTTTGTAAGATATTTCATGGGAGTGGTGGTGAGATATCTTGCTCAGTAAGAATGAGTACATAGATATTATGTAAGGGATGGTCATTCTAAAATATGCCCCAACAGAGTGATGCAGGGCCTGTGAGTCACTCTGAAGGAGATTATTTCATGATGATGACCATTTCACCAAAGCTTACTATCTGACATAGAGAAATTGTATTTTCTGGTTTGTCTAACGTTTGTAAAGAAAGGTGTGATGCTGTGATTTGGCATCATGACACCATGTGGCTTAAAGGAAACCTGAATTGTGTTGAAATGTTTGTCTGTGTTTGTAAATGAATGACTGCATTTACCAATAAAATACCATTACTGTACAACTTACTAAATCATGTCTACATGTACACCTGCATTTATGGTCTAAATCACCCTCTGAATTGTTACGACTTTGGTGAGTGCATGTGGCAACAGTGTAGTAATGCATTTCTCTAGGTTTAAACAGTGTATCAACTTCGACAGAACCAGTTAACAGGCATGATTACAGTTCAAAATGGGTAATCTTTATTGGGTTGCAACTTGCAAATGAAACTTGAAAATATTCTGTAAATTTAGCTTTCCATAGAAAAAACAACCTTTGCTTTTAAACCAATTGAAAGTGAAAGTAAACCAAGTCCTTCAAGGGCATTTATCTGATTGTCAAAAAACTTAGTGAATCTGTAGACCATGCCTTGAAACATTCCTAAAAATTCTCATAGATACTTAGAAAACTTGAATTGCCAGTGTTTTAGGTGGAGAAAGTCATTATCCCATCACATTTTTCATGTAGGATTACTACTCCAACCTATGTAAGCACATTTGTTTTATAAAATATGTTGCGTTTTGGGCCATCATAATTAAGAAAAATTAAGAAAATGTAATTTTGGCTTATAACTAAAGAATGGACATTCATTCCATAAGGGCACTATAATTCCCTTTGTGCTGAACTTTACAGCACAATGTGGCAGTCATACCATGTACCACTATGTGGTGCATAAAGTCAATTTTTTTTAAAAAGCTGCAAATAATAGGTTTTCAGTCTGATAGGCTACAAATTAGGGCTTTTCGTTAGCTGTAAGTCATATATATACAATATAAATAACTATGAACTATGAATCAATATAATAACTTTTACTTGAATTAGGCCTATATGCAACATTGTGTTCAAAACTGGTACTGCAATCAAATTTGAAGAACTGTGGTGAGCGGGTGACACCAGGAGAGGGGGTGGCTGACTGGCTGATCGGTGCACTCACCTGCTTGAGCATTGATATGCAGGTGCAGATGGACAATGAGAGGGAGAGAGAGGCAGAGAGCTGACAACATGGTGCGCTGTATGCCAGGCTGGATGTTGGGCAAAAAGGGATCCGAATTGTGTCGGTCGTGATCAATAGGAGCACTGCCGGTGAAGATAGAATTTTGGGGAAAAAACTAGATTAGGTTTGTCGGAATAATTAGGTCTGCCACTGCAGTGTGTGTGCCCCAGATTGCTGAGACTAAAGTGCCCTCCTGACCTGGAGAAGCCTGTCTTTCACAGTGTGCATGTGTTGTGGTTTAGGCCAGTGCAATATAACTTAATGGGACAAGGGGCTGTTAGGAGCTTTTGTGTGGTGTGGTGTGGTGGGGGGCCTGTTTTACTTGAGATTTTTATTTACTGTGTCTTACTACTATTGGCTGTGTCTAGTCATTGCCTTGCTCGTTTGCATGTGTTTTGTACTCTAACTACTGTTGTATTGGTACCTGTTTTCATAAACTGTGACTAAAGAAAGATATATCTTTTGTGCTTAGGTGATGACTCATACTGACTATGTTTATGTCGTCTTTTAAAAAATGCCATTTGTCATCGCTAATCATTATTACAATACTGTAAAGTGTTGATGCCCTCCATAGGCAAGTTGTAGAACACGGTGTGGGCCACAACTGATGCCACAACTGATTCTACTGACCAGCCTCCTCTATTTGAAGGACCAACAGCTGCCATTGGATCACACATACAGGAGAAAAGCCATTTCAGTGTTCTTATTGTGGAAAGGGCTTTGGTAAAAAGTGCAATCTCAAGACACCCAAGAAGATCTATTCACAAGAAAAGCTATTACAGTGCTCTCACTGTGAAGACATTTGTTAACTAATTGGCAATTGACACCAGATCATCCATTCAGGGGAAAAGCCATTCAAGTGCTTTCAGTGTGGAAAATGTTTTTGATTACTGGGCCATCTCATCAGACACCAGAAGATCCATTCAGGGGAAAAACCATTTAAGTGTTCTCACTGTGAAAGGAGCTTTGGTGAAATGGCTAATCTCAAGAGACACAAGATTATTCATAGAGGGCAAAAGCCATTTAAGTACTCTCACTGTGAAAAGGTTTTTGTGTAATGGACAATCTCAGAAGTCACGAGGTGATCCATTTAGCAGAAAAACCATTTCAGTGCTCTCACTGTGGAAAGAGCTTTGGTCAAATGGCTAATCTTAAAAGACATGAGAATATTCTTACAGGGAAAAGCTATTTAAGTGCTCTCACTGTGGAAAAAAGTTTTTTCTAATGGGTGATCTCAAGATCACCCATTATACAGGTGAAAAATTATATGGATGTTCTCAGTGTGGCAAAAAAACTGTCTGAGGATTTCAGAAATGTAATTATTTGGTTTACACAACGATGGCCTATTTATAACAGATCAGCAACACCATGAAACTGAGCTACATTATCATGGTGAAGGAATGGTGGTGATTTTGATTACATGTTTTGTTTTATCCCATTATAGATAACATTTAAGACATCAGATTTTGTTTGTGTCACTGCAAAATCTGTTTTCTGATGAATCATCCTTGAGTATATTTGTGCAAAAGGTTTGTCTTTCCATAACCTCTTTGTGTTCTTTTAGAACAGATGAACTTGTTTTATTCCTCTCAAGCAAAGTGAAGTAAGGAGACTCAAGAGTCCTGCTAAACCTAGTTGTTATGCTAATCAATTGCTATTTGGTCACCTAGAGTCTGAAACTTCTCTGTAAAGAGTATAGAAGTACATACATGTTAATGCTTTTAAGTTATGCTGTTCATTTTGCCTTATATACTCAATGCAGTGATTCATTTATTTATTTTGTTTGCAGTTATCCCATCGTTTGTTTGTTTTAATCCACTAATGAGACTTATTGGTTGTCCTGTTTTTAGCATTGTCATCTCTATGTCTATAAGTTCACATTGATATGAGGAGTTTGTCTGTAGTATATACTATGTTTACAATGCAAGCCCAGGACACTTAAAATTAATGGCTAAAGTGCAGTTGGGTCTCAACCTCCATGACCATCCTCTAGTTGTGTATTATTTCAATTATGTCTGTGTTATCTGAAGAGTTTTAAGTTTTTCAGAAAACAAACAATTGTGTGCCATGGCCAAAGCAAAGCAAAACACTAATGGAAGACACCATTGACAGGCGTTGACTGCTACACACACCACAACCCCCATCAGATCTAAGCTGTTCTTTGTCCATTGTTGGGTGAGAGCCCAGGTATTGGTGAGTGAAAAACTCACATGTCACTATAGCCCCAACAGGTCCTGTTCTCTAAACTGATATGTGTGTGAAGCCACTTTAATGAAATGTCGCAGGGACTGGTTGGTTAAAGTGATAAATGTTGGGCCTTAGTAAGCTGAGATCTTGAGTAAAGGAGAAAGGGCAAGGTTGTATGTCATCTCTCCTTTGCTAATTTAGAGTGAAAAGTTTAATTCATGACCTAAGCTAATAGTGGAAATCAAAAGGTGCTTCCCCGTCAGAGTTATTTAAACTTATTTAGTTGTGGACACTAAATGGTTTTTCTCCGTCAAAGTTAGACATAAAGGATAGTGGTGCAATTGAAGCAAGGTTAAACTTGTGTTGTGCTTGTTACAAAGGACGCTGATCTGCTTGAGCTGTTAACAGCTATCACAGACCAGAAAGGGGGACATTGGTTCATAGACGATAGGCTATTAAGTTTCAATGGAGGATGGGGGTGAAGCCATAACTATATACCATGTAATCATGAATGGTTTTTCGGTATTGACAATGAAGTGCCTAATTGAATAATGAGATCATGTCTGGGGTGTGACAAGGGGGTAGCTAGGTGGCTGATGGTTCTAGGATCACCTCCTGATGGGTCTAGGATCACCTCCTTTTTTCAGACATGTTAATTCATCGTCAAACAAAGGTGGTCCTGTCTGAGCTACCCTGGTTCCCCCATTATAACAATCATATGCAAGTACTGTTGGATTAGGGTGTCTTTGTGTCTTTGTTTTAGGTCAGACTTAGGGAAATGACTGACTCCTGCAGCCCAACTAGACCTGTGTAGTCTAATCAGACTTATGAATCAAATCGGTTTGAGTGAAGGATGGGGGGGGGTGAAGGGGGTTGTTGATTCTGACTGTACTCATGTCCACAATGCTGATACTACCTAGATTGACCCTAGAAAGCTAACTGAAACAACTTGCTTCCTCTCTATAGGAATGGAGAGCACCGATGGACTCACAAGTTAAACCGTTTCCATAACTAACTACATTTAAGATTTGTTTGAGATTTGCAGGTAACCGACGCCTTGCCGCTCACCATCGAAGGACAGGGATTCTACTGAAACGTCCACACGGTGTCAAAAGGGGGACATTAGAAAGACCCCTTTGCCATTAGGTCCCATTTTATTGGAGGAAGACCTTCTCATTACTGAGAAAGTTGGAATGAATTAGAGAAACCACCCAATAAAGAAGTCACACACATTCTAGAATAGTGGACCTACTGTGGGCAGAAAAATCCCTACAAACAGTACGGATCCAAAGGCACAGGTAGTCAACCCGGACCTTTAGTGTAGGTGCATCAAGATTTAAGAAGACAAAGAGGAGCACTGTGGTCCAGGGATGGAAATTTGCACCAGCCACCAGCCAAATGTTGGTAAATTATCAAAGTGGTTGGTAAAATTTTGGACACAAATTTAGAATTTACTATTGAGTGGTGGGTGTATTTTATCATTTTTATGTCAGTGGCTGGTAAAGGTTGACATTTTGCAAAGTTAATTTCACCCCTGGTGTGGTCATACACCCAGGCACACTTTACACACCACATGAAGAGGAGTCAAACATCAAATGCGTCATCCCTGCACCTTTTGTTTCTATTACAGAAATTCTACAGCTACCAAAATGATGGTGTTCACCATACTTTTCATAGGTCTGTTTACCATGGTCGGTTGTTGTTGCTTTTCATATTTCTGTTTAGCATGTCAGTTGTTGTTGCTTTTCATATGTCTGTTTAGCATGGTCTATTGTTGTTGCTACTTCTTTCCAATGTTCTATAGTATCCTGTCACAGCCCAAACATTAGACTGAGTTTCAACAGATCACAAAATAGGAGAACTAAGATGATACAATTGTTTAGGCATTCTAATGCATGTTTTGTTCGCTCCTGGCTGACCATGAGTGGCCATTTTAAAATGGCACCGAAAAGGAATTTGGTCCCAAACCTCCCATTGGTTTCCGCATAATTGGCAATGATAGTGGTTTTGCTTTGGGTAACATGGGTTTCGCCTTTCCCCGAGAGTGTGACTGATAAAGGGAAGAGAAACTGGCAGCTCTCTCATTCATGGAACCTGTACATGTATTTGTTTAGTTCTTCCTGGATGCAGTAATGGTAATTGTAATAGTCAAGTCAGTTAGACCTATAGTCATAATATCATGCTGTTTATGGTATTTAATTTGCTCATCGAACCATCTTTCTTTCTGTCCAGACTCTCTACTGTCAATTTCCATTTAGGCTAAAGTTCAGAATGTTTATGCACATGTTAAGGTTGAATAGAATCTGAATAATAATAAGGACGTTGTACATAACATTTTTAGTGTTACATTTTGATGACACATTTCTTTATTATTATTTTATATTTCTAAGTTATTTTGTATTCTTGTAACTTTTACTATCCAAATCAGAGCTTTGTAAGACACCTAAGTACTGGCCAATATGTGTGTCTGGCTTAAGAGGTGACGTGTTAGCTGTGTATTGTGAGCTTGATTGCTTGTCCCATTCAGTTGACCATCTCAAGATAGATGTTTCACACCTGGAAGGAACCCCTCACCGCAGCCAGGCTAGAACAAAGGACCCTGAATGACTGCAGCCAGCATTGCTGCAGAGGTTGCAGAAGTGTTAGGTCAGCTTGTCAGAGCTTAAATAAGATGCTGCACAGTGCAACAACCTGGTCTGCATGATCATCCTCTGAGGGGAAAGCCTCTTGTAAAGCTTGATCACAAAAAAAGCCTGGAAACTGTTTGCTGAAGACATAGTCTAAAAGCATGAATTCCTGAAACCATGTCCTGTGGTCTGGCTTAAATGGTGTCAGGCATGTGTAGCAGCCACCTGTTAAACAGTACTATTAGAAGTGTGCCTTGCCTAGAATCAAGCCCAGAGGTGGTAGCATCATGGTGTGGGGCTGGGTTAATGCTGCCAGGACTGAGGAACTGCAGTTCATTAAAAGAATCATGGATACTGTGACATTCTGAAGCAGAACATGACACCCCCCTTTGGAAAGTGGGATATACGACAGTTTTTTTCATTATGATAACAACACCTAACACATTTCCAAGATGACCACTGCTTTCCTGAAGACGTAGTGAAGATAATGGAAGTATGTCTCCAGACCAGAATCCTATTGATCACCCATGGGGCATCCTTAAGCAGGAGGTGGAAAAGTACCAGTGTCTAACATCTGCCAAATCGGTAATGCCATCATGGAGGAATGGGAAAGGATTACAAAAACAACCTGTACAGCTCTGGTGAAATTCATATTAAGGCAGTGCTAGATAACAATGGTGCTCACACAAAATATTGATGATTTTGACACATTTGGACATGTTCACTTTGGGGTGTACTCACTTTTGAGGCCTGCTATGTTTACAAAAATGGTTGTGTCTTAAGTTATTTTCAGAAGACAGAAAATCTATACTGCTACACAAGCTTTATACTAACTACTCAAAAACATATCCAAGTTTCATTTGTGTAGTATTGCCCCTTGAAAAGATATAGCGCATTTTTTGCTGAAATGTGAAGGGTGTACTCACTTTTGAGAGATACTGTAGATAGGCCAGTCCGATATAACTTAATAGGAAAATGGGCTGTAAGGAGCATTTGTGCGGTGTGGTGAACACTAGCGTGGGGTGCTGTAGCCTATTTTGCTAGAGACTTTTCTTTGCTGTGTCTTACTGTTCTCAAGTCTGCTAACTAAAAATCTTTAAGAGCTGCCACTAATTCTTAACAATTGTCTTGACATTGGATTAAATGTTCTTTAAAAAAAAAGTTGTCACTAATTAATAATCTGACAGGGGAACAGAAGGAACCAAAACTCGATGCCTAGAGACCCAAAGTTGATGACTTTTGAAATGAAGTGGGCATCCTGTCTAATTTTATTGACTCTACAGATGCCTTGTAGATGGAAAGAACCAACCCTCAACAGATTTTCCATGGGGGTGGTGGTGAAATATCTTGCTTAGTGAGAATAGGTATACTGTGCTCCTATGACTAAGCACCTAAAGTGAAGAACACAATTGAAATAACTAAAGAGGTTGTGTAAAGAGGTTCTCCTGGACAGACCACTGCAATAATGCTGTATCATGCTTGTCATGTAGACCTCATGAACTCAAGATTGATTTCACTGAAAGTTTCAATATCATTTTGTTTACATAGCCACTTCAACTATGGTCAGGCGGATCGTACACCTACTCCCCCAACTCCCCATGACTGCGCCCACCTGGCTACCATCCAATGTGTGAATGGTGTCAATAAACACAAATTCTTCCCATAATCTTTTTTTATAGTTTCCCTTTTCCTTGAATTAAGGAGGCCACTGGGCCGTGATATTAACACCACAGAGTGGAATCAGTTTGCTGAACTCTTGCTAGAAGTTGCAAGAAATGTGTTCTAGAAGAATTTCACAGTACAGTTCAACACTGTAGTTTTTGTGATCATAATGACTCTCACTCCAAGTCACACATTGAACTATGTTAATGATGACCCATGTGACCCTTTTGTTACATAATGAGGGGTGCGGTTTACAGCTCACAGCTCCACCTCCAGTGGTCTAGCAATATAGCTCCTGGTTCTCCATCATCAGGTTAGAACTGAAGAAGCATTTTGGATGAAAGGTAAAACATCTTCAAGCTCAAAGTTGAAGCTCAGAGTTAAATCTTCAAAGTCTGATTTAATAGTCAAACAACACTCATTTTGTTGTTTGTAGATGTTATTTACATCTTCTTCCTCTTAAGGACAGCTTAGTTGTATTTGTTTTACACACCAGAAAAGGCAGCCTAAAATGTCATCACAACTGCTCATGGCAGTGAAAACGGAGACAGAAGTAGATTTTGATGACTTTCTATACTATTATCTTCTTGCAAATCCGACAATGGATGAAAAGCCTGAATTTGAACAAGATTTTAAAACTAAAATGAATATATCACCAACCATCCATGACAAAGGTTTTGTAATACCTACGGATATTAAAAAAGAAAAAGAAGAAGAAAAAGAAGAGGCTGATCCAAGAGAGTATGTTAAAGATGACTCTTCTACAACAAGTAAGTTGATTGACTAGTTTGTTTCATAAATCTTCAAAGCTAATTTCACTGCAAAGTATGATTACAAAACTTTTGTTTAGTTTTAAATAATGTTTCATATATTAAAATCTTTCATGTATTAAAAAAGTCTCGGGGATGAGACAGGGGTGCTGTATAGAACAGAAATGTAATTTCCAAACTTTATTTATTAAGGAAATCTGGGTATCTGTCATGACCTCTGTAACTGTGCTAATATCTGTTTACCTGTATATTTCACACCTTAATGATGAATGGTATCTTAATGTAAATGTATTGCAGACAGAAGTGCAAGTCTTTTGTACAGAACTTAAAATTACAAACAGACATGCTGACGGTGTAATGAAATGTAGTGACATAGTCATCTTCAGATCTTTAGTCTTTTGTCATGTGACTACAAGAGGGGAATTGTCCGTCACCTTTTGTTTCTCCTGTGTCTTTATTTAAGTATCTGTATTTGGTTAGATATATGTTTGCCTCTATGGAAACTTCCAGCTTAGATCAAAAATTCAAAGAAATATTTGGTCCACATTAAAACATATTGTGCTGTGTTATAGGACAGTCACAACAGGCAAAGAAAAAAACACGAAATGTTGTTTTAAAAATTGCCTCATTTATATTATAGGAGACGATCAAAGGACCCAGTCTAATGGAAGACAGAACACTGAGGAAAAAAGAAACACAGAGAGACACTCACCACTCTTCCTGTCCAGGAAGAATTCATTGAGCAAGAAGATATATGAATGCACTGAGTGTTCCAAAATCTTTGCCACGTCTTCAGAGCTTGTGCGTCATCAACTGATACACACAGACAAAAGACCATATGAGTGTAGTGTATGCAGGAAGAGTTTCAGGAAGAATTCACATCTCACCAAACATCTGATCACACATACAGGAGAAAAGCCATTTCAGTGTTCTCACTGTGGAAAACGCTTTGGTCAAAAGGCCAATCTCAAGACACACCAGATGATCCATTCCGGGGAAAAGCCATTTCAGTGTTCTCACTGTGAAAAGAGTTTTGGTCAAATGATCCAACTGAAGAGACACGAGGTGGTCCATTCAGGGGAAAAGCCATTTCAGTGTTCACACTGTGGAAAGCGTTTTGGTCGAAAGGTCTATCTCAAATCACACCAAATGATCCATTCAGGGGAAAAGCCATTTCAGTGTTCACACTGTGAAAAGAGCTTTGGTCGAAAGGCCCATCTCAAATCACACCAAATGATCCATTCAGAAGAAAAACTATTTAAGTGTTCTCACTGTGGAAAGAGCTTTGGTCGAAAGGGCGATCTCAAATCACACGAAATGATCCATTCAGAGGAAAAGCCATTTCAGTGTTCACACTGTGGAAAGCGTTTTGGTCGAAAGGGCGATCTCAAGACACACCAGATGATTCATTCAGGGGAAAAGCCATTTCAGTGTTCTCATTGTGGAAAGAGCTTTGGTCAAATGTCTTATCTCAAGAGACACCACAAGATTCATACAGGGGAGAAATCATATGAACTTTCTCAGTGTTGAAAGGCATGTAATCAAGGTATTGTAAAACAACACCAAAGAATTCATACTAGTGGAAAGCCATTTCAGTGATTTCAATGTAGACAGACATTTAAAGTCCACAGTTGTAGATATTCTGTACAGTAACTTCTGGTTGTATGGAAAAATACTTATTTTTGTAAGATACTTCATGGGAGTGGTGGTGAAATATCTTGCTCAGTAAGAAAGAGTACATAGATATTATGTAAGGGATGGTCATTCTAAAATATGCCCCAACAGAGTGATACAGGGCCTGTGAGTCACTCTGAAGGAGATTATTTCATGATGATGACCATTTCACTAAAGCTTACTATCTGACATAGAGAAATTGTATTTTCTGGTTTGTCTAACGTTTGTAAAGAAAGGTGTGATGCTGTGATTTGGCATCATGACACCATGTGGCTTAAAGGAAACCTGAATTGTGTTGAAATGTTTGTCTGTGTTTGTAAATGAATGACTGCATGTACCAATAAAATACCATTGTTGTACAACTTACCAAATCATGTCTACATGTACACCTGCATGTATGGTCTAAATCACCCTCTGAATTGTTACGACTTTGGTGAGTGCATGTGGCAACAGTGTAGTAATGCATTTCTCTAGGTTTAAACAGTGTATCAACTTCGACAGAACCAGTTAACAGGCATGATTACAGTTCAAAATGGGTAATCTTTATTGGGTTGCAACTTGCAAATGAAACTTGAAATTATTCTGTAAATTTACAGAAGCTTTCCATAGAAAAAACAACCTTTGCTTTTAAACCAATTGAAAGCGAAAGTAAACCAAGTCCTTCAAGGGCATTTATCTGATTGTCAAAAAAACTTAGTGTATCTGTAGACCATGCCTTGAAACATTCCTAAAAACTGTCATAGATACTTAGAAAACTTGAATCGCCAGTGTTTTAGGTGGAGAAAGTCATTGTCCCATCACATTTTTCATGTAGGATTACTACTCCAACCTATGTAAGCACATTTGTTTTATAAAATGTGTTGCATTTTGGGCCATCATAATTAAGAAAAATTAAGAAAAAGTAATTTTGTCAGATTTTGACAGATCAAGTAAGTTCAGATTTCATTTACCTTCATTCAAGGACATGTCTTTGGGCATAATGTTGACATCCATCATATTTGCTAATCTGTCACTCTTTCAATTCTTCACACGGGTTGAGACATCTACTGGTGTGTTGCTTAGCCAGGTTTCATGTTTGCCAGCCTTGATTGGAATTGTTTAAAAAAACAATGCTGTGGTGCATTGTACCACCATGGTGTCCATGGATTTGCCCTTGCCGTTGGCGACGTAGCCAAAACAATTTCACATTTTGCTCTTTGCTTCTGATTTTCCGACAAACCATGGCCCATTGCCAAGACCACTTAAACTAGTAGCCATGCCCCACATTTTGTCATGTAAAACCTGTAGTGTGCGTAGGAGAGGGAAAAAAAGGCCTGCCCATTGTGCCTGCAGGGACTGGGAAAAAAATATTTCTGCACACACACACCTCTTAAAATAAAAATCTTTAAGAGCTGACACTAATTAATAATCTGACAGGGATTTTGCCAAAAACATGGTGGAACAATTTTGTCAGTCTTGTAGTGCAATGTGATATCATGGGATGGCGTAAAAAAGCATGCCACTTCTTAAGCATTTTTGCATGTTAAATGTTATCCGTATACACCAGTATGTAATTGTTCATACCGAAGAATAACATTAACCGAAGAATAACACTATAATAACACAAAATACTTACGTAACTTGTTGATAAATTTTAACACTGGCAGATGTTAAAGAGATGGTTAGGGTAAGGGTTAGGATTCAAGTTATTGGCTTAGAATGCTGAGCACATCAATAAAGTTTTATGTTATTAACAAAGTTAGCCGTTATGTTCCAGTCAATGGGAAAACTGCAAGGTAAACTGGTGCCGTGAAATGACATGCAAAACAATATAAGGAATTTAGTGTGACATTCTACGCCTTTTCATAAGACCAATCTATGTAGTGAGTCTGCTGCTCTGGTTGAGGACAGAAAGAAGCAGAACTTGATGCACAGAGACCCACACTTGACCAAAAAGGGGGGTGTCCTTTCTCATTCCATTAACCCTACATATGCCCTGTAGATGGAAAGAACCAACCTTTCACCAGTCCTGCCACTCTCGTGGATGATATAAGCCCACCTAAGAAATGAGGAAGGGGAGCAAACTTGTGACACTGGAACCAGACAGATCTTGATGGTTATGAATTAACACACACAGACACTACATCCCTTCAAGTTCTTGGGTCTACAGCCAAGGGCTTTTGTTCCTATGAAAGAGGCAGGTGAAGGGGAACTGCTGGTAAAAATTGAGACATTTAAACTCAATTGGGAGCAGAGTAAAGAGCAACAAGAGAACATCAAGGACAACAGAATCACAGCTGCAGTTGCAAAGGGGAATATAGGTGATCTAAAAAGTTTGGTTTGCAGTATCACCTCAGTGTAACACTTTTGGAGCAAAATGCATATACGACAGCCAGGAGAGGTACATGGGAAGATGTAGGGTATATGAGGCACATTTTTCAAATTACTGTTTAGCTGTGCATTTGAACATGTCTTTAGCACAATTGGAAATGGCTTTAGTCCTGAGGAAAAGGAAAACTTATGTAGACACCCCTTTATTTCTTGGACAAAACAAAACAAAAAATATTATTGTGTTGTTTTGTGATTGCACTTAAACACATATCACAGTACGTATTGAAAGCTGTTGAAGGGACTGTTTGCTGATTTCCTGTTAAAAAAACACCCAGCGAATTTATAATTGAGATGTTCTGAATGGATAAAGACCTGAGGGAGGTCTTTTTTTGCCAGGGTGACTGAAAGAAATGGATGAGTTGGGCAGCTCAAGGGCCATTGATTGGGATTATGCTTGTCTCCAATGTGGCCTTTCTCACCATCAGTGGTGACAGATTAGTAACCTTTGGGGAATTAAGGCGCCCTGTTTGAAGGGTGGTGGATGTGTGTACCTTAGAAGAAGTTTTTGCTCTCTTATTATCATTCTATGAGTTGGCTGATCCACACAGTGATCACTGGTCTTACACCTCCTAAAAGACTCACTTCATTTCTGACTCAGTCAGTCAGCTATAGCTAAGTATTTTTTTTACTCTGTTCTGACTTTTTTAGATTGGGGTTTCAGCACCATTCACATTGCCTTCATTACCATTGGTAGTTGCCTTGCTGCGTTGATCAGTATTTACATGAAATAGAATTATCTTCTATCTTCGGCCAGTCTAGTTGGCAATCCAATGGTTGCTATTTTCTTTTTAGAAGCAGCTGTTGGCTTTGTCTCTCTTCTCCAGCGTGTGTGACCATAGATTGGAAATGAGATGATTACAGTTATTTGATGTTGATGGAAAGGTGTTTATTCCGGATCTTTTCACAGGAGTTGACAGACAGACTTTTAGTCTGGAGGGGCAAACAACACTGGGATGACTATTGCCACGAACACCACAGCAGTTTATCTGGAGTAAAGATAAAGACAAATCATTTATTTTAAATTCATGCAATGTAATATTTTCCTAGATTGCTGAACAGCTAAACTGGAACTGGGATAAGCAACTGAGTTTATGTTTTACACTGGTTAAAGTACAGGTCTAGTTATTCTTTGACAGAGGTCAGCTGACAGGTCAAACAATTTATAAAGGGGCAAGCTGGCAGACTATAGCCAGTGAGGTGCAGCCAGCCAGTGTGAAAGAAATTAAAGAATTGACAAGGTACTGGCTGAATTTCTGTTTCACTGGTTCAGACGTAAATAGCAAATTATACCTAACTCAGTTGCAGTTTTAAAGGCTTTTGATAAACCAGTCTGTTAGGGTGTTGTAGTATGCATTGAATTGCCCCTACGTACTCTTTGTAATAGAAGAGCTAGCTGTAAGCGACTGGACTTTTTTTGCAGCTTGAAGACGTTTCACCTTTCATCCAAAAGGCTTTTTCAGTTCTGGCCTGATGATAGGAAACCAGGAGCTATCTCTCTGGATCACTAGAGGTGGAGATGTAGACCACACTCTTCTCTCCTTGATAAAGGATCACACGAGTCACCTGTCAAGGTGTGAATTGGAGTGAAAGTTGTTGTGGTCACAGGATCCAGAGATTGAAACTGTTCTGATGGCGAAGAGCAGTTAAACTTCCTGGGATGAGATCTTAAGACACAATGGTATGTAGCAGATAGATGATAATACAACCTCCCTCTTCTGACCAAAGTTGGTTGGTCCAGATGAACATAGATGGCCTCCTTCATTTCTCTCTCAAACCACCTGTCTTTCTTGCCCAAAATGTGCACGTTACCACAGTGCCTTATGCCCACTCAGCTAGCCACAGTGTTAAATTACATACAAATTCTGCATGTTTCATTTATAATTTTGGCAAGAAAGGTTGTATATTACAGTAAATAGGGTATGAGGAAAAAGATGTGTTAATATACAGAATATGTCTAACAGACTGTTGCTGATGCTGACTGTTAAGGAAAAGAGTAAATGCTAACAACTGAGTTTTAGTACTTGGTATTCATTACAGATTACAGATGCATTACGATTCCCTTGTAGGCGATCTCATATTGCTGAAGAGAAATAAATGACCTTGCACTGTAAGGTACACGTTTTGTTTCTGTATGAAAAGTTCTGTTTTATATTTGTTTTGTTGTTACCTTCTAGGTTCTCCAAACATACTCAAGATTTACTGTAGATTTACTGTAGTTCTGACAAGCCAGCATTACAATACTGATGAATTAGTTATGGGTCATCTATCAACTACTTTGCAATGGATTAGATCAATTATTCAAGTTTAATGAATAAGCCATGAACAGGGTCATGTAAAGTGTTTCTGAATGACTCGATATCACTGTGTTCAAATTTAAGAAAAAGCAAAACTCCATAAAAAAGCTAGATTTTCTGACTGAAAAACAAAAGCCAAAGAGTTTGCTGGAACTAGTCATATTTTCCTGGAGGTGGGCGTATTTAGATGTCTTTCCTTTTCTAGGTGTCTTTGAGGGGTGAACACAAGTTCTTAATGGCACTGCCTAAAACCTAAAACTTAAAAAACTCCAAACTTTTTCCAAACAGACAAAAAAGCACAGTGTGCAACAATGTTCACAGCAGTTGTCTTCTGCTGTCACAATGTGGCACACTCGATTGCAAATTAAAGGCGAAATCCCCTGGAGCCTTATTTTCATCTGTGTGATTTTGTTTTTCCCAAGACACAAAATCAAGATAGCAGGTTAAGCAATACTGTCTGGTTTTTCAAAACAAAAAAAGAAAAAGAAAAAAAAAAGAAAGAAATAGTGTCTGGAGAGTTTCCGGTGGGAAAAGTAAAAGTTTCACATGACAGTGGCGGCTGGACGATGCTTCTTCACTTCCAGCGTTTTTTTTTTTTTTTTTTTTGTAAGCCTCCACATCCCATTCTTCTATGAGCAGGATTGTCTCTTCATTTCAGAGATTAGGGCTGGCAGCATCCTGTCGCACATTTTTTCCCAGCTCCCTCTGGGAGTTTGTCTCGGTGTGATTGAGGTGTCAGGGATGGCATCTTTTGGTTATCATTGACATGTCTGCCGCAAGTGGCACGACAGGCGGTAATGAAAGTCTTACTTGGGGAGATAAGACTGAGCCTTGAGTCAGATGGCCTTCAGGAGTGAGTGTGTGTGTTCGTATTTGTGTGTGTGTGTGTGTGTGTGTGTGTGTGTGTGTGTGTGTGCATCTGGGTGGAGGGGTTCATGAGTCAGGGAGACATCGGAGAGAAAGTGTGTGTGAGAAAGACACTGATGGGAGGTAATTGCTAACAGTACAGGCAGGAGGCTCACCTCACATTTACTTTCTAGTCACAGGTGTTAATTTCCCTCAAACTGATGAACAGAAATGGAAAAGACTTCCCGACTCAGGTGAGTAGCTGAAGAGTGACTTCTGGAGGAAGGGAGAGTTTTGTCTAGCAAGGTGTTTGGACCTAAACTTTTCGTTTCTTTGGACACAAACTTTGGCCATTTTTACCAGCTTGACAGTTGATATTGATTTGTTATTTTTATATTACAGCTAATCATCGTCAGTGGTCATAAACTGTTAGCTCGAGCCTGAAATATTGTCAGTACATGCCTGGTCATGCAAAATGTCATTCCTTTCTGACTAGCAATATATATGCAATAAGATTTCACTGTCAGGTAGGATGTGTTACCTGTCCAAACCCTTAACTCTTCCTGAAAATCCTCACTATTTTATATTTGTCTGGAAATTCAGGTTGGTCATCAGTACTCTAATAAACTCAAGAATCCAAAAACAGGGAGAATGCCAGCCCAAAGAGTCACCACAATTAATAAGAGATGCCAGAAGGTAAATTATTGAAAGTAGAAAATACTACAAAAATCTGATCATAAGAGGATCCAGAGCCTTAGAGGTAGATAGAAGAGCTACAGCACAAATTGATGAGATAGAGAAAACGCTCAAAAGCCTATTACTATGAATTGGACATACATCAGTTACTGAAAGTAACTGTTTCTGATGCTGAAAGATAATGGTGTTCCAGACAGAAGTACCACTGGGCCAGGCAAATTTTATATGGCAGCTTCATTAGGTTTTAATAAATTGGACTACTACTAAACTTGCAACCCTAACCCTGAAAATGAATGCTACATTTACAAACGTTTACAGATTTGTTTTCATCCTTCTGAGCCTACATTTTAGAAAAGATAAGCATAATGACTACTAAATTGCCTGTGACTATGAAATTGACTGTTGACTGTGTCTAAATGTATTGATTTCATGTCTCACTGGATAAATAACCAGACATCATTAAAGTGTTTTCCACATTATGGCATAGTACGGACACTGGTACAGCTGCAGCTGGCACAAAGATGGTTTTCTGTTTTAGTAGGTGTCCTCACCTGACCGACTAACTGCTAGCAGGTGGCTGCTGAGCTGCTGGGCATCACTTAACCCACCATCTCCACCCACACACTCCATGCCTCAGGCAACAATGTCTCTGGACAGTGCAAGTGGTGTTTTTTTTGTTTGTTTGTTTGTTTTGTTACTGTCAAAAGTATGCCCTGTAGTTTTCTCGTAGACTTCAAGACACTTCAATTGTTTGTTTGTTTTGGGCCTTTCTCACAGTGATCTGACTTTAAATGCCTTTCTATTCCATTGTAGTCTATTCCATTGTATTGTATTGTATTGTATTGTATTGTATTGTATTGTATTGTATTGTATTGTATTGTATTGTAGTCTGTTGTATTCTACGCATTTATTGTATTCTATTCTATAGAATCCAAAGCCACGATTGTGTAGTGGTAAAAGCACACAATGTGCTGTGTTGGTCCTGCTGCACACCTCTCATATGAGCCATCACAGACTGTAAAAACGCAATAACCTGAACCCAATAGACTTGGTCAATATCAGCTGAAAGTCTGAATAATTGCAAACAATATTGTTGTGAACATCTTTCATGTTAAGGCAATGAGAAAAAAAACAAGCTGCATGCCACTGACTTGTGCTGCAAACCACTGTGATGTAAAAATAGACGAGATTGGGGTTTAAAAGATGAATCTTTTGTCTGACAGCAAATCTGAAACCGAGGGACATTTCATGCGAGATCAAGGAGATAGGAGAGAACTGTGCTCAGTTTTGCAGGGTTAAATTTAAAAGGATTATGGCATATCAGATTTCCATTTTTTTTACATTAATATTGCATAGGCTTTTACAAGTTCTAGTGATGTTAAACCTATGTATTTTGAAAGAAGTGGTTTTGGAAGGTCTGAATACTGAAGTGGTTTGTGTTTGAGATTTGCTGAATAGAGGTGAAATAGGTAATGCTTAAATTGAAAGTTAAGTGTTAAAAAGGTAGAATTCATGACTGTTGAACAGAAAATAATAAACCCGTGCTAAAACAGAACATTTAGTTCCATTTTTTGTACATCTGGTGGCATATACGCACGTTTTTCTGTTTTAACAATTAAACAATAAACAAAACACAAAACCCACAAATAAATACAATTTCAAATCCAGAATCTAACAAGTCGTCATACAAAATATACTTTTCTGACTTACCCTGACTTCAGTCTGTCTTTGGCCCAGTAATGAGATCTGAAATTATCTGCTATTCTGTGATAGGCACACAGCAATAACCATTACATGGTTTTTGGTGCTTCAGATGCTTTTTAACACGTGGTGTAGCACCAAAAATGTGACTAGACTATCAATATCCTGCTGATGGGTAAACCATGCATATCCCTAACATTAGCAATCATAAACAGGAGAGGTTTTGGCATTTTAGAAGCTGCGTAGACAGTGTTTACGTGTGTTCACCCTCTACTACATCAATGCTTTAAACCTTGTGCACATAGCTAAGACTTTTTTCACTAAATTTAGCTCATTGTCCATTTGGTATGTTTGTTTTTATGTTTTTGTAGGCCTATGCTCCTTTATTTCCTGTAATCGTCTTTACATGTTATGGATAGGCTCTATATTTGGATCCAGAGTCTCGTGGGGACCTTCACAATCTGTCTGAAGGTGCTCAAGATAAGTTAGAAAACATATAGCTGAACCAAGACAAAATCTGTGCTGACATGAGGCTTTGCCAAGCGCACAGGGAGGCTTTCATCTACTATTTGCTGCTAAATTAAGCATCCTGTGATATTGCTCAAAGTGCTTGAGATGCAACCACAATACACAACACACACACACACACACACACACACACACACACACACACACACACACACACACACAACACACACACACCTGTGTACACACACATAAGTAGCTTTAGGACCTACATCTGGTAAGGTAATCCCTCAACACCACTGCACCCCGATGAGTTGAATCGGCAGCACTGTTTGATGCCTGCATTCCTGTCCTCTGAGGAGACAGTTGGAATCTGTGCTGGAGTTAACACCACCAGTCGAGAAAAGTGATGAAATTCTGCACTACTGACAGAATAACCCACAGGTTGTGTCCTATCTCTGACTGAGTGTGGATAAGATGAGAGACAAGCCTGAAGGCGAGAAGGACAGCTGAAGGATGAACAGACTCAAGGGTGATCAAGGATGATTAAGGTGAATAATACTCAAATCATGGTAATGATTAAGCACACAGAATTGTATCACCATATAAAAAGAAGTTGTTATTATTATTATTATTATTATTATTAACAACAACAACAACAACAACAACAACAACAATAATAATAATAATAATAATAATATTTGGATATTTGGATAATATGGAGTCTGTTACATACCTATACTCATCCTCTAACTTTAACTGACTGTACTCCCTAGTAACTGTATACTGTAAACAAGAGGAACAAATGCACCAGGAATATTTAAATAGTGTGAACTTTATACAATTGTGTCTGCCAGAACATGATTAAAGTGTTCCCTTCAGTTTCACCTCATGTTATAATGCTTATATGCTTTCTTATGAAGAGGATATTTTTCAGGCCCTCAGAACTTACTGGCAGTGTCACAAAAAGCATACACTGTCAAGAGTCAAGAGTGTTCAGGCTTGGGATTCAAATGGCTGGACTGAAAAAGAACACTGTAAATGTCATTAGTAAACACAATTTTAAGTGGTACTGGGGCTGAAAAGTCATTTCAGTCAGGTTCAGACTGTGACAGCAACCTGAGATCTGCTTGCTCAGCCCCCAGGCCAGGCTCTGTTTTTTTTGTGGATATTGCTCAATGAGGGAGTCCACAGAAAACTCATCTTGGGGCTGCTGAACTAAAATACACGAGGATGATAAAATGCAGCCTCACAAGCCGGGGCGACAGCTCCTGGTAATTCATTAGCAGTGGCGATGAGAGCAATCAGGCACCACATCGCCACGGCCAACAGCAAGCCAGTTTACAGCAAGCACAAGTTCAAATGCAAGGTGTGCTGTCAACAAGGGAAGCAGAGTACTTTTGAAACAGTGCACAGCAACAATGAGAAAAGACAACCTCACACAAAGTGAAAATGTTTCAATAACAAAAGCTATATTGATTTATAAACAAAAGCCAAGGGTGTACAATACTCCAACACAGTTTATTTCAGACATTTGCTCAAGTGCAGTTACAAGTGAAATTTCAATCAGCTCTTTTTGTTAAAAATTTAATTTGATAAAAAAACAGCCCCATTTTAATTTTTTGATAATTCTCTTTTTTTGCTGGGGAAAAACGAAAAAGATGAAGCAAATGGAATGTAATCACGAGATGTGGTGAGACATGAGGAGATATCAGTGACACATTACTATTAGCTGTGGCATTATGAGAAAACTAATCGCTGAGGGGAGAGTGAATGGGCCCCTCTGTAGTGTGGAGCATGGCAGAATGAACTGAACTAGAATTTCTACCCTCAGCCATAGCCAATCTCAATGTGGGTAGATTACTACTGCTACTGATGCTGATTACTGCTGCTACTACTACTACAGTAAACACAAGCTACAGTATGCACACATAAAATTAGCATTACATTGGCAATATATTTACAATATGCAAAGCTTATGTGGTTGATCTTTTCAGAAAGCCTAGACTACATTAAAATATTTTGGGTATATATATTTTTCTCACGGTTGTTCAGTGCTTTATGATATATGGAGGATTTTCTAACAACAGACCCCAATATGCACCTCATGAATAAATTATATTTATTTTGAAGAGCATGATGGTTGAAGGATCTATGTTTCTTCCTCCAACTGTGTAAATAAAAACATTTTTACAAGGTAAATTTCTGCTGTATATCATAGTTTTCTTTGCTTTGCTTTGCTGATTCCTCATTGGGTCTCACTCAGGTAATCATCAAAGTAAGGTATTTTACCCTTGATATAACCTTGATGCAGTAACAACAAGACAAGCAAGGCAAAAGGCTGTTGTCAGTCAGTGTAATTAATAGATATTTTATCTTTCTCAGGTTATTCCAAGTTGACAAGGTAAGTCTACATAAGATTTTCACTTTAATTTAGCACCAACAAGTAAAACATGCAAGTAAAACATTCAAAAAGCATCGAAGTTGACAAGAAGCATCCTTGTCAACAAAAAACATGATATCATGGCCCCTGTCAGCTCTAAAAATGCATGAAATGGCCTACCAGCTGAAATACGTGTTGCTTGAAAGTGTTCACAGTGTAATGGTCAGCCATGGGTGTCATACTCCTGATGCCTTTCATGCACTCCTCTTCACAGCTGAAAATTCACAGTGTGTAGCAAAAGGCCGAGACGGAGGTGGGTGTGAAAGCTGAGCTCACAGCAGCAAGTGAAACAAGACGGCCCTGTGAGTGGAGATGGGAAACATCTTTCCTGTAAAAGATTTATATAAGGCTGTGCATTTTCTGTGCTCTTCACTCTAGCATGTGGGCACCTACCTTACCTTAGCCTTAGGGGTGACATACTGTATATGAAGCCATAGACTGTGGGTGGACACAAATATGGAAAGGGCCTTTTGCCTCTCTGTTGAGTTTTACTCTTTCGATACACTTTCTTCATACTGATCTCAACAGACTTCTAGCCAAAAATAAAAAAAAAGATACTTTATTGATCTCGAAGCATCCAATACAAACAGGTGACATAGTCCTGCTGTAGTCATTATTGACACTTCTATAAAGTATGGTGGTAATAAGTAAAAAATGGTTTGGATGTTTCCTTGTAATGAACGCTGCATCATATACAGAGGTTGTACACTTAACACTTTACTCTAGATGGCCTTACAGTGGCAGTGTAGCACCCTAGAATCCCACAGTGCATTATAAAGCTATTTTGACCTTGAAAAAGTCAAAGAAGATTTATAATTTAACTGTGTAACTTAAAGTTGTAACAGCTTATAACATAGCCTTATAATGCCTTATAATGCCCATGAGTGTGTATAAACAGTTGTGAATACTTACTGTATGTCAATCATTATAAAGCTTTATGAATGCATTATAACCCTTTATGAATGTGTTCATAGGGTCTTATCAAGACTAGGTTCATAGAAAGTGTTACCAAAGTTTCTGTGCAAAGCATCGGAGCAGACACAGGATGTTTAATTAAAAAGGGGGGGGGAAGCAGAGGAGCATTTTAAGACATCTGTTCGAGACTTGTCTTCTCTGTCAAAGTTAATTAGTCGTCCTGTATTTAAAGTGGTGATCAAACTACAGCCTGCCATCAGTTATAGCATGGCAGTTCCAGCACAATGTTGGAGGGCTATGTGCTGAGGCCTCTGCATAGAGAAAATCTGTTTTCAGAAAAAAAGATACAATGGATACAGTGTACGCTGGATGCATAATAGTTCTCAAAAAAACAAAAAAAAACAAAAACAAAAACAAACATAATGATTTCTTTCCATGTCACAACTGCTTTACTTATTACAAAAGGGGTTCAGGCTTTAGGCTCTGTTGGGTGCCTTCAAATAGTTATATAAAAAAGCAATTTAAATTATGTAGACTGCTCTGATATTCTGGGGTCATATTCACAGTGTAGCTCATATTTCATATTTGGCAGAGTACAGTAGGCGAAATGCTGAGGAGCATGCTCACAACCCTATTATAAAAAGTGAATACTGTAAACTAATAATATTTTGCACACACAATACTTAATTGCATTGACAGAGCCCCATAAGTATAGAATTGAAGTATTTCACTAGTGTTTCTTTTTTTATTCAGCTTTAGTTTATGCTACCACATAAATATTTTCTTTAGGTTCATTCAGCCTGTAATACTGCATCTCCCTGTATGAGATTGTAAAACCAACTGTGATAATTGCCCATAACAATTTTCGATCTAAATGAGCAGGAGACAGTAAAGATATTCATAACTAATTCAAAATATAAAAAGAAAACACAGAGCATCATTAATGATTCTTTTTAATTCCCAATTTGAAAGATGGGCCATCCCTTTTTTATTCTCAGTCTCAATTACTTTGCAATGACTCATCACTGATACACTCAATTGAGATATCACCTTTTCCTTAGGCAGCTGAGGAAACAACACACACACACACACACACACACACACACACACACACACACACACACATTCCCACTCACACACACACGCACACACACACTCCCACTCCCACTCACACACACACACACACACACACACACACACACATGCACACACCGCAATTTTCTGCTAAATAATTTCTACAAGGTTCAGCCTCACAGAGTAGTTTCAGCTGATCATGGGGAGGATATAACACATAGCAGAGCTAAGCACATTTCCTTAAGAAATCAATAAGAGTACTGAACTATTGCCGAATGAATTTCAATTCCATGGCGGTGCACTTAATCTTTAGCATGTTTCATTTAGAAGGTAAATAAATAAATCGTTGTAAATCATGTCCATTGAGAAATCCCAAACAAAACTGAACTGCAAGAAGTCGAGGCCTTCCATAGCTGAAGCCTACACGATGCATAATGAGCCGGGGGAGAGGTGAACTGTAGATGTTATGTTGGGTTAAGCTGCCCAGTACTATTGACTACTCCATATCAGTGACTCTCTCTGCGTTGGTGTGAAATTAGAGAAACAGAAAGACGGAAGGGGTACAATAGAATAATTGTATTGCAATAACAAAAATTGTATGTGCAGTGAGGTTAAAAAGGCCAGCCAAAGCAAAAGATATAAGCTACTATTTATCTAACATGTACTGGAAAAAGTGCTGCTTAGAACCAACTAAAGAATTAAGGCAATGTGCTGCATAGATCTTTTTATGTTGGTTTAACTTGCAATTATTTCAAGAGTTATGAATGATACTTATAATAGTAATATAATAGCAGTGCAAGTTAAACCAACGTAAAATAAAGACCATGCAGCACTGCCTTCATCAAGCAGCGCTTAGGTTATATATTTGCCTTGGCTGCCTTCTTCACCCTTGTTACATATGTTTTTACAGTGTATGAGAGGAACAATGTTTAAACACACAGATATGTACCAAGACAGTAAGAATGTGCCAGTGAAGAAGAAGAAGAGGAGGGAGGGATGGATGGAGTTAGGCAGATGGGTGGCTTGGCGTTGAATCAACTCATTCAGACCAATTTGGCTGGCTTTTAGGAAGGCACCATTGGCCTGGCATGCCCGCCCTCTGCCTCTGATTATGCCAGTCAGGTCCAGCCACTTCATCCATCCACTGCTGCACAAAAAATATATATCTGTACAGACAGAAAATCATTACACAACCCCCCTCCAATCTGTCTCCACCAGAAGTGATAAATGTTAGCATTGTTGTACTGCTTTGAAGTTTAACATTTTGTAAAATGATGTTCAAGTGGTCGAGTTTAGAGTGCGTTGAGGATGTGATATAGAAATAGAACAATGCACATTATAACATCTGTCAATATCTTACAGTGCAGTGATCTCTGTTTTGCTTTTTTACTGTTAGGTGTTTGCCATTATTTTACAAGTATGCTTCTCTGAGACTGTTTGACATGGCTTTAGATCTAGACAGAGTGTTGGGTAAGTTATTTTGGAAGAATAATAGGTAACTTTTGCCTATTAATCCTTTTGAAAAGTAGTTACTTAAAATATATAAAATATTATTCACCATATCAGCTATCAGTCTATCAGCTATCTTGACTAAACTGCAGTATTCTCTCACTAGAGAAAAGTGTTGAATGGTTTTCTAAAACTTTTCTGATTTTCTGATATTGTGTGTGAATACAAAATAATTTACCCATTACATATATAATATAATATAAGCTTTTATCTTATCTCTTATTAGACGTTCTGCTCCTTCTCATGCTGAGTGCAAAATGACCTGAACTTACTGTAAAAGCTGCTCCGAAGTTCAAGTTTGAATGTTCTACTTCATGTAAACGTTCTTAATGTTTGAGTTGTTTCAACTGAGTTGTGTGTGTAATGGCTCAGTATTTTGATCTGCAAAAAGTAATGGGAAGAGTAGATGGACTAACTATAATATAACTGTAACTATGATATTGTAACTGATCTGTTAATTATCACTTAACATTATGTGGAAAAACGAACCCATTACTAAGTAATATAGTGCTCCCAAATACTGCCTAGGAATAACTTAAAAAAAGAATCATATGAGGTTAATAATGTGTTCTGGATGACATTAATTTACTAGCATAATGTTTACATCCAAAGTAAGTTATGAAAATGATTGCAGGTGTTTTCCTGACAATCTGTCACCCATCAGGTTCAAGTTCAAGTTTATTATTATAGGTACAGTTAGCAAATTGTTTCTTTGCTATCCACTTAAATGTCACACATAATACCATGCACAAACACATTAAGAAATAATAAAAGACGTAAAACATAGTAAAAGCTATAGGCTTATGCACCATTGAATAAAAGTGTCTGTGCAATTTGCAAGCTGGTCTGTAGTGCAGGTTGGTCTGTAGTCACCCCATTATCGCAAAAAATGACATGAAATGGCAAAACCCTTCGTTTTTACCCACTGAAAATAAAAAAACAAAAAATGCATAGTATTTGTGGAATCTGACTTTAGAATGCCTTCAGTGAGCTGGCTGTCAGTGCCTGCCAGGTTTCTATTGACAGCAGCAAACGTTGCCCAGGCTTGAGCAGCAAGCCCAGTAGAGGCCATGGATCCATGCCCATTGCTGTGGCCACTCAGTCAGTAGGGATAGGCATGCAGCAGAGAGGGACCACCATCAACACAGCCACCACCACCACCACCACCAGCACCATCACCACCACCACTGTCTTTTCCATCTGTCTGCCTGTCTGTCTGACTGCCTGTCTCCTTGTCCTCAAGCCTGTCTGGGTATATCTTTTCCCTCTGCCTGCTTCACTCGTTTAATGGCATCGGTGAGCCTCCTCTCCGTCTCATTGTGTATTTGGCAGGTCCCTACACACCTGTCATAGCACCAGTCACATTTAAGGCCGATGTGTGTGTGTATGTGTCTGTGTATATGTGTGTGCATATGCGTGTGTGCAACTATGGGAGAGGGTGTCAAGTGATTTGAGTGCAAATTGATGCATTTGCATATTTCACATCGGAAAAGGCATGCCCACGCGCACAAAGATGAACACACGCACGTACACACACACACACACACACACACACACACACACACACACACACACACACACACACACACACACACACACACACACACACACAAATACACAAGAGAGAGGGAGAGCACCTTCCAATTGTTAGCTGAAGGGATATGACAGAGTAGTGAGCTGAGGTGCCAGACTGGCAGATGCTGCCAAGCTCTGTTTTAATTTCTGAAATGTGCTCAACTGCATGTGACCACATTGGCCATCAGCTGCCTCCCTCTGAGCTCCAGTCCCAGCTCTGAAAGCAGCACGCCATGAACAGATCTGCTGAGCTCCACTGATGGGTCTCTAGCCTCTACTCGTGTGTGGAGGAGACAGACAGGCTGATGACAATAATTGGAATGAAGGTGAGGCAGCTACAAATGTGTGGCACTACAAAGGCGCTGAGGTAATATTTTTAGAAATAACACAATTTTACACACTATATATAGTATATACACACTATATATACCATATACATATATAGATGCAATACATATTAGATTCCTATTCCTAAGGGAATGCCTGTTTTTACACCAATGCTAAACACCACACCACACCAGTGCTAAACCTCTGTGTGTGGGACAGGTCAGATTTCCCTACCAAAATCCTGCTGTACTTTGGCACTACTAAGATTTTTAAAAGTATATTTTTGGGCTTTTTTGCCTTTATTGTGATAGGACAGTGAAGATGGTGACAAGAAATGAGTTGGAGAGAGAGATGGGGTAGGGTTGGAAAATGACCCAGGCCGGATTCAAACCTGGGTCCCCATGGCCACCTACCCATTCATGGTACGAGTGCTCCACGTAACGCGCCAGAGCACCCCCCACTACTAAGATTTTAACTATAACAAAGTTCAGTGCTTGCTGATAATCATCAAATGTATATCAGATGTATCTCACCATGCGCTGTAGTTTTCCATGGTCTCTCATCCACCAGAAAACTGCCTATTGTAGTCCATGTCATTGTCCAGAGGCGGACATCCCAACTTCATAAAGCAAACCTCCTGCCACATCTTGCCAGGTAGATCAGCTAATTAGTGAAATCCCCAGTTAAGTAGGCAAAATGAAAAAGAAAACATGGCAGGATTTTTGCTTTCTGATGCCAGCATGTCTGCCTTCTGCTCCTTCGCTGATATAATTTCATGTCATAGTGACTAGACTTTAGCTTTTCCCGTCTCCTGCCTCCCTCTCAGATTAAGGTCTGAAACCAAGGTGTCGCAGACAGAAGTGCTGAGCTTTTCTCTTGCTGCTGCTGCTGCTGCTGCTGCTGGGTCTTTTGTCTGGGAGAAAGGGGACTCTGGCTAATGGTAATGAGTGGCTGAATGTGAGGTCTTTACAGAAGAGAGGGAAATAGCTTACAATACAACCATTTGTAGGCTAGTTAGGGATAGTTTTTTTTACAACATCTTGAATTCAACACACACTTAACTTGAATGTAACACACACACACACACACACACATAGCCAGACACTGTTACAATGCTAACATAATATGAAAATGTCACTTTTTGTTTAAGAATTCCTCTCCCATAGCAAACAACTTCTTTTGCCCCAGTTTTAAGTCTGAGGTAAAACCCTCATTAAACACCATACTGTTATCTGTTAGCCTTTAACAGTAGGAGAATTTACTGTTATATGTGCCATGGCTTCCCACTCCAGTATGTCCTTCAATTTGTCCACCACAGTCTGGCACTGACCACACCATTGTTCTGTGTAATCTATTTCCTTCTCAATAACAGACCGTACCCCAGTCCAAGGAACATCCGGTGTGAATCATCCAGTTGAGACAATGAGAAGGACTGAGGTTTTATTCCGATCTCTTCTCTGCAAAAGGTTTCCACAGTTATTTGTTACAACCTTGTGGTAATGTAGGGCCACAGAGGTCAAAACTGTAGAAGCACCTCATCCAACTCACTGTAGGAACTCTCCCAGCCAATGATTAAGGTTGCTGTTTTAATTAGGTAGCTCTACTGGAGTTAAACAAGAAAAAGGAATTGCCAATTTATTTATTTCTACAATCTCTCGGTTCTGCATGCAAATTTCTTATGCTTAATATAACTTGGCACATTCTCTATGTGCCTGTCGTGTATGTGTGTGTGTGTGTGTGTGTGTGTGTGTGTGTGTCTGTGTGTGTCTGTGTGTGTGTGCGTGTGTTGATGTTTCTGTATGCAATACGTGATAAAATCACATATGTTTCTATTTTAGGTTAGTCATGTATATATGATTGTTCATTCCTATATAGTTAGAATGACACAATTATTTTCTAAATTCGTCTAAAAATCGAAGAATTTAAGAATGCTGAATGATAACCACTATCTCCGGTGCAGGAGTGGAGATAGCGATCCTATCCTATCTCTCCGACTGAGAGAGACTTTAAATATTGCTGAGGTCTGTGTAAACATACATCTGTGAATGTCAAGACAGGAGTGTGTATGTTTGTCACAGCACCCTGTCTAATTATGTGCTGGAGTGTGGCTAGATATGACAGCTCCAGATGGCTGCTGAATGGTGTCAAGTAGTACATGTTAAAACAGAAATGCACATTTGCATTCACAGGAAGTGTTTGTCTATTGACATCTATCTTTAAACACATCTTCAGTGAAGGTTTAAATGTATATTTCAGATAAAAGGCAGCAGAAATAAGTGTACACCAGAAAGTAGACATGTAAGTAATCAAAATATTGAAGATAATATTACAGTTTATATTAAAACTGAAATAAGAACAGGCATAGAGGGAAGATGAAAAGGAAGAAAAATATTAGTCTATATCAATCATAAAAGCAGTGTACAATTATCAAATATCAAATGGTTAGTTTGTGAGCACATTAAAATAGTATGCTGATGTATTGTTTTGTGTCTCATCTGCTATTGTTAGCGGTATGTACATGACTTCTGTTTGTGTTTGTATCAGCTAAGGTAAGGTAGTGACTGATAAGAGTTTAGCTACTTGACTGCATGTATGTCTTGGCAAGTTTTTTTGACACCGTATGGCTAACATACACGACAGCAGACACAGACCCAGACTCAACAGTACCGCCTCTTGCCGCCTACCAACATCACGCTTCAATTAGAGGGCTGCGGCGCCAGGGACAGTGACATGGCGCAGACACGGCCGTCTGGAACAGTGGCGTGGGAGAAAGACACCAGGGAGGTGAGTGGACATCAGTTAAATCATTTTCTGTCCAAAAACTGAGAAAAGGTTCATGTCCCTGACCAGTGACCACTCAGCAGCGCTTGTCTCCTGACTCAGTGTCTCCTTTTTTTAACCCCTTCCCCAGAAATGACAACGCAGGTGCAAATTAGTTATGTGTGGCAAAATGTCTGCAGGTCATCTCTCGCCCAAAGACTCCACTGCAGAGTTATATATTTAATCACAATAAACCAGGGGCAGTATTAAGAAAAAGAAGCTGCTGTGATCTAAAGAGACATCAGGCTCTCACGATATGAGCCTCTTTTGCATAATGAAGCACGTTGACGCTACATTATGTTGATGTCCGGGGAGATGTTTCACTGGGCCAATATCCCCTGACGGTTATGCAACAGATAAATATTTTAGTTGCAGGATTTCTTACATCGCCAAGGCCTAGGCTGAGGCGCACCCAGGAAGTCAGGCAGTCAGGCAGTCAGTCACTTTGACTGGATACATTACAAATGCGGGGTGTCCTTGACAGATTTCTGGGCACACATCAGAACCTTTGATGTGCTCACCTCGTGTCTTATGACCACAGAGACATCATCAAACTGTACTCCATGACAACAGGACCAGTGCATGTACGTCTTTGAACTGGAGCTGAAATGGCTCCTGTTGTTAGCTGTGGGGAGAATAAAATGGAAGATTTAGGACTGAGAATAAGATCGTTCATCCACACATACATACATCACATGCAGTCACCCGAACATCCCATCACCAAACCCTCTTGTAAAATGGACCCACATAAAAGAGAAGTGATCAGTGTGGTACCCAGGAGTAGAAATAGTGTCAACACTTAAATGTGAAAGTCCTGGATATTTAAAGAGAAAAATAGATGATTAATAATAAATTGCTGTTGACACACAATCCTCTCATTATCATTCAGCTGAGAGAATATCCAGGCAGGTGACATTTATTCATCCCTGATGAACAGATTCAATGTGCAGGGTCAGTATAGAAAAATGTGAGGCACACATACCAAGAGCATATTAGTTACTATGGCTCCTCTAGCAGCTATCCATACAGAGGTCATGGGGTCAGTATCCATGGAGAGAGCCTACTGATTAAGATCCATATCTTTACCATACTGCACAGTGCTTGAATAAAATAAAATAAAAAGGTCACTTCATTTTCTCTTCAGGCAACTAATGCTTTAGCACTACTTAACACATCAATATCCTGTGAGAATACCATATCAGTGGTGATTGTATGTTAGGAATTTTTTGCTTAAGGCTTTCCCATAAGTAGCAATGGCCAGTACATTGCCCTGAACTGAGCCTGTATTATATGTGATTATCCCTTAGGGTGTTTTCATAACAGAGTGTTACATGTTATGGCTTCAATTCGATTAAGCCAGTCTGACATGAAAGAGCATGTTGCAAACATCTAATATTGGTCTATTGTGAGTTGAACATTTCTAAACAAGCAATTTTCTCATGACCGTTAAAAAACAATTATATATCTATTTCTAGTTTGTAAAGCTCTATGGTAATGTTGAACCACTTGGTTTTATTTAACATAACACAGCATTCGCAAAGTATTAAAATATTCATACAAGTTCAGTTCAAATGTAAACCTCAGGATCATTAATATTCTGTGTTTCTTGGAGTGATTTAAAAGAATTTCTAATATGCTTAAGATATACGGTATGCTATAAAATCTGTGTGTTTACAACTTAAGAATTTTTCCCCAGTCATCAGTCAAAATAAATAGAGTGATTCCTGACAGAAAAGGCTGCATCTTTTCATATCAACACCCAATTAACTGCATGAAATATGCATCTGAAAGTTTACCATTTACTTTCACTCTATTATATTTAACTTAAAAGACCCAGTCATGTTTGAATGGAGACACAACTAACTACATTAAATAATTGAGAATTGATAAATAATAAGACTTTTCATGACTAATTTAAAATGGCAGGGTGTAGAATGCCAAGAATTCTCATGGGCTTATGATAAAAGAAAAGATTTCAAGTTTCAAAACAGTCTTTTTTTTTTGACTCAAATACAACATCAAGGTTATAAAAGCTTTGGATGGGGAGGGGAAACGCTGAAGTCCATTAATACAGTGTGACATTGGGCACATTTCACCAGCAGAGCAATTGAGTCTGAAAAGAGTGTCTTTCATTATTACACTGCCTGCAAAATAAGCAAAGCTTTGACCCTCAGCTCAAGCTTGCATAGGGATGTGTCTTAATGCAAACTGCTCCTCAGACCAACTCACACGACTGGTTTCATGTGTTACTAAGACAAACATGGGAACATCTTCTGTGTGTTGTAAGTAAAATGGAGTGCAAAGGAAATAGCTGCCCTTGCACTTACAATGGCAAGCACACTGTAACACATGGTCAATTAATTTTGAGAGTTTCGCCTCCATGGATTCGACACTCCACTTTGTTACCTAAAGCTATACCCTGGTTCATGGCAGTGGACACTTCCCTGGCTAATGTAATACCATTAGCATTTTTGCAGCTTCACCAAGCAAAGTGTAACTTGGCATGACTGAAAGGGTTTGAGTGTCTTGTCAGATACTGAGGAGAAAACTATCTGTACACTACACACCAGGTAGCAAAACAAGAAACAACACTTTGGCATTCGGAAGACTCTTTGCAACAAACCCTCTTCCAGACACATACACTGACATCATCTGCCAAGAAGCCAAAAAGGAGTAGACAAGAAGAACTGGGGTGGATGGGTGGCTGTGGAGGGCACCTTCTACTTCTGAGACAAAGGAAATGAACCAATACACATGGGATTATGTCCGGTTTCCCTTATCGATAATCATAACTCACACCACCATATGGACAAAAACTGGTGACATAATGGGACAGTCTTGTAGATGCCTGTATCAGTTTGTCGTGGGTTGAGAACACGTTGTGACCTGTGGAAGCTGTCATTACAGAGGTGAGGTACTGATCAGTGCTAGCAGCGCGCACAGTTTCACAGTGCCAGATACCACTTCAAAAGTGAAAAGGAGAAGAAAAAAAAAAAACATAGGAATCAAACCCTGGCAAGTTCACATTGGCAGAGTGGAACTTTTAATGAGGGGAGAAAAGTGTCTCCATCACCTTTGTGACACGTAAACACCGTGGGGAATTCAGTACTTCATTACTGTTTCCTCTGTCTCTCTCTCTCTGGATTCCCCTCTCTCTCTCTCTCTCTTTCTCTCTCTCTTTCTCTCTCTCTTTCTCTCTCTCATTCTCTCTTAAGCTTTAATCTGCTGTGTGCAGTGCAATGCCATTGTCCCCATTTTTTCTCTCAGTGTGAGAATCCTTCATCTTTTTCTCCTCCTCCGCCTCTCCCTCCTGTTTCTCCACCTCCTCCTCCTCCACCTCTTCGTCTTTCCACTGAGAATGTGAGCAGAACAGAAGACAGGCTGTGACAAACAAGCATTTTCCTGATGGACATGGGTTGCCTCACCATAGACTCCTGATAGGAGAAATAAATGATGGATTCTGGTCTGTCAAATGGGCCTTGAATGGTAAAAGACACTTGTCAGTGTTAATCCTTCACCTCCTAGCCCTCTGTCAGTTCCCTGCTTTCTGCTTAATTTTGGGAGCTTAGAGGGCCAAAAAAGATTGGGAAAAAAAACATGAAATAGGTATCTTTGGCCCAGATGTTCCCGACGACTTTTAAAATCTGTCAGGATTTCTGATCTTTATCAGGAGCACACCATTTGGAAGATGGTGACAGATAAAAAGAGGAACTTGCATCAGCTGCCACATTGCGTGGTGCAGAAATCTGAGCACTGATCTATTTTACGCTTCTTGCTCAAAACACCCCCTTAACACAGAGATAACTTTTCATTTTGAACTCTGCTACATAGCTGAATAAAGCAGATTGCAACACCTACATTTTCTGATAAAAAACAGGTAGTCAAAGACCATTCATATTAGAAGTTTTTCATTATTTATAGTTAATTGCCCCTGTATACACTCATGATGATGATATATCTGCCCAACTAAATACAGCTACTAGCATAAACTCCACAGACAAGGTGATAATACAGGTGATTGCTCGATAAAATATAACATAAATGAGACAACATTTCTGTCTGCAAGGGTACTGCAGAGCTTGCCACATATATGATAAAATCTAAAACTGTGCAGACTTTGTCACATACTCTGCTTGGATACCAACTCAGAGTTTATACAAGTTGGTCGGGAATTGGTATGTTGTGTACTCTTCATGCTATTATGTTTTTTATAGTTGACAGCGCATGACTGTGAAAGTACCTCCAGCAAAAAAAAAAAAATGTCAAGAGACACTTGTCACCTGGACTATAAATTGGTCTTTACATGTACAGCATGAACATGAATTGACCTGCGGATATGACCTATACCATTAATTAACTGAACATCCCACAAGAGGGTTGAAAGCTCCATCCAATCTGAATCTTCTGCACCATTTAACTGCCTAACGGTCTGATTTTTACGAGATTCTCCCCCAAAAACTGACCTTCACGAAATTGCTGTGGTGCCATAGTGGAATAACATCATTTTAGAACCAACCTAGGTGCTTTCTCCTTCCTCCTTTGCCTTCTCCTCCTGTGAGATGGCAGACACCGCTGACATGCCCACTGCCTCTTTCTCACCAGATAGGAGTTGGAATGCTTTAAGGTACAGAGACAGCTGACCAAGTATACCTGAGGATAATACCTCACCGATATTTACACTGAGCACCAACAACAGCTTCCAAGTCCTCAAATTTTTTTGGCGCTTTGGGGTGTGCAACAGAGGGTGTGTATGTGTGTATGTGTGGGTGGGTGTAGGGGGCGTGTAGAGGTGTTTGGGGGGGGTGAAATAGATTTAACGCTTTCCTTTTTTTCCTGTTATCAGTAGTAGCTGGAGCCCCGCCACATGTGCTGTGTGCTCAGAGACACTATTGGTTACACCAGTGGACAGAGTGACAGCTGATGGTCCCCAGGGAGAGTGAGAGAGAGCGTGGCTGAAGCTGTAGAGAGCTGTGTAGGGGGGGGCTCAGGTCCCAGGGGCCCAGCGGAGGGTGGCAGTGAGTGGACAGGAGGCGGTGCGATAAGGATGACTGAGCCATCGGGCGTCAGCGGGGAGATTTTGCCTCATGCCTCACTGATCCACCTACAAGGTTGTGGGGCTGAGTCTTCAGAAGACATCCGGCGAGGAGGGGAGCTGTGTCTCTGATTGGGGCCGTAAGCTGGAGGGACTAAAACTCTTCACATGTCTCAGGGGAGACATTTGGGACGCCCTCCACTGCCCCCACGCTGCCCATACCCCTCCCCAACAGAACCATTGTTGCTTTTGGCTGAGAAGCTTGTCAGCTATGACTGAGTTATTTGCCATGGAGTCTGGGCTGTTTTATTTTTTCTGACCAGGCCTAGGCAATCCCCCATGGGCATAGCTTGCAGACTTGTGTGTGTGTGTGTGTGTGTGTGGGTGTGTGTGCCTCTGGGTGTGTGCGAGTGTGTGTGCCCTTGGGTGTGTGTGTGTGTGAGTGTGTGGGTATGTGTGTGAATGTTCCTGTGTGTGTGTGTGTGTGTGTGTGTGTGTGTGTGTATGTGTGTGTGTGTGTGTGTGTGTGTGTCCACACCTTCCGCACGACTGGCAGGGGTGAGACGCTTCAATGGGCATGTTTCCTCTGGTGACAGAGACGGCTGGGCGGGGTAGGGGCGTGTGTGTGTGTGTGTGTGTGTGTGTGTGTGGGTGGTGGGAGGAGGAAGTTTGGGTGGTGCGGGGTGTGTGCCACCTGAAAATCAATTGCACAAACTTGGCCCAGAAGTCGCACTGTGACATGGAGGAGTCAGGCACTCATCTGTTGGTGAGCAAAGTCTGGACTAGTGCACTGCACCCTTAAAAACCAAATCAAACAGCCTTCAAGCCTTTTTATGCCACATTTCAGTTAGATTGTTGGTGCCAAGAACGTCTCCAGGGATCTGACAGACATCATGCAGAAATTGGGCATATTCACACACGCACACACACACACACACACACACACACACACACACACACACACACACACACACACACACACACACACACACACACACAATTTTACCATGCTAAAAATATATTCTGTTATCAGACAGAATATTGTATTAAAAACGGGCAAAAATATAAATACTTTTCAAGCATGAAAGAACATCAGTGCTGTCCAAAATATAATAGAAATGAAGTACATTGTTCTGTATTTAAGATAATGTTAAATAAAAAAAATGCAATTAAAACACACATTGTGTCTACAGGCAATCATTATTTACCCTATTACAGAATAGTTAACCGGTCCAATCACTTATCACTAATCCATGGGTTAATAGTTGAAAACATGCCGTTGCATCCAAAGCTACATTGTGGACTACACAAATACACCCAGTAGAGCAACATCAAACATCTCACACTGTGTATTGAGAGCGGAGACCCAGCCATCACTCTAAGCACTCTTAACATAAGCACTGATGTGTGGATGATTGGCCATAAACGATGACCTGCAGACGGCCGTGAAAAGACTGAGATCTGTGTCAGCTGCACGTCAGACTGCCAGTTACATATGCACTTGGCCTGTGCGTATGTCTGGCAGGTCCCATAGGCGAGGCGGCGAGGCGGTGGAGTCGGGGCCGGCTGCAGGCTGATTAGGTATTCACAGAGGTCCGCGCGGCGCCTGGCAGGTACCTCTCCATTATCATCAGCGTTTAGGGCCATTAAAAAGGATCATTTCTAATTAGAATTCGGCAAGTGACGGACAGGCTAATTGGCGGCCCTCCTAAGCACCCTGGTAATGGCTGCTGATATTAATTATATGCAACTGGACATGTTTTGGAATTTGTGAGGAACAGGAGAGGAGTGAAAGAGAGGAGAAGAAAAGAGAGAGAGCAAGATAAAAGGAAAGAGAGGGAAAGAGAGATTTAAAAAAAAAGAGAGACAGAGAGAGACAGCTAAAGAGAGACAGAGATAGAGGGAGAGATAGCGAAAGAGAGAGAGAGACAGACAGACAGACAGACAGAGACAGAGAGAGAGAGCATTAGAGGAAATGGAAGAGAGTTAAAAAGATCCCTTGGGTCAAAATGTTTTTTTGTTGAATGGTGATGTTGACCTGGGTGATGGTTTACCCGACTGTTTCCCTTCTGCAAGACGATGACAAGCCACAAATAAGGTGAAGCCAAATGATCACTCCTAAAAAAACCCACCAAATCTTGTTTATTTCAGTAAAAGATATCTCCAAAATAAAAATCTGAAAATGTATAAGGTCAATTTACTACATTCTGCACCATTAAAACACCATAGCTAGCAAAGTCACAAACATTTGTCTTGCAGGCTTTATTTAGTTATTTATTTGTTTATTTTTATTGGATCCCCGTTAGCTGGGGCAGATACCCCAGCTATTCTTTTTGAGGCTCTCTGATAAACAACAAAGTGATCTGCTTACAGTAGCGAAATGAGACTACAGTTACAGTAGATGTGCACTATGTACAGAATTAGAATACTTTATTAATACCCATGGTGAAACTGAGTATGCAAAAAAACACAGCATTAGAAATATAGCATAAGAACCAATACAGCACAAGGGGTTTAAAATATAAAATAAACAGCAAATAAGTACAACAAAAAAGATCAAATAAGATGAATTAACATATATACACCTGATAACTACATATCACTCCACATATAGTATACTGTACACCCTACACTGGTGTTATGTACAAAATCGGTTACATGGTCAAAACAGAGCAAAGGTACAACTCCACTGAAAGAAACTATGGTTGCAGTAGTGATGTAGCTATCAAGCAGCTCTGGTCAGGACAAAGGACCTCTACCCTGTGTAAACAATGTCATCTACATAAAAGAAATTCAGATTTTTAGGAGACTAACGCAAAATAATTCCTTTGATTTCATGGCTAACTTATTAACTTTACTGCCCATCATGATAATAAATCCACTTTCCTGACCCGTCTCTTGCCGATGTAATTACCTGATGCACTGCATCAGCTGCTAACGTGATGCCACAGTTGAAAGAGCACAGCGCACCTCAATGCACTTTCAAGTTCCTTGTGTACTAATGAGTTTTCATTCTGCTTTGATATGTAGATGATGAAAGGTCCTCTTTCATTGTACTTACCAGGCATCCATTAGAGGTAGGGGAACCCGTGGCACAGCACACATGTGTTTCTCTTAAAGTGCTCACATGTTAAGAGGAAGAGAGAAAAGAAAACAGTGTCTCATTAATAGTTGCTCTTCTCTCTTAGTATTCTTTTTGTCCCAATATGCCTGCAGGAATCAGTGTTCATTTGAAGGATCTGATGCGCATGGATATGGGAAGAAGGGAGTGTGTCTAGAGACTTACGTTAGAGACACATGATAGCTGAGATCCCTTAGGGAACAGCTCTGTGAGATTCCTTGTTGAGTTTGTTCAGGAAACAAACATGATCTTTTACTCTCCTGTCACGCTCTTTTCTTTTCTTTATCCATCACTCATCCCACCGCTCAGAAGACAGGATTACACCAGCTGTTTTCAGGCCGCCCAGCCTGGTGACAGAGCCAGTTCCCACACCAGTTACTCTTGGAACTAAAGTACTTGCCAGTAAATGGCCTGCGTTCATACCATTATCCGAGCCCATGATACATCATTGACAGAGAATGTTGCTTTGCTACAAAAAAAAAAAAAAACAGTCATGATGGTTTACTTAGAACAGTGATTGTCAAACTGGGCTATGAGTACCCCATAGGTGTACCTGGATTAACTCCAGTGGGTACACAAAATAAATCTTTGAATGAGTTCTCAGATTCTGCTAGCATAAAAATTAAGTATACATATTATATGTGGAAAAAGACCTTACATTTAACCTATCCCCTATACAACCCAACTGGGACTACGTAAGTATGTATCATATAATATGCACAATTATTTTGACTAACAATCACCAATTTCACTGCATGTCCTACTCTACCCAGTATGTCTATGCATGTGGCAATACACCTTGCTTGTATCCTTGTATTATTATGCCAAAATACAGCAAGCTGAGGATACTTGGTAAGACAGTGTGTCTCAGAGGGTACAAAGCAGTTAAAACTTTGGGAACCACTGGCTTAGAAAAAAACAAGTTTTACCTTTTAACCAAGTGGCCATTGGGAACCAAATTTTCGGTTCCTGAATGCTCTGATTTTCAGTTCGAGATTAGGTGCAGGAACCGGCACTGGCACGGTTCTCTGTCGGTCTGAAGATCCTACTGTGACTGTATGTGTGTGTATTTGTGTGAGAGAGAGAGTGAGAGAGAGAGACAGACAGACAGACAGACAGACAGAGAGAGAGAGAGAGAGAGAGGATGAGAGTGAGACAGAGAGTGAGTGAGTAAAAGAGAGAGAAAGAGAGAGAGAGAAAGAGAAAGAAGGAGAGAAAGAGGGAGAAAGTGGCGATTAAACATGTTTGACAGGGGATTTTGCCAGCATGCTCATTAGTCCTTGACACCAAACGAAACCGCACAGTCTTGACTCGCCGTGACAACCGAAATACTGACGTACAGCTGCCAAGCTGTGCAAAACAAACGATGATTCATGAACATCCAGGAACGGCAAAGCCTCAAACATTGTTTTCCACCCCTTGTGTTTCATGAGTAACCTATGTGGCTTCTCAGAATTGGTGACATGAAACTCATTAAGTTAGGCTTTGAACATCAAATAGCCCACATTTGCAATGGTTTTTGTTATTATGTTAAACCGTGCTTAAACCTTTGATTCCAATCTAAAGCCATCATCCACACAACATCTTACACAACATTTTGGCCTTGACTACTATTCCCAAACCAGGATCCCCATTAGAAATGTTAAAAACCTATCACAAAATAGAATTTTGGTCCCCCCTTACATTAATAATGAATTTAGTAGTATTCTCAAAGGGTCCCCTGTCAATGCTAAGCCCTTAGTATTGAACCCCCCAGATAGTTAAAACTGTCTCAGGCTATTCAAACAAAACTGGTGTCATGTGAAAAATGTGATGAAAATGTGATGATAAGTTTTTCACAGAACATTAACTCTCCCCAACATCACTTTGGCACGTTTGGATGGAGGGCCGCCATGGAATGGAAGTCAGCTGTGAGGCGTTTGCAACTCTGGTAATCTGTAAGGGCAGCTGATTCTCCCATCCAGACATGGACATTTTGCCTCTTTAAAGTCTCTCATCGCTGCCTTAATCAAGGCCGCTTCACTACAGATTGGGTGTCACCATGAATTACTGTATCCTCTGAGCACAGCTGTGTAGACTGGAGCTGGCTGAGGCTGTCTCTGCCTCGCACTGTCATTCTCTGGCCAAAAATACACAGGCATAGACAAATGTGGTAATATGCATCTTAATAAGTATAACCCTTGAGACACCATCATGGTCTTATGAAAAAAAAGCATGTTTGCAAAAATCCCTGCCAATAAATAGGTGTTTTCATTCAGTCATGACTCAGGCACTGACACTAGCATACAATTTAGGCTTAATGGTTACCGACATTTTGTAGTAGTGTTGTGTAGCTGCATAATCATTATGCACAATTAAAAAAAACAAAACAAAACAGAGAGCATGTTTATTGTGATCCCCCTTTCATTCTCGTCTTCCTCATCTACTCTAAACTCTTCTCTCACTCTGCAGTGAGTCTTTCTCAAGCAGCCATCTCAGCGGTAAGGGGAATCGTCAGAGCAGCACTTGTGATTTAGCACCTTCAAATTGTGTGTTGTTTTCCATAAAGAATGGAGTGGTGCCTAGCGTTAGTGGGTGGTAGATGCCACTGGCACTCTAGGTTGACCTCCACCCACCCCCTCTCCTCCTCCTCCTCCCCCTCATCCTCCTCCCCCTCCTCCTCCTCCATGCCACATATCAGCAGAGCCCTTGAGCGCCTAGATGTATTACTATGCAAGACACCAACCGGGCCTGAGGCCAGGGCTCTTTCGGAATGTGTTAGCTTTCGCAAATTGCCTGCAGGGAACCTGCGTAGCGATAATCATGTAATCAAGCTAGCGCTCCTCCTCCTCCCCCATGCCACCCCACACTCTCCATCAATCCGTCTTCTTCCTCCCCTCCCCTTTGTGCACTTTCTCTCTCTATCACTGTCTCTCTCCATCACCCTCCTTTCTCTTTCCTGCTCCCATTGTTTTACTCTTCATTGGCTTTAGCAATCACTAGCACTTCTGCTTTGTGCTAAATCAAAGTTATTGGTAATCTGTGCTGTTACACTGTCAGTATATAAGGACTGAACAACACGTAAGAATATGAAAAACATTTGGATAATTTCAAAAATGTAATTTAGCAAATGCTTACTTTTTAAATAACTTCACAGTACAAATTAATTTCTTTGACACTTTCTGAAACCTTTAATGATGCATGCCAAGAAATCACAGCAAGAGAGCTGAAAAGTTTTAAAACGTTATGTTGCAATAGAATAGCAGTGGTGTGTGTGTGTGTGTGTGTGTGTGTGTGTGTGTGTATGTTTTTATTTAAAAGCACAGTTACATTTTCAATCCCATAAATACAAATGAGGTGTGTTTTCACCTTCAAATTGCTTCTTCCTTCTTTTACTGGTACACAGTGGGGGTTTGTGCAAAGCCATTATTTGTGTCTTTTTTATCTCCTCGAGTGCTACAATAATTCGAGTTTCATAAGGATAACTGGATAATGTGTGGAGTTTAAATGAAAAAAAATAATGCTGTTTTGAAGCCTAAGTCCACCCTAGCCCATTTACAGACACATATAATACTATACCAAGGGATCTAATTTAGAGGCAGTCTCTGGGTGAGCATCGCAGAAATTACCCAGATCGGCTTTTGGATAACTCTTCACCAAGGTCATTTTTTGTCCCTTTTCCCTGTGTCAGTAATATTATTAAACATAAATCTGAATAAACTCATTCTTGGTTCTCAGTGCTTTTTGTCAGCCTCACACAAGGCTATATGGTGTCAAAACATTCGCCAAGGACAAAATACACTTAAGAATCAGAAAGAGCCTCTCGAAAGTTTTACAAAGCTTTACTATGAATTTCTCAGGTCATTCTCTTAGCTTCTGCAACAATTTAGTCAATAAAGAAGCACAGAAGAGATGAGCATCCTTCGCCATTGTGCTGTGTCAGGGGGTTGGCATCAGAGAGAGGTAGTGGATAGATGCACACTCTAAATAAATAGAGAAAGACTTTTGAAAGATAATGTAAACAGCCCAATACAGAAGTTCAGCACAGTGTTTTAGCCATTTTAGCCAGTGTTAGCCATTTAGAGGTTAAGTATGAGCATCCTTTCCAGTCCCTCACATGGTTGGACCAGCTTCTCGTCCACTGTTCAGGCACCCTTCACCTTGATGGTGCCCTGCAGGTTCTACTTAGCACGGCTGTTTTTCTGTGTGGTGTTGCCAAGACTACATACTAACACTTTGTCCTAATTGTAAATGATGTCACTGACTACAGTATCAACCTGACACTCTATGCCCACACTGAAACCACTAAACCTGCATTATTGATATGTCATGAACACTTCACCTTCTTATTGTAACTAGTTGACTATTCTCCATGGAATCTTTTTGATGTGAGCAGCAAAAATGTTTTCAAAATGTTGAGCAGCATCACATCATGCATACTGTAAGTTAGGACATTCTAACATTGGTAATAATTCTTAAAAATTAAAAATCACATGTTACTGCTCTCACTTGCAGTTAGAACTCAGTGTCTAATAGACCAGCAAGACTCCCAGCCACACTCTGCACTTACCAGTTGGTTTTGCGTGCCCAGTGATAAACACTGATTGATTTGTGTCATCTCATGTAAGTCTCTTTGGATAAATGCATCTGTAATGCAAGTGTAATGTCATGTAATGTAAAAACACAGAGTAGCTTTTACAGGCATGTTGTCTCCAGAGCCTGAATTCTCTTTTCAGTCTGTCAGCGATGTCAAAGTCTCGCACCCCCTAACTGGATATGGAAGGACTCAAACAATGACCAACTCGAGGAGCTTGGACTTTGTGAGCTGATGTTGCTATTCCCCACTCTGCTAAATGTAGCCATTACTGCCTGAGCTGTGCCAATATGTGTTTCTGCTGCACAGGTGCTGCCCCTAATGCTTCTACCCTGGCTCTAGTGAAGCACTACGACTGATGACTAAGATAGCTTGATAGATCCCGCTGCACCTTCCCTTCACATTTTCATCTAGTGCAACTACTAGGCCACACCAACAAAAAAAAAGTCATGAAAGCAGCCAAGACTGGCTCTCCAGTTTCTTCAAAGACATGATCTGCTGCCTCTCTGAATCACTTCAACTGCATTTGAAAAAAAAAAGAAGAAAAGAAAAAAAAACATTCCCAAAGCCCTGACCAACCCAATAGGCTGGCCCCGTCTCTGATCATGCTTAGGATGCCTCTCTTCTGGGCCAGTGGCTGCTTCTGCTATTAAAGCAAGGGTTGAAGATGTAGCACGTTTGGTTGGGGTAATCTGTGAATGTGTGTTAAAAGCGTAACCACCAGAGCATTTCCACACACACAGCTCAAACACAGAGCTTAGAGGCACTATCTTAAACCGTAAGCTTTGTATACACAGTAGTCTTCCATAAAAGCAAAAGAGGTACACATACACTACTTTGCTGACCATGATCGATCTTCTCCCAGGCTGCAGTGTTAACCAGCTTTTCTGCACCACTTGAGTCTATTACTTGGGGGCTTGTTTTGCTATTTGGATTTGTTACATTTGGCTTGATAAGAACGAGGAGACTTCGGAGACAGATTACCAGGAGACATTTTCACAGTGCCATGATTAACACTTACTCCATGTTTTCCGGCTAATGTGGGTGGAATATCTTCAAGGGCATCTTTTTTTTCAGCATAAACACATTTGTGAAAAGTTAACAGGTTTTTATTATTTTTCTTCCACATTATTTTTCTTCCACTAGATTTTACCTCATGTAATTCATATAGCTGACAAACGGATAAAGTCATTCACATGGGTTGTTTCGTATTTTGGAATGTAACATATAACAATTTGACCCTATAATGCAGTTTAGACAAACTTACTGTATTTTGAAAAGCTTGTTTCCAAATATACTTTGTTTATTTACTCTAAAATGGCAAACATATAATCCTAAAAAAAAGTATTTATTAATTTTTTTGTTATTGTGTTTGTCATTGCAAATTGTATTTTGACCCTAACAAATAGCTACTGTACTATCCTATTTGAACTGGTATGTGAAAATGCAAAAATAAGTGAGCAAAAACACACACAAACACACATGCAGGGATGCACGCATGCACATACGCACACACAAACACACACAATTAAATAAAGATGCAAATGAAATGAACACATTTGCATAATGTTTTCTCATTCTCCCATTATGTTTTTAGTGCAATCATGTCAAAATCCACACACGGGTCCAAGATGGTAATGAGTGATGCGCTAGCATCTGTGGCCACACTGGGAGCAGGTTTGTTGAGCTGTAACCCCTGAAGTCAGTCTGCTGGGTGTCAAGGACCTAGGCAGATGGTCAGACAGGGCAAACGTTCCAACTGGGTCACCCTTGGTCAGTCAGTTTCCCGCTAAATGGGGATTTTTTGGCAGCTTTTGTCTGTGTACAATAGCTGAATTTCCCATGCGGCTGCGAGCAAGACAGCCACACTGAAGATTATCTAAGAAAGACAACCTATAAATGTGTTAACCGGATCCTACATGATAAAAGCCATTATGCTTATGTAAGGGGAATGAAGAATGATGGCACAGTTCTTCAACATCCACTGGGCATGAAAGTTGGCTTGTCACATTACTCCTTGAAAAGGAACAAGAAAAATGGCTTAAAATCCCTCAAATCTACAAATGTAATCGCTTTAACACGTTCTCAAGCCATAATCTCTCTCATCATTGAATCATCCTTGTCAAAGTAGATCAGTTGTGTAATGCCATGCCAAAAATAGTACACAGCTGATAGGAAACATGTGGTGAAACAAATCGTCGCTCTGATTCCGCTGAATTCCGATCCTTTTTCCACCATTACCTACCATCAATTCTCAGAAGAACATAAAATGCTGTCTAAGAGCTCAGTTGGGATACTGGTCAGAGGTCCTTTGAATGAGATGTGCTCAGCTGAAGAGCTCTGTCTCCCCTTATCTTTCTCCCTCTCTCTCCCCATCTTTCTGTCTCTCTCTTACACACACACACACACACACACACACACACACACACACACACACACACACGCTCTCTCTTTCACTCTTCCTCCCTCTCTCTCTGTCTTTGCCTCTTTTTCTTTCTTTTGAGCAGTGTTCTTTATGGTTTTTTCAATAGACCAACTGGGACTCCTCAACCTTGGGTGCTGATGTGTTACTCTCCTTGTCTCTTATTTGGTAGCTGAGCCATGGGGCTCAAGGCACACTCATCTCTGACCAGGGTTTGTGTACTAAGGGTTTTCAGGCAGGTTCATAAGGGTTTTTTTTGTTGAGGAGGAACAACATAAGGCTTTAAAGTAAATAGGTTTATGGGTTTTTTTGCATTACATTTAGCAAAACAGTGCATGCACACACACAGATTACACACACACACACACACACACACACACACACACACACACACACACAATCATCCTTGTTTAAGCTCTGTTTGCTCTCTACAGGGCAGCAATAGATTACAAAGAGGTCCTACTAGCCGCTATGAGCAAAGGTTTCTTGTTGCTATTCTAGACATATGCAATACATTAGCATAAAAGGTTAACATGAAAGACTAGATTAATCTGTTATGTTTAGAGAGGATAAAACACATTCCATGAAAAAGACATGGCCATGCCATGAAGTCATCTCAGCTGTTATAATTTATCTCTTATAAAATAAAGGACCTAAGGCTGGCTGGTGACTGAGATATACACATGAACATCAACTAGAGGAAGGGGCAGAGGGGAGAAGAATTACCATAGCACCATCTCAAGGGTTTAACAATTTGCTGCACAAGTTTTTACGGCAGTGCCCCCATTAGAGGTAGGTAAGGATAAAAAGATCATCATCATCAAGAGCTCAGAGAACAGACGTTTGAAGTAAAAAAGACATGGGAAAAGATGAAAAGAACAAAGAGGAGAGTAATGATGGCAGCAGATCACTGAGGGAGGATGAGAAGCCAGAGAACCTGTTGATCAAGTGGATGAAGACAACATGGAAGACAGCAAAGACTCTAACGAAAACAGGCTAACACTTCATTTTACTGTTGCTTTTTTAGTGTATCTGCGTGTAACAACACACAATATTATGTACTTACACTGTACCATAGGGCTAGGGCTGGGGTTGGTGTTATTGTGTTGTTGAGTTTATTTTACCATCCCTATTACATAAATTATGTGAAAGTGTAGCAAACTGTAAAACAATATGCAACATTATGTACTTACACTGTACTTTAGCGCTAGGGTTAGTGTTAGGTATGTACAGTGAAAGTACATAATGTTACATATTTTTACACATATTGTAATGTAATAGCGACAGAAAAAAATAAAGTGTAACTGAAAAAACAGTGTTTTACTTCACACATTTTCATCTACCTGTATGCTGTTCAACCACTCAAGTGAAAGTGTGGTAACTTAATAGTCACTGATACATCTGTGCTGATTTAGTTTGGGTTAGAGATATTGGCCATATATACAAAAACAAAGGGAGGATTAAAATTAACCTAATAACAGAGCAACATTGGTAACACTTTCTTTTACAGTGCCATTTACAGTGTATCTACATGTAACATTATGTACATGCCTAACAGTAACACTAAATCTAACCCTTACCCTAACCCTAAGGTACAGTGCAAATACATATGTTATGTTTTGTTACACACGTTGTTACACTGTACTTTATGATGTAGATACACTGTAACAGGGACCATGTAAAGTGTAACTCACATTATATGTTATGTGGTATCGCACATGTTGAGGGACCATATAGAAATACTTACCTGTAACTAGCTGAATGCATAACCATAACAAAAAAGAGTAACACTTTATCTTAAGATTCCTTTTTTAGTCTATCTAAATAAAACAGCGCATAATATTATGTACGTACACTGTACATACCTAATACTAGCCCTAACCCTAACCCTAAGGTACAGTCATTACACACTTTGTTACACTGTACCTAATTGATGTAATAGGGACAGTAAAAGAAAGTGTTACTGAGAAAAGCTGGAGAAAGCCATCACTCATGAGGTGTGATTAGTACAATTAAAATGTATGCTAGTCTGCATGTCTAGATACTGCAGAAGGGTGTGGCTCACACACTTCAGACCAAGCCCAGAGCCATTCAGACTCTAATTAATGAGCTTAAACACCTTCTCATTAAAAGACAGCACAACTAATTGTAGCCATTCTTCTCTTTTACACATAATATCGCATATTAAATGATGACTAATGCAAGGCATAGAACTTAGGCTTTAGTTGTCATTGTAATCACTACTTATGAAGACTGCCTTTGAGTCGGAGGGGAGTGATAGTGGCATTTTATTAACCTCAGGCCTTACTGTCAGAGAAACGGTTGGCTGCGATCCTTGCATATGCAGTGCTTCACGCAGACTCAGGGTGCACCAAGCCTCATCCTGTCATCAATGAATCATTTATGTTTACATGCACAAACACACACACACAGACACCTCACAAAGACCTTTCACCACACACACACACACACACACCTCACAAAGACCTTGCACCACACACACACACACACACACACACACACACACACGCACACGAACAGGAAAACAAATATACACAATCATCTATTTATGCTCTCTTTTCTCTCTCTTTCCATTTGGTATGCAATCAAGCTCTGTTGAAAAAAAGTTTTGATATATCATCAGCAGAGATATTGGGAGCAGAGTCTATAATTTTCACTAAAGACAATAAATGTATCACAAAATGTTAAAACACTCACAGCAGTCATAACAAAGCCTGTTGATAATCATATGGTGGCAAAAGTATATGTGTGAAGAGTAAAGAAAGAAGAAAAACAAAGGGAGAAAAAGGAAAGTAAAATGCTAAACATGACATATAAAAACAAAGGCAACTCATTTCCCTGCACAGCAGGTAGGCGGCTGTGTTTATGTCAAATTGCAGGTAACAAATGTGGCAAGGTTCCAGCCACAACAGTGTCTGGCAACTAATTGCAACATTGACTTTCAGTAATTTACATCTGGGACCTACATGGATGCTGTATCCACACCCAGCAAGGTTGAAAAATAAGCAGCTAAAGAGTAGGCGCTAACGACGCCAAGGTCGTGAGCTGAATTCCCAGGGAGTGCATTTTCTGATGTGTGGTAATTTCATGTGATGTGAGTCACTTTGGATTAAAAATTTGGTGCTAAATAAAATGAGAAAACACAAGATTGTTTATTTATCCTGTGTCTGACAGTTGCCTCTGTTGTCTTTGTTGGTCCTCTAATACTTGCTGAACTTTATTGAGCAATGTTTTTTTCTTTGCCAGGTACCCCCTACCCAAATCTGCAATAGAGTGAAACTGTAAGCTGTGGGGAATCACTGGGACGTTTTCCATCTGGTGCACACAAGAAAGGCAGTGAATAAAGTCAGAACTAATAATGACAGCATTTTTGTCATGTTGTACATCCTTACTTGTCAATACATACTTTTACAGTATGACTTTCCAGTAACCCTCCGCTGTTCAGTAAAAAAGATTTTGGAAATTTAATCAGGGCTGCCTCTACCTACTTCGATATATGTGACTGAGCAACATCTGTGAACCAGTCACTCTTTTTTGAAAAGTATGACACCTTTGGCACCGAATCACAGAATGGAATCTGCCCTCAAACGCTTCCTTGCAAATTGGAAACTGCTTGATGGATTGAAAAGGTGGCTAGATTGACAATCAAGTGATGAACGCAAAATGTCTCCCCCCAAAGCCCCCCCCCCTCCCCACAGCGTGCCAATCACGATAAGCACCCCTCTGAATTGTCAGCTTCCTTATCTGCCTTCAGGTACTCTGACACACTGTAGTATTATTTGTGCCACAGTTCCTCCAGGCGACACCTTATTAATATTTTCCCTTTAATATGACACAGCAGAGAGTGCCGGCATATTTGTGATAACCTGCAAGAACACAAGTTTAGTGAATGTCACATCTTGAACCAGTGCCTTTTTGAAGAGACACACACAAGGGCTTGTTTAATCTCCACAGGGTATTGATTTTGAAGGTAATTAAACTGCACACAGCTCAATCAAATCCACACAGAAGTGAAGTCATGTATTTGCAGAGTGTTTGTGTAGTTTTATTTATACTCCCTACTTTAAAATTTAAGGTGACAGAGCTCAGAATAGCTCTCTGCTCAGAAAGCAAAAGAAATAAACAGAGGCGGAAATAAAAGGCGAAAAAATCAATTTGTCAGCTGGGTGGTGTAAGAAATATAGGAAAGATTCCGCTTTCTTTTCATATGGCAGGTTCTTCATGAACACAAATTAGATGGTCTTGAAGCAAAGTGTCAAAGCAAATACATAGCTAAGTACTTCCTGAAGCTCTAGTTTAGAAAATTTAGGTTTTGATCATGTCTCCTACCTCACCACAAGTTAGCAGGTTTATCATGGAGAAAGGATATACAAATCGTATTACATAAGCTACATTCAGCATTTAATGCGTTTTTCTCCTTAACTTTTGTAATTATGATATTGCTGTAAACATCTTAAAGACCCACATCTCATGTGTGCTGTGCCACACATTGTGCTGTGCTATACAGCAGTGCTACTTTCATTTATCACAGACAAGGATGATGGATGGTGTTCTTGGTTCTTGGTTTTGTTCTATGCAGAGAAGCTTACTGTTTTTTTTAATCCAAATAACATTATATTCAACTATGTTATACATTCTGTTTACACCATTTTGCAAAATTAGTAGTTATGCTTAACTTGTTTACTCACAAGTTTACCTGTGTACACACTAGCATTAACATATATCCAGAGTCATTTCTCGACAATTTTTTACAGTTTCGGGGACCACATGTCCAAACACTACAACATGCCCTTTTGGGGTCGCCCAAGGTAGTTGTTTTGGCCCCTTCCTCTTTTTATTATATATGCTACCTGTGAATGAGACAGCTTCTCCACCCCCCACGTCACAGCAGGACTGGCCACACCCAAAGAGTAAATTGCAGGAAGAAGTAGGCAACTCAAAATTTAAAGTGATTAACGGTGATGGTTTACTTACAGTGCGCAGTAAAAAGCAGTAAACCAAAAACTGAAATATCAAAAATAAACCAGCCTCAATAGGCAATACAGGGTGTAATACTTTTTAACACACTCCCTTTGTTACAGCCTCACAGCAAGCAGACAGACATCCTTCTCCAACCACGACTCTCTTTACACTGAACTTTGCTCCTCTTTTAAAGCCCATACAATAGTCACATAACTGGTAGGGGTCATCGAGACATAGGGGGAAACAATCCATAGACACATGAAAACCTCAACAACACACACCATGGTCACCATACAAAGTACTGCAATACTCCAAAAATACACAGTATCACAATACATGGTAAATAAAACACACTGGCAGAAATACGTGTGAAGTATATAGTCACAACCGGATAATTAGGCAGCCAACATAGTCCTTTCCACTGTTCCAGACCAGTGGATAAGTAGCAGGCTCTGACGTGGCTCCGGTTTCCCCATCGGACCTGTTTGCTGACAGACCGGAAGACCACTGCTATGCAACCCTGTGAGTGTAAATGTTTGTTTGGCACGTGAAGCTATTGTTAACGGTGGATGGATAATGAAGCTGAATCAGTGGGTAACTCACTGTTTGCTATGCTGGTTAGTGAAATAAATGCTTTACAGGATATGTGTTGTTGCATGTCTTTGCTTCCCAACCCGCATGCTGCTAGACGGGAATATGCCTCTGTAGGCATGGCTGCTGTGTTGGCTATAGCCGCTACTACCTAGCGTGTGCGTTGGTGTGTCGAAAAATAGTTGTGTGTGGCTATGCGAATGCTGTGAGGAAAAATTGGCGGGTTTGGCCACCGCAACACCATCATTTTTCACACTACCACTGGGCAACATCATCAAAGAACATAACACAGACTTACATAGCTAGGCCGATGACACACAACTCTATATTTCTGTCGGGCCAAACAAAACCACTGCTCTATGCTAATTAACTTCTTCCTTGTGAACTACCACACAATGCATGAGCAATAACTCCCTAAAACTAAATGAAGACAAAACTGAACTATTACTCATTGGCCCCAAAGATAATCGAGAGGCCCTCCTAACTGCCCTAACATGTAGAGGTGTGTTTCTTGACTCCGACTTAAGCTTCAAACCTCATATCAGTAAACCAACTTAAGCAGCATATTTGCATCAAATAAACATTGCACAAGGTTGCCCCTTCCTGTCACAGATAAGACCATACAATTTCCTCCTATATTATGCTGTCTGTATTGAACACGCATCTTAGTGCATACAGCAACATGAGGACTCTCAACATGTGGCAGAGTGGATTTTTATTTTACAGTAACGATTGGCTCACAAGGTCAATTGTACTTGAACCTGAACTTTCAAGTAGGAAGCAAAAGGTAAATAGACTGAAGCCTGATCTCAGGCATATACTGTTAGAAAAGCCAAAAGATGCAAAAAGTGCAGTGGATAGTACTCAAGTACTGACATTTATAATTCCTGTTAACTTAACTCTACACCAGAAGCAGTAGAGTCAGTTTTTAGCTGCAGGACAAATATTGTCAATGAGTTTGTTTAGGGACCACAGTGGTCTGTCAAAGCAGACAAATCTCATCCTGGCCATGGCAACTTTTCAGATCTATACTGTAGGTCAAGGACAGTTTACAATTTACAGGTTTTTAATCCCTCTGTTGTGCACCAACAGTGCAAAGGTTAGGCTGCATATTACCTAGCTCATTTAGTCTGTTTGATTAATTGTTAACAGCATAGTTTTTTTTTCTATGTTCAAATGTCAGTCAGGTAGGAGAAGGGTCAGCAGTTCTCCAGTGTAGGAACATGGAGGTAATTTAACTATACCTGCACATCCTGTGTAGGGCTAATGAGTTCATACTGGAGTATGTTTTAAAAGGCTGTACACATTTTTACAATCACCATTAACAAATTGTCCATTCTGGTTAATTAAGCTTATTTTTGAGACTATATGATTGTATCATATATTTTCTCATCAGTTAATAATTGCTGCTACATTATACTATATGGCATGATAACTGATACTGGTAGACGACACAATTACTAATTGTAATGCACTCATATTATTACTAACTGTAACTGTGAGCTAACTTATTATTATTGTGTTTTGTAATGTATTTGTTAATGAGTACCACATGATTTGTCAGCCTTTTAGAACATATGTGTAGGCCGTCTATACACATTACAGATTAATGGACTTTGAATTATCATTTATTATTTGTGGCCTTTATGAGTTGTCACTGAAATACCCATTGTACTAGCTATGCTTCCTTCCAACAAACTACTTAGATCTGGGTACTTCCCGAGGGGTGTAAAAGGGTTGAATGTGTGTGTGTGTGAGTGTGTCTATGTGTGTAGATCTGTGAAGACGCCCATTGAAAGAACACTATTTGGACAAAGAAGACAACTTTAAAATTTTATTATAAATGTTATCATTAATGTTATTACTTTAACAATGACCAAGCTATTCTACTACAGCCAGAGTCTTAATGAGTTTTTTGTTTTTTAATGTTTCATTGGGTTTCGTTGCCAGTGTCATTGCTGGAAGGCAAATCGGCCGTGTGGGACTGCAGCCAACATGCACAAGAGTGAAAGCCTTGTGAGAATAATTTGAGGCAGACTTAATAGGTTTAATATTTCAATTAAGTGCTGAAGTGGAAAGGCATGCTGATGTCATTTGTTTTTTTTGTCATCCATTTTCGCCATGTCTTTCTTTCATCTCTTGCCTACAGTACATTCCCAGACATTAAAAACTAATGAAACTACTAACTTACCTCAGTTTAAATGCTCTACTAACTCAGGTCTGATTAGAACAGGTCAACATCCCTTGCTCTCAACAAATGGTTTGAAATCATAAAATTATGTATGCCTGAAATGAGGTTGACATGCCTGATTCCTTTAATAGGCACATTTTTTTTATTGGTTGCTGTATATTTCATAAAGGACGCCTCCATTGTGACTGCTGTCGACCCAGTTCACCACTCGTTCGTTCATGAGTTATTTACCGTTCTAGTGTCAACTTTAAGTACACACATTCATCAGAGGCTTGAGTCCTCCGTGTCCTCCTTTCACAGCCACGAGAATAGATGCCATGTTTACTTATTGATGCTTTACTTATTTATTTATCATTTGTACTGCTGCATGTACGTACGTCTTTCTGCTCAGACATAAGACTTGGCTTCTTGGTAAACTACGGCAGAGGACGAGGGCACCATGGTGCGCATGTCAGTTGCTGTTAGTCAAGGAGAATCCGTTTATGTTTCTGTGCATGCAACTTTTGAATGCTCCTGTCAATTCATTCCTGTCAGTGAGTCATGTGAGTTATACATGGTTAAAATAATGCATACAGCACTTTTTAAATAAAAAAAGTATGGTAAACAAAGTTGACATCAAAATGTTAAGAAGGTAAATGACTGAAACATATACATGACAATGATATGATGTAATGGCATCGGCCATTCAACTCAATTGCCTTATCTGTAATGCTGACATTTTGCTAATCCTGTGTTTGCTCTCCCAAACTGTAATTTAATAGCATGATTATTCCAGAAAATGCTGATGTAATATGTCCCATGAATTTTGATGTGGGCCTTTAAATTGCTTTCCAGTAGTTTTTTTTTTTTTTTTTGTTGGGCATGTTTTGAGCCGGCTGCCTGTGGAGCAACTTGTTAATTGACCTTTTAGTGAGCAATCCCTTGGGGACGGGTCTCCCCTCTCTCTGTGGCAATTTTATTAGTCTAATGGCTCAGCTCGCTGCGTCTGTTGTCACATGCAAATAAACAAACATGATGAGATGACAGCCACAGATTACAATTAAGATTGGCTCACTACACCAAGCAGCCACAGGCTATTAAATAGACCATTTGGGGAGTGTGTGTGTCTGTGTGTGTGTGTGTGTGTGTGTATGTGTTGCGTGTCTAATTTGTGCCATCGGGATTAGCATGCAGGACCCCTTCTAGCTCAGTGTTTGACATGAGATTGGGTAGTGCCTGCAATGATCGAAAGGTCGCCATTCTCTTCCTGCTTTGGGTGAGCGGAATTGATTACGCTCTCTATTTATCCAGGACTCGGCATCTTATGGCATGCAAATAAAAATGCAGATGAGGAGGCGAGGCAGGGACGGGTTTGGTTAGCATTCAGTAAATATTCAAATTGCAAGAGTGTGAAGCGGCTAATCAGAGCTGAATTCCAGGCATGGGGGGAGGACAGTGGTGGGAGTTTGAGGCATTATTAAATTGCAGAGCACATTCAGAAGCTAGTGAGCTATTGTATGTGCAGATCATGAAATCAGCTTCATTTTCCCCTCTTTGATTGAGTCTGAATAATGTGGAGAGAAGGAGGTATCAGTGAAGATAAAGTGAACGAACTGCAGAGGGGGCGAGGTTATTCTTCCTTGAGTTTAGTTCCATGCTGCCCTAATGTACAGCATGTTGCTAACTGGCTTTACATTTAGGACTAGCATGTTAACACAGTCTCATTTCAGTGTTATAAGTAAGCATTTATGATTAGGTTGTATAGTTTTAACATCTGTTAACTAGAGTTGCTTTTGATTTTGAGGTAGTCTTCAATGTTGTGATGACAGTGACTGTAATGTTAGACAAGAATAACATTTCTTGTCATAAGAGCTCTTATCTGGCAGCCTCACATCTGGTCTTGATGTATTTACTGCCTTTATAATTTTCAATTTTGCATGAAAGTGTGACCTCCTGGCACAGACTGTACCTTTTAAAAATCACCATACTCTGACTACTCTAGAACAAACACTGGCAGATGCCAACACTCACTGTGAGATGTTAAGGTAGTAAGCTTTTTGACAAATGAAAAGGCTACATATACTAAACATTAAGGTAAGGGAGCGTCTGTATAGTTGTCAGCCACCATATACTCCTCCCCGGCACTGTGCCCTGGGGACTGGGTTGAAGGGGCCGATGACAGGTGTGGCTGCCCATGCCAGCTGTGACCTGCAGGTGTCAGGTGCCTACTGGCCCTGCCAGGCAGAGGTTGGCAGAGGTGATGGCACATTGGCAGGTCACCACGCCAGACGGGCGGACTGGTCATCTTAGCCCCGGACGTCTGCCAGCGGAGTGTCCTACGGCCGTGACGTGCGGCTGGACATATCCCAGATGCCTGACAGGTGCGACAGCTACATTTGGCCAGAAGATCTGCGGCCATCTGTGCTAATTGCTATGTTAGCTATAATGGTGTGTATTAAAGAACATAATGTAGTTATTTTTAAACATCTGCCAGTGGGAAGTGGTTTTTGCTTAATGGCCTTCAGATGGAAGGATCCTTCTCGCTTAATTAGCATGCTGAAATTCAGATTTACATTGAATGTGCATCCATGAATCACATTCTCATTGCATCACTGCCTCAGCTTAGTACATGCTTTCATCTCTGTCTTTGCATTATCATAAAGACACAGTATAGTGGGCAGGTAAACATTAGTCAATTACCTAGTTGGTGCAGTTTTAAGATTCCTTGTAAATTAGCAGGAGAGGATAAGAAATGATAGACATGCCTGGACTGTGCGTCACCCACCCACCCACACACACACACACAAAAGGCTGTTATGTTTCTTCAATCTAGAAGTCTGCACTCCTCCTTGTGTTTGACTACACAGACCAAGTTTCTCTTTTGATGTTTAGTATCTGCTCCTTGGGGGGGCAGACCAGATGCTGTCTCAGTGTCTGTTTCAGTTTAAAATGTACAGAGATGTTTTGCTTGTGGCTTCTTTGTGTGTTCAATTCCAGAGTTACCTACTGCACTCATTACAACTGATGGTGGTGTTTGGATGAACACTGAAATGTATTTTCCTACCTTTATATTATTTTTCAGTCCAGTGGTTATGAATTAAACTTTTTAGAAATTACCATTATCTAGATGTCTCAAGGCACTCTCATAGACAGACTGGTCTTTCAGTATTTGCGTCTGCTGTGTTTGGGGTGCCCATGTACTCTGTTGACTCTGTGGGTGTTTATGAAGCCTCAGCATGTCTCCTCATTACATCTGGGAAACAGCAGATCATAACACACTGGTTTACTGTATTTAACATGTGTTTTATTTGTGCAATCCCATAATAAAGCACAGGCAGGCTAGTGGCCCAAGAATGAGTAAATGAAGAAAAATGTCCACAAAGAAGCTGCTGATGGAGATGACAAATGCTTGTTGTGAAACATCAACCTGCCAAATATACACGCATGTGCATTTACAAACATATGCACACACAGATGTTGAGTGCACAGCTATTTGTGTAACATGACTCTGGAATGATGGGACCATAAGTGTGTCTGTGCATTCATTACATCATCCTAAAGGGAGCAGCTCATGGGAGGTTATTTGGGTTACTCCTCTAAAGCAGACACAAAAAACAATCAACAAACAAACAAACAAATAAATGAATAAAAACAGGTACATAACAAGTATAAAACTTGATGTTAGGATGACAGTCATTTTCTGATTTTTTTTTAACCCATGAAAATGTAACAGACTTCACTGGCTTCTGTTTGTCCAAAATGTTAGTTTATTGTCTCATTAATGCTAAGATTTCATGCCTAATAGTTGCTTATATGAGCATGACAAAGACAAAATGCCACTGTGCCCTCATCCCACTACCCCCGCCCTCCCCCCAAACAACAACTTTCTGTTCAGTTTACTGCAATCAGGTGTTTGTGTGTTTGTGTGTACAGGTGTTTGTGTGTACTTAACGGCCAAACGGCATAGCCAGGCTCCAGTGTGTAACATGATTTGATTCTAAATTCAAAGTATGAGCATGTATGCATATTACTGGTAATGATAATTGTGGGTTTGTGTTGAGAAATTCACAGCACATCAACAAGTGGGCAAAAAAAATGTTAATGACTGTGTGTGTGTGTGTGTGTGTGTGCGTGTGTGCACGCGCAATGTGTGCATGTGTGTGTGTTGTGTGCATATGTGTGTGTGTTTGTGTGTGTGTCCATGAAAAGCCCCAGTTCTGCCTAACTGCCATGTTAACAGGCCTCCCCTGCAACTCAATGATCTTGCCCTCAGCCTTCTTCGCTAATAAGCCTGATGTTGTGGCTGCTCCAATTAAACATCCAGTGGAATATTTCCCTCCGTGTCTTGGGCCTCCAGAAATAGAGCCATCGCCGCGAAGCAACAGCTTGGTAAGTGTTCCTGATTTTACACGGGGAAAAAAAAATCAATTTTGCTGAGTGTTTTCCTCATTGCTTTGATTTAGTTTTCATTTTAGCCTCATCACTTTTAGCCCATCTGCTACCTTTTTAGATAGACAATGGGAGGTAATTTCGTCTTTAGTCAACAAATCGAAGACACGGAACGTCAGACCGACACTCGCTCATTCAGCCTCCTCACACATTACGCAGGTCGATCGTCGCGCAAGAAAAAGAAGAATCTGTTTTTTTCCGGCCTGTGGTAATGCCGCATATTTTAAGACATCCATCATCAGGATAGTTTCCACAGGGCTGATCTTATTACTAAGTCCTGAGGCTGGGGGGGGGCAAAGCATTTTTTCTCAGACACCCCCCCCCACACACACACACACACACCTCCACACTGCGTGGCAAGGGATAATTAATATACAGAAATGGCTCCAGCGAGATATTATTAAGACATCCCTCCATGCGATGGCACATTGTCGCGATGATTAAAATAAAAAGGGACCTTGGCAGGATTTAGCTCAAGGAGTTGTAATTGGGGTAGGGGTCGCCGTGCTATGATTACTGTGAGCAGTGCAGAAAAAATCCTTTACGAGACGGCGAGACTGGAAACGGATGTGGACGCCTTGTGGGGGTGGACATATAGGGCACGTGAATTTTTTTTTTTTTTTTTTTGAGAAATGGATGTGAAAGACAGAGAGCAATTGCACTGGAAATTAGCACGAGAGAGCCCAAAGGCAAGAGGGAACAGCCTATAAATGGGGGAGGAGTGGACGGGAGGTTGGGACGCACCCTAGAAACCCACACTCGTCCAGCCCCAGAGGAAGCATTTAGTGATTAGGTGGGCGTAGAATGGCTCTACCAAAAGGAATACTGTTTGCAGTCTGTATCTACAATCTCTGATCTTACTCTCATTCTCAGTCCTGTAAGACATTATATATTACTGAAATTGCTATGGCTCCAAAGCTCTGTCCAACTGATGATATAATATGTCACAGAATAAGCAATATTGCATTATTGCACTATATTATTATTGTAATTGTATTGTATTGTATTGTACTATACAGTATATGTTCCAAGCATCATTTGTTGACTTTTGGGCATAGCAGTTGTAATTCCTTGTTTGGCATTACGCCTACTATTGCTGTCTTCTACTTTTGGTGTGGTGTCTTGTAAATCAGAGAAACAAGTATCCCTTTAAGGACATATGTACATTTATCTGTCCAGAACAGCCGCATGGAAACAGTTAAACACAAAACCGGCAGCCTTGTGAATCTCCTTGAGAGGTTAGATGAACTTATTATCTTATTAGTATTCACATTTGAGAGAACATAAACGTTAACTTCTACATAAACTCAGTATGCAGGACAAAAGCCTTTGAGTTTAATGACTTAGAAAACTAATGAGATCATTCTCCTCCTCCTCCTCCTTCTCCTCCTCCTCAGGCACTGTGTATGGTTGGGTGTCCAATTGACCTTGGAGGGGGGGGGGGGGGGGGGGCATTTTAAAGCTGACATGCAAAGTGCCCTTTCCACTGCTTCATGAATACACATGAGAATGCTGGATATGAATAGAATAAAAAGCAACATGTGAATGTGCTGGCTGAGGAAACCACACGCACTAAGCTTTTCCTCTTGCCTTTTAAAACATTTATTGCCCAATGTCCCATGTTACACCAACACGTTTTTGGTGTCAGGCCTTTAGCTCACACCCAAAGGTTTTGGAGTCTGAGTGCAGCTACTTTTGATACAGTGCCAGCTGAGGAGCACTCACCTTTCATCATCCAGTGTTTTTCTCTGCATCGCAAATATGACGGTAACATTTCTGTAAAAATTTACCATGCTATGTTTTTGGCCCCCCTTTAAGTATATGCAGCTTTGCCCTGAAATGTTAGATTAAAATGACTTAAAATAACACTTTGATTAAGAACTCATTCATTTCATTCCGTGAGTGTGGGTATGCTGCCACAACCTCACATGAACTCCTCAACGCAGGTAATCACATTTGATTTCATTATATTACATTATGCATTAGTTGGTTCTCTTATCCAGAGTGGCTTGCAGTGAATTAGGTACAGGAACAGTCCCCCTGAAGCAGTGTGGGGTTGGGTGTCTTGCTCAAGGGCACCTCAGCCATGTATGAGGATGCAGGAGAGCACTGATTATTCACTTCCCTATTCACATTCTCTCTGCTGATACTAGGTTGAACCTGTTACCCTCTTACCCAAGCCCAACTCCTCAACCATTCAGCCACTGCTGCCATAGATGTCAGTTTGATATACTTCAGCCTTTGAATTGTAAGATATCAACATTCCATGTTACAAAGTTTTATAATGTCAAACTTGACAGTTACTGAGAAAAGTGAGCAAATGGAACACTGGGCAAATATAAACTAACATGTAGTGTGAAGACAATTGCTTGCCAATAACAATGCTGAACACTTCAGCTGGAACTGTTTTTTTGGAATGGAGAATGAATACACACAAGAAAAATAGGGAAAACACAACACAATCCGGTGTTTATTTTTTGGCAGTAAAACTGCAGCATAGCAATATGACACTGATGCTTACAGAGGTTGGTAAAGGATTTGTAGATTACTGTTATTATCACAACCATGACGAGGGCTTTAACTTACACCACTTTTATTCATCACTGCTGCCTCACTGAATTCATTTTTTTCATAGTTGAGGTTGAATTTTGAATATTAAATTATTTTTGTTATTTTTTAAATTTAGCCTAGTATTTTTGTTAATAATGTGGCGGCTGGGTGTTTAGGTGTTGTAAACCTGGCCCAACAAGCCACCTCATACCCACACGCATTTCCCCAGCCTCAACACTCCTTTCCTCCCACACACACAGCCCATCATCGGCCACCAAAGCCAATCCTCCCTCCCAACCCCAACTGCACTGTATGCACTTCACCCCCCCACACACACACCTCAAACTATAACCTATGCACTTTACTCCTCCCTACCCATACACAGTTTTAGACAATCACTAATTTCACTGCATGTCCTACTCTACCCAGTACGTCTATGCAAGTGACAATAAAACATCCTTCTTGTATGTCATTTTCAAGAAAAAGTGTCTGCTAAACAACCACAATGTGATGAAGAAGTTGATGCACTATATGCAGTATGAAGATGAGCATTCACTGTGCCCTCACCTGTATTTCCCTGATAGTTTTGATCAGTCTATCGGAAGAATAATCTTCACCTACAGCATGACAGAATGAAGCATCAAAGGAGAGCGTATCAGAATGATGGCATGTGAGATAGGCTTCAGTGGATATCAACGTGTATCTCTTTGTAACTGCTTTGTCCTGGAGCAGAGATCAAAGGCAGACACGACTGCAAACTTTTCTGCCTTCAACGGTAAAAGTCTGTCTGCTGATGCTGACACTTTTCAGGATCCCCTGCAGAGGTGTGTGTGTGCGTGTGTGTGTGTGTGTGTGTGTGTGTGTGTGTGTGTGTGTGTGTGCATGCACGTGTATGTGCGTGTGTGTGCCGGTTTGTCTGAAGGGTTTAGGAAAACTGTTATCTTATTAAATGTCAGGCGCTGGGCTTTAATTTAAATGAACATACACATGAGACATGGTGTTCAGGGCCACTATGTCCTGAGGTGTGGTTAAAACATGTTTTGATGTTTTGTTACAGCACTCTGTTGAATAGTGGCTTCAACGGATTTGGATACCTTGACCTTTGCCCAAAATTTCTGTAGCGGTAAGAAAAGTGAATAAAAGAAATTTTTTAAAAAATCACAAAGACATTCCAGAAAGATCTCAAAGTAGACGAAATATTATTTTCAACATTTTAATTAGGTTCATTTTGTTTTGGAGACAAAAACAAAGGAAAGCATCATGCAAAGGTTTGTGCACCCAAAGACATTTTAGCTCCTGGATAACTTTTGTGAAGGTCTCCAACATAATTAGCTTGTTAGGGTTATGGCTTGTCCACAATCACTGCTTGCAAAGGCCAGGTAATGCAGGTCTTTATAAATCCTCAAAGTTTGTTCCAGCAATCAGTAGACCTTCACGTTCCTTTCAGCAGCTGCCCAGCACTAAAAATATAAAGTAATTCATACATTAGGTTACAACCTGCAAAGCAGGAAAAGGCTTTACAGCATAGATTTTACAAGTAGCTGTTTCCTCAGTCCATAATGTAATTAGGAAATGGCAGTTAACGTGACCGACAGCTAGACAAGAGGATAAAGCAAGGCAAGGTTTGCCAGAGAAGTACATCAAAATGTTGTGGAACACAATGCAAGTGTTGTAAGCCACAGATGAGTGCTATATGGGGTGTCGGTGAGCAAGAAATTGAAGACCTTAATAGACACCGAGAACTATTAAAAAAGTTGCCCAATGTGATGTGCTTTAGGCCTCTTCCTTTTTATACTTTAAAAATTGAAGACAAGTAATATTACAATCATTAGTTAGTTATTCACAGTAACAACAGTCAATAATTAGTTTTTTTTTGCTTGGTATCATTTAAATAATAGTTTATTGAAACTGTTACTACATGCTTACAACATGGTTATTACTCGTTATGTAGGTTTGTATAGTAGTCTATGTGGCCACTAAAAGTGAATAGAGATACATTAGGTGTAATAGGTAAAGCAGGGCAATGTTTAAAAGATATTCTCATGATAACCAACAGATAATCACATGCCGTTCACTATCCCCCAGTTCCTATGCCCATAGAGCTGTCATGGCAATACATGCTGCGCAGAACATGACATTTCACATCCTTACACGTTGCATGAATTTGAATAAGAGATTCATAAAATATTAACTTGTACTTAGTCATGCAATTGTCTTGTACACACTGCATCACATGTATAATTCAACACTAAGTAGGACATATTCTACCATTAGCCAATCGTATGTCCTGAATGCCTTGGCAGACTAAATAAACACGATAAGCACTGATTATCTCACAGGCATTTATTGCAAGAAAACTGAGAAGTGTCTTGTTGCATTCCTCACTGATTCAACGCTCTGAATCTACTTGTATGCACTGCAACTTCAATCTTGCTACAGGTTCTGGTGAAAAGTGTTGCTACAAATGGTATTTAATACAGTGGAAATGCAGGGGGGTCTCCAATCAAAGAATGTATATGAATATGTCATAAAATTAAAATAGCAAAATGACAGAGTGCGGAAACCACTATGTCTTTATGTAATCTCTGTAGTATAACATTAAGTTGACGCCATTGTGCTGAATCCATTATTACATTATAGATGAGATATTCTTGTTAAAAAATACAAACAGGGAAGATGGAATTGGGTAATGAGATTAAAATAATCACTCCAACTCTGCAGCATCAATGCACTCTACTCAACTGCACAGACCCCCTACAAAGCATCCAACCTCTGATCTGTCACTGGCTGAGGTGTCTAAAGTTAAAGATGTTTTGAAAGTTGCTGATATCAGATACAGATGGCCTGTTTTCAATTCATCCATTTATTCCAGAGACAGAATGTCAAAATAAGAACACCTTAGCCAAGAAGTGGCCTTTTCCAATATCAATGCAAGGTGCAAAACTCTAAAGAGAATATACCGTGACCAGACAACAGTCCTTTAAAATTAAAGTCAAAAGGCTGGTTTTGATAAAGGATGACGGCGGAGGAATACAGATCCTTTTTATTTTTATCTCCATTGTGAGGGTGAGGAGGCTGACATTCAAATCCTTGTGGGGCAGGGCAAAGCTTAAGGAAAAGATAACTCAGCTCTCTGTGCAAAAAGAACCATACGCTGAGCACAGACACCAACAAGGTTAAGTGCTCTTTGTGTGGGGAAAAAAACATTCAAAGATGGTTATTCATAGAGCAATAATAGTAACTTTGATATTATTGGACTTGTGAAACTTTCATTTCTTGCCAGAGATTTTTAAAGGTCTTGGTTCAGAGAAATTCACTGTGGTCTCGTGGGCCTTTCCAGAATCTGTTTACACGGTGGGAATGGCTTTCTAGTAAACCAGCAGTGATAAATCAAGCACTGTAAATGTTTGCATGCTGACTTGCATCAACATTTCATAATTTCATAACAAGCCATCATTTAAAGATACGTCACAGGTAGGAGGATAAAAACCCCTGTGGTAATATGTAGGCCTAGAGAACTGCACATATGACAAACACAAACCAAATCAACAGACTGACACACAGGAGCCCACCTAGGGGCTAATGCCCTTAGTGGACCACAGCTATGTACGTATTTGTGAGAACACGTCAATCCCAAATTCAAATCCACACAGCACAGACCCACCCACCCACCACCAACCCCAACACCCCCATAGCATGGCTGAGTCTGCACCTAATCCCCCTGGCACGGCTGGGTTGTGCTTGGTGCCAGCAGCTCTGTGCGGGCTTCCAAAGGAGTCCAATGGAGTCATCCATCACATGCGCACCTCCTCCCGGCCTACCCTGCTGGGGTGCAGTGGATATGTGTTCAGTGGATAAGAGTGCTAGCACTGCAGCACCTCTAAGGGCAGATACAGATTAAAAATGGCACCCACAAACACTCCTGTTCCCCTCTGGGTTAAATTGCATTTGGCTTATTTCAGTATTTCTTCTTGGGATGTACAAAATATGTATGTATGTATGAATGCATCAATCAATCATTAAATCAATCAACCAACCAACCAATCAATCAATCAATCAATCAATCAACCAACCAACCAATCAATCGATCGATTGATCGTTCAGTCAATCAATCAGTCAATCAGTCAATCAATCAATCAGTTAGCCAATCAGTCAATCAATCATTCTATCTATGTATCTATGTATCTATGTATCTATGTATCTATGTATCTATGTATCTATCTATCTATCTATCTATCTATCTATCTATCTATTTTGTAGGAGTAATACATTCCTCCAGGGTAAACTGCTCTTTCCATTGGTAACCTAGATTGATCACTTCAGAAGTTGAGTCATGTCAGTGTGGCAAGCCACAGATGTTACCATCCACTCCTCCTTTGTTCTGAATTCTCTTATCTCTCTCTGTCACTCCTTGTCATGGAACCATATACTAGACCTGTAGGTTTCTCTCTTCCTTGGCAACCAATCACATCTATGGGTCCAACCTCCAGTACTGCTCATTACAACTGATCTTAGATGACAGGCCACATGAACATGTAGCAGTGGGTGTGAGTGTCTTCCACACATATGCTATGAATGTCATCTTCGGCGGAGGTGAGCAGTTCCCACTGGGTAACCTTAACTGCCCTCGACCCACCTTAATAATTACCTCCTGTGCACATGCTGTGGGTGAAATAGTCTCATCAACCATTATTTCAATCTCAATCTGAATCACAGCTAATTGTCATCCAGGTGAGCTCTATTCTCATTATGCTGTCAAAAGTCTGAGAGAAATTAAATGCCAGCAGTCGTTACAGACTGAGTGTGACAGAAGCAAACCTGTCCTTTTAGCTGGCTAACTCCAGGCTGTGTGGTGGAGTACAGTTAAACTAGCTCACACTTGGAACTCCTGCTTTCTTCACAAACATATTAGTTTACTTGGCTGTAAATATTCAGTCTCTTCCTGGACATAAAGACAACTGCTTGGCAGAAAAAGACCTGGTGCCCATCAGGCTACTTTTTGCTCCTACCGTCCAAGACCGCCTCAATCTCCTGTCCTTGTTCCATGCCTTTGCAATTCAATTCTACGAGGGCCTTGGCTGTATTCATCATTTGCAGTAATTTATTGTGACTTTATCTACACCACCATGTCTTAAGACATATGATATAAATGTGCCTTAATTGGTTTAGGACATTTTGTTACTGTCCCAGCTTGTCCATGGAGAATTAATTTCTACTGGGCTCACCTCAATCTCCCAACTGCACCCAATGGTCCATGTCGAAATTAGAGTCCCACTTGTACCTGTGAGGTAAAGTAGAGATGGAGGAAAGCCAAAATGGCTGTCTCTGAGTGCTAACAGGAAGAAGCCCTTTACAGTTTAGGTTGATGTCTGCCCTTCTTCTGCCCAATCTCACAAAAGGCTAAGTGAGAATAAGTTTGACAATTTTGACTGTTTGTGAATGCTGACACATATACACTTTATAATTTGTGCGAAACCCACAAACAGTAAATGAATCTACACAGAATTAACACAAGAGCAATACAGGTATATTTACTGATACTAACTATATGTATATCACAGTTATGATAGACAATAAGAACAGAAATAATTATGCTGGTATCCACAGAGAAATTTTTTATAGCTGAGGATTTGACTATCAAACTGTAGTGTCTACAATAAGATACTGTAGTTATAGTATGGCTGTTGCATGTTTTTATGCTGGATTGCAAACAGATTTGTTTTGTTAAAAGTGTAGTGGATTACAATTAAACAGGTTTTATGGTGTACCTTAAACCAATACTTGGTGCTACGTTTTTATGTATACTGCCTGTAATCTGTGTAATACCATGAGCTACTCTTTGTTAAACCCAACATCATGCAATGGCTTGGGATTTACTGGCAAAAAAAAAACAATTTTTGTGTCTCATTTTTAATTTCACATACTTTCCCTAAAAAGACATGCAACACCTCACCCCCACTGCTAGTTCAAATTAGAACTGCAGGGATGTTAGATGGTCAGCACTGCATAACTGTGTTTAATAAAATAGTCTTTTCTCAAAGGGGGTGCTATGTCTATTACTGACTTAACAGATAACTCTCCAACAGTGTTCCACAAAGAGTTTGTCCTCTGTGCTTATGCTAATATATCACCATGTTCCACTTACATTAGCATTTTAGTCACGATTTTAAACAGTATTGCCAGTAGTATCATGAAATAAATATCATCCACACATGCCCAACATTAACTTTGAATTGTTTTGCACGGAAACAAATAAACAGCTATGAAACTGGCCAAAAATAACTCCATTTAATGGCCCTGTAGGTTGCTGTCACTATGTAAATCTGGGCCGACATGGCATCTGCCTGCCATTCTCTACCAAGGGGGGGCTGACTCATCTTCGCTCTTACACAATTCCTCCTCAACCTAGAAGCCCCCTCTCCACATCCTGGGTGACACTCTGGATATTATTTCACGTGACATAATGGCATTAGCATTTCAAAATATGTCCACATTGCTAGTGTCACACTCTGTGTCTGTCAGGGCGTAGGTGTCCATTTTACTGCCTGATGGTGTTGAGCAGAGATGCTGTCTTCTCACTTGCATGCATTATGCATGTGAAGCATTCTAAAAATATTAGTGTCTGAATTGTTTGGCAGGAGATGTAAAAAAAAAAAAAACTCACCATTCAGTTGGCAGTCTAATGTTGTGTATGGCTCCAACCTTTTAGGACAACACAGCTCAAAATATCATCTGTGCCAAGAGTTGGAAGCATAACAAACAAACTTTAATCAAAGAATAATAAAATAAGTACTATTTTTCTGCAATGGGAAATGTCACATTTGCTCCATAGAGCATCAATTTTCTCAAGCTGTGAATATTACTTTAACCTTTCTGGCAACACAATTCAATCCCAACACTCGTTAACAGTGGAAAATCTCCAGCATTGTGGGCTCAATAGCCTTATCACTTTGAAAGGGTTCATAGGCTCTCAGTGTGAGATGGCATTTACCTGAGTCCTTTTTATAGTGCTCCTGCTTTTGTCTAATCCATTCACCTTCCACTTGAGCTAATGGCCACCGAAGGAGAAAGGGGGCATTGGACTTCAGAGGAGTTAGCCTGTGTTTGGTATCCAACTTTCTTTTTCTAATAAGTTTGAAGTTGTGAAATGTGAACGTGAGTTATGGGAGTAATATTAAGCAGACATGCAAACACCGTCAATACTTCTTAGTTCAAGCAATAAACAGGAGCAAATGCTTAATCATAAGATGCAATTCAATTCTGGTTTTACTTTTGTTAAAAATGATTGCACACAAATAAGATATGGTCCACATCATGAATTGGCTGAATTCCATTAGAATAACACATAGGAATGTTTATACAGTGAATAAATGTGTGACTATGATTTTCCCTTGCATCTGCTAAGTGAAGCACTTTGTTAGTCTCGCAGTCATATTTACTCTTACAGTAATTGAGCTCATAACCCAGATGTATCATATGGTCATATGTATGCCATGTGTATATCAAAACATGGGAACAGGACAGAACAGTTATGAAACAGAAAGAGAAGAAAATGAAAAAAACAGAATGACAATTACTGGAGAGGGAAAGAAAATAATGTGTGTGTGTGTATGTGAGTGAGTGTGTGTGTGTGTGCATGTACAGCATATACGTGAGAGAGAGCAAGTGTGAGAGAGAGAGAAGGAACAAGTGTGAGCGAGTAAGAGGGAGAGTGAAAGAGAGAAAGAAAGGAAGAAAGAAAGATAAGACGGGTGACAAGACAGGGTGAGTGTACATAATGAGTGCCACAGGCTGGGGTGGACTGGGGGGTAGTGGGGGGAGGTTGAGGGGTGAGGAGCAGTGCTAGAAACCCTGACTCACACACCTTCCTCTGACAACCCCTACCACCTACCACTACCACCACCACCACCACCACCATAGAATCCCCCCACTGTCACACACACACACACACACACACACACAGTCACACACACACACAGTCACACACACAAACACAAATGTATGCGAGACACCACACACACACACACACACACACACACACACACACACACACACTCTCATGTGCCACCATCACCACCCTGCCGAGAGAAGGTGAGTCCTGACAGCCGAGACATTCCCTGTTCCTAATGGCCATCATCTGTCCGACGTGCAGACAGGTCACCGCACACGCGTCAGATCCACGGGGTTCTTCTCAGCCCTGGGCGAAAACAAAATGGGCGCATACATACAGCACGCACACACACAGACTCACACACACACACACACACACACACACACACACACACACACACACACACACAAACACTCTCTCGCTCTCCCTTCAGCCGACACACACTTTGTCCCTCAGCTGCCTACTCCTCTCCTTCCTCTGTGTCGCCGCTACCTTGCTCATTGTCCATACCAAGTCCACCCATTTTCAGGGCTGGCCGTGAACACAAAAGACTAAAAATAAATAGCGACTGTATGCTTTTTTTTTTTTTTTTTTTTTTAAAACAGTTTTTACTGACTTGTAGATTTTAAGGATGGTTCTTTCATCAAGTGAGAGGGACTTTTTTGGAGACTGCAGTATAATATTTCATAAAACTCCTGATAGATATTATTTGCAAACTGCTTTTTTTGCTGACATAGGTTGTGATTATACAGACCTGCTGGAGCTCTATGGAGAAAGAGTGTGCAGTGGATGATTTAAAAAGATTTTCTTATCAGATAGCAAATCTGCTGTGCTCACTTTTAACAACCATTCAACTGAGTGGAGCTGGAAGTTTGTGGCCCGCATGATGGTATTCCTTTTGGCAGCAGTAGCATCTGAACTAATGTATGCTTCTGTATGTCTGCCAGTGGTGGTGTGCACTCGTTGTGTCTGTGTGTGTGTGTGTGTGTGTGTGTGTGTGAGAGAGAGAGAGAGAGAGAGAGAGCAAGAGAGAGCAAGAGAGAGCAAGAGAGGGAGAGAGAAAGCAAGAGAGAGAGAAAGAGAGAGCAAGAGAGGGAGAAAGAGGGAGAGAAAGAATGGGTGTGAGTGTGTGTATGTATTTGTGTGTGTGAAAGAGAGAGATAGAGAAAGAAGAAAAGAGTGAAAGAGAGAGAGAAAGAAAGAGAGGGAGAGAGAGCGAAAGAAAAAAAGAGAAAGGGAATGCGAGAGAGAGAGAGAGAGAGAGAGAGAGAGAGAGAGAGAGAGAGAGAGAGAGAGAGAGCAAGAGTCATCCTGTAGAAGTATTGCTCCCCTCACCAGTGTATGGAGGGAAAAAAACACTGATGCCCTGATGAGCTTTACCTGCTTTGTCAGCAGGATGATGTGTGTATTTGTGGGAAAGTTTTCTACTTCTAAAGGGAGAGGATGGGAAGTTGAGATGTTATGGAATAAATATTTGATCCAGATGGCGACAGGAGTAAAAAAAAAAAAAGGCAGTGTGTATTAGGGGAGCACTGAAAGTGAGGACTGGTGAAAGAATATCAGCTCACCCTGGGTCATTTTCAGGGATAAGTCATGCATGCAAACAGACAGATTGCTCCAGTGAGGCTCCTTGCACTCAAAAGCACTCATGCTTCTGTGAGCTTTTGCTTGTTATTTGAGCTTATTTCTTGCAGTCTTTAATGGCAATTACAATATGAGCTTTTTTCTCTGTTTATTACTTAATCACATTTACTATATAATACTCTCATATTAATGAAAGTAGTGGGAACTATTAACTATTACTGAATATGTGGCTCAGCCTACATTCATCTGGCAAGTCAAGAATAGAATCTACAGAATGGGTTAGAATGCAGTTAAACAACTTAAGTTACAATGATTTATCGTCAGAGAAAACATTTTTACAAGAGGAACTAAAACAAAACATTTTAGTATGGAATGTTGTATAAGTAAAATACATTAAGCAATTAATGGTTTCTGGGGGAAGGAACAACCTTTTATTTTTTTAATGTATAGTAAAATCTGAAAGCAATGCTGTCTCTGAGAATTCAAGATAAATATTATCCTATCATAACCTCCTCTTGAGGATTGCCCTCTAATTGGTCTATAATATAGCTTCAGTCCAAGTGAAATACATCAGTATTCTACATATGTCTGTTGTCGAGGAGAATGTAAGCAGACTAACCAAAGGAAGTGGAAGAAATTAGCTCTGACCCAGATAGGGACATCCCAAAAGCTCTAACTCTAAATGAGGCCCATATATTCTCAATGACACCATTACTGAGGCCCTGGCACAACTATATAATAAAAGTACAACTGGGAGCTAATTATTCTCACACATTTTAGCCTTTTAGACGCTTAGGCCCTTTTTTATTTTACCTCTTCAGCAGATCTTGTTAGTTCAATAAATGAAATGTATGACAATACATTTTAAAAACATTAATAACACATCCCTTCATTGACCTTACAAAATAACACAGAAGACACCCAGCCCACTGTGGTGGGGGGTTGGGGGATGGGGTGGGGTTGGTTGGGGTGGGGCATTCTTTGAACCACACTGAGTACAAAGCCATGTCTTTTAGATGAATACTGACTACAATGAATCTGTGCTTAGCATCACAAAATGCATGCTTTTACCTCCTGTTTGAACATAATCCAATCAGTTACATCCTCACAAGAGACTTACTTACATATGGAAATGGTTACCGGATCATCAGCCAGAGAGATCCTCTGCGAACAAAAAAATAAAACTGAAGCAAGGGAGTAAAGATCTTCACACAATCTAGAGGACAAAGTTGGTAGGCAGTTTGCTGAAGGCCAACATTCAATTTCCAAAAGCTAACACAGGCCAGTGAGCTCAGCCAGTGTTTTTTGTCTGACTGTTTTACATGCCCAATGGGTTGCTGTAGTGGTAGTATGATGGGGAGAGTTAGGCATAGAAACCTCATTACGAAGACTGGCCGACCTTGATACACCAGCCGAATGGGAATGCAATAGTCCTGTAAGACTAACTGCTCCAGGGGCCAATTCCCTGTGAGATGGTGGAGTTTTAAGGTTGTTAAATGGCCGTGTGCTTACAGATGCGGCAGTGATTTGTCTTATGGCGGGAAGAGGCGAAAACAAGGATGGAGATTAGGGACAAAATCCAACAAAATCCATTTTTTTTCTATTAGAGCCACAGACTTCCAGCGTACTTTTCCGCCCCATGGATCTACAGCAAACATCAACAATGCACCAGTCAACAAACAGTGGTGTGACACACAAACAAGTTTTGTCCGTCAAGCTCAGGGAGAGAGGAAAACCAATATTATCTGCCAGCTATTTGAGAAGTGCCACAAACATGGCCCAAGAGGCAGGGCCGCTGTGGGATGTATATTTTTGTGTGTCACCCTGGAGGAATGAGAAAACAGCTGAATTATCTGTAGATTCAAAGTACAAACTGCCTGATGAAGAGAGCGATTGGAGAAATTGTAATGAGCAAAATGAAAATGTGTAAAAATTAGTATTCACTAAGGAAGTCATACAGATAAGCATATTTGTGTGTGGACAAAATACAGAAATGTGTGTGTGTGTGTGCACACATTAGAATAATGGCATAGACATCATGCACCAGTTACAATGTGCCACTTTTTTTTATAAAAGCATTATGGTGTTTTTGTGCCTTGAAGTTTCAGAAGTATGCTCAAATTAGAAATTTAATTGAAATAGTCCTTTATATCAGAAACAATAAGCCTTGTAATTAACTATAGTAAGTAAACAAACTAAGTACATCATGTAATAGCTAAGTAATCAATAAATAAAACATCTGATGAAATTCAAAGCAAGATCTAATAAACAAAACGTTGAGTACTCTGGTTCACTGATCCCACTGAGACCCTTTTTTATCTCCTATAATTATTTTATTCAAACATAACACTCTAGATAAAAATATAAACTCCAGCTATGATTCTTTTTAACACATTTAAATTAGGATATGTAAATATTCTCAAATGAGATGAGATGAAACCTGAGATGTTTTTTTCCAGTTGTTGCTGGGCTGGAATTAATCTCAGTAGAAAAACTCAAGATTTAAAAAAAATCACAAATTTGATTCCATTTTCATTCCATATGGTCATGTGCCCTCTCTGACCAAACCTGGGTAACACTTTAAAATAACCACTACCTATAAATCATGTATACATGTATTTGTTAACTCTCAATTAACAGTTTGTTCATCATTTGTTAACATTTGTTATCACATTATTTCTCATCAATAACTCATTTATAAACATGTCTATATTTTGTCTGCTTGTGTTTAGTCTCTCTGTCTGTATAAAAGAAGACCGTGATTAGATTTTTTTTCTTTTCTTCTTTTATACAAACAGACAGCCAACAGACAATCAATCAGAATATAACTATCTTGAGTTATTGATGAGAAAATAAATGTTAACAAATGATTAATGAAGTGTTAATTAGGCGTTAATAAAAATATTTATACATGATTTATTGGGAGTAGTTATTTTAAAGTGTTACCAGCAATGGTTTTTAAATGTGTCTCAAGTGTGGCCACACAGCAATGTGGTTGTCTTTCCCAGAGATAGGATCACCATGTTTGTTGTTTTTGGGGAAGGGAAGGCAACCAACAGTCAGCAAATTCTCATTAACAGATAAAAGATGGCTCAATCCTGCAGCTGTGGCCCTGCAGCTTTTTCAAATGCCATTCTCTGATAGTGGCAAAGATGACACTGGTGGGGAAGCATAAGTCTGAATCACAAATGTTCTGTCTGAGTGAGAATGTGACAAAAAGTTTGATGTCATCCCCAGTTAATGGCTGCTGTTGCACTGCAGAGAAAAATTAATTACAGTTTGAAAAGGAAAGCAATCGGGCTATTGCCTTGGAGATCACAGTTTACTGTAATATCTACAACTGACATGCAACTCTTTCAAAATTCAAAAACAAGGAACATGATTGATTGCCCATCTCTCTGATCTCTAAATGTTAAGTCACTTTCAGTTCAAACTTTCCCTGGAAATGAAGATGCATTTCAACTTCATTCATATCTATAGAGAGGCAGGTCCCTTGTGATGAAAGTGGACACTACCCGCTCTGTGGTGTACAGGAGACACAGAGCACTTATGGTATAGGCAACCAGGTCAAATTATTATAAACTAAGAGATATGTTTGGGCATAAATATTTCACGTTATGGGAGCACACTTTGTTTTCCTGGGCTTTCATTGGAGTGCTCTCCCTGCACCACACGGCTTCATGAACAATGTAGTGATGGCCACTTTAGTATGGGCTGGTGTTCTCCATTTTTAATGCCCCCGTGCTCGTTCCTTAAAGTTTGCCTCCTTGCGGTAATGACTTAAGGCCAACGGAGCACAAACGATCCCTCAACAGATATTATGCAATCCTTTATCTTCCTTCTCTGTCGCGGGCACACATTCGCCATATACATGCCCAGCCATGCGCTAAAACAATCGGAGTATAGGGCTTTAGTCAGGGCATAAATATCAGATACCCTGTGGTACATGGTGTTGCAGTCACTGGAGGAATGCCAGAGATAAGTGTGAAGCTGCAGGGGTCTTTGTAAGCTATTTTACTGTTTATTTGTAAGTTATTTTATTGTTCTGTATAATTCACATGGGTATACTTATTGTACATACTTAAATCCAAGGCTTTATGTAACAACTATATATGCTTTAGTGATGGGCACTGAAAGCAGAAATCAGTGATGAAGTCACAGTGTAAGCATTCTTAGGATGCTTTTGAAAGTACAGCTCTGTTATATGGTAAACTAGTCCAATTTGAAATTCACATGGCGTTCTGATAAAGTGTCTGAACTGTTTTGCATTTCACAGATATGTAACTTAAGTTGGTTTGTGCTGTACAGATGTACTTAATGTTTAAAAGAGTTGCCACAACTTTGCCATTTAAGGATAGGCCTATGTTAAATGTACTGTATACCTTGATTGTCTAGATTGAGTGCTGCCTCTCTCTCTCTAAAGCAGCGAGAATTTCCAAGCTATGCTGCTGCTTCACAATCTAAAATCAGCTCACTGAGGCAAAACCTCATTATGGAAATATCCTTAGAAGAACACACAATGTATGACATCACAAAAGCTTTTTTCTGGACTTCATCCCATAAATCAATGTGCTTCCTATATACCTATATGAGACAGGATTCTTATACATTAAAACCTGATTGGACCTCTGAAGCCACTTTTGATTGAACGAGTGGGACAACCCTCAATGTAGCACTGATGCTTTGCTGTGTGAGTCACTGGTCACAGAGGGTATTGAAACTCAATCACTTTTTTTTAATTGAGGTCCTCAGTGGTTCTATTCCTACCTTAAAGGGTATTCCCATAACGGCAAACATTACTATAACCCTATAGAGATGGAGGGAATTTCATTCCAGCAGTTATCACAGAATGCAATGCCCAAAGGCTCTGAAGCGGCTCTATACATTTCAACACAATCTGGCTATTGCATAACCCAGAGGCTTCCAAGAAGATGGTCATTCACATATAAGTGGACCCAGTGCATTGAAATAAGAAGTAATTGCACATCTCAGCAAGAGGTCAGCAAGAAGTGTTGGTGGCATTGCTTATTGCAGCTTTCAAAAAATAAAAAACATAGCCTAATACTATGACTATTTCACTTAAGAAAAACATACTTTTAGATAATTTGCAGTGTACACGCAAAACTTTATCAAAGTAAGAAAAAGACTACATGAAAATGATCTGGTTTCTTCCTATACTTCACTGAAAAGTGAACATTTCTTCTATGTATTATTTCCGTGTTTCCTACTATTACATAGGGGTTAAATGCTAATGTCTTACCAGGGTCTTGAGTGCACTCTATAACATTACCATAGCTTAAACGGATGGGAGACACTAGCATTGATGTTGATAATGCTGTATGCCCCATCTTATGAATAATATACCGCTTCATTAAGACTACATAATATTACTCTCCGCATAGACACACTTCTCGGCAGCCTGGGAGACTGATCCCAAGATGCACTGGGATAAAAACAGCGCCCATGTTCGCTAAAGAGAGAGGGTAATAAAAGCAGGCACCTCCAAGCTCCGTCGCTAGAAGCCAAATGAATAAGTGAAGGAACCGGCCTCCTGCTCCGTCAGTCCCATTCTGTATCGAACAGCACAAGGGGCTGTGGTATAAATTAGGGTGGATGTTTGAGTAATAGGGTTTTTTTTGGAGACAAAATACAGGGAAGGGGAAAGCATTGCCAGGTGCAGCTCTAGTACTGTTCAGCCAGCATGAAGGCAAATGGGCATGGAGGACGTGCTGTATGTAATTCTGTTCTTGTAACTCCGCTCACTGTAAACCCGGATAAGTTAATACAACTCAAAACTTTTGATGTAACTGATTACGTCAATAGTTTTGAGTACATTAACTATATATTTTAATTAAAGTTAATTTAAAAGTTTATGTACTTAGAATTTTGTACTTAAACTTTTAAAGTTCACTTTTTTGTTAATGTACTCAAAACTATTGACGTAATCAGTTACATCAAAAGTTTTGAGTTGTATTGACAATTCGGTTTTACAGTGCTGTAGTTTTCCAATAGCCGTTAATATTTACTGGCTGACTAATGTGTGTGTAAAGTCACATCGTATTATTTCATGGCTGGAAATATTTCATTCTGAGCATACTGCCTTATGATTGCAATATGTCAGATTTGATCTGATGGCTTAAGACTTGATCCTAAATGAGAAATATGGCAAAGAAAGATAGTACCTCATTTGAATTGTTCTGTTTTTCATAAATTGTCTTGTTTTTTTTTATGTGATTATGACAGAAGTTCGTGCCAGAGCATGTAAATTGCAGATAAATGTGTTCCCTTTCTTAATTAGACATGACAAATTGTGGTAGTAGCTGAGGCAGATAACCACAGTGAGACATGACTGAGGAGATAATGTGTGTTGTTCTTGCTGCTGCACTTCAAGCCGTTGATGCCAGGATCAGGTAGCTGAATTCTAATTAGTTTTGGGATGGTAAAGTCAATGATTGGGAGGGTGGGGGGAGGGGGGTTGAAGCACAGATTAATGTGTAAAATAATGTGCATGTTCTGATTTCAAAAGTCAGGGCTCCGGGAATGTAGTTACTGGCTAATTTATGAGTCATACTTTGGAGAGTTGTTCTGAATATTTTTCCCCCCAAAGCCTTGGAAGGTGAACCAAGCAAAAGTAATCTGCGAATTGATATTAGGTCTAGTTTTAGCATTTGCATCTTCGATTGAAATAGTTGACACTTTTGTATGCTGGTGTGGCAAGTTTGAATCAGCTAAAAAAAGTCACAGAAACATTCTAAACGAATTAGTATATTTCAAAGTTTAATTAACATAAATAATGCATTTCATCCAATTACTTAAGACAATTAATTATACCATTTAAGTGCTAACATTTTAAAAAGACAAAGTGCATATCTGCACTTTCATGTGAACTGAAACTGCTGGAAAGTGTATGAGTTTGTAGGTCTGTTTTTTAGTGTTAGCCTCACCAGAATAGTAAGAGCTTCATAAGCATTCCTGGAATGGTTCTCAATTATGAGCCTACAAAAAAAGGTCAGTGACTTACGAGTTAATTAACTTGGGCATAAAACACCCAGTTTGTAAAAATGTCTGTTTGAATTCATTTTAGAATGCATATTAACTGATAGGGGACCAATTTGCCGGTATCTTTTGCATCATATCAACAGCCGTAATCTACAGATTGTAATGAATTTTATAGAACTATACACACACCATTGTCAGTTTGTAAAAAAAAAAAAACACACGCACATCAGCAAATAGAAGATCAGGGAATATATTCTTTGAACCATGCATCTGAAAATGTATGAGATTGATCTGAACATTCAGATAAAAGCTTTGGCTTTCCTGTCTTCCTCCTTTTCCTGTCTCTTACTTACTCTCCAAACCTGCAACACAGCTTCTAACATTTGGCTTGCATTTTAATCCGGCACAAGCAATGTTGCTGGGTGGCATTAAGCAATAGACCCTTCAAGAAGCTGGCCTGTTGTTTAATTCCCATTCCTCTTGGCCAGTATTCTTCACTGCCAACTTCACAGCATTTCAATGAGAGGTTGTGCTGAGGAAGCTTAAAAGCTAATTGCTGTCTGTTGGCTAGTTGGTCGGGCTGCTGTAGTAAGGATAATGTGGTTGTGTGTGTGTGTGTGTGTGTCTGTGTGTGTGTGTGCCTGTGTGTGCATGTATGTGTGTGTAAGTATGTGTGTGTGTGTGTGTGTGTGTGTGGGTGTCTGTGTGTGCTTGTGTGTGCTTGTGTGTGCATGTATGTGTGTGTAAGTATGTGTGTGTGTATGTGTGTAGAGGGGGGCTTGGAAATTCTACTCATGCTGAAATGTATGACTGTCAAATGTGAATGGAACCAGATGCTGAGAGGAAGTCTAGTCCAACTCCTTCCCTTTTGTTTTCTTGTGTTCCACCTGACTTTGCCTCCTTAGTGCCTTTGTAATGACAGGCCTCTGTCACGGTGTCTGGCTAACCCCCATAAACTCACCCCACGACTCTCCCTGAAGACGCTGGGTATGAAACTCAAACCTTTGCATGAATGCACGGCCGTGATAAGCCCCAGCAGTCTGCCCCACTTAGGCTGAAGAGCTTGAGTCCTCTCCTGGGGGGACCCTGCAAGACGTGTTTATTTCCTTCCCTTCCTCTCTCTCTCTCTCTCTCTCACTCTCTCTCTCTCTCTCTCTCTCTCTCTCTCTCTCTCCCTCTCTCTCTCTCTCTCTCTATCCACTAGCCCTTACCATTGAACTTACTTCATCCTGCAATTACAGTTTTAATTGGGCTGCTTGACCTTGCAGATTGTTTTGTCGTCCAGTAGATGAGGACACAGGGTTCTTTGTGGACTTAACCCTATTTAACGTCAGTGATTAAAAGGACTAAAAATAGGAGGCCCATTCATTGTTCAGTTGTCGGAGGCATTTTAGGTTTCACAATGAGCATGGGAAAGGTTTTATTAATGTAAGTGAAAACAGCATCAGGAAAAAAAAAGTTTGAAATTCTGCTAGCAAAGGATTGCACCAATTCTGTGTTAGGTTTTGAGGATGAAAAGGTTGCCAATTAGATTGATATATGGATATGGATGTGTAAAAGTCAGTGACATTCATGGCCGATAAGGTTTATTAATTCCAGAATCCATTACAAGATTCCCTCTTAAGGGGTCACTTGGGGAGTACAAAGCCTTCTCGCTTGTCTTCCTGCAGATTGCACTATATGTCCACATACTTTAGATGCATGGGGTGAAATGCCCAGACACACATGCCAGATTCATATATTATGCTATAGATTCTATAGTGTAGAAGAACAACATAATACTGTCAAAGCAGGTGACACATATGTACATACATATCAGCATTATATTGCAGCATATAAACAAATTAGATAAACCAAAATTGTGTCAGCAAGCTTAACATACATGACTGAAGGAGAGATTTACCCTATTTAATCTTTCTGATGTTATGAGAGATAAGTACAAACTATTTTATCTCAAAAGATATACAAATCTGAAATGATAAATATGGCATGATGATTGAGGATTTGGCAAGAGTTCCTTTTATAATTGTAACAGTGCAATGAAATCACGTCATCTTTAGTCTAGTTTAACACAATTTGTTCCATATTGTCATATAGGAGTAGAGAGAATGACCCCACAGAATGGCAGACATTCTCATCACTGTTTCTCTAAGAGAGACTAAGGGCTTGGGGGATGGTTGCCGAGGATCTGAGTGTGAGACGGGATGAGACGAGGCGAGACATGGCCCACTCCTCTCCGTGGGAGGCCAAGTTGTGAGCGGTAATTGAAAGGAGAGGATTACCTCCTGGCTCCCCACTAGGTAAATACAAACAGAATTCTAACCCATTAAAACATGGCTGAGGATACAATAAATCTCCTCGACCTCAGCAGGGTTAATTTGAGACAAATTGGGCAAAAATAAGCTCTTTGTTTTTCCACTCTCTCTCTCTCCATGTCTCTCTTTCTCTCCCTCTCCCTCTCCCCCTCTCTCTCTCTCCCGCTCCCCCCCCCCCCCCCTCTCTCTTTAGTGGGGAAATGCAAGAATTGCAATTGCATGAGGAATGGTTCCTCATTGGTTTCCATTAGACCTGGTAAAAAAGAGAGTGCAATTTCACTCAATTCAGTGGATGTGGGAATTCTGTAGATTGCCCCCCTGTGTAATTGGCCACTGGTATGTTTTGTGGATTGGTTGTGGAAACCCATGGAAAAACCTGAAAGCACAAAGGATGCACGCAGGGCCGAGTGTCTTTGAGTCCAATGTTCATTTATGTGGGATCCTGGATGGAGTTTTTTTTATTATTATGTCCATTTGTGTGTATGTGTGTCTGTGTGTGTGTGGTGAACTTGATTGAAGCATGGCACAGTCCCAGCAGTGTTACCATAGCGTTCCGTCACGGATGTGTGAGCGCTGGGGTTAATCCAGGGCTGCTGTGGAGCAACAAGAAAGGCAGAGAGTTTACTTCCTTCTGAGGCGCTTACAGTCCATTGCTCCCCCCTCTCCCTCTCTCCCTCTCTCTCTCTCCTCTTTCTTTCTTGCCAACATGTTTTATGAGCGAAGGCAGGCCTAAGGCGGGAGCATCAACCTTTCCCACTAAATTATATTGCAAATGTTCACCTCCACTTTGGGGGAAAAAAATAACCATCAGCAGGTTTTTCCAGAGTGAGTTGCTGGGCTTGGCATTTAAACACCCTTTGCTTGCATTTGAGCACTATTCCCTCTGTCACCTCCTTTGCGAGTGTATTTCATTGCGAAGAACACATACATTTTTCATCAGGGAAACTCAAGAAAATTGTTAGCATCTGCCCAGTTTAGGTTTTATGGCAAATAGTTCTGTCGTTTTTTTTTTTCTGGGGACTTAGCACATTCTCTTCCATTAGTGTGTGTGGACCTGAATATGTAACAGTAGTGGTATTCCCATCATACAAAGGACATGAGTACACCTTGGCCTGCATAGTAATTTCCCTCCCCCTGTTCAGATTCCCCAACTTGGTTCTCAAGCATTTTCTATTACGGGAAATTCATCCCTATCTTGGAACTTAGACCACCGGTCTGAAGCCTTTTGATTTCTCTTTTTTTATCTTCCCCTAAATTTGGAGCACAACTGAAGTGCCAGGAGTGTCAGTTACACAGGATAAAGTTGTAGGGGCTGAGGCACACTGAGCTGCTCCAAACACACCAGACTACTCTCCCCCCTCTTGGTGCGGACATCACCGAGGGGGAAATAGAAGCTGACAACACTTGATGTAGCAAACACAGGCGCTAAATAAAGTACAGCGTGTCCATTCAGTATAGATCAGGTGTGCGGCAGTGTTCGCAGCTGTGGCATGTTGCCATGTCCTTGTGTACCAATCCAGAGGCTTGGCTGTTGCAAACAAGCTGCTCACCTTCACATGGCTGCTGGGGATACAAGAGCATGTCTAAGGGCTACGGCTCGGTATCACAGAAGAGGTTTGGGCTTGAACTCATTTTGACTCAGGTCAAATGCAATCCATGTGTAATCTCAGTGTTTTCTCATACTTATCATTGCTTAGTCATTGTAATGGTATTTAAGCTCTTTAAAGTCAGAGGAACCTCATCAATCAGTTATCTGAGCACAGAGAAAATGAGGTGAGAGAAACATTCAAAGCTTTTACAAATGAGCACACGGTGGCCCAGCTGGATGCATAGAAACTGTGGAGAAGAAAGTGCTGTTTCAAACCGCAGATTTATGGGGATAAATGTCAAGAAACATGAAATTGTCCCCTGATGTAATTCATTATAACTGAAGGAGATAAAAAAACAACCAATATGTAGTCAATACAGACAAAACACCCCATTTCAGTACCCTTTATAGCCTTCCAAAACATGTTTAAAAAAGGAAATTTGATATGCACTAACAAGGTTGCAGGAATTTCCTGCCATTCAAACCAGCATGTGGAGCTTCGTGTGGCTTCTCTTATAGGCTGTAGACAGACTGTACTATAATCAATAATCAATGGAGCCCCAGCTTAATAAGTCATGAAGCTCTTCCTTAACTGGGCGGACTGGGGTGAAAGAGCCATTTTCTCAGGCAGTAAATGACTGTAGCTTCCATCTTTCTGACAGCAGGGGGAGAGCCAAAGCATAACGTTCAGTCCATGTGAGATCCCAGATCATTTTAGATGACTCGAACCACGGAACGTCTCCATTACACAACTTTTTTTTTTTTAAATTGCCAAGAGAGAGGAATTGCAAGAGAGGCTTTTATGGCAGTTTTTTGAAATAAATAAGTTAAGCAATGAATGAATAAGTAAACATCTGTTCTGGTGTAACACAAAGTGTAGAGGGTCCAAAATAAAAACCATTGATGAAACAGCCACTTTTACAGTTAATCAGGAAAGAAATATTACAGAAATGCTTAACAGAATTAGCTTAACTCCTCATTTCTAATTTATCACACACCTCGTAGCCCAAGAGAAAAACAACAAACGGCTTAATGGTGAGATCCCTAACGCGCTGACCCAGTTTGGTCTCCAATGCTGTCACAGATTAGAAGGTGTTGACATATTGTTTGAATGATTCCACCATTTTCCCCAGCATGTGATGCATCACTAAGCACCTTGGCTTGGGATATAATTAGGACAAATGCCATTGTTGTTGGCTTAACCAAGCCGAGACGACTCAAAATTCCCCCAGCACTTGGTTTAGTTTTCGTACACCTATTGTGGCTGAATATATTATTACGAGCCCATGTCTCATGATGCTTAATGAACAATGCTCCAGTGCCATTTCTTTAAGGAAAGATAGTTTTTTTCTTCTTCTCAGAACAGGCCTTTCTGGAGATTCAACACCTTGGTCGACCTTCATCCAGGGACAGGATATGCCCCTAGCCTACAACCGAGACAACGCGGGTTTATACACTACCTGTTCATGGGAGCATGAAATCGCTTTTCCTGCTGCTTCTGCCCTGACTTCTCATTTCTCTCTCCTCTCTCTCGTATTTCTCTCTCACTCTGGTTCTCTCTCTGTGTCTTATACAGACACACATGCTCGCGTCTACACACACACACACACACACACACACACACACACACAAACACATACACACACATACACACACACACACACACACACACACACACACACACACACACACACACACACACACACACACAAACACATACACATACACACTGCCAGTCTGTCTGTCTCTCTCACTCCCTCTCTCTCCCTCTCATGATTTTCAATACCTTGTGTCACAAATCCCCTGCCCTGACAGACACAGACTAAAAAGACTGGTTTACACAAAGTCTATTTTTCACTTTATCCTTCACCTTCTTCCCTTTGCCTTTGTTTTCCTCTTCTCTCTGGTGCTGAGAAAGTCAAACCCTCACTTGAAGAGAAAAAGAGAGAAAGTAAAAAAAAAGCCCTCTTTCCTAGTTGTTATTTTTGTCTTGTGCTCCGGCGGTTGTGCTTGTGGTCCTGGCTGGAGATTCACTCTGTAGAGTAATGAGACTGAGGTGAGAGGCCCAGGAGTGTAATTATTTTCATTTGCACGCCGGTGAGGGGCAGCTATGCATTTGTCTCTACCCTTTTCCCCTCCCACACACACACACACACACACACACACACACACACACACACATACAAACACAGACACACCACCTACACCTGCATGCATACACACACACACACACACACACACACACACACACACACACACACACACACACACACACAAACACACACACACCCTGACAGCTCCCGACGATCTGCTCGCTATCTGCCTCTGACGGTAATGAGCAAGATCCTTTCATTATCTCCCAGGGAAACTGCCTGCTCTAAAAAAAGACCCCAAATAAATAAAAATATAAAAATAAAAAAAATACAGCAACACCACTCTGCTCCGCTCTGCTTCGCTCCTCTCTACCACTACCCTCTTTTCCTCTGCTACCTACCTACACTCATTTAATAGCAGAATCATGTCTGCAGAAGAAAGTCGGAGGGGTTTTTTTCATTCTTTTTTGTTTTGCTTTTGTGGTTCTCTTCAGTCACAACCTCAGCTTCCATAATGGGTTATGCAAAAGCATGCAGGGTACAATACCCACTCCCTTCTTTAAGTCTTGTGCTGTCCATCAATGGGACATTCTGTTCTTCATCTTGCATGGAACAAGACATTAAGTGATATGTTTTCTTATAGTGTTTTCCTACTTTTGAGCTTTTGTGACTCAAGTTTAGCTTGACTGGCTTGAGTGCCTTTCCAGACGTGTAGCTTAATTAGCTGATTGTGATGGATAATATCTACTTTAATCCGTATTTCCTCTTTTTCACACATCAACGTAAATAAGATGTCGGTCGTTAGATCTGAATTGTTGTCAACATGTTTCTGGAATAAAACACAGCTGTACGCTGTTGTACACATCTATAAGCAGAAGATGAATACTATTCTCATTGTTGGTGTTTTTTGTGCTACTCAAGGGACGCTAGTTACTTACTGGTACAGATCTCGAGTTTGTCATATTTCCTCTATAGGTTGTTTGTTTCCAGTACATTCTCTAATCTGTTTTGTTTGGTTATGTCAAAATTTACAAAATGCAAAAATGCACACAGCCTTCACAGCACCTTATGTTATGTCTCATTTCTGTTCCTCCAAAGTCTTTTTGCATGGAAGAGAACACTGGAGTTACACCGACAGGTTATGATGATAAAACAGACAACATTTACATACAGGAAACCCCTAATGTCCATCCTTACTCCATAATTCCACTGTTGCCATGGGCAACTGTCCCTGCCCCATGTTTTTCCTCATGAGTGTAAGTTCTGGCCTTTTTAGCGATCGCTAAATCATGTAATGTTCACATGAGCAGGTCATAAGTCTTCACCTCCTGTCAGGCGGCCCAATTTATGCAGTCCCCGCCTCGGCCTGGACCATCTGTCTGATGGATTCAAGAGTGGGCGTTGCTTCTATCTCTCTCTCACCCTCTCTGTTGCTCCCTCTCTCCTTTTGTGCAAGGGCTTGTTTTTTGTCAAGACAAGCAACTTGACATCTCATTAAGGTTTGATCTGTACTACAAGGCAGAGACCCTGTGATGTGAGAGACATAGAAAAGAGGGAAACCAAGGATCAAGGAGGGGAGTTTAAAACTGACAGGTTTTTCCAAAGTTGTCACGGTCGTTGTTCTTTTTGTTGTTGTTGTTGTTGTTATTGTTATTGTTGTTGTTGTTGTGGTGGCGGTGGGTGTTTTTGTTAGCTGAGAACACCTGAGGCTGTTGTCTGACACATTCTCATGCGTTTGAGATGAAAACAAGTAGTTGCCTGTCCTCATCCGTCTCTGCCATCTGGCCAACGGGCCGTCGCAGTGGTCAGAAATGCCCCAGGAAACTCCATAATTAAAATGCCACTGATCCAAGCCACTTCGCTGCCTAAAGCTGGATGAAATATTGATGTGCATTATGTTCAGTATTAAAGTATGATTTCCATTCTCCCCCCCCCCCCCCCCTATTCTTTCTCCTCCTCTCCTCCTTTTTCTTTATCTTTCTTTTTTCTTTCTTTCTGTTTTTCTTTCTTTCTCACTCACTCTTCGTCTGTCTCCCAAGTGCGCTCATCACATTCTCATCATCTGCTTCCTCATTAGCCAGCGTTCCCTCTTTCTTCCTGGTAAACTCCTCGCCTGACGTGAAAAATGTATGAGGCTTTAAAGGGTTTGCAGGTATGGGCTGTGGTGGTTGGTGGTGTGTGGCGAGGTGTGTCTTTCTGTCTGTGTGTGTATGTGTGTGTGTGTGGCAAGGTGTGTGTGTCTTTCTGTCTGTGTGTGTGGCGAGGTGTGTCTGTGTGTGTGTGTGTGGCGAGGTCTGTGTGTGTGTGTGTGTGTGTGTGTGTGTCTCTGTGTGTCTATGTGTGTATATGTGTGTGTGTATGTGTGGCAAGGTGTGTCTGTGTGTGTGTGTGTGTGTGTGTGTGCGCGCTCATGAGTGGGGGGGGGGGGGGGGGGTTGGGATGACGTGCTCGTGGATATGGGACCCCTGAGAACCGAGAGGGTGTTAGCTGAGAGTGCGAGCTAAAGTGCTAATGGCCACAGACAGGCAGCTTCCTCCATTGCTGCTACCCTGTGGCAGGTAGCGGAGTGTGTTAAAAAGCCCATTATGCTAATGCTAATTCAGTCGGGAATGGCAGGCCAGGGTCTGCTGGGGCCTGATTCCTGGCTCCATCATCTGTGCTAATGCTGGCTGGAGGAAGCAGAGGGCAGGGTGCGGTGTGGTGCAGGGGGGTGGGGGGGCGGCATGGGGCATAGAGAGCAGCGGAGAGTGGACTCCCTGTAACCTGACCCTGGCTTCAGGGTTTTTCATTGCCTGTGTGGACTTTGGCAACATCTACTGTACAGTAGACGGTTCTTTGTGGCACTGTGAAAAGCAATATGGATGGATAGAAAGTGGAGGATTATTAGCTTCGTTGCTGACAATAAGACGTGCGTAGGAAGCACATTATGATCATTTGGCTCTCATAAAAATCCCAAATTGATGCCTTTACACTTCTCAGAGACCAGGAATAATATTACAATGAGCTGCAGGAGCCAGAGCTGTATTCTTTTTTGTGCTATCTGACCAATCCCTGTCATGTCACTTCATACATGTTAATGTTAACAACATTTTAAACCCTTTTTCACCCTTCATAAAAACATTGGGTATTTCTCTGGGTTTTAGTTGTTTTAAGGTAAATAGCATATCTAAAATTTTTGTCTGGAATCCATTCTCACCTCAAAGAGTTTGTACTTAATGGTTTATTAGGAGGTAACTTTTTTTTGTCTGTGCTTATTGACTGTCCCCTCCAGGGTAAAGCTTTGTTTTTATGTGTAAATTATGCCTTTTCACCAGAGGAAAATACGCTAGAATAAGACAATTAGAGTGGAAAAACCCATTACCTCTTAATGTGCAGTGTCCACAAGGAGCTGTTCCATTTACATCCACCTGAATGTGTGTACAGTTGGGAAGAGCAGAGGTTTCTGTCATGTTTAATTCCAGATATTTATGTTACATACATGTGTGCGTGTAAACATGCATCGACGCAAGTTACACGGTGAAACCATATCATCATAGATCATATACAAACATACAAACATGCCTGTGTGTGTGTACGTGTGCATGTGCATGTGCATGTATGTGTACGCACACGTGTGTGTGTGTGTGCATGCAGGTGCGTGTGTTGTAGTGAGGACATCGATTGTGAGGCCTATGATTGATCATACATCTGTGTGTGTGTGCTTATGATGAAGTCAGCTCACGAGAGCCTGCTGTAGACTAAAATGGTGTTAAGAACAGGAGGAGTGCTGAGGGCGCTCAGAGAGATAATGCTACTAGCAGGCTGGAATATTAACACCACTTCAGCTCAGTGCAGATTTATTATGCCAGTACAAGATGTTTGGCTTGCAGCAAAGCACAGAAAAACGATAAAATGGTACAAACTCCAAAAAAAAACGAAAAAGAAAAATGGCAAAACAATAAGAGACTCACAGGTCACAATGCTGCACAGACATAAACAATATTAAGAAATTGTAAAGAAATCATAGTCGTGATGAACTGGAGTCTGATAAAGATAGGAAGTAGCACCATCTCTCACCCTGTGTCTGGGTTGAACGTATACAGCATGCAGCATTTTATCCCTGCAAGCCTGGACTTTTGACCTTAGGGGAAGATTATTGAGCTCGGATTTTGACATGACCTTCCACAACACCAACCTCGTGGTCATCAATGTCTCGACACTAGGGATTCCAGGTCATCAATGATTTTAGTGTTTTGTTTGCATTTACAAAGCCTTAGCAAAAAAGCAAAAAAGATGAAAGGATGAGTCAATATATCATTAATCAATAAAATATCAAAACTAATTTGTGTTTTCATGAGAAGCATCTGGCTAGACAGCAATCTTTGCTGACCCTTTTTAATACAAACCCTTTTAGGCTATTTGAATTCACACAAAACAGATTTCTGTTTTATTTACATAATAATTCCAAGGCAATTGTTTGTGCCATTTTGTGTTCCATCACCTTTGAGTTTAATCTTTGAAGTTATGATGAGTTTTCTTTACTCCATGTCTTCCGTGTTTCTCCACTGAAATAATTTATACACCATTGTATAAATGCAAACAAGGCATGCGATTTTGGCACTTTGATTATTAAAACCATTTCCTTCAAAAACATTTGAGCCTCTTTTTCAGATCATTTGTGTGTCTTCAGGTACTGTGTAATGTGTAGTAGCTGGTGACCCTTATTTCAAACTTTGCAGATAAGCTAACATACAGCGCCTTTGTATTGGAAAAAGACATAGATTTGCTTTAAATTCCAATTTTGTTCCAGTTTTGTTTTTATTTGAATTTCTGTCTTTTTTCGAAATAAATGTTATTTTTAGCTGCACTGAATAATGTTTGGAGGACTAAGCTAATTTACATGGATATGTGATCAAAATGGTGTCAGAACATCAGAATGTCCTGGAATAGCCCTGGAGGAATGTGTGTGAGGGTCATGTGTGTGTCTGGGACACACTGCGGTGGGGAGGGAAGGGTTTGGGGAGTGTATCTGTGAAGGGTTTGGGGGGGGAGTGTGTCTGTGAAGGGGGTGGGGGAGTGATTTTGGGGGCTGGGAGGGCGGAGGGGTAAGGGACAAGAAAACATGTATATTGATATCATATACATTGCATAGCATTTCCCATACCACTATGCCGGTACTGCATATTTAATCATATTCATTTATGTATCAGTCACAAAAAATGACTCTGGGGCTTTGAGCACTTTGTGCTGACTGCTAAACATCTGACTCATTTTGAAGCCTCCCTTAAGTAATACCTACACAACAATTCTGGCAGGTTACACTACTGTGGTTTTTAGATTTTTCATGGACTCCCAGAAGAGGTGGGTTTTAACTCTAAATGTCTAATTACTGGTTACTATCAGGGCAATTATATACGCAAAGGCCATTCCTACATCATTATTGAATTTCTCACGGGACTGTCCCTCTCTGTGTGTGTTTTTAATGCCTATCCATTTAATTTATCACAAGGTGACCTTCAGCAGCACCTGCATTTCTTTAGCCAGCCATGTTAAATCATCTACAATTTGCTGTGAAGTGGTGTTATTTATCTATGGTGATGCGTTTAGAAGATGGCAACCTCAGAATTCAGTCTGTTGCATAACTGAATGAAAATAACATCTTAGTGAAATTCAGCCTTAAACATCTGTGTGAGACCATTTCTTACAATGACAAATCAAGGAGCAATCAATTTTACCAGGGCACAAAGGTGAAAAGTTATCCTTTTAAATTATCAAATATCAATTGCAGTCTCAGGTTCAAGAGAGAGAGAGACAGACAGACAGAGAGAGAGACAGACAGAGAGACACATAGATAGAGAGAGAGACAGAGAGAGAGAGAGATTAATGAATTCATTTATTCTAAATTTTGAGCATCTTTAAGTAAGTAAGCTGCTTAAGTAAGCAGATCAAGGGTTATTTTTTTGGATGCACACACCATGTTTTAAAAACTAACAATGTTTTATTGATATTCTGGGAATAGTGGCATTCCGGATCTGCTGCTGCTTCTTTTAGAGTTTAGTTTGCCCAAGGACACAACCTGTAACTAGTTCTGGCGAATGTTTCAGAGGCTGCAGTGTTGCCATTTATTGCTCCACTTACCAGCTTGTTAGTCCTAACTTGTTCAGGGACGGTGGTGGCAGGAGGCTGTTCAAGCTCTGTCTAACCATTCTGTGTGGTGCAGTGGCTGAAAGGCAATCCACTGCCATATAATTCAAGGTGACAGTTCTGTTGCAACTTGTCCAACCCAGGTAATTAGGGAGCTATCTCAAGTTGTATACAATTTGTCTCTGGATTTAAAACTAATTTTGGTCATGTGTTATGGTGAGACTTTTACTTAACAGGACTTCATTTTGGTGCCAGTCAAGAAGCAGTTACAATGCAAACTAAGCTGAATTATTCAATCAGAGTCTGAATTACCTCAGAGAATACACAAGTAAATGTATGTATTGTTCATATTGGCTGCACACATAATGTACACAGGAACAGAACACTCACACTCAAACTCAGCACACTTCTTTTGACAATCTAAAAAAACACACGTCAGCATGTGATTTAAAAAATAATACAATCAATGATTAAATCAAAATGTATGTACTGATAAGGATTACGTAATGAGAACCATGGTTAGAGGATAAGTTATTACTGTAAGTAATTGCAGAAACTAACTTGGTCATTCATCTACGACCAAAATGGATTATGTATCTTCACTGATAGGAATCATCCCATAAGAGTTCATGGATGGAGAACTCTAAATTACTCATAAATGGAGGGGTTTGTTACCTCAAGAGACATGCAGTGCACTGAACCTGATGGAAGTGATAGCAAAATAAGTTGTTCACCCAAATAAATAACAACCAGCAGAAACCAGACTGCAGTGATTTTGTACTGATTAGAGTCTTAATTTAATACTTTTGTGGCACATTATCAGCACCTGGGCCTTTACAAGGCTGTGCACCAGGATTTTTTTGTTTTGTTTCGAGTTTTAGTTTTGAAGACATGCAGTCTGCATTGGAATCCCCATGTTTTCTCTGAGCTTGTCATTGAACTGCTGTACCACCACAGAACTGAGGCCACTAGGCTATTCGCACTTAAAACCAAAAAAAGTGATAAAGAGATCATCTTGCATTCTTGCATAGGCTGTACCTTCAATCCTTAATTCCACAGATTTGCCCTTTGCTTCACCCTGGTGTGGAAAAAGGCAAACAGAGACAACGGCGATAACAAAGTCAGTAGGGGTGTGAGAAAGTCAACTTAGCAGAACAAAGCAACCCTCAAGTGTTTTGAAAGGCGTGTTCTGTAAACAAGTGACCCATGCCTAATTACTGCAGAGTAATGGAAACTAAAACTCCATCTGTGTCTTTTTTTTTGTAGATTCAAGAGGCTATCAGCCAGAAAACTGAGCCTTGCAGCGCTCAAATATTTATCACCTGATATTGATGGATAAACGATGTTGTTTTGAAAGGTGCCAAGGCTCTCAAGCAAAGATCTATTTCTGTCAGTCTCTCCCTTGCCTGGGGGGGAGGGGGGGGTGGGGTGGTGGTGGCAGTGGTGGTGGTGGTGGTGGTGGTGGTGGTGGGGGGGTATGGCAGAGGTAAGATGTCCCTATTTTTCTCTTTCATTTTCCACTTCCTTCATTTCGGTGTCTCAGGCAGCACCTGGCGGCACTGGTCCTCTCCACTGGGACGCATTCTCTTGCCCTCTTTCCTCCGCTTGCTGCAGTCTGCTTCTTTTGCTTAAAAGTGTGTGTACCTGTGTGTGTGTGTGTGTGTGTGTGTGTGTGTGTGTGTGTGTGTGTGTGTTGGTATCTGTGTGAATAACCACTTAGCCTCAGGTACTTGCCCTTCCCCTTGGAGATGCAGACCATCCGCTGGATTAAACTATTCCTGCTCTGTTCCATCCCAGCCCTACTTATGTGACATGTCAAGTGATTCTTTAGCAGAAAGCATTTATTATTTACAAATTTAGCTATCAGCTAAGAGAGAATCAAGCTCAGTATTTATATATCCAGGCCACAGTAGGTTGCAACCTGCCTATCTTGTCAGCTGATGCTTAGATGATTCACCAGCATGAGCTACCTGAGTGCCTGATTTTAAGCCGTCCATGTTTTGTCTTTTCAATTTAACCCCTATGCTCGCTAAATAAATTCACTCTGCATGTCCCACGTATTTTTCTTTTGTTTAAATACTGTAATCGTGCTGCATATTCATCTTGAATTTGTCATGTTTTACGCCACTTATATATGGTTGTTCTCTTTGACTGATCATTTTGTGTCATTTTATGCTGGATTAAGGTTGTCTGTAGTACCCAATCTTATGGACATTGCAACATCCCCATTAAAAAAAAAATTCATAAGACAGAAAAAGATCACTAGAAAAACACACCAGCTGTTCCATCACCATTATCATCACCTGCCATATTACCAACAGAAGGCAATGGCAGGGATAATGCAAAATGATGGCTACTTGGGTAAAATCTCATAGTGGGTGTCACAAGATACGTATAGAATAACCATATGAATTTGATAGGCTACAGAAAAGTTTTGTTCATCTATTACAACACCCTTTTAGGGAAGTGGAAGACATGAATAAGTTAAATTTAAACTAAAGCATTCTCTAGCCAGCGTCCTGGAACACTTCCCTACACTGATTCCATGCAGCACAACCCCGAAGGATATGAATGATTCCAAAGCCTGGCCCAAGATGCTCATGAACACGGCTTAATTAGGAAGAAAGCACTCCTCAAGGCTCACCCAAGAGCTGATAACTGGGATTGTTGCATTGTTGAGTAAGTAAGTAAGTAAAGGTTGTAAGTCAAAAGTTTGGGAGCCATCTGAGGACGAGCAGCTGAGAATGTTAAGGGAGTGCACGACTAGACCATTATTCCTGCCAGTGGGGGCGGACCCAGTCTGGAAGACAGGGGGCTAAGTCATGGGGCCTGTGGGAATCTTAATCTTGCTGGAATGGATTTAAATTGCCCATGGAACTATTGATAAGTAGTTGGTGTTATTTTGTCAGTTGCTATCAGTTTGCATTGAGCAAGCAATCACTGAAAAAAACTAATGGGGATGTAAGGGCTATATGTTAACTGATAAACCTAAAAACCTTAATGTTGTTGTAAAAAAACATGCAAAAAACAAACAGCAGTGTCATTGTGATTACATGGCACACCACACCATAGCATACACAATGAGATTGACTTTGCGTTTAACCCATCACACATGTGAGCAGTGGTCAACCATGACAACAGCATCCAGCACCCAGTGTGTGGGGATGGTACCATGCTCAGAGTACCTCAGTGACTCTACTGGAAGGTGGTGGATTCAAACATTCAATCCTGTGGTCATAAGGCTATTACTTCAACTACCACACCACACCACAGTCTTGCTGTATGTATGAGGATATTACTCGTAATAATCATGTTTGAAGTTGCTATAGCAATACAGTTAGTTGAGTACACCTGCCAAATAGTGAGTGATCTCCATCTCCATCATCCATGAACTAAAAAACGTATACTTTATCAAACTTATGAAACAATAACAATAAAAACAGATCTATTCAATAAAAAGTACAATGACATTACAGTAGCAGCTCCTTTTTTCAGCTGCCTTCCAGCGTTCTACTTTATTTACCGTGATTTGCTGCAGTGTGATGTATACTGTAGCTGACATGTGTTCTAAATGTGTTTACGTCTTTCCTTATGATGGCTACCATATGTACACATTAACACTGTTAGCGACACATTTTTGCATTTCTATCAGTACTAATGGCTTTACAGAACAATGCTTTTCACTGGTTTATCTATACGCTCAACAGCTGGTATACCTCACACACACATTCTGTGTCACATTCTGCCTGTAATGGTATGGACACATGAACATAAATATAGCGCTAGCTTGGAAGATTTTAGCACCTCTCTTCCCTGGATGAAGCACATTACATAAACATTTAATGTAATAACAACGGCATGCTCTACACACTGATCAAACCCATACTCACAATCAGTGGCTGTCATGAAACTCCATCAGGGCTTCATCCATCTGTTTTGCGATTTATATTACACTGAAGTTAAATTCATGTCAGTATCCTCATATGCACATATACACCAACAAATAAATAATAAAATAAATACATACATACAGTAAATAAGATCAAGTTGGACCAATTTATACTATTTTATTGTTTTTTGCACAACTACATAATACAATTTCCTGCCACGTTTGAAAATTATTGTTGAAAATTATTGGGTTGTAAGTGGTCAATAATGACTGGTAAATCGCCATAGCTTACAGTATTTTATATTTTACAACATAGTCTTGGTGCCCATCAAAAGTGTTTTCAGTGTTCATAAAAAGGTTATTGCACACAAATTCAAACCATATGGGCTGCAGGTATGAGAATGTCTCTAGGCTATGTTTTATTGCCTAGCTGTAAAGCATGAAATTGACCTTATGAAAAACAAAATGTTAAGACGTTCATACTAACCCTGAGCTCGCAGAGAACAATATTTACGACTCAAGAACCTACAAATCGCTGGAGGAATAATTAAAAACTACATGTGAGACATATTTCTTCATAATTCTCCAGATGGTCGATAACTATGCCTGTAAACAGACCCTTTAATCATTGTACTTCTGTCATAATATTTTCTGAACCAAGTATTTGTTGAGTAGGCTTTCATTTTCTTTCTTGATAACTGAAAACATAACTTATTCAGTGGCACATGTTCGGGGGAGAACTTGAAATCTGTTACTAGGATTTTGCACATTAAAGATAAACAATTAAAGACTATTATTACTGCTACTACCACTACTACTACTGCTGCTACTGCTGCTATTACTATTACTTCTACTACTACTATTGGGTGGAGATACTTGTCAACATTTTCATTGTCAGAGTCTTAATTACAAACATAATACAAATAGATTAACTGCTCAACAATGAGTTACAACATCAGAGCAAATGGCTCTGTAATGCAGATGCATGACTACATTACTCCTGATGAGATTGTACCCAGTCTTTAAATCTGAAATGAAACCCGGAAAGAAACTAGCAAATAAGAGAACTCAATCACAGCTGGCCCATCATAGCTCTGGCGCGAATACAAATCTCCAATCTGATTAGCATCAAAATCACAATTAAGAGATAAGTGGCAAAGAAACCGGAGGTGATAGAAATGCAAAACATGGGTGCAATAACAATTTACTTATTTTGGGGCCCGCTATCTGGGTAATAGAGTTGAGGTGCGATAACTAGCTCAAGGATGAATTACCGTTTGCCAAGTCATGTCATTACTGTCTCGTTCAATATGCCCTCGCTCTATGGTTCATAAGGTGGAGCTCTCACTGTGGCTCATAATATGGCGGCCATCTGTGCTTTGCATGCAGTATGGTCAACACAGTGTTTTAGAGGTTGGCGGGGGGCTATGATAGAGGCAGGCACACTGAGGTAGATGAAAGAAAGCCACTGGAGGCCGCCTCTGATAGGTTTGTATGCTGCTCTAAGACCCAGACCATGACATAGCCTGCTTAAACAATGATGAAAGCCTAGACACACCATGGTGACATGACATATTTATGGTTGTCTTTGAAGGTGCAACGATCCACTAAACTGTATGCCACTAATACATAGATACCTAGCGTTATCTGCAAAGCTACTTCATGACTGTCAAAACATTACATATTTTATCTCAGAAAGTGTCATTCAAAAAGCTAAAGTGAAGAGACACAGAGTCTCTTGACAAATGCGCTGTGTCGATCTGAAATCTGACTTTGTAAAAGCACTCTTTATGACAGCTGACATTGGAGAGAATCATTCTTCATAAAAATTTCTGTACTGAAACCTTCAGTCGGTGTAGATGGCAGACTGGTGTAGGTGTCATGTATCTGTATTTAATCCAACAATGATTAAAATCAGGAGATTTATTCTCACAGTAATTACGCCAAGTATTGAGGCTTAATTTCCTGTTTTCTGTTATGTCCCAATGGTTCCTAAAGATTTTGAGTTCCAGTAGCTGTCACTTTCTGACATGTTTTTTTGGTTATTTCCAAAAATATCTCCCAAAAATCCCCTGAACATTTCATGTTTCAATTGATCTATTTTCCTAACTAATCTCTTAATTTTGTCTTGTCCACTCCATGGATACCACTCCATGGTAACCCCCTGCCTGGGCACCAGGGGGCTGGAGACTCCCGTCGCCATCCTCCCCCCGTTGTGTTCTGGCGTCTCCCCGAGCAAGCACGCATCTCCTGTGGCGACGTGTCACGTAATTAGCATAATAACCAGCCTCCTCAGAATAAAGTGGTGGCAGAATGGCAGGTAATCTTCAAAAGAAAGATCTCGCTTTGATGGTTTCTTCGCCAGCTTCAAAGGGCTGTCAGTGCATGGAGGAAGAAAAAAAAGACCCACGGGACGACAAATAGAGGGTGACAATCTAAAACAGTTTAAAGATGGTTCCTGTTTTTCACTTCCAGAGTATGAGCAATTGTGCTGCCTGCCTTACATTTTTGGCTTCTGGTGGTGGTTTTTTGTCATCCCTTGTGCTTAATTACAAAATATGGGAACAGCTGCGGCTGAAGTTTACAGTCACAGTCCCCTAACGCCAGTCCCCGAACGCCTTCAACTCAAACTGTGCCTGGCCCATTACTGTAAATGACTTTAAACATATACATTGCCGAAAGGACACCTCATGAATCATCCGGACCCAGAGCAAACACCTCTGAGAGAGGTGTAGTCCCCCCCCCAGTAAAGCACATTTAAAGAATGACTGGACAGCTCAACAATTAAAAAATGTCTCATTCTAAAGTTGCCTTGAACATAGACTGCACAACACATGGGACACATAGGACACCGTTACATACTGGCACTCTTTTTGTATGTGTGTGTGTGTGTGTGTGTATAACTGTATGGTATTATTTATGACAGTTCAAACACACTTGCATGCATACACACACACACACACACACACACACACACACACACACACACACATGTTTGCAAAACTGAGCACAGCAGGTGTTTATTAGTCTCTGAACAAGATGAAAGATTAAACTGGATCCGCAAATAATCCTTTGACAGTTTCCATGACAAAATGGAGGGGCTCCATAACGGTCCATTTATTCAGTTTGTCATTGTGAACAAAGGATTAAGAGGTTGTGCGGGCATAGAAAGACAAAGATTGCGGAGCGGCGGGAAGCTGCCTTTAATCAAGTCCAGGCGTCCCACCACACGGGAGACATTGTTCGCAAAGGCTCTGAGAAATGCTTCTCCCTCTCTCACTTCTCTCTATCTGTCTCTTTCTTTCTTTCTGCCTTTCTTTCTTTCCTTCTTTCTACCTCTCTCTTCTCTCTCTCTCTGTCTGTCTCTCTCTCTACCTCCTCTCTCTCTGTCTCTATCTCTCTATCTCTCTCTCTCTCTCTCTCTCTGTATGTCCTCTCTCTTTCTCTGTCCCTCTCTACATCATTCCTACAGCAATGACAGCCTCCCTTACTTCTCGCCATATGAATATTTATGAAATCGTTATACCGAAACAAATATGTTTTTAAAAGGGGGCAAATATGTACTGGTGGAATATGGCAAGCCACTGGATTTGATGGATCTCCAGCATGTGTATTTACCCTGTCACCTCTGACATGAATATGAATGTGCCTGCATAAAATGAAGCTTTATTCCATCTGTCAGTGTTAACCATAGTTGCTCTTGCCAACTGAACCATGCATTCTCTTCAGCAATATTGACGGGGGCCCCAAAGTTTTATTAAAATCCTGTAGCATGGCAGTTTTGATTGACGTCGAAGAATTTATCTTAAGCGGATTATGCTAATTTTTTATTCTCTCGTTCACCCAGAAGGTCTTCCCATTGAAATGTCTTGAGGCATTGTCAGTGGTCATTCTTACTCTTGTGGTTGAAGTGACAACGCCGAAATTTCTTTCCAACACACACACTTGGAGCTTCATCCCAAAACCCATAATGCTGTCCAGCAGCCTCAGCAAATGAGCATTAATATGTTGTGACTGGGGGGGAAGTGATTTTGTGTTTACTCAACTGTTTGTTTTCATCCTTTCCTGCAGTACTTCATTCTCATATCTCATTTCTCGTGCTAAGCAATGTGTTCTGGTTAGATTGTATTGTGTTGCAATGGGCTTGTAGAATTCATCTAAGGAATCTAATGTTGCATTACACCTGAAAAGGGCAAAAAAATGTTTGAAAGTTTAGACATTTCAAGTTGAAGTTACATTAATATTGGCCAGAATAGGGTTTTGATTCTCGCAAAACCAACATAATAGTGTATGTTGAACATATTTAATAACAATCAATATTGCATGCCCCACCCCTTAAATCACACACACATACACATGCATACTCTCTCTGTCTCTCTCTCTCTCTCTCTTTCACACACACACACACACACACACACACACACACACACACACACACACTCAAACCATTTCCACTCCAAAGAGGTTGTGATTGCAATGATTAGATGGGCTTTCTGCCTATTGTGCCCAAAATTGCCTCATCAATCAACTGGCCACCATAACATTTATTCATGCATTTAAAGAACTATTTTGGACAAATATACCTAAGAGGTAGATGCACGCTCCAAAAGGTAAACAACATAATGTGCCTGCAGGGAGAGGTCCAGTCCAAATTTTGTTAATCTGAATTTACAGTTCCAAGTCTTGGCAGAGATAATTATAGCTTTTTTCAGACCATCCAGTCCAGTGTCGGAGCCGGTTCCCGCACAACTGAAGTGCTTGCCCGTAACTGGCCTGTGTTCATACCATTATGGGAGCCTATGACGCGTCATCGAGGGCTTCGCTTCACCACCAAAAAAAAAAAAAAAGAAAAACAACAAAGGGCCATATGAACGCGGATGTGTTCATGGCAGAGATAATAACAACAGTGTGCCATGCTTCCTTCTGTTATATCTATTATCTCCTTGGCCCTGTTATGCAGTGACTCTACCAACAACTACCAACAGATCATACCAGTGGTTAAAAGGATTGCAATTGCTTTGTGGAGACTAACAATGTCTATAGAAGTGTGGATGACCTTTCTGGGTTTGGCCCTTTAAGTGCTCGCTGTTGTGTGGGGGAACTTTGTCATGGCATTGTAGAAGTGCTGCTCCCTGATCATATCAAGACTCCAGATGCTCAAAGGTTGAGCATATCAACACCACAAATGTACCCTTGGGATTACCATAACAGAAAAGGATGGACCTCGGTTATATTGCAGGCTGTTGTTGATGATAAGGGATTGATTTGGGATGTGCATGTGGGATTTCCTGGAAGTGTCCATGATGCCCATGTGTCGAGGTAGTCATGGTTGTGAGAAAAGGGTGAGTAATGGAGAGTTCTTCAATGAAAACACAGTCAATATCTCTGGGTGTAACATAGGACAATACTTGACTGGAGACCCTGCCTATCCACTACAGAGTTGGCTAATGAAGCCCTTCTCTGACACAGGCTGACCCCTGAACTTTAGACATACTGTATAACACCAGGGTAACCACAGCCCAGGCCATTGTGAAAATCACCTTTGGGAAACTAAAGTTTAGATGGCGGTGTCTCCTAAAGTGAAACAAGTGCCAGGTGGAGCAAACCCAGAAGATGGTGCAGAATTTGTGACAATGATGGTGAAAATTTCCAACCCAACCAGCCACATGTTCATCTGCTTCAAGATGTGAGGCCACAGGACGGTCAGCAGCAGAACCCTGCTAATGTCGAAACCGCATTGATCATATCGACTTTAAGTAATTGTTCAACTTTTCATGTAGCTGAAAAAAGACCCCATAACATTGTTTTCAAGCAGTCATTTATTTAGAGGTGAAATGTATATTACTATTACATGTGTGCAAATGACTGCTATCTCTCCTCAAACATAGTTAAAGCTCAGGCAAACTCAAAACTAGCTCTTCCCTCAGGCATGAGTTGAACTGCAAGCCTCCAGGCATTAAATAAAAACAGAATGACATGACCACTACTTACAGTGATAAAGAACAACAAAAAATCAGTTTACTGAGCAAAGGTCTCACTGAATATAAAGTGATGTGTAGTCCACGGAGGGTCTTTCAAAAAAATAAATATTCACTGCTGTGTGAATAACAATACTTAAACTTCATTAGGCACATACACAAAGTGCAATCCTTCAGACACAAAGTACAATCCATAAGGAAACATAAAAACAAAGACAGGTCTTAAAAGTCATGACTTCACTGCCGTACCCCCCTGCAGGCAGCCTCTACTGCTGAGACTAGCCCCTCCACCAGCCCCAACCGTACATTGTTGACCTGCTGCAACTCCTGCAACATCCGCTCATCTCCCTCCTCTGCCCTCACACTTCTCTCAGCATCCATTTCATTAACCCTCACATCCACCCCTCTCCACATATTTGATGATGTTCTCGTAGCTGTTTTGTCTCTTCCTTTTCCCTTTATAACAGAAAACAAAAGTTACTAGTCTTACTTGTAAAACTTTTGTGGAGTGCAAAAAAGGAAGACAGGGGCAGGGGGCAGGCAGGAGGGAGGGAGGAGGGAGGAAGGGAGGAGAAGAGCCTACATACGTGCCCCTCAGATTTCAAGAGGTGGTGGAGCTGGTGCAAGTAGCCTGAGGAATTTAGGCTACTTACTTTCTGTTATTCTATGTCTCTTGTCAGGCATTTCGGGCTCCATGTCTGACACAGTTGTATCAGTCACCAATGATCCTTAGGGCGATTTAAATTAAAATTCATCAACATTCACAACATGGTGAACAATTATGGATACAATTGCATACAAATATAATGAATGCATCGCAGTGTCCCAAGAAATTATACCATGCTCTGGTAGACAGAGTACATTTGAGACACTTTCCACTTGGTCTTCCTTTGCACTCAAATTACACATAGAAAAGAGAGACAATGTTTGTACGATTAACATACGAAACTATTAAATATTGATAAAACATTATTAATATGTAATGTTCACACATTAATAATATTATTTTTAACACCCAATTAGCTGTTTACTATACTTAAATATCACTATTAGTCTGGCTAATATCTCATATCTCATATTTTCTTGGTTTGTTTATTTTGCCGCTTCTGTCAGTGTTATGCTTTTTGTAGGTGTTGTCATGACTGTGCTATCTATGTATATTTGAATATTTAATCCCTAGAGTTGTTTGTGTTAGTACCAAACTTTAACAACAGCTTTTCCTCAAAATGAGCAAACTGACCCCATTTTAGTAATCCATAATATTGAAATGTAATATTAAATCACTAAGTTGGATAAACTTCTATACCCAACAAAGCTCTCTTTTAAATAACCAATCAGAAGTAGTTTAAGTACAAAAGTATGTAAAACTCACTTGTTGCTCAAAACTCACTTATTTTACATTGAGATAAAGCAACGACTAATTCAATTGCAGAACAAGTTGTCCCTCCATAAACCACCCTTCTGACCATTTCAGCTACATGTGTTTTTTTCCTTTGTTCTACTTTCGTTTATCAGAAAATACACACTGGCATTTTGCAAGAGACATTTTTGGTCCAGTCTGTTTGTTTTGGATAATGCTCGTGAGGCCTGCCAAAAAAAAAGAAAAAAAAAAGTGTTTCATCTGGCTCCCACAGATCATTTTAATTTGCATTCCACATGTAGATTTTGCATCAGTATCTCTCAGTATCCCACCATGAAATCTCTTCTAATCTTTCTTTTCCAAAGTGGGTTAGCTAAGCCATTCAAATGCATTACGCTATAATCTTTCCCGCAGTGAGGCCCATTACCATTTCCATGTCCATTCTTTGATTGACAGTTGGCTAAAATGAATGACTTCTTTTTTTCCCCCCTCTCTTTCCTTAATATTCGTCTTCCGCTGACCTGGGCAAGAAATAGTAAAGGGGAGCATTTAAAGGAGACCAGAGCACTTTGTTTCATTTCCTTAGGCCTGACAAGGACACATTATAAGAGGAAGCCACGGCTTTATGCATAATGCAACATAATCGAGTCTCGTCGACGTGCAAGGTAGGTAGCTTTTAAAATGGAGGAGGCTTAAAAATATATGGCCACTGTACCTTTAATTTAGTTGGCATGCTAATACCAACCCTGCCAGTTCAAAGGGTAAGGGCAAAGGGTAGATATACTCACTTCAGGACATGGACACAGAAAAGAAACCCTGAAGTTTTCCATGGCCCTATGTGTAAAAGCCATGTTTGTTTTACCCTTGATAGTGTTTATTTTAGCTGAGTATTACTTTACTTTTGTAATCTTATTAATCTCTTTTCACCTCTGTATGGACTATTCTGTGCTGGGAAACACTGTATTGTGGATTTTATTCTTACATGTGTATAACACCAGAGGCATTGCAATACTTCCATATTCTGTGCCACCTTATTACTACGCCCCCCCTGCCTCCCCACCTTCCCCTTATGAAAATCAATGAAATGATCACAAAAAATTGCCATGCTTGCCTGGAGAGGGGCATTGGGAGGACAATGGAGGGTGGTACACATGGCTGCAGTTTGTATCCATGCTGCTCCTGCTGCTGCTGTAGCTGCTGCTGATGGCGGTGGAGGAAATCCGTCCCATATGGCTCTGGTTTGTGACACCAGACCTGAGACGGGGGCCAGCTGTTGTGGGTTAATGCGCGCACGGCACGTTTTGATCTTCCCTTCTGAGAGCGCATCACTCGCGGCAGCCGCAACCCCTTTAAGATGTGAATGGCTGGAGAGATTTGGAAGTGAAATGGCGTGTCTGTCTTTTTCTCTCTCTCTCTCTCTCTCCTCCTCCCCTCTCTCTGTCTCTCTCTCTTCACCCACGATGCTCCAGCTCGGAAGGGATCAAAGGAGCGCCGCTCTGGCGGTGAGTCGGAGGGGATTAGGTGCTCCATCTCAACCTGCTCTGCCACTGCCCGGCCCCTACGCTTTGAAGAGCTCTGGGGCCAAGCCAGCTATTGGCATGAAATAGCACTCTGTGATTTGACATCTTCATTGCTTGAAAGCATCTGCCTGCTGTGTATGTGAAAAGGCATTGGCCTGGTCAAGGATTAAATGGAGAAAATCACATCCATGGCTGCTGTATTTTTCAGCTTTAGATATAATTCGGATAGGATGTTCTCTCACAAAAAATGGCAGGCATTTAAATAATGGTCTGACTAGATAATCCACACACAGACTTTGGAGTGGAGTGGACTGTTTACGCTATCCTGCCCAGTGGTACCCAGTGTTGAGCATGAGTAGACCAGCTCCGTGCTTACTCTGAGTAAGTCATCATATACATCGGGGCTCTCCAGGGCCATCAGCTGAAGCCCTAATGGCTCTCCAAGTGTGGTTTACCATCAGTTTCCACTGGATTTCAATCAGGGGAGAATGCATTACGGCTGCACTGTGTGAGCATCGAGCATGGCCTCAAGGTTAATACTTGCGTGATGTGTCTGCCACAGACAGAGCAGAAAGCATGGTTTCCATCAGTCTCTGAGAGGCCCTTCTACTCTCTCTTTCTCTATCTCTGTATCTCAAAATGACCATGAAAAAAGTATGAAAGGCTTGTAAACAACTTGTGTTGCTTCTGAAGATTGTACACATATAAAGTATGCAATGTGTAGCGGTATTGATGGTATGTGTATGTAGATATTTGATACAAAACATAATTTAGTCACTGCAAAAAAAAGAAGAAGATGCAAAAACAAACCAAGCAAACCAAACTTAGTGTGAGTGTCTGAACCTGTTCAAAAAAATGATATAGGACTTACAGTAAATTCAGCTTGAAGAGTGACTCACTGGAAAACCAGAAGTACATGTGACTTTATCATTGCTCACAGATCTACCGCGGTATCTTCCCCTGCCACAGGGCTGGAGCTGTCCTCAAGTGCTGCCTGATGATTTACTCTCACCTAGACCACCAGTCAGGCATCTGGCAGCTGCCTCGCCAATCATGACGGCCATCAGTAAGGGACAGCTGCCACAAATCTGGCAGACTTATCATGTGAAGGTTGAACATGTCTAACACTCTTCACCGCAACATTTAATAAAAAAAACACAACGTTTTTACTATTCTGGTTGTTATTATATTTTTGTTGTTGTTGTTGTTAGGAATAAGCACTTTATCTTTTATAATACATGTAATTTTCTAATGTCTGTCTGTCTGTCTACTGTATAGCTATAATAGTCTAAATCAAACTACCTAGCTTTGCCTTTTGTTCTTGTGGGTATTCCAGAAAGCAGGTTAAGTCATTTACCTGGATGTGTTAACTCAGGGCAAATAGTAAATCTTCTAATAGAATAGCCATGTCTGGCTTTGTTTTTGATAGAAGGATGAACCTCTGACTCCTCTATTAGGAGATTTACAACTCACTCTGAGTTACCTTAGCTGGGTTAGCCATTAAACCACCATTTTGGAATACCTCCCTTGTTTGGTCTGTAAGAGGTCCAAACGGAATCTGATAGATTTTCTATTGGTGGAATGTCCAGGGCTAAATAAACAACACCAAACAACAGTGAACAACAACAGGATATACCACATTAGTCCAAATTGTCCCTCCCTGTAAAAAATACAGCAGTTAAAATGACAGGCATGCTGCGCAGATAACACATACTATCTAACAACATGTCAATACTGAGTTTTCTCCTTGTCAGTTGCTCTTTGTGAGGTAAGGTGTTGATCTGATTGTCACACACAGCTTATCACCTGTACAGTATGTTCAAACTCTTCAATCAAAATTAAACCCCCAGAGGTCCTTCACAGGAATGATAAAACACTGTGAGAAACAGTGATGGTTATTCATCACTGAATGCGGCTCCCTGTACTACAAAGCAACGTGTGTGTTACTGAGAGCAAGTGCAAGATTATCCAGCAGGCTGAAGCACATTTATTCTGCTGAGATGGTGTGTGAATAAGTGGCTCTCATAAAGATGTGGAATACAAATGACAGCACGGTGGATTCATGTTCTTGCTGGTGTGGTGATATGTGACATAAGGTGGGCAGACATTGCAGTGAATATGCAAATGTCTGAAGACATAAAAAACATTCTACCATAACAAAATAAGCAAACAGATTTTGCCAAACATTCAACATAGCAAAAAGTGAGGCAAACCAAATGTGAAATGCTGTGATTACCATGATACATGTCCATAATAGTTCATAGCAGTTTTTTTAAAGAGTGTGCAGCATTTTGTGTATTGAGCTGTTGTAATGTCTGTGTTACTGCCGTATGCACATCCGCCATCGCCGCATACTGCTTTCTTCTTCTTGCTCTCGCTTTAGCTGTGCCTTTTGATAAACCTTTAAAAGCCACCGACACAGACAAGAGTAAGGATCTGTGACAGTGGGTGGTTCAAAAGGGTTCACATTTTAGAGCTTAGTGTGGAAAAAAGAGGCTGCGAAGCTGCAGAACAGAGGGGGGAAAAAAGAAGGGAGGAAGGAGGAAAAGACCATCAGAAAGTGAGATAAAGACACATACAAAGAGAGGCAGAGAGAGGGGGAGAGAGAGAGAGAGAGAGAGAGAGAGAGAGAGAGAGAGAGAGAGAGAGAACGAGCTTGTTATAATTAAGTCCTGAATACTGGAAAGTCGAGCAGGAATTTCAAAGCTCTGAGTGATACTCTATACAGGGATGGTATAGGCTTACCTTTGTCATGCCAGTGCATGCTATTGTAGAGCAGGCTCAAGTCAATTAACTTTTCAGCGGTAAGGGGGTTTACAAAATACACCCATCGGCACACTGGCACTATAAATATGTTCCCATATGAATGGAGAATCATAAAACATGGGCTGCCATGAGGAATACAATGTCACTGTGTAATATCGGATACGGAATACGGATATTAAAATGGATCATATGGATGGCAACATGGAGCTAGATAAAGCTTCCCTTAGATAAGAACCATTCTGTGAAATGAAGTGTGTCTTAAAGCAGAGGTAGAAATGACATCCGTGAGTCTCTAGCAACATAGTTACTATCTCTGTCATAGACTATGTTTAGTTTTACTTAAATGGGTCATAACATAATAAGAGGAGGTTGTTTTTATTTGTCAAAAGACTTTTCACAGACTGATCCTCCATAAGCACACATTCTGTACACTTGTTCTGCAACTTTGCACATGTTTGGGCCTTGTCTGGGCCATCCTAACTCTTAAGGCTAACGTCAAACACTTGGGTAACAACAGCAGCTAACACCCTGAACTATGAAACAGGGCACAGGCTGTGGCCAAGATGTAATCCTTTCAAACTTGGTTGGAGAAAGAAAAAAAGCTTTGTTGCCTTGTTCCTGTGAGGTACACTGTGTGAGACACTGAAAACAGGAGGACGACCTTTTAGCCTATTTTCAACATTTTGAAAACTACTGAATCACAGCGACTTACTGAAGGCAGGAAAGATTAAACATGTTTTTTTGTTGCGCCACCGTTGCGCAGTACTTTTGAATTCCGCATGTTAACCGATGAACATGGCAGAGACAACTCTCTTTAATTGCCAAACATTTGTTCATTATCGAGACGAGAGACACATGCATGCAGACATCCACTGGTTTTCCTCTCTCATTAGTCACACAGTGGTGGTTGCTCGGTTCCTTAGTGGCGTGGTGGTAAGACACTCCTCCATCTAATGCAAATTTCGCCCGGTTAGTTGCTGAGGGACTGAAGGAGAATCGGCTCCCTTTCTGTGAGCAGCAATAAAGAAGGGGCATGCCTCATAAAGCATATTTGAATATGAATTATAAGTCAGAGATCAGCGTGTCTGCTGAAGCATTTAAGTCTCTTTTACTTTATTTTAATGTTGATATGCAGAGGCAAATGATGATCGCTTGCCCTGTTGGTACACAGCGGTGCATGCATGCCTGAGGAAATCTAAAGAGGTAGTGAATATCAGCCTCTTCAACAGCTTTCCCCCCAAAAGGCATTTGTGTCAGATAAAGAAAACATTTTTTTTTTCTCCACAGCAACATATGAAATTTTTTCCAGGCATGCATGTCTTTCCTTAAAAATCATGTGCAAACTCATGTTTTAAACATGACATTTAAACACAAATTGTTCACATAATGAGAAAGAAAGAAAGAAAGAAAGACAGAAAGAAAGAAAGAAAGAAAGAAAGAAAAGAGGTGCTCACACACCAGCTGAGTCTTGCCGCCTTTGCGGTGTGGCTGGCTGTGCATCTGCAGCGAAGCCTCAGGGAGGGGCGATAACAGTGTTTACACACCTTCAGTCAGGGTCGCCGGTTTGCATGAAGCCTCGGAGGCAAATCAAAGCCATTCAGTGTGGCCTCCCCTGAGCTCTCCCCCGACACAGCCCGCCATGTGAACCCCCCTGTACACATTTCACAGGGTTACGAGCACCTGCAGTCACAGCACATAGACCACTCCGCTAAGTGTTTCAGGGCTAATCTTGCAGGTTGCGTTTTTGTGAATGGCAAAGATTGAAGCTCAGCAGCCCCCCTTCTCTAAAATGGTTCAAAATATCGAGTTGGAAAAGGTAAACAGAAATAGCTGCCATGTGCTTTTCTGCATCGCACCAACAATCAACATGTCAGCGGACCCTCATTTTTCCATGAGCTCAGGAAATGTGTGGATAGCATTTTCCATGCCATGCTGATGTGGAAAAATGGGGTCTGGTGGAAAAATGGATCTTGGAAGGTGACTGGAATGTGAATCTCAGGCTTTAATGTGTTGGAAGTCAATTATGGATCCATGCTGATTTTCTTTTGACAAATCTTCGACAAAAGCTTCGAAATAAAAAAAAGTACTGTGCTGAATCACATCCAGTAACAGCAAAGTGACCTTCGAGGGAGGTTAAATTATTTCCATGTGACTGTGCAACTCCAGCTCCAGACACAGATCGGGTATATTTTTTACTGTGGAATATGCAGGAGCTAGTGAGTATTCCCTGGGAGGGAAAGGGGGCAATTAGGCCATTAATATGATTTGGATGTTTAATAGCCACCCAATGCCACATGACACTGGCAGCCATCTGGCATGCGGGCACACTCCATCGACGCCATGCCCCCTAGTGGCCATTTTGTGCGCCTTTCACACATTCATCGGGCTGCACACATTACTGCAAAGTGCCGTTTCAAACAGCCTCTTCTGCATGGCTGCGGAAGAAGGAACATTAAAAAATCAAATGCTTCTCAAAAGCCTACCCTCAAAGCCTTTTCATAATCATTATGCTACCCAATTCCCTACACCTGGACAACATCAGCGTTCGTATCACTTATCTACAGGGGTACTTGTAGAGGTACACTTTGAGATTCTAATCCAATATATACCTCTTGGCAAGTCCACTGAAATGCTTCTGCACAGTCCACTTGCTGTCGGTTTAGCAAAGCTGCTTTCTCCTATACAGCTCTGGCACCAAAAATGAAAAACAAACACTGTGACCGGGCCTGAGCTGTAAGCAGTCCTCCTGGCCAACACAGTCCATCAAAACAATGCCCGAGGAGTGGAGAAGAAAGGGGTGTAACGTGATGTGTCTGTCAGCAACTTTTCACAAAAAATGAGTTATGATCTACATCTTTAAAATCCCTTCATAGAGTCCAGAAAGCACATGGCACATTTGCAGAAGTCAAACAACCAGCTCTTCTTTTTTTGAAATTCTTTATAAATCATGTAAAATGTGTTTTACACATTTGACATTACAGAAGAGGAGAGTTCTGACCAAATTTCGCAATACTGCGACAGTCATCATTTAAATGTTACAATTGTTTTAATTGAAGACCGTTTTTTCTAATTTATTGTAAGCAATTCAATATCAGTGAGTCACACACTGCAGGAGAAAAGTAAAGTCACTGATGAATGGACTGGACATAAATTACCCCTTAGGCCCCTCAGCTATAAAATGACCCTGGGAAAAAAAACGTGCCTTAAAAACGTGCCCATGAAACACAGAGGGACCCGTCCCTTGTGAGTGTGTGTGGCCTCCGCTGTGGAGATGCAAAGCCACCACTCCCTCCTTCTCCTCTAAGGAGGCACCTCCTGTCCACCAAGGAGGTGGTCTCTTATCCGACTGAGTAATTATGGTCATTAGCACCTGCAAAGGCCTCCTTTTATACGAGGGCATTTATATTGCCAACCAAGAGGTGCATGGTAACTGCGAACCCAGGCGTGGAGAGAGATGAATGAAACATGCTTGGTAATTGTTTTGTTTTAATTGCATTTTTTTTCACCCGAATGCAATTTGGCCTTGGTGTTGTCAGGCCCTTCTAAATAGCTGTATAATGTTAGTTAGATTACATGCTATTATTGAGTATTCAACATATCCATGCCTCATGCCTGCCATGCCAGCGCAGACGTTACTGTATGTAGGTAACTGCATCACTTCTCAAGGGATAACTGACTTTCAGTATTTTCAGCACAGTTCTTCTATGAACAGCATTCCAGTGTGGCTTCTCGCCATAACCCCAGCCTGAACCGTAGATATTCACTTGTGTTGCTGAGCAGCCAGCTGCATTATTTGTCTTCTGTGGCACTGATTGGATTACACATGCTGCAAGAGGTGTCAGCGGCAGACGCCACGTATTTATATATTTTTTTTAGCGAGATGAAGTCGTTTTTTTATTCTCCTTGCTATCAGCATCTGCCGCTGCTAACCCAGCCTGATCAGGAGGCTTCTGTCTGCAGGCTCCATAGGCAATGAGTACGCTGCGTCAGCCACATTCTCAGGCCTGATAAGAGACGCTTCATCCCGCTGGGAGGCAGGCGGCAGGCTGGAGGAGCCACAGGACAGATTAGTCCTGTTGAAGCAGAGGATGCTGGGCCTGGCAGGCGGTGTCTTAGAGGTCAGCTGAAGTCTGTGAGTGGCCACATGGGTAGTGGTAGTGGTGGTGGTGGTGGTGGCGGTGGTGGTGGTGGCGGTTGTTTTTTCAGCTGGCCTTGAGGAAGTCCCACTGGGCCGCGGCAGCAGTGTCCCTATTGATGTTTCCGCGTTTTCACAATTAATAAATCACTTACGATGCTCTACCTACTTCTCTGCTTATGGAGACAAAATTACCCTCGCTGCCCACATTGTTTTGATTGATCTGAATGTGCTGAGGAGGTTTTTCTGTGTTCCAGATGGAAGGCATTGCATTGGCATCATTATCCTTCATTTTCCATCCCTCCAATGGGCTCCAAAACCTGCCAAACGATTCAGTGGTTAGGCCTTGAGCATGACATACACTGAGTCATGAAGATCTGTGGTGTTCTTTTTTTGTTGACCTTTACAACTACAACATTGTTTTATGAGATCAAGCATCTTTTTTCATTAGATCACTGTTTTTTTTAGCTTAACTCAATACACATTATGTCAAAAGGAAATGAAAACCAAAGTCAGTCTAGTAGTATATTGTAAGGATGATAATTTGTGCAAAGTATCTGAGCTCTACTTCTTAAAAATAGTGGACGATGTCTTTTGCTAGCCAGACTTTCCAGTTCATTTCAGTGCTCCTAAAGTCTCTACCAGTTCACTGACATCCATCACTATGTAACCACTTCCAAAACAATTGCATATTTCCACATGAGGACATGGGGAACTGGCTGTACTCTGTTGACTGATGTGTTCTCCTAGAGAGAAAGAGAGAAAGACAGACCACAGTCAATTATTTGACCATGCCACAAGCGAAGCCAGTCACTCAACACTGTCTGTCCTTTTACATTCCTGCACGATCCGCTAAGACTGGCCTCCTAAGGATTCCAGAGGCACCACCCAAAACGATCGGAGAAGCAGATTTCTTATACTATGTCCCAAAGACATGAAATGTCCTACCGCAAAACAACAGAGAGGCAGAATCTGTTGATGCCTTTAAACTGCAACTGAAGATTTACCTATTCAGACTCGCCTATACTTAACTGGCCTACTAAAATACTCTCAGGCACTCAGAGACCTTACCCCTACCAACTTACCCGACAGAGGGACTCCCCTTCTCAAACACTCAGAGACTTTCTTTCTACTAGCCCGGCAGATGTGCTCCCCTGGGGACCATGGGGGACATTATTGGATCTCTCTGGTGCTACTGAACTATAACAAAGCTTGCCATGTGTATCCTGTATTCCTTTGCCAAACTGTTTAAGCACTTTAAGCTACATCCTTAGTATGAAATGCTATACAAGTGAAGATTATTATTTTGTATTATTGAAAAGATCTGTTTGTAATGAGATAGAATATGCACACTTTTCCACACTTTCTAAACACCAAAAATTGTTAGGGCTTTGTTTTGATTTCTTTCCAAGGCGATTCAGAGCGATTTGTGATGACAGTGCTGACACAATGAACCCCAGAAGAAAGGTGAATTTCTGCCATCCAGATCAATCAGTCCATCAATCATCCTGTCGACGGCAGCTACAGAGTGTACAAACACGGCGCCAGGCATCCATCAACGTCCTTACGAGCTTGTGTGCCACGAATGTCATGCTCTCCCCCAGCTCCTCTGGCTCCTTGCCCTCCCCTGTGCTGTTGAATCAGTCACTGATGTCCCACGAGGGAGATGTCCGATCACGGTGCTCTCAAATAGGGGGCTGTGTTCACAACTGCCCTCTCGAATGTCTCCTTTTTAGTGCCTCAATTACCGCCTGGAAGGAGACAGGTGAGGAGACAACTGCACGGCTCCTCTCGCCATCTCCGATCCATCTCTCCACAGCAGTGGCACCCCCAACTCCACCCCGCCCCCCTTTTTTTTCTTGTTCTCATCCGTGCTTGTTCCTTTTTACTCTCTTATTCACTCCACCCTCAACCACCCCCATGCCACCCCACACCACTATCACCTCACCACCACCACCACCATTACAGCCTCCACACATACACCCATTTTCCCTCATTCCCTTCTCCTCCTCCGACTTCATTATGTCTCCTCAGTGTCTCTTGCCCAGCGGCGTACCCGACTCCTGCCCAGTGCGCCCTTCTCTCTCTCTTTCTCTCTTTACCTCTCTCTCTTTCTCTCTCTCTCTCTCTCTGTCTCTCTCTCTCTCTCCCTCCCTCCCTCTCTCTCTCTCTCTCTCTCGCTCTCTCCTGAGGGGAGCAGGTGACACTTTGTGAGCTGGAGCACAAGCAAGGGAGCGGGCCTCAGTGGAGAGAGGCTGTGTATTATCCATGATGACAAGGACAGTCACTTTCACTGTTGTCAAGTGTGTGGAAAGCCGCCATTGAAAATGGGAGCAGATGGGAAGGGGTTGGTGGCAACGGAGAAAAAGGGAAAGGAGACACCGCCCATGCTTTATTTGGGGATTGTGCTCTTTTGTTCATATTGATGAAGAATGTACTGAAGCATCTTGTCTTTTTGGTTATGTGGGGGTGTGGGGTAGTATGATTGAGCTATTTGAAAACCCCCTTTTAAAATTCACAAGAAGTAATAAGAATGCACAAACACAATAAGATGTGATTGGGGAAGTGTGGTTCACATGTGGCATTGTATAAAGATGATTACACCCTAAAAAAGGAAAAATTATAATGGAATAATAGTATACATGAGACATCTCTCACACTTTTTTCAATTTGTATGAAGACTATATCTGCCTGAACATCCCTGTTGGACATGAGTCAGAATTAAAATGAGACTGAGTATCGCTCAGATGGGAGAAACATGAGAGACTGATAGGAATGCAGGCAGCTTTATTAAATACAGTATATTTCTACAAAAAAGACATGTAGAAATGATAGTATATAAATCATCCTACTACATGGACTAAGTAACAGACATTTGTCTTATCAGTGCTGTCGTAAGCTGACCTATGGGTAAACCCTCTGAACAGCTGAAACTGGTTATGACTGATGCAGTTACATGACCTGAGAAATACCTCTGCCCATAAAGATGTCAGATAAGAGGCAGCCCACACTGGGCTTAAGGCAGATAATTTTAAGTGAATTATTTGGACATACACCCACACACACACACACACACACACACACACACACACAGTCAAGTATATCTTACACCAAAAATGCTTTTTTGGTTTCTTGAAAAGCAAACGGAGATAACTGGTATTGCTAAGGAAAATAAATGCTGCAAATAGATTTCTTGAAGTTGTTATTAAATCAGTAAAATGATTGTAACATTTATTGCTGTTTGACAGAAATAATTATGGTACATTTGCTTTGGGTTACATTTTGTTTTACTGTCCCTGTAACATCAATAATGTACAGTGTAACAAAGTAAGTATGTAACACACTTGTAAAGATATGTAACAATATGTAACATTATGTAGGGTTAGGGTTAGTGTTAGGTATGCACAGTGTAAGTACATAGCATTAAATGTTGTTACATGAAGATACACTAAAAAGGAACTGTAAAATAAAGTGTTGGCTTGCTTGATGTAAATATAGTGCCTTTTTGTGTCTTATCATCTCTTGTTTACCATCTACTTTACTCTGTTAAGCTAATTTTGGCTTTGGTTTCGCTTGTGATACTGCCCAAGTAGCTATAGAATTTTAGAATGTGTTGTACTGTGGCCTTGTAAACATCCTTTCATCTTTCTAATTTTAGCAGCAATATGTAATTCTTAATTAATAAACATCTGTTCCCCTCTCTGTCGACTGTACTCAACTTGTGCCCCTATTTGGGATTTATTTGATTTGTGACACAGCATATTATGGTAAAAGAGTGATGACGAGCATTGATTATGTGGCCAGTCACAGGTTTAGTACATTGAGAATGTAAAATAAAAAGACAGAACACATGCTGTATGTGAAGTAGCCACGTTTTCTTGTTGCACCTGGCTCTTGTGTCTCTCCCAGCAAGTGCAAGTTTAGACACATTTAGATTACTGTATGTGTCTCATAGTGAAAAAAACTCTTGTATATTTTTCCACAAAAGAATTAAGATGTGTGAGAAACATCCCTAGGGATAATGTTACATCAGTAGCTTACCCTAGACGCTATGATCCTTTCCACAGACCGTGTTTGATCAGAGCCACACACTGGAATTGGTTTAAGCCTTTACAGTTTTCTGTATGGATGTATTTTTAGCAGGCATATGTGGCTGTCTTGGTTATATAAATATTTCATGGTAGCTATACGTTAGCATATGTATAATGGTTTGTTAGTATAATAGCTTACACAATGCCCTTTCTTGTTGAGAACATTATCAGAGCACGTCTAGTACCTGTTTGTGGTCAGTTTATAGTATGCTTACCTGAAATGACACAAAATACTACCACTACTACTACTACTACTATAATAATAATAACAATAATAATAATAACAATAATAATAACAACAACAATAATAATAATAATAATAATAATAATAATAATGTGATTTTATGTGTTTGCATCCTTGCTTAATCAATAAAACATTTATTACCTGGAGGCACATTTTAAAAACACAATTTATGAATATAGCTCAGTGCTCTCCTGAACCCTCATCCATGGCTGAAGTACCCCTGGACAAGGCATCTAACCCCACATTGCTCCAGGGGCACTATAGCTGTACCTAAACAAAAACTGCCAGTTGCACTGTACAAGAGTGTCAGCTAAGTGTAATGTAATCTGAGATCTTCATATTGCAGGCCACGTAATAACAAAAATTAAAGACGGATCATGGTGAAATAACTCAAATGCATTGATACTTCCTTCAGTTTGAATCTGTAGGTCCCACTGACATACCTAATGAGAAGCACGGTACTTCCGGCCAGCGTGTCCTTCATCTCGTTTGCCAAGCTTTCTTCACTACACACCTCCTTGGAGCAATATGCGAGAGGTCCAGAAGTGAGGGCACACCTGGCAGGTGTGGAATGCGGTGCTCTCATGTGGGAATTAGGGAGAGGTATTGCTGTAATTACCCATGTGTCGGTGAGGTGTTTGCGCTCTGTGTCCGCGGCCCCAGAGGTGTGTTCTGTCTCCATGTTCCATTATGCATACATTATGTTTTCAAATGGGCTAATGCAAGCTGTGGGTACGCCTATGTGCTGAATGCTCACGAGTGATGTTTGGGCTCAAGACAGCACAGCTATTTGCTGTGCATGCAGAGAATCGGGCTGAGATGAGGGAGAGATAGAGAGAGAGAGAGAGAGAGAGAGAGAGAGAGAGAGAGAGAGAGAGAGAGAAAAAGAGAGAGAGAGAGAGAAAGGGAGAGAGACAGAGACAAAGAGAAAGAGAAAGAGAAAAGAGAGAGAAAAGTCCTGGCCTGGGTCTCTGTGCACAGTCTCCAGAACAGAGCATCTGGATGCACATCCAGAGATACACACAGAGTGTTTGAAACGGGAAGGAATTTTAAAGGGTTTTTTCAAAGGCCTTGGTTGAATGCTAATGTTAGCTCATAGCTTCAAAAGGACATTACTCTGCCTGCAGTGTATCCCTCATGACTCTGGGTGTATTTACCCAGCAAGGCGCAGCTGTGTCCCAGAGCTATAGCCCTTGGCAATCGATCATGAGGTCACCATCCATCAAGTGGCAGCGCGGCTTTGGCCCCTGTGTGACTAGCAAACATCCCTAATTCTGATGCTGATTAGCACTATGCCTTGCTGGCAAGCTTGCAAGGTCCATGAAAGACATTTCTTCCATGGCCTTCTCAAGCAGCCTTCCAGAAAGCCTATTTCCATAGAGCAGAACATGAGAACAGCTACAACATCAATCTTCCTACTTTTTTTTTTTTTTGCTCTTGGATTACTTTTCTCTGCTGTGTGTTTTGCAGCACAGAAATGCGCGTCTTGAAGTCAGACCCCAGGGGTCAAGCCTTTTCCTTTGTGTGACAGATGCTCCCCAGCACTCTCCGTGCCACCAGGCACCTTGATCTGTAGACGTGCCCAAGATGTGTCACAGATCATCAGCCACCAGCCCGAGCAAACCACGAAGGAATCTCTCCGAGTCTGACTTAAAAGAACTCAATTAAGAGTGCTGTCTGAGCATTAGCCAGTGTGAGAGCGAGGCAAGCGCATGAGGCCATTACGCAAAGACGGCAAATGTGTAGAGCCCATTATCACTGATGAACAGAGGAGCAGAGCGTCTGACCCTGTTCCAAAGCTAAAAGCCAGAGTCAGTTGGCCCAGTTGATGTCGATCGAGAGAGAACGAGAGACAGAAAGAAACAGAGAGAGAGAGAGAGAGAGAGAGAGAGAGAGAGAGAGAGAGAGAGAGAGAGAGAGAGAGAGAGAGAGAGAACTGATGTATTTATAGCCTATTTTGTAAGATTGGTGAAAACTAGTAAGTGAGATAATTTCCAGGTGTGCACACTTTAAATCTTTATGAAGATCTAACTGTGATCTGTTTACATCAAAAGCAATTACTCTCATACAAATCTCATCTCATACAAATGCAAGGAATGTCTGTCTGTGTCTGTGTCTGTCACTCTGTCTGTTCCACGCACAACTCTCGAACCATTTGTTCCTTTGAGCTTGCTAAAAGGCATAAGTGAGTGCAGTGCCAAGTTTCATGTTCGGATAAAAATGCCAAATATATCAAAACAAGCTTAAATTGCCTTTTTGTCTGTGTGCCACTCTGGGCACTGTAGCCACTGCCCCTCTCATACAAAACAGCTGCATCAACGGGCTCTGCACTAGTATAGGGTAAATTGGAAGTTTAAATGACCTATCCTAACCCTTGATCCCTACATTTCAGTACTGCCAAATTTTACATATAGAAAAAGGTTTTGGCATAGGGTTAAGTGAATGAATTGTATTTTAGTTTATATACTTTTGAGACTTTTTAAGACTTTTTAAGTCTTTTGCCTCAGCTTCTATTGTTCAATAATTTTATAATTAACTAACTTCTGATTAATGTTTGGAACTATACCAAAGTCTAGAAAACCAAGAGAATATTGCATATGTTTCTGGTAGGAAAGGTGAGCTAGGGTAAATAAACAGGGCAAAGTTGTCCCTCACAAGTCTAAGGTTGTCCACAGTGGAAATGCGTGTAAATGACAGAATAGATTATAAGGTGAGTAGGTAAGCACTAGTACTGTGGGAAAGAGTGAGTGAGGGATTTGTGTTTAATTCAAGCAGCAACAGGAGGCCACAGAAGGGGTAATCAGTAGCGAACTTTTATGGGGTCTATTTGGCCTATCTAAAGGCCAGATGTGTCTCCATATTCCCGATAATTTACAGCGGTCTCCCCCCACTCATGCAGGAAGGCCTGCAAAAATTCCATTAGTCTAGATTACACATGGCCAGGAGTTGCATAAGATGTTGTGGAGCACATTGCATTAGGTAAGGTCTGACCCTATGAATATTACCGATAATCAAGCAACAAGCCCATGAGATGTTGTAAGCCACATGCTCAGAGTGACTATGCTACTCAGTCATAAGTCATAAGCAGTAGTGAAGGTCAGTGATGTTGAGCTAAAGTAATGACTAATATGTAGAACTTCCAGGTTGGTTTAGCCTCTGAAAGAAGGTGAACATTCATAATGAAAACTAAAATATCACTGGGGCCTGTTGAGATTCAGTCGAAAATGTTGAGTTGAGTTGAGTTTTTTGAGGGGAACAAGACAAGTACAAGAAACATGTAACATTAATACCAATTAGTTATGTTTTACAATAACTTAAAGAATACTCTGATATTTAGGGTAGGCTAAAGACTATAGACCATTTCAATCACCTGAAATCCTTTATTTGAGACTCAAACCTGTGTGCTCATTTTGACCAGGAACGACCCTTTTAGGATCTGATACAGGGCTGTTTCTAGTGCAGATTTTAGTACCAACTCTTGTCAGTACTTCCGTGTACTGTACTGTCAGTATAACTCTGATTCATCTAGGTGAGGCTTGCAGTGGTTGCAGTGGTTAGATGATTATTTTTAAAACCATGGATGACAAAAACTGTTTAAAAAGCACAATGTATATGGAATTTAGCAAACTGAGGTATAGTTTAAGCAGTTAGGTTGGGCACCAGTAAATTCTCAGCTAAAATATAAGCCTGCATTAAATGTGAGGGGTACACATGCTACTTTTTCTTCAGTCTAATAATTGGAGCTGCCATCTGACAATTCCTTTCTGAAAATCGTGAGGTTTAATGGTCTGGTATCATTACTGCGGCTGCTAGACAGCTACATTACTTTTTTTTTCCTTCCTCAGAGTTGACTTCACAGCTAAAGAGCAAAATTACTTAAACAGCTTGCAGCTTGCCTGGTTCCTACACTGCAGTAAAATGATGGACTAAACAGTGGACCTTTGAAGTCAGTGAAATTTCAGGTCAGTTTAAACTCCTGCAAAGTGCTGCAGGTGCTTCCAAAGTGTATTATGGATAGTTTAGAAAGAAAACTAAATAAAGTGAAAGAACAACTATTTCCATACATTATTGCCATCAATGTATCATATCAGTGAAAAATCTGTCAGAAATCAAATGAATATCAGGAACAATGGGGAAAAAAGAACAAAGATGTACAGCAATTAAAAGACAGAAAGAAGTAGAGAGATTTGAAAGGGCTTCGATAATAGCTTGTATGTCTGTTGAAAATTCCTCTCATTGTAGGATATCAGGCATCTCCTTGAAAAAAAAAACACACACATTTCTCTCAGTCTAAAAACACGCTAAATGGTTGAACCCTTTTTGCCAGTGAGGTAAAAAAAAAAAATGGGAGTATGTCTCCTGTCCTTGCACTCTTCTTCCGCACCCTGACTATTCAGCAGCCCCTCAGTGAGGGTCTGGCCAAGGTCTTTTATGGGCCCTTTACAGGGCTAGGTTTTATATGATCTCTGCATCGGGCACATAGGTGTTACCTGTAAGTAATTTATTATTTTGCTTAATGAAATGTTACCTATCTGATTCACAGTTGTTCTCATTAGTAAAAATGTCATGTTTTTTTTTATCCGTTAATTGGCTATCTTTTTCACCTTGTCGAAAATCCTGGTGGTGAAAAATTTTGATAAATGAAAAAACTATCCATAAATGAGAATCAGATATACAGTTGCTAAAAATATGCAGCTAACATATAGATTGTTTCAAAATGTTTAAAACCCCGATCTTTAGCCAATTTGGTAGAATATCAGACTAAAAAGAACTGAGAACACTCATATGTTTTTGGGCAGACTGGGAAAAGGAAATGAGGTGAATTAATAAATGAAAAGCTTATTAAACATTAATCTTTTAATCAACACTAATGCATGTTACTGACATCATCCCTTGGACTCACTTCAATTATGGCACCAAAATCATGTCACAGACGACAGGATTCCTGCCCAGACAAACTAGACACTGTGAGGTAATGTAATTGTAGACCGAAGTGAAAAGAATCATACTGGCAAGACAAATGTAATGACTGACTGAGGCATTAGTTCATAAGCCCGAAACATGCATGTGTGTATATATGTTTGTATGTGTGCATACGTTTGTATCTGTGCTTGTCTGTAATTGTGTGTGTGTGGACGTTGCCATGAAATATATATATATACACACACACACACACACACATATATATATGTGTGTGTGTGTGTGTGTGTGTGTCTGTGTCCCTGTGTGTGTGCTACAGTATGTGTGGATGGGGGTGTATGTGTTGAATGAAGTGTTAAACACTCCTATGATCCATGTATCACATGATTTCAAATACTTTAAAAGAAAAATAATCAATACTCTGAATCCAGTCAGTCCAAAGTTCTTACCACTGGGTGGGCTACTACCGAGGCACACCTCACCACAGAGCTGCCATAAATAAGCACAAATGGGAATGCTCTATTAGCTAAAATAAGGGCCCCCTTCATCCCCTGTGAGCCAGGAAATGGACCCCCTAATGGTGTGCTCATATCCCCATTAGATTACTCTAGCATATCCAATTCCTTGGTGCTGCAATTAGAGGCTTTTCTTAAGGATCTTGTTTGGGAAACTGTTGGAGCATAATGGCCGACAGCTTGGAGTGCATGGATCAGAGGGGCAAGATGTTATTTTTGTCTACTATTTTCACAAGTAGACCGCAGTGCATCTACCAGCGGAGGTGGAAAGACGCCAGTATGGGAGAGACCATGCAGCTACTGCTGAAACACAAACACCTACTCTCCAAAAAAAGGCACCCAGGCTGTCATTAGAAATGTTTTTTTTTTTTTTGGTTTGACATATTTAAACCAAACTTTGCAATTTCCTCCCTTACTTTTTTTACTATTCACAGGCACAGAACTGCCACACAGCCTACAATAATAAACACTATGGCGACATTCAGTGGCATCATCGCCCCCATCTCCCACAGTTCCTCTCTAAGAAAAAACAGGATCCCGGTAATGAATGCATCTCGGGTTAGATCTTTATCTGAACACCTCTTTCATAGTAGGTTCCCTTCTGGTTACCAGGGAGAGTGGAGCGCTGCCATTGAGTGTCCTTACATTGCCCCTTTTGAGAGGCCAACTGCAGCACACACACACACACACACACACACACACGCACGCACGCACGCACGCACGCACGCACGCATGCACACACACACACACACACACACACACACACAGCAGAGGCAATTACACAGTGAATGATGCAGATGCAGTGAATAATGTGCTCAAGAGAATGATCTTTCCATTAGGCAGGCACTTTGGTTTCAAAAAGGACCTACGAGGGCATTGGTTGAGTGTCAGCTCTTCTTTACTTTGTATCTAAGTGTGTGTGTGTGTGTGTGTGTGTGTGTGTGTGTGTGTGTGACTGTGTGTGTGTGCACGCATATATTTTGATGAATGCTGGCAGAAGGACTTAGCCCGAATCTAATCAGGTCAGGTTTTTCAGGTTTTTCTCTAACATTCCTCTAGAGTCTGCTTTGCCAGTTCAAGATGCTTTTGTTTGTCAGACGTATTCATATCATATGCATGTTTTGTATTCACTCGCCACTGTGGTGTGTGTATATGCGTGTGTCTATGTGTATGTGTCAGTATCTAAATATGTGTGTGTTTGTGTGCGCACATGTGTGTGTGTGTGTGTGTGTGTGTGTGTGTGTGTATGTGTGTGAGTGTGCATGTGTGTGTATGTGTGCGTGCACACAGGGCCAGTGTGCCCGTGTTGCCCTTAGAACAGTCCCGCTAATGGAAACAACCGTGGCGCGTGGTATGATCGGGGAGGTCTCTCTCCAGCGTAGAGGTGAGAGGGTGTTTTCAGTAATGAGCAGGCTGACACTCCAATTTCCCATCACCATAAATCCACGCAGCTCTCTGCCTCAAATGGCCTCTATTTTAAACCTCTTGGGTTTTAATCAGGAGTAATGTATATCATTCAGACTCCAGACTAGGCCCCTGCTAACAGCTATTTCTCAACAGAGCTTCTTAATGCCACTTGACCAGATGCTCTGTCCCCCCCCCCCCATCCCCCACCCCGCCACTAATAAGACCAGGGACGTCAGTCTGATCATTTGGACTGGTAACTTATAGAGCCAATTTCTTTGTGCCTTAGCCGTATAGTGTTGTGGCTGCCTTAAGGTTTGCCTTTGTACATAAGTGTTATTGCTGTCGTAATTCTAGGGAGAGACTACTACTAAAGACATATTACAGCAGTGAGAGGTGACTTTAGGCAGCATCATGGTTTGACGTCATAATGCACTGCCACAAAGAATGAAAAGGGTTGACCTGAAATGTTTTGGTTTGTAGCCAAATTTGGTGATGATTCACTTCTCTATGGTGGATATGGGACAAGAAAATGAACACAGCCATGACCATTATGACCAAAGGTGCCATTTAAAAAAACTGAGCTGCTTTGGTGTTTTGATGACAGTTGTTTACAATGGTGTCCTTCAGCACTATATACATAATTCTGAACTTCAGAAAAAAACAGTTCCCTCAATGTAGAAATAAATCTGAACCTTCATGTACTATATGCTTTATTCACATTATTACATGTATGGGTTGATTTATTAAAAACATGCAAGCACAACATTACTTATATGGATCAGCTCAGTAAGCGCAGTATTATAATATTATTAAACAAATCCATCAGTTTCATGAAACACATGTAAAAAGTGAATTGGGCTGTTTTTTTGTCTGTAGAACTTCAGCACAGCCTTGGCTTTCACATACGTTTTACCATTGCCCATAGTATATATTATGCTATAATTCAGCTCTGATCACTAGCTTTAACATTTAAATGACTGTGACACGACTCTGCCTTCTCAGTGAACTTCCAGGAATTTGTTTGACTTGGCTGTGATGTAGGGAGAACCACCACGATTATAAGAAACATGGCAAGAAGTTGAAAAAACACTGACATTGTTGCTTTAAGAAAACATATTTTGCCTGTTGACTAACCACTCACAACCACTGAATTAACAAGCAGTTAATGCTGTCTTGTCTTAATGCTATCATTGGTGGGGGTTGGGGGACAGTGGGGTTTAGGATTTATGTAAGGCATTGACAGAGGGGGTTTTGATGACACTTATTATTGATACTATAGCAAGAGAGAGAAAATGTGTATTTGTTCATGGGGACCAACATTTCTAGTGGCATCCCAGCATCTTAGTGATGTGGAATGATTATTTGTGTTAGATTATTCTGAGGTTGCTCTCAGTACCTCTCACTGAGTAGAAATGTATTAATTATAAATTCAAGAATGCCAGGTGGGCCATTTCCAATGGCAGAAATCAACATTGTTTTGTGATAGACCTGACTCAACCAAAGTAATCTCTGGGGTAAACAAAAACATTGTTGCTACCAGCAGCAACAAAGAGTCGGCAGTTGCCAGCAAAATGGAGTAGTTAAAGAAAAAAACTACTTTGGAGAGATTGTGGCTCCAACAGGATTGATGTACTGACCCCCAAATTGGTGCCTGAACCACTTGGTCTGCCCTTTGTCAATGTGCTGAGTTTCATTAAGACAAACTGCAGGATGGCGTGTCTCAGCTAACATATCTGCAAGCTGGCTCCACAGGCAACAAGACGGTTGGCCATAACAGTTTATGTAGGAATTTATTTATGTCTTACACTTTAATTCCTCCCTCAGCCATGACACACATAAAGATTAACAGGAAGTCAAGATTGCACTGTGAACGTGTCTGTGCTGATGGCTGTAGCACAGTCAGTGATGTAAAACTGTGTTTTGCCTTAATTAGAAATTTAACGAACGGCAGGCTGATCATATCTTCCTCAACCCATAACTCAAGGCCAATCACATCTATATACTTTAAGGAAAATCTTTTTAGGTCTGGGTTTTAGCCCAAAAGAGCGAGACATTGATATTTATCTACACAGAAGTCTCCCTAAACCTAAAAAGATGAAGGGTGTCACTATTTCTTACATATGAAAGTAAGAATGTTGCTGTATGGCTTTAAAAAAATCAGTGTGGATGAATAGTGTCCCTTATCTGTCCGTGCCAGGGCCATTTTTCCCATTAGAGTTTCCATCTGATCCTTTCCATATGAACATGACTGTGATTAATATCAGTTCTCAGCCCTCAAATTCCTCTGTTTATTTTCTTTAATCAAAACATGGCTGGATAGAGAGAGAGAGAGAGAGAGAGAGAGAGAGAGAGAGAGAGAGAGAGAGAGAGAGAGAGATGAAGACAGAGAGAGAGGGAGAGAAAGAGAGACAGAGAGAGAGAGAGCATGGAGGAAAATGATGCCATTTCGGGAGAGGCCTTATTTAATTTACTGCAGGTCGATAGAGGTTCTCCAATTGCCTCCCCTAGATTAATAAGTAACCCACACGCGCTGTCCATCACTGTCCATCTCCCATTAGGCCTCCGAAATGGGCCCCAGATTGCCTGGTCCAGTTGGTCCTGATGGAAAAGGCTCTTTCTTTTGAACTTCTCAGCATCTTTCCTCTCTCCTCATCCATTACTCTACACTTAAGCCTCCCCTCTGAACTCCGTCGATAAAATACATTTTTGGTACGAGGTGGGTGGGAAGTGGGCCGCGGCGATGCCATTTATATCACTTACTCGACCATTTGGATTTGAATAATAGAATTGCAGTATGGTAAGAATAAATCTGAAATTGCAATTGGATGGTTATGTGCATTAAATAATGACACCATGTCAATGAGTCAGCATTGTGTAACTGCTGATATCGGCGATGAAGGTGATTATGGTGGTCGATAAACATTTATTTTTTACTACTGTTTTTTCACTACTACCTTTTTGTATTACATTTTTTAAATGTAAACATAATGTACATAGATCATGTAAGATAAATATCACAATTACAAGCACACTTGGTTCAGTACCACTGTTTCTTGGATATGATCTTTATCTTAAAAAAAATCTGTTTTGTTATGATTACAGTTGAATGGTCCTTACAACACTTTGCCAGGCTTTGTAATCTTACAAAGAATGGTTACGGAAATAATAATACAGAAGTGAAAAACACATACAGCTCAGTTCTAAAGCAAAACAGATATCCATGCCTTAATCATGAGCCTTTTCTATATTTCACATATTTGAATTAAAAAAGCGCTGCGAGACAGGAAGATTAATAGATGGCTTGAATGTTCCTTTTCTCTTTCAAACCATGGAATAGAAGTCGTGCCAAACCAGTGCTGTAACAACACTCAATACACAGCAACAATGGGGTTGAGAGAGGGAACGATAGACAGACAAAGAGGAAAAGAGAAAGAGTGAGAGAGAGAGAGAGACAGAGAGAGGGAGAGAGAGAGAGAACAAAAACTGCCTGCTTGTTACATGACCATATCATTTAATGCTTGCTCCTCTTGTGTTCTCTCTGAAGGATAGCATCACATTTCGCTGGCCGCCGTGCCCAGGCGTCTAACTGTCCCCCCCATCGTCCAGCGGCCCGTGTAATCTTTCGTTCGTTTCGACGGTCGTGAATCAGAGCCCTCATTGTCAGGAGGAGTGGAGAGCCGTGTCATCCAAGGATGAATAACCCCCTCTTATACACACACACACACACACACACACGCACACACACACACACACATAAAGACGCATGCACACATTCGCACACATATGCACACACGCACGCAGGCACACACACACACACACGCACACACACACACTCGCACGCACACACACATACACACACACACACACACACACACACACACAGACACGCATACACACAGTCATACTCAGGTCAGTGTTTGATTTTCGCCCCGTCACCCTCAAACAAGCTCATTAGGGGGGATCGGCCGCGTCACAGACCTGCGCTTCTCTTCAGGAGTCATTACTTGATAAGGTGAAATGCTGTGCACTCATAGGGATGTGTGTGTGTGTGTGTGTGTGTGTGTGTGTGTGTGTGTGTGTGTGTGTGTGTGTGTGTGTGTGTTTGTGTGTGTGTGTGTGTGTGTAATGACCAGGAGTGCCGTAATGACTCAAGCTTTTATGTGATGTGCTCTGAAAGACAGAAACAGGTGCCTTTGTTGGTGCATGGTGATAGGAATAATATGGGTCCTGCTAACGTGAAACACACATCATAATCAGCTATTAGTCATCAGTACACAATATGTTGCGTGTATGTGTGTGTGTGTGTGTGTGTTTCTCTCTCTCTCTTTCTCTTTGTCGCTCTCTCTCTCTTTCTCTCTCTCTCTCTCTGCTCTTTGACTGATGTACAGGCAGGGAGAAAAAAATACAATCCTTGTGACCTCCTATTCTCTTAAACTCTAGGAGACTAATATAGAAGACTGAACTCTAAAGACTATTAATAAATGAAAAAATAATGTCCGTTATTTGCATGTGGGCGGGTCAGTACAGTCTAGGGATTCGGGTGCTATTTTAATGTGTGCCAATTTCTGTCAAACTCTGAGCCTGGTCATTTCAATCGCTATCCTTCTGAATGCGCCCCACCAAGTTTGTAGGCTATAACAGAAAAAAACATTCTGGGTGAGATTTGAAGAGATTTGAAGAGAGAATTTTGTAATAATTTATCCATGTACTGTATGTATTTTGTATTGGACCTGTGTGTTGCAGCTTTAGCCAGTGGGGAAGAGGAAATTAGTAATACTGAAAAATCATTACATCATGGCATATTACAGAACAATATAAGTGTTTTTCCCTTCAGTTATTCTCTTGTGAGTGTAGCTGCAGCCTTCGATGCCTTTTGCCTATAATGAGAAGGCCAAAACAGGAGTTCAAACTAAGTGACTATATATAGCTGTGTGAGGTAGGAGATGTGGCGACCTCGGTTAAAACATGTCAGTTGGTTTAATGCCACTGCATTAAACCAATCCATTTTACGGCTGCATTTACTAGGAAGCTTCAGTGACATCTGTCTTACGAGGTCTGATAAAAAACACATTATGGTTCGGGGTTGTAAAAGCACAGACAGTTCATCTCAGCCTTTTGAAATCATTATTTTATATGTGCAATAGTGATGGTACTTTCTGATGTCCATATACTGCATCCTATGGTGCTATAGTAAGTACATGATAATTAATTAAAAAGGCAAGCCAATTATAAGCAATGCTCTTTAATCTTACTACAAGTAAATTGCCAAGCAATTAGGACACCCTGTTGATAGGTCTTCCAGACACTGACATAAGTCATTGATGAGGTCTAATATAAGAATACATAATGGATAAGCCCTAACAGTGTCTGAGGTCATGTTTATGTTTAATGTTTAGTGGGAATGCAATCAATCAATGCACTGTAATGTATGAATGAATCATCACATATTGTTTTGCCATTTTTCATGCCATTTCAATATAGAATATGGGGTTACACTTTATTTTACTGTCCCTGTTACATCAATTAAGGACACTGTAACAAAATATGTAACATATGTAACATTGTATATTTACACTGTATCATAGGGTTAGGGTTAGTGTTAAATATGTACAGTGTATGTACATAACATTACATGTTGTTACATGTAGATATACTCAAAAGGAACTGTAAAATTAAATGTTAGAAAATGTGCTGTCACTTGACCTTTTACCTTCAAATATTTTTACTCTGTATAAGTTTCATGTCATCTTGCCAACAACAATAGCAAGCAGCTCATACAGCACCTAGTTTCAGCATGAACTAGCCTGATGAAATAAAGCTTTTAAAAGAAAAGGCGTGGAGTGCCTTGGACTACCACCCTTCTTTCATGCTGTTTTTCTACCAAAGCACTCTTGCATCACTTCAAGAACACATATGTTGCTTCAGTTGGACTTTTACAAATGTCTTACCTTAAACTCCCTTTTATTTATCATTTAACCCTGTTGTATCCATGAACGCATGGCCTACCTTCTCATTAAGGTATTCTCTCAAGGTAATGATAGGCTATTAGCTCCTTATCCATTAGCTTGAACACAACAACAGAGCGACCAAAGTCTTCTTTGTGTGGTCACAGGTACAGTGCTGTGTGGGTTGTCATCACTCAGTGGAGGATGGGAGAGACAAAGGGTGCTGAGCTTTCTTGCCTTTCCTCCATAATGTCCTCTCCACCATATACAATATTGAGCCCAGGCCAATAACTCACACTAGGCCACTCATTGCAGCCCATCACGGGAAGACGGCCAGCCTTTCGCTCTCCCGTGAAAGGAGTCCATTAGTCCACCACTGATATTGGTTTCAAGATCATGATGATGGTCCTGGCTGTCAGAGTAAGACGTGTGGTGTGGACAGGAGTAATCTCTGAGACAAAAAACAGTGTGCTGATGGCAAGAAAACTTTTGGATGTGCTTTGGTTGGCACTATAGAGGAGACATATAAACATCAGAACATGCATGCATGTCTTCAGTTGGTCTAGGCCAAATCAAACTGAAATGTCAGACTGTATGACTTAGTGAAGCACCTGAGGGTAGTAACATCCGAGGCATACAAAAAAATGCATCTGCATCTCAACAGGAGATACTCTTATGTTAGCAGCACAAAAGGAAAAGTCTGAATGAAATATCTCCATCGACTCCACGATGAGTAGTTAATGCAGTGACATTTCCAGTAATTAACACTGGTACGGCAAATGTCCCAGACTGGAGAGGTTTCAGTTGGCTCCGAAAACAAAAAGTTTATCCAGGAACAATCCGAGATAGTGGCTGATGGGGAGCCTAGCGATTTGCTAATGAGCTCCAGCCAAAGGAAGCGAGAGGAGCGGACGCCGCTGAGGGCGATTCTGAGCAGAAGAATGAGAGGCTAACTCTCCACAGAACTCACAAAATGTCAGAAGCACACCAGCCCCCCCAGCTCATGAATTTTACATGCACTGTTAAAATAGCTATTCATCTATTTATTTGTGCTAGCCGTGCTCCTGAGAAAAATATAACATGCAAATGAAGCGGCTCTCTATATACACCAGATACAGAATAACTGTATTCAGTGGGTGCATGATTGCCATTTCGTTTACCTACTATAATGTCTCGACATTCATTGCCATAAAGGAGTTAAGCCTGTCTCGTAAAATGCGGAAAAAAAAGAGAGTGCCCTTTTACTCACTGCAGGGCAGACACAAAGCTCCAACTTGTACAATACAGTGGCTTTTGCCTGCTCGACAGAGCTTCTCTGTATGCGGTCGGATTTGCCCACCCTGGATGTCCTGAAAAGGTAAACATAGCGAAAGGTCATGGCGGAAGTATCGATGGGCTCTGCTTAGGACGGTGACATTTGAGCGGGCCGCGTGCGTTTTATTAAGTGTTCGATTTCGCCTGGATGCGATGACGCAGGGCGGTGGGAGCTGGTAGCCAGGCAATGACTTGAAAGGGTTCATGAGCAGCCGCCATACAGCCTCACACCCTGTGGCTGGACACAGGGATCAGTTTTCAGTCGCCAGTCGTTGGGTGTTTGGTGTTAGTGATAGTCTACGATTATCTGAAAACAACTGTTCTGTTGGTATGCTCAAAACCACATTGCTGACCCCTCAACACAGAGGGGACTGTAAGACGAATTTAAGTGCACGGTGAAAAAAACAATGTTTTGTCCTCCTTCTAATGGGGACTGTGACCATTATTTTCTTCCATTGTTTCCCATGGTTTTGTTTTCTCTTTAGTTTGTGCCTAAATGATGTCTTTAAGGTTTTGACTCCTAATAACCCTTTTATTCACATCTGCTGTCTTGTAAATATTGGGTGTTATTCAGCAGTAAAAATAATGAATTTTAATGTCTTCATGTTTTTTAATTTCTGTCACTCAATGAAAAACTGTGCTATTTGACTTTAATTTGTTGCTACCGAAACAGTATTATCATTGTAGGTTTTGTCTTCTCACAGCTAGAAGTTGTCTCTCTTCCCCTTCAGCCGTCTTAGATTGAATTGAAAATAAGCTGCAGTTACACATTGAGTATGGGTTGTACCCCCTTGCCATTATACAGAAATTTGTACATAACTCTACACTCAAAATATACACATAGACACACGCATAGACACACACACACGCACACGCACACATACACACACGCGTACACACACACATACACACACACATACACACACACACACACACACACACTTATGAGCACATATATATTTCATCTCAACTTCCACTTGGACACTGAGATACTGTATATTCTATATTCAGAGCTATAAATTGCCTTTGTCAGATTATACCCTTTTATAAGATTCAATCAAACTGTAATCCTAGCCAGCTGCTGAAACACAAATTAGGCTAAAATGTGATCCATTGAAAGGCCAACCGAGATAAGCTTCGCCCAACCCCAACAGCTTTTACAATCACTTTTACCAGCTGGTCTGTCTATAAGAGATAAGAGGGTCTATATTTGGATCTAGCCAGTGACCAGCATCCAAACAGCCATCAGTCGCTGCCCCCCTAAAATCCAATATTCTGGGGACAGACACAGTCATCACAATGGCGGTCAACTGATATGTTTGGACTGTTTGCCCATGCATTGAAATGGAAATGCGCTAAAGTTTTCAGCACTGCCTATTGACATCATTCATAAACAAGTACACCTTCTTCCAAATACTGTCTCTGTCACTGTGGTAAACAATGCTCGCATTCTTCCAATATAAACTGCTCTGAGGATTTTGTAACAACAATAACGATGGACGTGTTCTCCCTACACAATCTCTGTTCCACAGGCAAAGTATCAACAGAACATTGTGGTCTACTCACCCAACACACATAGAAAATGTCTTCTTTCTGACCCCTGACCTAGTAGAACCAGTAACCACACTGCTGCGTTCACTGATAAGAGAATAGGCCGAGAGGGCACCATCAAACAGTGACTTTGGCATTAAAAGTGACTTAAAAATGAGGTATCACTCATCAAACAAGGGACTCAGACTGTTAACATACTTGTAGTTTAATTAGCAAGTTTAATTAGCATATGGGTGATGAAGCATGAACGAGGTTGACACTGTGTGCCTGGTGTCTTTGTCAATGGAAGTGACCCTGTGCAACCTCATTCTGTCAACACAAGCCTAAAGAGGTTTTTATGCACAGATTAAGGTCTCCGATATGACCTTGGCCACCTACTCTCTGGACATCAACTGTTCCATCATCCTGGTTGACCTTGTTTGTGTTTTGGCGCTCACTAAATATAGATCCAGTTTCTTAATGACAGTGGGGAAACATTTTAACTGGCCTGTATTTGGCTCTCAGAGGTTGTTCCTTTACACCTACCTGTACTATGGGTTTGCTGTCCAAACCACGATTGACAACCCAAATGCCTAAAAGTATTTATTACAGTTCATTTGTTACATGGTTATTACACATCTAACAGAGTAATGGATTAGACTTTATTTTACTGTCCCTGTTACATCAATTAGGTACAGTGTAACAAAGTGTATTATAATATGTAATATTATGTACTTACACTGTACCTTAGGGTTATAGTTAGGGTTAGTGTTAGGTATGTGCAGTGTAAATACATAATATTACATGTTGTTACACCAAAGATACACCAAAAATGGAACCGTAAAATAAAGAATAAAGTGTTACATTGCAGTCACATTAGATGAAAAACAAAGTGTGTTCTGTTGTATACCTATACAGTCATTTTTACAAGAGTTACCCAGATACTAGAATTTAAAACTGAGATACTGTTATATTCTTATTCTATTCTTATGTCATGTTCTTACACAGAGTAAAACAAGCACAACATGCAAGGCTCTTTTCAAACATACTTTGTGAAACAATGCAGCTTTAATGATTCATTTTTAAAAGTTTTATCACTGGGCAAGAGACTAAGGTTTTAGGAGTTCATCAGACATCTTTTCCTTTCTCGCTTGAGTGATGATGAGGGGGATAAAGACGAGGATGGAATGTGGGCTCGGCCAGCACAGCTGGCACTTGGAGCGTTTTCCGTGCCGCAACTGTGTGTGCCCAGACCGCTCTGTCTGCAGCAGCCTCATTAGTGTTTCAGGGAAACATGTTACATGCGGATCACTCAGACAGCCTTTTAGTCTCTAGGCGTGGAGTTGATGTTGGGGTTTTGCCATGTGACAGTTGTTTTGGCGCACACAACACTGATGTTGTTCTGCTCTCAAAAGAATGGACTGCAAGGCTCGTCGTTTATATTCACCGTCCTATGTCAGTGCAGATGTGATAATCTTGTCACTGATTTCATCTAATGTATTACAGTTCAGTTTGATTATGGTATGATGAAGTCATTTGGAAATTGAAAAGACTAAACTGGACATAGACTTAGCTGTATAAGGGTCACAATATATTTTCTTTGCATAATATTTGAAATTGATTATATTATATTCAGTTTCCAATTAGAAGCTCAGATTTTAGCCTATTTGCAGTCATGCCGAAGAAATTCATGAGCTGTAGTTTAGCACATTTTAACTCCATGTGTCAACAGAAAAACCATACATAGTGACAGATTGTAATGACACATTTATCTCAGCATTTACAAATCCATTCTTGTATTTGTCTGAAAGGTATGGTTCACATTCAAACCTCATAAGTATGTCAACTTTATTTACTTTTCCTTATATATCTAGGCGGTTTGGCTCACTGCATAACAAAAGTAGACGGAAACATGCCTGCAGATGTTTTTGTTCTTAAAATTCAGCTGCAAAATGTTCACGTTTCAGCTGTAATCTTCTTACATTTTCTCTGTTAACAAACTCCCGCTGAATGCGGAATTGACATGCTGAGCAGCTCTTCATAGCTGATTTAGGCTGTGTGCTCAAGTGAAATAAAACAGTCTTTCACACCTAAATAGCATGTCAAAACCCAGCAGTTTGTCCCTGAAGGATGTGTTGAATGGACTATCTTTTCCCAGCACTGAACAACTTCCTTTTTTCAAGTCAAGGTAAGGTTCCGCGAATTGAATCCAAACCCAGATGCGCATGCAATCTTAATGTGTTTCAATATTAATGGAGATGTGTTTTATTTCCACCCAGATTTTATTTATTTATCTTTGGAAAGGGGAGGGGTGCATATTATTGAGCTGAAATTGGATTTTAAAAATCCCCGGATGGTGCATTAGTGTTTTACTGCTTTCAGTGCATTTATGTCTTGCAGGTGCTATTTATGCGCCCCCGAAAATGAACAACAAAACCTTTGCCACGTTCGCCTCAATTGAGTCCCATCGAAAGGGGGCTTGCAATGCAAAACACATGCTGGACTGTCTCTTGCTTCACTACATACCAAGAGCTGCTGGGATAAAGACACAGAGAATGTAATCATTGTTCACACGTATGCCAGATCATTCCACTCTTGAAAAGGAGGGAAATGAAGATGGATTTGCAAATGCACAGCTGCCAGGATGTTCTACACAGGGTATTTTTCTGGCCAGCCTTGTGTGTTTGTGCACATGTAGAACTACACACATAGCTGGATGTGCTTTAAAACATGAAAAAAAAGATGTAAACAGCAAAACAAAAAGATTTAGAGACAAATGTAAAAAGATGGAAGTAAGGTATCAAAGCAGAATCGATTAGTTTTTTGTGTACTTCTGGGATACAAAACATAAAGCATGAAAGTTTATGTAAGCATAAAAACAGTCTCTAACGCCTGTTCTGACCCACGGGGGGACTACTGTTTTAAGTCTGTTTCCTGATAACATTTACCCTCTAGGCTTTCAGAAAAAGGAGAGAGAAGGGGAAAGACTGAGTAAAACTCATGATTTCTCAGCAGTGTAGATGTATTAAGCTACAACTCAGTGACTCTGTAAATAACAAGCGACATTTATAATGTGTCCTTATTCAGTTTAGAGAAGGCAAACTAGGGCTTTCAATATATTCTTTTGTAAGAAATATTTTTCATTTAAGCCTGTAGTATCTGGCAGCCAGACATTTTGATCACACAATTCAATAAACATCCTGGTTTGATTTAGTATGGCATTGCCAAGCTTTGTCCACATACTAGGTATCTGAATTTATGTCTTGAGGGTGTTATTCACAACCCCAAACTACAAAGCAAAAACCCTGCTAACCTCAGCAAAGTCCCATCAAAAGGGCTTGCAGCACAAAATGCTCTGGACAGTCTCCTGCCTACACACATACAGGGCTGCTGTAGCAAAGACACGCAGCTCCGGGGTAATCATTGCTCACATGTACACCAGCTCACTCCACTCATGGAGGAAATGAAGATGGATTTGCAAATACACAGCTGCCAGGGGTGTTCTACACAGGGCATTTTCCCTGGTCGGCTTTGTGTGTTTGTGCACAGCGAGAAGCAGTTACTGAATTTTCTTTTTTTTTTTTTTTTTACAGAAAAAAAGATTTGTTGGAAAATGTAGAAAAAAGCAAAATGTCAATCAATCAATCAATCAATCAATCAATCAATCAATCAGCCTGCCTGTCTGTCTATCTATCTATCTATCTATCTATCTATCTATCTATCTATCATCATCATCATCATCATCATCATCATCATCATCATCATCATCATCGGACACTATTAAAACCCAGTGCTGTGTGCTATTTACTTGCACTTTTGTTTATAGTAATCTGGTCTACTGGCCTGTGCAAGTGTGTGTGTGTGTGTGTGTGTGTGTGTGTGTGTGTGTGTGTGTGTGTGTGTGTGTGTGTGTGTCTGAGATGTGCATATGTGTCTGAGATTTTAATTACACTGTAATACAATTTGCTTTTGTCTCAACTTGTAAGTAAGGAGAGCATCTTGCCAAGAGTTTAAGTATGATTTCTAATGTATTTTGTAGGATGTATAGGGAAGTTAAGAGCCATGTGCCTTATGTCCTGTATTTGATTTGATTTGGTTCTGCTTTCAGTTCTGAGTGATTTGGAGGGGTGGAGGGTGTATAATTTAGTTTGCTCATCGTACAACTTTGCTTTAGACTTTGCTGAGTTTGCTGCTGTTTTGTTTATGTCTAAAGTTCTGGGCTTTACAAAGATCGGGACTGAACAGAACACCCTCTACATCCTGACGGAAGGAGGTGGAGGTGGGTGTGAGCTACAGATGTCTTGGCATTTGCTTTGACAGCACAGCGGATTGGATGTGTGGCATTGTGCCGGTCTACAGGAAGGGACAGAATGAACTCTTACTTCTTAAGGGAGCTGAGGTCTTTTTAATGTGTACAGCAAGATGTTGCTTGTCCTCTTCCAGTCTGTTGTTGCGAGTACAATTTTCTTCGCAGCCATCTGTTGGGGTAGCAACATCAGAGCCAGTGACAGCAAGAAACAGAAAGAGCTGATTAAGAAGACTTGCACTGTGGTGCGGAGTGGGGACTGCTCCTATTCCTTGGTCTTTGAAAGAAGGATGTTGCCCGAAACTGATTAACATTTTGGACAACATAAAGTCACTACTTTCCACAGCAGTCGCAACTTACAATCACTCCCCTTAGTTTGAAGAGCCAATGCACAATGCACATTCTGCATGCAGATCTTTCTGTCTATCAATCTATTGTTTTTTCGTGCCACCTTGGGGATTTTCCATCTAAGCTTTCACTTGTTTTTAAAATCATTGTATCTATCTCTTAAATGTGAGAGATAAAGGTTTATCTAAGCAGTAATGCTCTTAGTACTCTTGTTCTAGGTCACAAAAGGACCATTGTTTTTAATGGATGAATTATTTTAGGATTAATCTCAGATAATATGTACCTTCTAGACTTTCAGAGAAAAGGCAGTAGGAAAGAGATATGGTAAAATGGATTTATCAGTACTTTTAATTCATTGGGCTTAAACTATATTTACACTCAAATCAAACAAATAATATACTATATTTAAATATGTTTTCACCTTTAATTAAAAGAGGACAAGTTCATGTCTTTTTATATACATTAAATTAATTCCATTTTTAGGTCTATATCAAAACATACCCACATTTCTGTGAAGCTGTCCAAGGAAACTAATGACTGTGTTAAGTCTTAAATGTTAACATTTTACTGTAACTTTAAAGAACAGGTGTCGGTTTGGTCAAAGCTACGCCTCAGTGCCTCAGCAGCCTCCCCCACTCGGGGGGGGTCCACCACAAACCTGCCTCTCCAGGGTGGCTGATTTGCCTCAGTCAGGGCTCCGGTCTAGCACAGAGGAAGAAAGAGAAAGTCAAATAGCGGCCGGCCCCTCAGGGTCAAGCCGTGTAAAGCACCGATTACGCCGCAGTCATGCATGCACCCCAACTGAAGATTAGCCCACAGAGAGTCCCCACCCCCCAACCCCCCCATCCTCCCTCCCCTACTCCTATACAGCTGCACCCACGTCAACATTTTTTGGAGAGAGCAGAGGAAGGGGTGCCGCGGCTCATCCGATGAATACCAAATACCTTTCCCCAACACTCTCTCATGCAGGTCTGCACATCATCCCCTGCATTTTTTAACCAAGGAGGACATCCCCATGTTTGGTTAGTTGTCACGTGGAGTGATGACTCTCTTTGCGCTAATCCCAAGGCACTCCCCGTGTTGCTCCCTGGGCATTACAAGCTGGGATCAACAAAACGGAATTATGTGATTAGGCTAATTGCTGTAATTTCCACTGGGGTATTATGAGTCAGCTTTGTTTAATGGAACAACATTGTTCGTCTCAGGCAAATCTACACGATGATTATTCTTGACATTATTGAATAAATGGGCAAAAAGCCAGGGAGAGATCTTTTAATTTTGTGTATTCAACAAACTGTTTCTGTACATTAACATTTTATGCAGTACTTTCAAATGCCCTAAATGTGTTGTGATTCAAGATCGAGCTTGCATGTTAAGCGTTCTGATTATTATTCATCACTAAATTTCAAAAAAAGTTTGATTCTTTTTTGCAAATCATTTTGAGCAGAGAGTTTACAAAAAGTAACACCAAAGTAATGTCAGAAATTATACATGGCTTTTGCCATTGGGTGAAAGCATACTTTTAAAATATCTTTTCCTTTAACATATATGTGTTAGTTACTACATATACAAAAATGGCAATGGATTGCCTGTATGTAAAATACTAATATGATTTTTAATATAATATTGAAAATATTGTTATATTGCACAACTGTTGTCATTTCAAGTATCTTGTCATTGTAAAAATTTGCACTGGGTCTCCCCCTGTTGGAGAGCATTGGGTACCAGAGAGGTCAAATAGGTTAAACAAGTTCATTTAACCACACCCTTTGTGGGTGTCAAAGGTGAAATTGCCATTTCTCACGCTGAAGAAGGGTGCCAGCCCGAAACTGTGAGGCGATTAAAAGAGTAACTACAACTGCTGAGTGCTAGCTTCATTTCTCTAAGTCATTGTATGAATACTTTCAATTTGGCTAAGGATTCTGATATGTAAATTAGTGTACATTACAGATGTATCTGATTGTGTAATGTATGCCGGGCCTTCAGGTTACAGCGAGAAGAAATGGATTTGTTGACATAAATAGCCACATAGTGAGTTGAAAACAGAACAGCTCAATAGTTGAGATGCTGCTTGTCATTTTTCGGGGAGATTCTCGAGGTGAACTCTCACCACAGAAAGCAAAACAACAGCTTTTCACAAAACTGCTAAAGCTTGTTACTAAAGGACGAAGCAGACACATTCCCCTACAGGGTGTGTGTGCGTGGGGGGGGGGGAGTTAAGGCCACTGGTGCTCCTGCTATGCTGTCTCCTCTTGTCGTTAATTACAATGGAAGGTATTTCTACACTTTCCACTTTAAGGGGCTTTGAGCAGGTCGGGGGGGTTAGGCAGGGAAAGTTGCCTAGCTGGAGGGCACGGCCAAAGATCACTGGGTGGCTGAATCTATCAAGCGTTTGGATGTGAGGGTTGAGTCAGGTGGAAGACTTTTTGACATCAGCAAGATTGAAACAAGACCTCATTTGGACCGTACTTTGTGATGTGGTCATGTGTGGGTGTCAACACATACACACACACATACGCACACACACATACACACACGCACGCACACACACACACACACACACACACACACACATCATCATCATCATCATCATCATCATCATCATCATCATTGTCGTCATTAATGTGTGTGTGTGTGTGTGTGTGTGTGTGTGTGTGTGTGTGTGTGTGTGTGTGTGTGTGTGTGTGTTTGTGTGCATTATTAAAAAGGCACGTTTCTGTGTGGAAAAAACAAAAAACTTTATTTATATTCACAGGCATTAACAACTCTGCATGTCTTTGTATTTGCACGTACCACACTGCTCCTTGTAAAAACAACCTTATTGCACTTTTAATAAAGAACCTCTGAGAGACACTAGGAAAAATTAAGCCTAATATCGCCTTTGATCTACTTTTCTACTTCCCATCTCCCAGTTGCCCTTGTTTGTTACCCCCATCCCTCACGCACAGTCTTCCACGGTTGTCCAGCCCAGTTCGCCCACACAAAAACCCTGGCCCTCTTTCCTGTCAGTGCAGGTCCGTCTGTTTGTGTGAGGCTCGGTGGTCAACACCATATGTGTTTGCGTTTCTCCGCCTCAGGCCATGTCCAGCGTGCAGGGGGAAAATGTCCTCCACTTCTCTCTCTCTCTCCGCCGTTCCATTGGTGGACATTAGTTATAGTTAGAGGGCTGTTTTGATGTAATCGCCACCATCTGTTGGGCTCCAACTTGTCCTTTCTCTCTCGACTCGGAGAAAAAGTTATTGCCTTTTTGTGGCTGTCAGGTGAGAAAGCACTCATGGAGTTTCCAGACTTGTTGTTTTTTTTCCTTCTCTGTGTGCATGGTTGGTCATTTGTCTTCTAAACCAGAACTTTGCTATGTTTATGCGGATGTTGAACTTGCTGGTCATGTTTTTTTGGCGGGGAAGAGGAATATTCTCCTTTATGAACTACTTCAAAACTGAGCTCACCAGCCATGAAGTTGCTCGGGGCTTACTTTTTTTAATGAAAGTCAGCTTTTCAAACTCCAGCGTAAATGTAATGTTAAAATATGCATAATTTCTAGATTTAACAAAGTAGAAAATTTAACTTAACAAGATCACAATCTAAAACATCATTAGCACAATTTAATTTTGCTTTTACAATTAATTAATCTTCCTTCACACATGAACAGTTCATCAACTTTGCTTTCTTTCTCTCTCATTTTTATGATACTGGTGACTCATTAGCACAAAATAATAAAAAAAAGATATGTGTTGTTTTACAAGATGAAAATCTGAGACGCCAAAGCATAGTAAGGGCCAATTTGCAATACAGGCTATAGTCATTCAAAAAAACATCTTATCACAGAATAAGAACAATCTACACCATGAAAACAATAGCATCCTAGACCTTAGAACTTTGAGTTGCTATTCAAGAATGAGTACTTGATACTGTCTGTGTCTAGACCTTTTTCCATGTACGTGACAAGCTTTGCAAAACCCTAGCAGACAGAAATTGTTCAATACTATACAGTGGGAAGTTGTATGACCCCACCCCAAAAAGTAGAGCCAGCATAGTCAACTTTTTACAAGTGTTGTTTGTAGCAATCCATGGGAAAGCAGAAACCTAAAAATGAACCGGGTCTAAGTGGGAAGTATTTCTTTTTAGCTGAAATCATCTCCTTTGGGGCACATGTATGAGGTAACAGCTAAATTATGTTCTTATCTGCCACTAAACAAGTAGTCATGTCTGATACTCTTTTCTTTCCACACTTGTTTTTTTTTTTTAATATTTCCTTTGCCACTAGTGAATATTTACCAGTGAATTTATCTTGAAGTCAGTTCCACCTACATAAAGCTCATTAGAGCTATTTTTCCTGTTTTTACATTTTTTTCTGACTTTCACTAGCACAAAAATATATGAGCAACACTCAAATAATGCAGACTTCTGCAAACACACAGGCAGCAAAAAAAAAGACAACCCACACATATGCTGTATATTTACCGAAGCCCATCATAAATAAGGAGCCAAATGTGACTAACACGGTCTGACATTAATAGACAGTCATAAAAACCATAAGCGATATGTCACTGTAAAGAAGCAAAATTAAGCTTGCTTTGTAAATGTTAACTTATAGCCGAAGCTAGGTGAATGATGAGGCAATATGGGAACATATTGAACTAAATTATCCTTGCTCTGCGTGTGTGTGTGTGAGCGCGCGCGTGTGTGTGTGTGTGTGTGTGTGTGTGCGATGTCAGGCATCATATCTCATTTTTCCACGCCTCTCCTGTGCCTGGCTAGGGCCTCTGTTTGCACATTAGCCTACGCTGTTACCAGTGTGTGTGTGTATATGTGTGTATGTGTGTATGTATGTGTGTGTGTGTGTGTGTGTGTGTGTGTGATTCTGTGCTCTGACCCCTATGCACACATACATCTAAATGTGTGTGTGTGGCGGGGGGCTGGAGGTGGATGGAAATAAATGTGGAAATGATTCATGTAGCAAATAATGCTTATACCGGCGCAAGCAGTTTGCACATCTTAGGTGCCATTAAAACAACACAGGATACAATCCCAATCACATTTTGATATGCAGCCACATTAGAGGAACCATAAGGGACCTATCCATACCTACTGTGTGCATCTTGTTTGGCATGCTATCTCAGGAGCCGTGTAGCTACATCAATTAAGGGGCAATTCAGGCTCGCTGCAGGCCAATTTAATTCTTTTTTTTTTCTCTCTCTCTCTTTCTCTTTTTTCTCCAACCGGAGCAGAATGCTTCCCTTGGCAAAATCAAATAAAGCATGAATTGCTTCCAAGAGACCACCCCCCTCCCCCCAAGTAGAAGGTTTAGACAAACCAGACCATTCATTATTATTATTTTTAGTATATATTGGTGGGTACAGTATATGTTAACACCTTGTTGGGTATATACACATACTGTATCTTCCACAGTGGACAATATTACTCTGAGTGTGGTTTGGTTTTAGTGTACATATTTATAAGTCCTTTCCAAGATAAAACTAGAAATTTGCTGTTTAGTTACTGTTTGTCAATACACTATGTTGATGTGTATTTCATTTCTTAGAACGCCACGGTTGACATTAATATTCATGTACTGTAAACCTTTTTGTGTGTATATGATTAAGGGTGTAGTTTTGACACTGAATTTGCCATTTGATTTAATGCCTAAGTACATCTTTTATTGTCAGTCCTGGTGGAATGACTTCCTTCACTTTTTAACAGGTATCTCAATAAGCACTGGCAAGTCTAAACAGTCAATCAGAACTTCTCAGTCTGTATATCATTTAAAAAAACATGCACACGCACGCACGCGCGCACACACACACACGCACGCACACACACACACACACACACACACACACACAGACACACACACACACCATACACATCTCCACTGACTCACACATACATAGCCTTTCATAGTGAATTTGGGTGGTTGTGCGTGGGTGTGTTGTGCAGCAGAAACACTGTGTCACTGAAAAATGAGGTGAATGCATTGAAGCTTGTTTAAATGGTGAGACAGAGCTTGGCAACTCATTAAAAGTGTTAGCTGACAATGACCAAAAAATAGCATAGAAAAAAAACACATACTTTACGTGAAGTAAGAACATGTTTACATCCATGCCATGTGCTCTAAATATACCAGATTTTAAAAACTATATTGCTGTATTGCAGTATTGCTGTTTGCAGATGGAAACCACCCTCAGAACAAGCAGAATAAAAAGAAAAACATGTAAACTAGTTTTTAGAAATGACAAGCATAATATATTTTGAAGTTGCCACTGAAGTCAAGAGGACAGCAGAGTGCATATCCTTTAGCTGTGACACACAAATGTTCTTCTGGTAAAAAAAATTAAAAAGAAAATTGCCTTTCTCTTTTTGGACCTGGGTCAGACCGTTCTTTTCCCAGATCATTTGTTTTATGCAATGAATATTCCGAAAGAACAGTATGATCAAGGTTACAGCTTATCAGGTGATAAAATGTCAAAACAACAGCAATACCACACCTGGGGTACATTTACTAGTCTGATGGACCAGACTCTGCAAAGAGTCTGGACACTTTCGATAGGCATATGTTTACATTGCAGTAGGTGGGCACTTTGTGTGAAATTTCAACCGACTGATTCTGCCATCAATGTCTGTTCACTAATTGGTTGGTAAAAATTATAGTCAAGGGAAACCAAAGCCATAGAAGAGTTGGCTAACTGAAACTACTGTAGTGAAATTCAATATTGAGCGTAGGCACTCTGGCAGCACTAGAATGTCTACAAATTTACACCCTATTGCCACAAGTTCCAAACACAACAGCAAACTACACTGTGTAGTGTTTTAAATCTTTAGACTGTGCTCTTATAGCTCTCTGCTGATGGTCAGGGAGACATTTGCAATGCAAAACTAGCCCTACATATACATGCGCTAGATTCCATTGCACTACACCTTTAAAAAAAGAAGAAGTAGGAATTCAAGGTTACTACCTGAGGAATCAATACTTAACCTCAGTGGCTTTCAGGGGATTAGTCACAGTGTCACATTTGGCTCCTCATTCATTAAATATCCCAGATTAGTCAGTGCCGTCCTTGAAAATGGCAAAAAAAAGACGAGACAATTTTTTAGGTGAAAATCCTACTATGCTATTAAAAGAGGTACTCTGTTTCATTAAGGCCATTTAGTATGAATTCTGTACCTCTGTCTGTGGGAAATAAATTTTTATGTCGGTTTCGGAACATTAGCCCGTCAGGAAAAGTCAATGACAGCAATCTGAAATCTAACTATCAATATTACAGTATCAGAACTACAGCCGAGAAGAAGTCTTCCTCCTTCCTCCTTAATGGCCAACAATATTTTTAATGCACTTTATCGTCTTGTGCACTTTGCAATGTAACACTCACAAAATCGAACTGTGTGTGCTTGTTAAATGTTTTATGGTAACCTTTCACAAATGCTGGAGCATATATCTCTTTCATGCTGACAAACTCCCAAAAAATTGTTGGAACATCCTTCAGAGGCCTTGCCATGACACGGAGAAAGTAAGATAGAGAGAGAGAGAGAGAGAGAGAGAGAGAGAGAGAGAGAGAGAGAGAGAGAGAAAGGCAAGAGGCTAGACCACCAGGAATATCCAAGACAGCCTCTTTTTTTCCATCAGACACAAGTAGGCCAACATGTCCATCACTCCCTGGCTGCCACTCACTGGAGTCATCTGAAAGTGGGACAGGGCCTCGCACAAAAGTAGCGATGGAGAGCCACTGGCACCTGTCTTCAGCCCCCCTCCCCCTCCTGTTCTCTCCTTCCTTCTCTCCTTTCTCACCCTCTTCTCTCCAGCACTTCTCTCTCCTTTCTCTTCTTTCCTCTCTCCTCTCTCCTTTCTCTTCTTTCCTCTCTCCTTCCTTCTCACAGCACTTCTCTTTCACCCAGGACCCCATGTCACACCGCGTATGAGGCCCTCAGAGTGTGAGAGTGCCGTTGGCTGCACAAGGGGCCCCACAAGGGCACCTGTCCTCCTGTTTCCCAGAATCTGTGTGTGTGTGTGTGTGTGCGTGTGTGTGCGTGTGTGTGTGTGTGTGCGTGTGTGTGTGTTTAAGAGATGGAGTGAGAAGGAGAGAGAGGGAGAGAGAACGAGAAAGAGAGCGGAGGGACCTGTTCCCATTATTTTACCTTCGCCTGCGAGGAAATAACAATGATAACAGGAACGAGGGAATTTTCTCGGAACACATGAATCAAGTTATCACTAAACCTTTTTTTTGATTTTCACAAGAAAACAAGAAGGTGAAAAAGAAGTAAGAGGAGAAGTAAAAGAACGAGAAGACTTTTATATTTCCTGTCCTATCTCTCTCTCTCTTTCTGTCTCTCACATTCAAATCCAAATTAAAAAAAACCCTAAAGCATTAATAACTGCAAAAAAGTATTAATAATTTCAAAATAATATATGAAAGGCAAATGAAAAAATAAAAGAAACACAACTAATGTAATAAACAGAGTGAAAAAGCACCTATTAGTTAATACCTGAAGTACATATACCTGACTTCTCCCTTAAAATGTGACAGGAATTTATAAATTCAGAAGCTATATAAATGCATGTATCTATTTTCCCCAGGAAGAATGACAGTTCTTTATTTAATTAGTAGGATAAGAAATCCTGGGTATAATTTTTTGAATTCTTGTATAGCACATTTCACTTATGTCTTTGTATTTTTGATTTTCGGTGAAAATCCTCTATTGCATCATTCCTACAATGAGAGCTCTCTATCTATCCAGGTTTTTCGGTGTTGCCCTTGTTCCACAACAAGGCTGTGGTCACTAAGCCTGTATTTTGTCAAAAGCTGTCTTTTTTTATGTATTTAGATGAATGTAGATTATATATGGTGCCAGTTTGTATTCTTTTCTATTGTTCAGTTTACTCAATTCTTTATTTTTGTAAGTCCAATTGATAACAAAATGTTCTTTGGCCTTTTTTCTAGTTCTTTTAATTTTAAAGCAATGCTCATGTCTTTGGACTATGCAATTTAGGGGGTCTCTCTCTGGATGTCCATCCCATAGCTGGGCAGCAGTGTAATAGTATTTCACTGGTTCGCTGATTAGCAAATAGTGGCAGAATTTTGCTGCTCTTTTATAAATGTCTAACAGAGGGCATCTTCCCAATACTGCATTGCAACCCATATTAGGGCAACTCTTGTTTACACACAAGATGCTCTCTCTCTTTCTTTCTCTCTCTCTCTCTCTCTTTCTTTCAATACTACCCAACTACTGCAACTTGTCTGTGAAGATTTTCTTTCATCCAGGTCATGTCAAGCTTCAAGCTACTACAAGAAGTCCAGTTGCACTTACAACTTAGCTCCTTTCACTACACTGCAACTTAAACTTTCTTAAAGTTTTCTTCATCTTCAACTCTAAGTCTCTGTTATTGTCTGTGTGTGCATCCCCTCACTGACATCACTGTGCTGCTCTCTGTGTCCTTCTGTAGCTGATGAATCCCTCGGCCCCCCCCCCACGCCCATGCTGAGACGCCTCCTGATCCTGTCTGTGTGCTTGTTGCCCAGACGAACCCCCACATGTGATGCCTGGGTCTGGGCATGGGGCGCGCCCACGTTGCCGTGTGTGTCTCCGTGTGTGTGTCTCCGCTTGCGTCTCTGCCTGCGTTCCGCATCGATGAAGAAGGTCGCCCTGGAACAGCGAGCACAGACAGCGATACTACAACAGGCTGTCTCCCTGTTGTGTTCGTAATAACAGCATGTGTGTGGTGTGTGTGTGTGGGTGTGTGTGTGCGTGCTTGTGGTGTGTGTGTGTGTGTGTGTGTGAGTGTGTGGTTGTGGTGTGTGTGTGAGTGTGTGTGCGTTCATGTGTGGTGTTAATGTGTGAGTGCATTCATGTGGTGTGTTTGTGTGTGTGTGTGTGTGTGTGTGTGTGTGTGCACGCGCTCACATTCATGTGTGGTGTATGTGTGCCTTTGTAGATATGTATCTGTGTCTCTCTCTCTCTCTTTCTCTTTCTCTTTCTGTGTGAAAAAGAAAACATGTCAAGGATGTCCTGCTAGAACAGCTTGTTACACAAGTGTCTCACAATTCTTACATGCAACACAAATTATTAAAGTAGTCTGAATAGTACTCTATGTGCATGTCATTCTTTTCATAAGAATTGCACATCATTAAAAAATAATACAAATAATTGATAGTAGACTTTATGAATGTCATTACTGCATATCATCCACTGCATACTGTGGTGTTGTTTTTTTTTTTTACACTTTTCAGAAAGACAGCAGAGGTCTAGTTGAGGGACACACAACATTAAATTGTTAGTTGGAAGTAATGATAATAAGCAATAGTATAAGTAATAGTATAAGTAATAGTATAATAGTAAGGTATAAGACCAGTCCATGGCTACAAAACTACTACTAGATCTTACACACAAAATTCACACTTGCAGCTTATCGATCCTCTGTGTGAATAGGGATGACATCTGTCTGGCACCTCATCAGTTTGCCTTTCTCTGTGTGTGCGTGTCTGTGTATGAGGGTATGTGAGTGTGTGCATGTGTGTCTCTTTGTGTTTGTGTGTGTGTGTTTGTGCCTGTGTGTGTGTGTCAGTGTGTGTGCATGCACAGGTGTGTGTATGTATGCGAGCAGGTCTGTGTTAGTGTGTGTGTTTATGTGAGAGAGTGTGTGTCTTTGTGTGTGTGCTCTCTTGTGTATTTGTGTGTTTATGTGTGTGTGTGTGCGTGTGTTTATGTGACACTTTGGCATGATAACATCCCCCCATTATATCCGCGTAATAGCCTTATTGATCACCACCTTTGTCACAGCTCCAGCAGGCCCATGACTGTCCCACAACTCACAAACACACTGATACATGGCCACTCCGTCATCCCCCACCTCCACAGACAAGCACCGTCACAGCTCAATAGGGCAATGCCCTCATACTGTTCCTCCAGATCACTGATAGATGCTCTTTACAGCCTGCTCTGCTGCTGCTCTGGCTCCCTTAACTGACATACACACACACACACACACACACACACACACACACACACACACACACACACTGAAGACATCTTTGTGGAGCTTGTTTAAAAAAAAATTACCCTCAGTTAGTTAGTCAGACCTAATGATGTGCCAAAATGGAGAAGGGAACATCTGGCAGCATGACCAATGGTTTTGAGTGGTGCCTCCAAAATTATGAATTCAATACAGTGCAGTGCAGTGCAGTGCAGGGACTGTGTTGTGTTGTCGCACCACGCATTATGTTAATAACATGCAGACTGCTAGACAAAGAACAACACTGCATTGTCAGCATAGGCATCAGCAACAATTTGTCAGACCTGTGCAGGAAACTAGTTAAACTGTTATAGTGGGCCTTTGGCCAACGTATTCCAAAATGACTGAGACATTGATGGAGCAGAGGAGTGTTTAGCTAGCTTGTTTAGATGTGTAAAACAAGCCAGCCATTTATATCTTTAGCTGCATGAGCTAAAGCACCCCACTGTTAACATTCTTGGACTTTGATTATTTTATGGAAGCCAGTCCAACTCCTTAACAACACAAGTCTAGATAATAAAAAAATCCACTGCTATCTTATTGTAAGTGTTTCTGCATTTGTTTACATATCAAAACTGACAACCAATCCCACTAGGTCCTCGTCACAAGGGAAGCCATTGCCTCATCAAGGTAGGGTCACCACCACGGTTGTAGAGGTCCTTCACACAGCTGTCCTCGGGCTGTTGATTCACGTTATTTACAGTGTTGACCTTCGTCTTAAAGTCCAGTAATATAACACTAAGGCCAAACTTTATGAGCCACCATGTAAATGAAATATGATGAATAAGGCCGTTGATCTTCCTTCATAACCAAAGGGGCTTTCTTTGTGCAATGAGAGCTCCACATGCCTGTACTGTAAAAGCAAGGACTTTTCCAAGGCTATATTCAATACCAGGAAAAATAAATTCAATCCTTCTTTCTCTCTCTCTCTCTCTCTTTCTCGCTCTCTCTCTCTGTCTTTCTCTCTCTCCCACACACACACACACACACACACACACACACATGCAGCGTGGCAGCGTGATTTATTGTTCCATTTCACCTAACATATGCATCACAAGATTTCATTTTACGCAAAGCACACTGCTGGCCCATCAATCGGGAGAGGCGATTAATTTTGATTTGAATGCATTCCTGAAAATGACCGCTCCCACGAAATGACCCTAAGTCGATCCTCGGAAAGGGGAAACAGGGCAATTAATTTCCTCCTACACTGGTGTATTTGTTTTCTCCGCAGAAATATCTTCTCCAGCGATTATGGATGAGAGTAATAAAGCCTATAAGCGCAGTGCCATTTCTCCAGCCATAATGCTGATTAGCTGTAGGTGAACAGTGTCAGATGAAGGGACTGCAATAAAAATGGTAATGTCTATTTAATGAGAAATCATGGAAAGTAAGATGTCCGTGTTCTACAGGAGTAGGGGGAAAGGAACCATTCAGAGGCTGCTAGCATCAAACTGTGATTATTGCAAGAAAAAACAGACGGGTGAATTGTGAATGCTTATTGACCAGCCAGAAATATGAGTGCAGAGTCGTTTGCTCTGTGAAGAACTTGGCTTTTCACAGGGGGAAGTACCGATCAATACCACCTGTATTCATAGACAATGGTCTGTCAAAGGAACATTTTTGGAATTTGTTGTCGATGCCACTATTTTATTGTTGTTCAGCGCACTCCATTAAAGGAAAAACGTTTGTTGTTGTGAACTACATAATTCTGCCATCTTGCCATCTAAATAAAACCTGTTTTACCAGGGCCAGTTATATGGCACAAAGAACAATGGTCATTTGGCCAGGCTAATCACACCAGCTGCACCCTATGATGTCCTAATCTGTAGTCAACCCTCCTGTGTGCTGCTTTCAGTCAATTTCAGTCACATTCTGTTTGCCTCTTCTCCGTTTCTCAATTTCTGCAGGAATGAGAGCATATGTGGGCTGGGTTTTTTTTTTGCGGAGAATCTACAGAGAAGCTCCAACAGACATCAAGACGCCTATGCTATCCCATCATGCCCAGTCCCAACAGGAGCAGGAGCAGGAACAGGAACAGGACGCCCCGTCCTCCCCTTGGTCCTCCATGAGCACTTCTCATAAGGGACACAATAGACCAAATTGGCATCCTTCACTATGCTTCCTCCTGAGGCTAAGCTAAGCAGATGGGTGATTTGCATAGTCGTGCTAACAGTGATCTTGTTAGGTAAGTGCATTCCAAAGACCTTAACAGGAGTGCGGCTTCTCAGATACCATTCTATCAGCCGTGTCCCCATTAAAAGATGCTTTCTGACCTAAGTGGTTGAAAATTACTCCCCCGCCAAGGAGAATCTCTTTTGTACGTAAAGGACAAAGGAATACAAATGAACCAACAAGGGAAAGAACAAATAACTATACCCTGGCCCTGGTGCCTGAGGAAAATAACACTGTAATAAAATTCACAGCTTGTGACAGAGTCTGCATTCTGGACCAAAGGGTTAGTCTCTCATCAAGCTCAGGACCCCAGAAATATATCCTGTTGTTTAGCATCACTGGCGTAGTGGAGGGTAAGCACGCACCAATGCCATTTACGTACCACTTTAAGTTATAAAAAGTTTTTACTTCCATTTTACTACCTGTTCATTGATGTAAAAGATATGCATAGTTTACCACCGCCCGTATCATTCACCTACCTTTCTCTTTACCATTATACAACTGTTTGGCATAGAATGACCTAGAAAAAAATACTTAGTTCCACCGTCGGCAGATTAAAAGATTGACAGCAGAAGTATGATATGTAATATAATACAAGCCGTGATGAAGTGACACAATTATTTATTGCGGTGCTGCAGTGAAATCACCTCAGGAGCAGTTAGTCAATACCAAACCGGCTGGTAGGTCCAGCACAGAATGGCATTAATTTGAGCGCTGGACCCAGTGAGGTCAACATGTCCCAGCCCTCAAGATGTTTATGGACTCTGCCTTCTCTGTTTTCATTTCATTGGTCATATGGGCTGTAGGGCTACATCATTTTTTCCCAAAGACTGGGTCACGACCCACAGCTGGGTTGCACAAAAAGTTTTTTTGGGCCGCCCTGTCATGTTGTGAATGGTTATCTTTTCTTTATTTTATTTTAATACTGCTAGTTCAGTTGCATTGTTTTTCATTGTTTAAAACGTAAGTGCTAGTATTTCAGAGAGGCCTGATCACTCAGCCTGAGATAGCTTACAAAATAAAATACCAATTACAGTACAATATCATCAGTAATGTTCGATAGTGGTCAAATCCACTTTATGTTGTGATTTACGAATTATGTCTATTGACTTGGGTAGTGATGGCTTGGGACTTTTAAAATGTGGGTCACCAGAAAAAACAAAAATCGGAAACACTGGGCTACATCAGGCAGCCACCTATATGTTGACCAGATCTCTGAGATGAGAATCGCAGATATTTTTACCTGAAAAAAAAAAAACTTCCACTTTCGCAGTCAGTATTATTACAGTAAAATATATAATGTTTTAGCTACAACAACAACTCCTCTCTGCCCCCCCCCCCCCCCCTCTCTCCCCCCTGACCGAGCTTCGTGACCCCACTCCGTGTGCACTCCGCTAGCTCAGTTCTGGACGTCCCGCTCAGCAGGGGGGGTCCTGCACCATATGGATCAAAGAGGAAATCCATGTACACGGAACGCTAACTCCGCTCTCTAACACGAAGCTAGGTGCCCACTCCCTCGACATGCTTTTCTCACATAGCACTGCAGCACATGCTAGTAGCACGCTAGCCTTAAAAACAGTGAGGAGAGGAAGAGAGAAAAAGGAGAGATATTCAAACCTCTGCATCACTGAAGAGGCAGGTCACCTGGGTGAGGTCAACCAGAGTGGAATATAAATGAAGAGAGCCATCGCATCGGCGGGCATGGTGCCATCAGTGGATATTACAATTCAGTGACCTTGAAGGTGGATATTGCATGTAAACAGATTGAATCTATATCCAAGAAAATATTAAAAGAATATAGAGCGATGGAGAGATTATATAGACAGATATATAGTATATGCACAAACAATGCACACAAACACACACACACACACACACACACGCATGCACACAGGCATGCACACACACTCGGCACGCGCGCGCACACACACACACACACACGCTTACACACATATAGTACATACACACATGCTCGAACCATCATACCTTCTCACACAAAATGCATAGCCCCTGACCATGCAAGCAAGCGCACCAAGACTGTGACCACTCTAAATTCATTGCGCCCCCAGGGTTTGGTGGACGCGGCTGGGATCGAATCTGTCCATCATTCCTCTTTTGTCACCAGTCCTCAGCCCTCTGCCTCGTGCCCCCCTGATGCCACTGATTGCTTCCCGCTGAGAAAAACTGCTGGCTGTCTAAGCTGAGCCTCAGGTAGAGAAGGAAGGAGGTGTGTGTGTGTCGTGTGTGTGTGTGTGTGTGTGTCCGCGTGTGTGTGCATGCCCTGTGTGCATGCGAGTATGTGTGGGTGGGTGGGTGGATGTCTAGGGTGTGTGTTGGGAGGGTGTGCAACGTGTGTGAGTGTGTGTGCGTGCATGTGTGTGTGTGTGTGTGTCTGTCTGTCTGCTTGTGTGTGGGTGGGGGGGGAGTCTCAGAGCAAATGAATAAAACATGACACCCACCGAAAATGCAATCTTAACTTAATCGCTCAGCATTTGGACTAATTAAAGCAAACAAACATAAGTAAGCAGACATTTGGAGTCCATTTGGACTCTATCTCCTCTCATTCTCGTTAACTGCGCAATGCTTCTTCATCCTAAGACCACCACTCACTCTCCAATCACTTCACACTAAAGTGCCTGCATCACACTCTTAATAAGGATTTATTCACAGATGTTCTCTGTGTACCTGTGAAAATCATTATGTTCTCTGTGTAACCGTCAACATCTCTGGCATATTTTCAGTCAGTCAGTAAGTATGTGTTTTTCTAATTCTGTACCTTTTTTTTTCTTCGATGTTTTGATGAGATATTGAGGAGGAAAAGAATGCTTCTTCACCCTCCTCATCCTTCAACGCAAGACCACCACTCAGTATCCAACCTCCTCAAATTAGGTGCCTGCATAACACAATTTATAAGCGATTTATATGACAGATGTTCCCTGTGTATCTGTAAACATATCTGGCATACTTTTAGTACATAAATGTTTCTGTCATCCAGCACCTGTTTTTTTTTCTTCTTTTTTTTTTAATAAACGAGTTTGGATGAGATGTGGGGAGGAAGAGATTGCACTAATCTATTGCGACAGGATTAATTGTGAAATCATGACACAAGCAATACCTTAAGGAGACCCAGTTCCTATTAAGAGCATCGCAGGAGGATATTAAGATATTCAACTCACACATTGTAATTAACTTTGGGCTTAATGGGTGATTAGATGTCTATTAAATGTTATGGCAGATGGTTTCTTATCAGGTGTAGAGAGTACTCCTGTCACCTTCAAGGAATCGTGGGCCACAAAAGGGGGATAGCGTTGAAGGTACTATGACTTTTCAGGTGAGGTGGGTTTTGTCAGATTGATGACCTTAGTTTGAAAATTGCTTGAAATTCATGAAGCTGTGGCTTTAAGAGAAGATTCATTTTCTACTTAATATCATGCTGCTGATTTAACGGGTACTGTACGCACTACACCAAGGCAAAACACTCATTTCACAGTAATTTTCAGAGGTGTTAAATCATTCCTAATTGTATGCTCAGAAAACAATCTCCATATCTTTAACTCAGGATGTTTCATTCAAACAAATCAGCCAAAGGGCTAAAAAAGGGGGCAGATTCTTTAAGAGAGAGCATTTTGATTTAACAGTTGAAGAAACAGTCAGCACCTCTGAAACTTCCACTTTGATTTTTTTTTACTATCTGATTCTCCTCCCTCTCTACTGCATAAGTGTTAACAACAAAAGACGAGAACAAAAAAAAAATCTTCAAAGTATGCTTAAAGGAGCAGCTTAAAGCCTGCAGCTTGTTCTATCCTGCTACAGCAGCAGTGGTGCTATTGCACATCAATCTGTTCGGGGGGAAACTTTTTTTTCCCATCCCACTCTCCACCTGAGAGACTGAATACTGGGACACACACACACCACAGCCAACAGCTGTTTGCGAGGTCCAACCAAACAGCACCTCCACCCCATCATAAGGATGGGGGCTCCTCAGCGAAGCAGCTCCCCGGGCTCTGCCAAACGCCCTTGTAACTTTGTTTCACCCCGCATGTTTTTACCACCATCTGCCCACCATTTTTTGTTCTGGTTTGAGTTTAGCCAGGGATAGGACAGAGTATTGTGGTGTTGGGGAGGAGGAAGAGGGGAGGAGTGGGGGAAGGTGTGTGTGTGTGTGTCTGTGTGTGTGTGTGTGTGTGTGCGTGTGTGTGTGTGTGCACACATGTGTGTGTGTGTGTATTATGTATGTGTGTGTGTGCGCGCATGTGTGTGCGTGCATGTGTGTGTGTGTGTGTGTGTGTGTGTGTGTGCATGTGTGTGTGTGTGTGTGCATGTGTGTGCATGTCTGCCCGTCCGTCTGTCTGTCTGTGTATGTGTGTGTGTGTGTGTTAGGTGTTTGGATGAAGCTGAATAACCCCTGAAGCACTGCAGGACTACTTCAACACTAATGGGTTGAATGAGCAGTTCAACACTAATAGGTCTCTCTTTTGGAGAACGCCACATGTTCCCATGTTGAATTGCAAATTGATTTCAAATGGCAGAAGGACATGGAGAAACACAAACTGTTCTTTTTATTACTAACTCTTTTTTTTTTGTTTTTACACGGACAGTGAGTCAGCCAGTCACACACTTGTGCACTCCATTGCTCACACTTATTCTTTCTTTGTTTCTCTCTCTCTCTCTCTCTCTCTCTCTCTCTCTCTCTCTCTCTCTCTCTCTCTCTCTCTCTCTCTCTGTTTCTCCCATCTTACCTAGCCCACAATGTCTTTCTCTCTTACTCTTTTCTATTGTTAATTCTGTTGACGTCCCCAGCATGGCCAATGCCCACCGTCACTATGCTGTCACAGTGGCCTTTTGGGCACCAGTAATGTCCCTTACTGTATGATGCTGTGGCGTGCTGCTGTCAGGGAAGGCTACGTGATGACTGATGGTGGAATGACTGACCCAGTGGGCAGTGCAACCGCACCACAAGGTTGGCAAGATGGCACAGCCTTGAACCACCTCATCCGACCACACACCATCTGTTTAGCTACTATATGGCAAGAGCAGATCTGAAGCTTGAATGTGCTGTCATCACTTTTTTTTTTACTTTAGTGAGTTTTCATCTGTGTGTGTGTGTGTTTGTGTGTTTGTGTGAGTGTGTGTTTGTTTGCCTGTGCCAGTAAGAGTGTGTGTGTGGGTGTGTGTGTGAGTGTGTGTGAGTGTGTGTGACTTTATGCAAATGACCTGGCTGTGTTGAATGCTACACACACACCTCTCTCCCTGTGCTCACTTTCACTGTAAAATTTACAGCCAAAGGTTTTGGGGTTTCTGACTTGTTAGCAGCACCTTGTCAGCCACAGTTTAAACATAGCCATCTCAGGGGTGCGCTGAAGAAGAACATTAACCTACAGTACAACCAGGCTGGTGGGATTGGTGGAGAGGTAGGGGGTGTGGGTGAGGGGTCGGAAGGGACCAATAGTGTTGGTGGGAAAGAAAGTCATAAACCTAACCCCAGGGGGTGATGAGGGGGTGGTAGTGGGGGGAGGACATCTCTTGTCCTCTCTCTCCTCATCCTACCATATCCTTCACCCTCCTTTATCTCTCTCCTTTATCTGTACCTTCATGTCCACTACTTTCTCCTTCTTTCTTGCACTCCTCCACACTCCTCCTCCTCTGCATTTTCTTTTCTACCTCCATTCTCTTTCCCCTCTCTATCATCTCTCCTTGTGACTCACCTGCTCTCTTGACACAATGGGCCCAGCCAGACCAGGAGCACAAACAGTAGTCCCAAAATTACTGGGGCAGCCATGATGGATGTACTGAACAGTAGTCACAGGCATGCTATGGGCAGACTACAGTGGTACTTCACACACACACACACACACACACACACACACACACACACACACACACACACACACACACACACACACACACACACACACACACACACACACACACACACACACATTAATGTGCTACCACAAAGCCCAAGATGCCAATATTGTTGTTGTTGTTGCTGCTGTTGTATTCACACAAATGCAGCTGACAGTGAAATGTGTTTCATGTGTCATATGACAGTATCATTGCATTAGTTTTACTTATGTATTCCTTTGTTCAGTGGATAGACTTACAGTCGTAACGGCCCATTAGAATAAGCACCCTGCTGGTAATGACAGCCTATTGTTTACAGGTGATTTTTAATGTATTCAAAGGCTTATGCAATGGAAAGAAACATACTGTATCTCTATACCTGCCCATGTTTCAGTAGATACAGGCCCCATCTGTTTTCCAAGAATAAGGTTTTGGCCACATAGGAAAGTAACTTATCAGGGTTATTTTATAAGCACAACTTACAGAAATGTTGACTTCACATGTAGCTAAGTCTAATTTTAAGTGCACATTTTACCACCTTAGTCTGTTCTTCAAAAAAAGTATTACTTCCAACCAACGTATTGTCACCAGAGACTATAAAATTGTAGATAATTTTATTCACACAGTGCAGTACAATTTTGTTACATGTGGGAACCTCTGATTCTAGTGCCAGCTGCTCCCTCCGAATGTTTTGGGCCCTCCATTACAGTTTGATATTCTCTGCTTGTCTCTGGCTTCTGTTGGCTATTTTCCAGTGCTCTAAATTGTTCGTGTGAGATAACGATCCTAATTTTGATTGGCCTGTGAGCCTGGTGCAGGAAGATGGATAGAGCATGTTCTCATTCACTCCCTAAATGACAGGCAGAAGGAGAGGACTAATAAAGAGGAAGACAGAGCCATTTAAAAAAAAGTTATTGATTTTTTTTTCTTCTTTTGCGGTACACTGGGTCACCAATGTGGCAGCCCCCATGGATTTGTCCAGGTCCATGTCCCCATTCTTGTGTGTGCGTGTGTTCGTGTGTGTGTGTGTGTTCGGTGTGTGTGTGTGTGTGTGTGTGTATGTGTGTGTGTGTGTGTGTGTGTGTGTGTGTGTGTGTATTTGTATATGTCTTGATGTGTAGTATGTGTTTGTCAGTAAGAATCTGAGGTCTGTTTTTGTGCCTGCAAAATTTACCCTTTAATGGTGTCATGCTCATCAGCTCTTAAATCCTGACAACAAACTATTTTAAAAACAATTTTGCAAACCAAAATAACTGTACTTCCCTTTTCTGTTGTCACAAAGCCTGTGTTAGGATGCTAATAATTGTCCAGTGACTCATTACGCTACGCTACTGACTAAGCACGGTTGTGAAGGTGCATTAGGACAGCTTAGTATAACTGTTCTGCACTATACGGCATAGTAAGGCTTTGCTGATGGATGTTTATGTAACTAAGTGTTGCACATTACAGTAGGAATTACTACACCCTATCCAATCTATTAGCATATTTATCTGAGGATATCTCAAAGATTGCAAATTAGGCAAAAGTATCATTTAATACAAACCTGCACAGTTCAAATCCCAATAAAATCTAAAATCCTTCACATTTCTTTATCATCACCATCATTGACCATCTTGTATGTTCTGAAAATATTTCCTGTCAAATGTTACATTAGCTGTTCTCTGTAGTGCAAAATGATGTACATTTTTTTAAGTAAATGGTTTCTTCTAAATTCACTATCAATTACTGTCTTCACAAAATTATAGTCATGGAAATTTGAAAAATACTGACATATTACTTATGTGTTTTTCATCTCAGTTTTCCTATCATAGTTTGTGCTCCCTGAGTTTAGTGATACATTCTACATGCACATGTTTTAGCCAATTTGCCTACCAGCTAAAAAACAATTAAAACCAGCTATTTAAAACATGAAAAGTCCTTTACAATGCATTGTATCCATGACAACCATTTGGTAGATATGTGTCCATACTGAGTGATAATGCTGATGGGACCAGGTATAGAAAAGCAAAAAATAAATAAATAAGTAAAGAAAAAACAAACAGTGGCACACCCGTACTTCATCGTTTTAAGGGGCCATTTATCACTCCACTGTCAGTTCACATTCCCATATTTCCAGGGGAGGAATCAAATGCAAGCCAAACTCGTTTCCTGGCCCCGGACGAGGAAAAATGACACATCATGGGGGATGCTCAGCAAGGGTGAAGCCACGGCTGTGCGAACACACACACACAAGCTCTCACACACACACAAGCTCTCTCACACACACACACACACACACACACACACACACTGTTCCGCCGCCCTGCACAGACCTCCGGCGCAGAGGCGTGCAGGCCAAGTCCATGTGAGCGTGTGAGCACCAGGAGGGAAGCCGACCTACATCACTGCCACAACTATGTGAATGTCATAGAAATGTGCCATTTCACTTTGATATGGGGATAACTTCCATTTCAAATGGCTACACCATGGTGCAGCATGTCTGTGGGTGTGTGTGCGTGTGTGTTGGGGGGTACTCCATAGCATATTGTTTCATAGTTCCATTAAAGACACAAAGAGAAAAAATCTAATAAATAACAACTGAATTATAATACTTGATTTTTTTACCCTCATATCCACATTATCCACTACCGTATCCTCAATGGTAATTCTTCCCACATGTTTCACACCTCGGTGGGAAAAGGATAGCGAACGGTTACGTTCCATCTCCATTCATCCATCACACACTCTCTCGTGACACGCACACCATTTGTTTTCAACATTCTGTTTTTTAAAAATGTGAGGGATTTTTCAGGGTGACTTAGCATGGAACATAGCCGATTTACAGAGAGCCACTCAAAGAGAGATAGAAAGTAAGAGAGAGAGACAGAGATAGAAAGAGAGAGAGAGGGGGGGGGGGAGAGAGAGAGAGAGAGAGAGGAGAACATCCAGAGCTGTCTTGCTTCTGTTGGCAGTTAGCGTTAGCCTTTGAGGAGGTCTGCACCTAACGGCTCGCTTTCCTCAGCTTGCTTGATCTCACTGCAGATGAGCACATCTCCTAAGCAGTGACCCCCATCCCACTCGCGCACACACACGACACACACGCACACACACACACTCCAACTCCAACCCTAACCTCTTTTCTCCCCACCGTGTCATTCTTGCTGGCCAGAGAGAAGCAGGAACCTGGAAAATTGTAATCGTCCATGCTGCATTTGTCTGTCTGTGGTGAGAGGCATTGAGCAAAAACCCCCCATTCCAAGAGATGAGTTTGGAAAGACATTACTGGGTGCAATTGCCATGTAATTCAACTCAGAAGAACCAGTGGTTTGTAGCAGAGGACCACGTAGCACTTAAATATGATTTTCACTGTGCAGGTTACGTTAAAGGTTATGGAAGAAAATACGTTTCTTGAACTTTTGCGATGATGACATGCCTACTGTAATAGGAATACCAAAGAAACACAGCTGAGAAACACTGTCTACCTGACAGCAGTGAGAAAGGTAGTGCTCCATGATCATTTCAAAGCGAGCTCAGAGCTTTTTTGCTGGCTATTTGATAATCAATAAGCACCTGAAGCAGTAGGTTCACCAGACATCAAAGGCCAAATCAAAATTGTCAGGGGAAATCCATCCGTGCTCATAGGTATCAGTCCTGTCACTCAAACTCAGCCCTGTCATTTTAGGGTTTGGAAGCAGCTGCAGTGGTGAACTCTGTAATGATCTATACCCACACTATACCACAACACTAGTTCAATGTTTTCTTTTTTTGCTGTTAAAGCATATGCACACTTTTTATTGACACCTCAAAGGCTTTTTAACCTCAAAGTATAATGTTTAAAAGCAGACACGAGACATGACTCTCATATATTCAACATCTTTGTTCCTGGTAATAAGTATCTTCCTTCCTGTGTACAGTACATAATGATTTTGTTTTGACAAATGAGATTTACCTTGTTGAAACAGTTAATTTCAACTACACTTGTTTATTCAGTTTATTTCAATTTCACCCTGTTTTTTTTTCACTTTAATAGAATATATCATTAATGCAAACTGTACATATTTTTCACTCCATAAGACAGTTGTTTACTAATTCATTAAAAAAATGATTGACAGTTGTAGTGGGTTAAATAGGTGGTTGGTAAATAAGTGTTTTATACCTTTAGCAAATAGTATCATAATTAAGTGGACTATAAATGTCTACTTATTTCCCCAGGCTGTTTACAACTTTCCACAGGTAAGCTTTGCATGTAAATGGCTTCTCTAAAGTCAGCCAGTATGTCATCAAAGGAACTCAGCACTGCCATGTGTTACCCATGTGGACATGTTCAATTACACCACAATCTTGCCATCATAATAGACAGCTGTACAAACCAGTAATGTACAAGCCACAGTTAAAAGCATAGATATAGAATAACTATATTACTATTCTATATCTTTCTGCGAAAGAGTGCGATTACTAGGGTTGTGGGTCTGCTCTGACTGCCATACCAACGAGACTTTTTGGCGTTGCAGTCAAAGTGCATGTTTGGTACCACGGAGACCCAGGTTTAAAGCCAGGTGGGGTGGCTTCTCTACACTATGGTACAATTATTTACAGAGAGTCCACATAACACAATCTCAGTTCCTTCACATGTGCCCAGCCAAGAGTACCACACCAAGTGCTTAAACCCTCTTATCAGATTTTGAGTGCGTTAAAGACTTTAGGACCTTTCTAATAAGGGATTTTATGATTTTAAGATACTCCTGAAGTCTTGTCATGTTTGGCTATAGGGTCTCCATACCATCACTAGAATGAGACCTAGTAAATGTATGTGTCTGAAAGACACTATGCATGGCTGTGTGCCTCAATATATGTGTGTCAAATGTAAGCGGGAGACCTTCGAGAAGAGACTTCATCAGTAGACGTACTGTATTTAATTAAATATTTGTCTTAAACATTAAACCCCTTTCTTGTTGAATTATGCAACTCCTGAAAATACAATATTTATGCGTTTCTGTGCTCCAATGAGCAGGCCTGTCTTCTTTGACGCAGGAAGCACTCTAATATGTTATGACAGCGCTACACAATATTAACTAAACAAAGCTGACCTTCCGCATGCACCGCTCAAAAAAAAAAAAGTTTCAGTCGTGTCATCAAAACTAATTACTTCTGTCAAGTCTGAAAGTCTTTAAACGCCCAAAAAAAAGCTCACATGAATGCATGGCAATGGTGGCATGTCAACCTTGGTAATGAAAAATGCATTCCAGTGGACAGGTGGTGAAACCAATCATTCGTTCCACTCTCCCCAGCATTCTCGCCAGTGGCGGCAGGATCATAAGTTACAGGCAAGACTAAAATTAGATGACTTTCAAGAGGTTGAGAGGGCTATTAGGAAACATGGGCCACAGCTAGTAAGAATATAAAATGCCAAAGTTTGAGCAAAGCATTTTTCACACCAGTCAAATTTTTTTGGAGACTTTCTGGAATTAGGTCATTTGTAACAGTGATGTAGGTTTCGTGTATCCCTTGTAATGCTTTGTCAAGCATAAAGGTCCTTGCCAAGCAGATTTTTGTCTAACAAATTATGGATACACTAAATATATTTAATGTCTTTAGGTCATATGTGATTAATATGTCTTTTTTTTGTTTGCACAGCGTAGTACTTTGTACAAGTCATTACAAGATGTTATCACTGAAAGGGCAGTAGTGGTCAACATTATATCTACATGACATTACATACATTACATAGCACTTAGCAGACGCTTTTATCCAAAGCGACTTAATATATTCAGGATTAAAAAGTATTAAGACATACAAAGTGTTCAAAGACATTGACTTAATGTGGTGCAGATATTAAGGTAGTCAGTATGAGGTCTAAACTGGAAAGAGAGCATGTTTATGCATGCTTATGTGTATGAGATAAGCACGGCCTGATGCAAGAAACTGAAGGTGCAATTAATGTTTTGTTTTGCTCATCTGTTGAAAGGTCAAAAAACATATAATTTTTATGTACTTTAAAATTAAACATACTCCTATTTCACCATTTTAGTTGTACACATTTTTAGCCTTTGTCCTTTCTGCTGAGAGAGGTTATGAACTCATTCTTCAACTTTTGTCAGGCATTACACATCAAGCAACAGCCTGCAGTAAGCTATAACAAGCCCTCAATTCTTTGGAGTGTACACGAGAGCAGAAAGATCCAGGCTTTGTGTTAGTTCAGAATAAATACGCTAATAGCATTCCTAGAGAGACACAGTTCTAGGTTGCCTCAGCCCAGGATTGAGTCATTAACTGCTCTGAAAGTCTTTGCGTGTTGGTGTCTGGTGTGTGTTTATTGATCCGTGACGCTGCTGCTACCTTCTTTACTAGGCGTGAAATAGCCTTCTGTCACCCCACAGGTCTATGAAGGCAGGTTTTATTCATCGGTGCCGCAAAATGCACTTGATTCATTGGCCCAATAAACTAAAATATTATTCGATGACCAGCACGATGAAACAAATCCACCAAGGCACAATAAAGCTCTTTCAATCAACAATGCAGCGAATGTGGTCAAAGCCACCAACGCCATAAAACTTCATTTCGGCTTGCTTGAACATGCTTGATTTATTTACATTCAGAAATTTGTCATTTATTGCTCCAATTAAATGCTTGAAGATAGCACTGCTGTGACAGTTGTGACACATCACATCCGTTTCCATAGCGATGGAACTGTGGTACCATAAATCAATTCTTATGTGTGTGTTTTTTTTTACAGCATCTTATAAATAGCCACAAGTTTAACAAAGACACTACAATGTACACAATAATGCTTGGCACAAACAGTTTATGTGTGAATTTCATTTTGTGTTTTTTATTTTTTACTACACCGATAATAAAAGAGAACAATATGTAAATATCGCCCTTTGAGCAATCAATCCTGCAGATAACATTTCTTCACTAACCATTTTACTTTTCACAACTCATAAATGTGCAGGAAAAGCCTGCATGCATTAGCCTAGTCTCACAAACTTTCATTCTACTATTTATGAGGCCAGCAAACCTCATGTCAGCTTCCATAAGTGACATCAGGTCACAGTTATGCAATGTACACAAGACTATCATGCATTACATTTGGAGAAAGAGAGCGATGCCTCTCTCTGCCAGTGAATAATTTTAAATTTAATTTTGCAAAGGGATTGAGCGGATGTTTAGGTCCTTCCTTGCCAGGGGGTTGTGAAAGGGTGGGGTATCAAGGGGGCCTAAGATAGCAAATGTAATTGGTCTACAAAATTACATGTGAGTTTGGGGCAAAGCCTGTCTTGGGAAATCAATTTTAAGGGTGCTTCAAATGAAACGGGTGCGGAAATTAATTGCACTCACAGTGGCTGGAACACGATTTTTTAAAAGTGTTAACACTCCAAGTAGACTGATCAAGAACAAGTTGCTGAAGGGTCTCTATTATGCCATTTGTTTCTGTGTGTTTTAATGAATGTCATCCCATTCAATGCTTGGTTCTCCAGTGCTTATTTTTGTTATTTCAGTGTTTTTAATCATATTATATGATCAAATGTTATACCAATGTCTGCCCCAAGTCTTTTTAAGTCTTTTAAGTGCTTAGACTTAATGAGTTATATGACCATATAAAGTCATTTCAAATGTGCTATGTGTATTTCATTCTAAGCCTTTCCAGATTGCATTTAACAGGTAGCTATAGAAACCCACTAATATGAAGGGTTACTGCATGTGAACCACTATAACAAATATTGACAAATAATTTTTTTCTAGCTGTCAGATTTTTTTGTATATGTCATAGCATTTCTGAATGCGTTTATACTTCAGAAAAGTGTGTTTATATAGCTCATCTGGTATAACAAATGTAGGGGTTAATATTTGTTTCTTTCTGAAAAGGAAAAGTGGTGTTTGACAGGGTTTGTGTGTTAAGGAACAAAAAAAAGATCTCTGTTCCCCTATAGCACCACCCACTCTTCTGTAAAAGTACTCATTTAAGGCCAGAGCACTGAATGCCCTATAGTCTGCGGGAAGTCAGCTAAAGGTAGTTTGCAACTATTAGCTAGTCAGCTTTTTTTGCTTGATACTAATACTCGATGCATGCTACTATTTGACAGATTCAAGATCAAAAAGAGTATCTAAGTCATCACAATCAATGATTTGGCAGAGAACAATCAGTTACAACTTTTTTTCATGAGGAGTGGACTGTACGCAATGTTACAGCATCAAAGTGTTTTGATTCCAACTTTGTGCTCTCTGCTGCCTGACTAGACATGACTAGATATTTGTTGGACAGCTTCAAAGTCTTGTTTACTCATTCCGTCTTGGATGCGTTCTTTTCAGCTCAGCTGTCAAACCACCGGCCCAATCAATGGACTCATTCTGTCAAGCGGTTGTGCTAATTACATGTACACTCGATTGCTGCTTGGGTCTTCTTGTCCCTCTCGTTCTTCAAATGGCATAATATGACCCTATATAAGTCTGTGTGGTGTGTTTTTTTTTTTTTGAGGAAAAAATTGCTGTGAACTTCTCCATCTACTCTGTGGTAGAATAAGGCGGCAACCGTCTAATCAAGCGCAACAACAGGACCCCTGCAGAGACATTAGCATACAATCAGGAGTCTCCTGGGTGCCTCTGTGGAGCAGCATGGCTTATTTAGCGCTATTTAACTATAGGAGTCTCACGGATAACACCAGGCACCTAAGGATTGGTTTTTGGGGCGGTGGTGTGAAACCTTCACCCTACAAAAGAAGTCTGGTCAACTTGTGTTATTTTTGAAGCTGGCTGTAAAGATTCTGGGGGAGCAGTTGGGTAAAGGATGGGCTGAATGGGTGAAGCAGAGAGTGAAGGAGGTGAGAGAGATTCAAACAGTGAGATACTGAACATTGACAGAGTGAGAGGGTAAATGAGGGTGGGAAAGTGCAAGTTTTAGTGAGAGTTGCAGTAAGGGCTGTCTATGCATATTTTGACTAAATGAAGAGGGGGGCAGGGTTCTTTATGAGAGTGGGCAAGTAAATGAGTGGGTGGGTTGGTGACTGAAGGAGGGGAAAATGGAGGGAGGTAGCAAAAGTGGAAGAGCTAGACAGTGAGTCCTTGACTGACTTGCACTATATTCATTAGTTGTAGCTTTAGTTTGTGAAAAATTGCGGTCGCCATTTTGACTGAAAGAATAATTCATATGTTCATTTAGCTCAGAGTTCAGCGAGTCTGCTCTCATGTCAATGAAATATTAAAGATGGCATCTTCCTAGAGACCATTTTAGGAGCATCTATCATTCTCCATTTTTACAGAGAATACCACATGCTATACTCAGAGTGGAAACAAGATAATGCTGTAGCACTCTCCACTGTAAATTGCTTGTGCAGCACTAATTATTTTATACAGCACTTGTATTGTTCTCTGATCAACAGTACAGCCATTTTTGGAAACAACAAAGAGGTAAACGACTTCCTTAATAAACCACAGTATGAATAATAACTTTTTACACTATTCAAAACCCTGTGTGGAATAACAAAAACTGATGATGTGAGATATAAAAATGATGCATTAACATTAAACTAATAAAAAAACTAAACTAATATAAAACTGAATAATAAAGTTTGATATTTCTGTGCAGGTTTTGATTCCCTATATGGGTCCAAAATGAGTAAGAGAATCTATGATGATATGAGTAAACAGGCTGAGATTTAAGTAAACAAGATATGATGGCAGCCTGGAATGATGAGGGGAAGAAAAAAACACAGAGCCTTCAAGTTTGTTTGGATTTGAGGCTGTTAACCCAATTAGGCGGTGCTGCATTGGCAGTGGGGGCTGGCGACCACCTGGTAGCCTCGCCGAGGCTGGAGGAGCGCGTCACACACACACCCCCTGTGGCCTTGCTGGCGTAGAGACCGTCACACTCAGTTCCTCAGGGCTGCGTGACAGTGACGCTGACAGCACGGCGGTTCTGACAGGCCCTCATAAATCAGAGTCGTCTCCTGCAGACAGCAACACAACATTTGCCCTTGAAACACTGGTGTGTGTATATGTATGCATGTATGTAAGGTATGTTTGTGTGTACTGTATGTACGTGTGTTTGGGGCTATGCATGCATGTGTGTGTGTGTGTGTGTGTGTGTGTGTGTGTGTGTGTGTGTGTCTGCCCCCCATCTATTCACCTTCATCAGTCACAGCTGAAGAGACAGTTGAGGGTTTATCAGTGTGGCCCTCCACCGTGCCAAGGGTTATGTGACAGAAGGCTTACCAGGAAGCTGCTTTTAACTTAAAACTACTAATATTATTAATAATAATAATCTGTATTTGTATAGCACAATTCATACAAGATGTAGCTCAAAGTGCTTCAACAGTTTGGCCATAGGGGCGACAGGGGTGAGGAAAAACCACAGCCCCTCGGGGAGCCCATCTGCCGGGGCTGTGATCGACCCTGAGGTCCGTGAACGGAACAGGTCCGTTGTGTGACTGCTATTGCTCTGTCTGTTTGGGGTGGGGTGCTCTTTGGTAGGGCTGTTAGGTGAAGGGGAGGTTGAATAGGTAGGTCTTAAGCTGCCGCTTGAAGGTGTTAATGGACTCGGCTTCTCTGATGCGTTGTGGTAGGGCATTCCATCTCCTTGGGCCGTAGTACAAAAAAGCTGCTTCCCTGATATGTTTGGGTAGAGCTTCTGGGACCCTCAGGAGGCCAGCTTCGGCAGATCTGAGGGCTCGTGCAGGAATATAAACAGGTAGTGTATCAGCGATATAGCATGGGGCAAGACCGCTTATGGCCTTGAATACTAGTAAGAGTATTTTAAAGTCAGTTCTGTATGAAACAGGCAGCCAGTGGAGTTTAGCTAATATAGGAGTGATGTGATCCCTTCTTCTTGTTTTTGTTAGTAACCTTGCAGCCGAGTTTTGAATAAGCTGTAGTTTCTCAATTGACTTTTTTGGGAGGCCTGCAAATAGGGCATTATAGTAATCTAATCTACTTGAGATAAATGTGTCAACCAGTTTTTTGGTGTCCTGCTGGGTCAGGAAGGGGTGAACTTTTGCAATATTTCTAAGATGGAAATAGGCGGTTTTTGTTATTTTATTAATGGGGGGTTCAAAGCTTAAGTCAGAGTCAAGGATCACTCCTATGAGTCTTTTCTCTGGCATGTTGGTTTAGGTTTCCCAGGTTAGAGTAGAGAGCCTCTCGTTTATATTTGGGGCCAAGAAGTAAAACCTCGATTTGGTCCTCATTTAATTTTAGGAAGTTATTATTCATCCATTGTGTAATAGCTGACAAGCAGCAAGTTAGAGCGTGTAGGGCAGTGGTTTGGTTTGGTTTGACTGACATGTACAGTTGTGTGTCATCGGCATAGCTGTGGAAATCTACATTATGTTCCTTGATGATGTGATGACGAGTGGTAGCATATATAATGAAAAGAGAAGGGGGGCTCTACCTTGGAGTTCCCGCTGGCACACTTAATGCATACTTATTTACCCACATTTAGCTCAACAGGGGCCTTCTCTTATGTCCTGATAGCTTTGTATCATGCCACATGCATATCAGCATGCACTGCAGACACGCACATACACACACACACTCACACACACACACACACACACACACACACACACACACACACACACCACTCTCTCACACATCTCAGTGATGGATGGACATCGACATTGACAGAGCAGGTATATTGTATTTTGAACACTGTAGTCATTTCCCCATAACTACACATTATCCTGCAAATGATTGAGCAAATTACCTTCATGGGAGCTGATGTCACACGCAGAAGCCAATTGTCAGTTTGCACTATCTTCGCCTCACATGCTGGGAAGGGGGGGTTCATTGACATATACATTCAACTCGTATATCAAATTAAATCCATAACTCAGTGGGCTGCAGCTTACCATTATATATCCCGCAGATTGACAGGTTTATTGCCCACAAAGATGCAAATATGTTTGCCTTTATCGGCAACGCGACAGGGTAATTTGGGACATAATAACGGTGGCTTCCTTTCACCGGTGGAGGTAGCTGTCAGGCTCCATTGTGTTGTAATGAAAGGTGTAAAATGTACTTTTCACCCACAGAGAAGGAGAACAGCAATTTTTATCTTTCCTATTTTCTCCTTTTCTTCTGTTATAATTCACAGGGTGGTGGGTAGCAAGTCCAGGAGACAGGTTTAGCTTCTTAAGCTCACAATAGAGTGATAGCTCACATTCATGGTGTTTGTAAAAGTATTTAGAAAAAAAAATAAAACGCTCATGTTTCAGTGTGTTGGCCCAGGGGGCAGCCATTTTACCAGGCATTTTTACTGGTTGAATTGTATTACTGGGGGCATTCCTGAAAACTCCCAAATGTATATTTTTGAACACAAGCATAATTACAGAATATGGTAATGTTTGGAATAAGACATATTTTCTCCATGTATGCAGTCAGAGTCTTTTTAACAACTACAGTGTTGCACAATAAACTGAAGACATGAAGACAAAAGAAAAGATGGATTGTGGGATGTGGGGGACTGAAGAAGAAGACACAGTGGAGAAAAAAGATGATAGAGAAAAAGAAACCTCTCATTAGATAGATAGATAGATAGAGAGAGAGAGAGAGAGGGAGAGAAAGAGAGAGAGAGCATCTTGGGTGTAAACAGGGGTTGCGGAGGAGAAAAGGTGGTGGGAGAAGAGGGAGAAAGACAGATTAACACAAGGAGGCAGTGAGAAGAGAGGAGGGCCGATAGGATTGGGTGGGAGAGAAAGAGCGTGCCTGTGACGTTTATCTCTCAGGCACGCTGTGCCTGGCTTTAATCTGATTAATGGGAGATAAGGGAACAACATGAAGAGCAAACATAATATTTCCAGATACTCCAGCTCTGATTAAATACAACTTGTGGATGCAGGAGAGGACTGCAGGGACAGTGTGTGTATGTGTGTGTGTGTTGGGGCATTCTCTCCAGGTGTTATTCAGACAGCAATGTCTCCTTCTGCAGGGCCACGTCTGTCACTGATTGGGTTAACATAGGTGGGGTAGACTGTGGATGATTAAAGGCTTACCAGACAGCAAGGGGCCACTGTGAGAATGTCTGATAGCCCTCTCACAAAAACAAATAAATTATTGAAAGACCAATTTGTACATAGCTTCTTCACTTGTGTGGGGTAGAAAATGAAATACAAAGCCGATGTTAGTTAGTGGCTACAGTCAGAGATGCAAACAAAAGCTAACTCAAGGGTACACTCCAGTTATAGGATTCAGAATGAAAAATCATACAGGGTCTCCCACCCTAACAAGCAAGGATCATTTGGGTTTTGAAATGTGTACACCAAGCTTTTACTCATGACTGATCACGTAAAAAAAACTTTCAGTCTAAAAGGATTTTTGAAATTTGGAATCAATAACTGAAAGCTAATTCCCACCCATCTGATGCGGCCTGGACCATCCACAGGAGCTGAAACGTTTCCCAGAGAGGTGAACAAAACATTCCCATGCAACTCTTCCCAATCAGCCAGACATGCCCGGCTCTTGGAAGGGGAAGGGTTAACTCCCCCACAACACCCCAAGGAGTGGGCCAGACAAGAGCCAGGCTTGGCATCAGGAGACAGGGGGTGGCGGGGGAGAGAGAAGGAACGACTACAGCAGCAGCCAAGGCAGATCTGAAGGCTGTGGCCACATGCACCTTGGCAGGTACCAGGGCTCCATGGGGGGGGCGGGGGACAGACTGGGATTCCGATGATGAAGAAGAGCGCTCGGCTAGAGAGAGCCGTGCACCTGTCGCCTGATAGATTGGCAGTATTCTGAAGAGTCTGTGGAGTTACCGGGTTGGGGGAGGGGAGGGGAGGGGAGGGGAGGGGAGAGGAGGAGGGGGAGGGAAGAGGAAGGAAATGGTGCTACTGATGTGGCAATACCCAGGCCGTGAAAGCCCAATGTCTCACTTTTATGGCGCGGCTGTAATGTTATATCTGCATCATTATCCTGCCACATTGTTCCATTTTGCAGCCTCAATTTCACACAGGGCTAATGTCATAGTGTATAGGTCCAAAGTTATTTTATGGTAGTTTACACGCTTGTAGCTTAGGTTTCTTTAATTTATCTTTGTCCTTTTTTCCAGCCCTACAAACACCCTGTGACTGACAGCATTAATTCACTTTAATAATACCACAGAGGGTCTGACACTATAAGAGAGGCATTTTAAATGCTTTCTTTCTATCTGTCTTTTTTTTTGTTTACTTACTTTCTACCTGTCTCATTTTCTTTCCTCTGTATTTTTTCTTTCTCGCTAACCACACACTCACTCGCACACACTATCTCTGGGGTCTCTAAAAGCCTGCCTGCTCCTCTCTCTCTCTCTCTCGTTTTCCCCTCCTCTATTCCCCTCCTCTACCCCTATTTCCTGCTCTCCTGCTCTCCTGCCTCCACCCACACCCACAGCCACACACACACACACACACGCGCACACACACTCCCAGACTCCCCCCCCTCTCCCACAGCATTCTCCCTGAACACCTGTCGGCTGCCTGCCCCTGTGCCCCGTGCCCATCAGCCCTGCCTCTGACAGGTGACCCGTCTTTGTGGGGGTCTCGCTCGACTGGGTAGGGGCCCCCAGCAGATGCCGGCCCTCTCCTTGTCCTTCCGTGTCCCCCCGGCTAGAGATGTGACCGTCCCTGTCTGACGTCTCCCCGTAGGGCTTTTCAGAGTTGCACCGCCACCCACCCACCCACCTCATCTCCCAGCCACCGCCACCACCGGTCCAGCCAGTCCACAGTCCAACCTCCACCCCCCCCTTTGTCTCACCCCCATCAGCCCACCCTCCCTGCCCCACTCTCCCTACTGTCCTACCCTGTCCTCCATCGCCTCTGATGTCTGTTTTTATATTATTATTTCTCCCATGTGCTGCCAACCCTCCTTCATATTGCTCTATTCTCATGCCCACCCTTTTGCCTCATCATCTCAATCTGATGTGAATGCTGGCTAGGCTCGCTGTATCTGGGCTCCAGACATCTAAATCAGCCGTTTCTTTTGTATGGCAAACATTTACATGCTTTCCATATGGAGACAAAGTAGCA